>OZ004695.1:35186558-36441553 GCA_963924545.1 Pogonocherus hispidulus
GTGAACGACCTATTTTATCTCATTTCGATAAAAAGGCGGCCACTGAATTACACACAGATGCAAGCAAATTGGGTATCGCCGGGATCCTATTACAAAAACAAATAAATGGAGACCTCCATCCGATTGCTTACTTTAGCCGTCAAACCAGTAAACATGAACAAATATATCATTCTTATTATTTAGAAACGCTAGCCGTGGTCGCATCGTTACAGAAATTTCGTGTTTATTTATTAGGGATTAAGTTTAAGATAGTCACGGACTGTAATGCTCTCCGTACAACCATGACAAAAAGAGACTTAATACCGCGCATCGGACGCTGGTGGCTTACGACACTTGAATTTGACTTTGAAATCGAATATCGTGCAGGTACTAAGTTAGCGCATGTTGACGCTTTAAGTCGTAACCCAGTTGAAAATCCAGAAAACGCTGAGTTAGATGAACACGACCTTGTTCCACTAAACCTTATACGAATCGACGAGGGTGATTGGGTCCTGTCGGCGCAATTAACAGATGAGAGATGTAAATATTTACATGATGTTCTGTCCCGTGAAAGCCGTGATAAAGAGGAACGTGACATACACGTAAACTTTAAACTGAAAACTAACAGGGTGTATCGTATTACTGAAACAGGCTTAAAATGGGTGGTACCGAAAAAGGCTAGAAAACAAGTAATAACATATTATCATGATCATCATATTATCATATTATCATTATCACCTGGGGTGTCCTAGACACCCCAGGTGTCTAGGACACCTGGGGTTTGATAAAACCTTTCAGGCTGTATCACAAAGTTACTGGTTACTGGTCGGTATATCAAACAATATATTAACAGTTGCCTTGCTTGTTCATATAACAAACAGCCGGGAGGAAAAAAAGCAGGATTTTTAAATCCCATAGAAAAAATTGCCATTCCCTTTAATACGCTGCACATTGATCATTTAGGTCCTTTTATTAAAAGTTGTAAAAAGAATACTTATTTAATCGTCTTAGTCGATGCATTCACTAAATATGTTTTAATGAAAGCAGTTCCAAATGTACAAACAAAACCCGTTCTAAATTTTTTAAATGAAATAAGCACAACATTTGGACTACCATCTAGGTTGATCTCTGATAGAGGTAGTGCTTATACGAGCAAACTCTTTACTGAATGTTGCAAAGAAAAGGGTATCAAGCATATATTGAATGCGACGGCGACTCCACGTGCCAATGGACAAGTGGAACGCTATAATAGAACGATTCTCGATGCACTTGCTACATCTACGGATGATGAGAGCGAATGGGATAAACATATATCCAAAATTCAATGGGGCTTAAACTCCTCCATAAATGCAAGCACAGGGAAATCGCCTCATGAATTGCTGTTTGGTTTTGCACCAAGAGGCCATCATGATGCGGTTTTGGCAGCTGAAGTAGCAGACGTACAATATGATACCAATATTGAACAAACAAGATCGAAAGTTAAGAATAAGCTAGACGTAGCTCAAGCGAAACAGAAACTGGCATTCGATGCAAAACGAAAAATTGTGTCTTATGCTGAAGGTGATCAGGTTTTGGTACAACGTGTGCGAGTAAGTCAAGATGGAACTAGTCGAAAATTAGTGCCAAAATACGATGGTCCGTACGTTATAACCAAACTGTTAAAGAACGACAGATACGTGGTTGAAAGTTTACCAGGCACTACACGTCCTTATAAACCCTATACAGGGGTGCATTCTAGTGAAAAACTAAAGAAGTTTGGCATTAGAAAGGACAGCGAGTTGTCTGATGAGGATAACTATGCATAAGTGTCGCATCGGCAGTTCTACCGGCATGTTGCGCCCATGCCGAAGAGCGCACGGCGCTGCACAAGGTGCATTACATAACGAGTAATTGTTCTCGAAGACAGAACTGCAATTGACAAGCATAGACAAAAGTAAAAGTACTTGAATACTGTACGTTAGTGCCTAGTGAGGTGTATGTCTGGCCAGCATGCATCTTATTGGGATCACATTACGATACGCTTGAAAAGTATTCTACGTATTAACGTCTGTCTCTTAATATAAATTAATTCCTTTTTGTTTATAGGTTTAACTTCTCGAGGACGCGAAGTTTCACAGGATGGCCGAACTATAAAGAATGAATGTGTCGACTTCGCGAAATTGAATTGGGTCACTGCGGAGCCTCTATGTTGATGTTATGCTACGTGCTGCGAGCGACGAGGAGAACAGTTGACATCAGCATGAAGGAACCCGCGACCGATATTATTATTCTGTATTGAGCAGTATACTCGAACAGACCTACTTAAACTTATATTTGTTGGAATAAATATACTAAAAGTTATTTTGTGTGTTTTTTGGACGTTAACAGCTGTCTGTTGTCTTTGTCGCTGACGTCTCAGTCATGTATTTAATTACATCTTCCAAGAGGTTCTTAAACTTTAGGATTAAAATTTTAAACATTTTTAAAAATGAATAACTCGCTTAATATTCGAAATTTTGAAAAATGACTTGCACTGTACTCATTTTTTATGCAAAATCTATCACTCCTTAAAATACATTCGGAAAGACCATTTTCAAAAGCAAAAACAAATGAACTATGGAAATTCCCTGAATCCATAATTTTCTACCGATCGTCTGTCAAACCATGTGTCTACTCCTCCGAGAGATATTTCTAAGGACTAGACACACCAGGGCTTCAGAGACGATCGGTGGGAGATCTGGGCAGTAGGCTCAGTAATATTTATTTATTTTAGGCAAGCAAGTATCTACAGGATACATTTACAACTGATACTAAATATAGCAAAAATCTTAAAAAATAAAAATAAAAAATCTTAGACTACACTATTACTAATTTTGATCAATTTAAAATATTTTTAATATGAACAGCGGTGAATATTCTAATGTAGGCTGTAAAGTATTCAAAGGGCGCGTGACGTTTGCGGACAATGACTGCTATAGTTGGATTGATAGTTGTCTGCATATAACAAAGTATTGTTTCTTAATCTTCTTTATTTGGGTATTATGCTACCACTGAAAAATACAAAAAATTAGTAGTCAACCTCTGAGCCGACGTATCAGTCAAAGGTTGACTTTTTTGAAAAATACGTTTACCTAATCAAGAAATATCACACTAAAAAGCAGATAACAATATATAATATAACGTTAAACAGATAACTTAAAAACATTTACGTTTCGAAGTGATGTTTTTGATTTCGTTGATTTCGTCAAAACGATTACGTTTCGAATATTTATCATATTCCGTTGGACTCTTTCGAGCCTGTCTATATCTCACTGATAATATGGATCCCCAATAATACCCCAATATTCCAGTATTGATCTTACGAGGGAATTAAATACCTATAGCCAAAATACTTGTAATATCGGTGAAGTCTCTACATTGCCTTTTTACAAAGCCACAATGACGATAAGCTCTATTTAATATACAAGGGATCAGAGATCATATCATAAAGTAAGGGATATATTTCAGCTTATTTTATATTTTTAACAAATTAAGCTAATAACAGGATGTGAAAGAAATTCTATTGCTTAAACAATGGGATTTCTTATGTCCAACAGTGGTTAATGCAAATGTTCGATATGTCGTCCATTTTGCTGCTGTACAATTACCAACCGTTCCTGCACCGTGCAAATTGTACACAGCATTATTCAGCATTTCTGGTTGAATTGCAGCAATTTGCTCACTAATAGACTCTTTTAATTCTTCCAGCGTTCTTGTTGGTGTTCTAAACACCAAATTTTGTAAATAACCCCACAGCCAGTAATCCGCTGGGTTAAGATCAGGCGATCTTGGAGACCATGAATTTATAAAATTTTGAACAATTCTCTAAATCGCAATGATTACGTTTGACAATTGTATCAGCAGTTGACACACAACTCTTTTGTTTTCCATAGATACAATAAAACCCAATAATTATTGAAGCAACTAGATTTCATTCAAGAACCCTAAACAAATAAGGACTGATTAATCAGTAACAGCCAATCGCATTTGTTTATCACTTATGTGACGTCAGTGGATTCCCTTTACCGGGAGATTTAAAATATTCAAATTTAAATATCTTCTTTGTTTTAATTTGACACCTTTTAACATAACCTATATATGTCACATTGTCATGTAGAATGTCTCGGCTGTTTTTGGAATGTCATCACTGTCATCAGTCATGCCATCATATCAAAGTATTTCTGTATCATATCATAGTAATCTGTCCACTGATCAACACAACACAAGTTATCACCGTTGCCAAATCGACATACGATTTTTGCACAACGCACTTCAAATCGTAAGATATATATCGTAAAATACATATATAAGTACTTTAAAATCACATTTGATTGCATTAATATAGTCTCTGAAATAACATTGGGCTGGATATTTTGTCTGAAAATGTTTGAAATTGCATTAGAGGCAAATTTGGCAATAGGGGATCCACTGACGTGTTACGAGAAATACATATGTTGAAAATGACCTACAAATTTTTATGAATGAATTGATCAGTCCTTCTTTGTTTAGGGTTCTTGAATCTCATTTACTTTTTGCTACTAGCTTGATTTCTTAAAATTATATAAGACTTATGATGACTTTATGATCACCCCATATTTTCAATATGCCCAGATCACAGACAAAATCAACATGCACAAGTTTTTTATTGTTTATAGTGTACTGGAATAGGTAATAATTATTTTGTCTTTTAGAAAATGTGATTGCATGTGGTACATTTCGCTATGAATTTTTAGTCGATTTTCAGTCAAATTATTAGTCCAATAATAACCCATCGATATTAATCCTTACATCGATGGCACTGGCTGGAGCGAATATCAGAAATATTGATTTTAGAAAATATTTTTATATCGTCCGCAAAAAGTAAAATTTCTGCAGAATTAAAAACATATTAAATATCATTAATAAACAAAGAAAACAAAATAGATGATACGTGTCCACCTTGAGGGACTCCAGACGTAACACAGAAATTTCTAGATTTTTGGTGACCAATTTTTAAAACTTGTATCCTATCTGATAAATAATATCTAATCGAACTAAAACTAACCCCGTTAATTCCATAAGGTGTTACCTTTCCCAAAAGAAGCCATTGATTAACTCTGTTGGATACTTTTTTTATATCTGCGTAAATTGAGTCAATAATACATAAGCTATACAAAATCACCAGTAAAATCGTGGGTATATTTAAAAATGTATTCATACGATTGCAGATTTACATTTAAACTAATGGAGTTTTTTCACAATTTGGAATTTGAACATTCCACCTTCATTATGAATTATTTGAAAGAAAGTGATGCCTACTAGTTAAATGAACTGAACTAGTTAGTAAATTCATGTTAATTCTACATATATGTTAAGATGCTTCTATCCATCAGTTAATACAGTTGATTAAAGGGAGTAAATTAAGAACCTATTGAAAGTGACATTTAAAAATATTTTTTTTTTTTTAAATACGTATTTTAGGTAGGTGCCTATATGAGTAATTTAATTATACAATCAAAATAGATTCAGGGTAACATTTGAAATAAATAAGTTAGTGATAATTTCAGGTAGAACACAGAAGTGGCCAATTTTCTATTAAAAAGCAAATCTACGAAACCCTACGAATTCTAATTTTCATATCTATCAGCTTATGTTTTCAATATACGGATAATCTAGGTCATTGTGTTACAGCATCAAAGAGTATAGAATCAGTTTGTGTTAGAATATATGAATGTAATAACTTTTTACTCATTAATGAATAAAATTGTGATTATTAATAGTTTTTACTGTGATTAAGAATAAACTGATAGATGCTTTAGCGTTTAATTCAGCTCGTCTCTGTTTAGTAGATTTATAAGATAGAAAAAGAGGGAGAGAATAGAATGGTGATAATAAATTAACAGCAGTCCGTCATGACAAGGATTAATAGATTGTATTGTCAGCAAAGAAGACTGATGTATTCTGCTGCTATTTTCTAATTTTATAATGTCGTCGAATTGAAACTGTTCCCACATCTATTAATACCAGGCCCACTGGGTGCTTTACAACAGAGGCTTAATAATTTATAAACAAATAGATCTGTGAACTGCAGTAAATTCAATAAGAGAAATAACAACAGAGCAAAACCTATACTAAAATAAAAATTGCACGTCCTCAAGAAATTTGCAACAAGTAACGGTAAGACAAATTTCATAATATTTGTCGTAGTATTTTAGTAAAAACCAAAGTATTTTACTAGCGGATTCTTACTTACTTGAAATGACAAAGCTAATGTCTCTTTAAACCTTTAGCAAACCGCCGAATATTGCTTCTATACCATGAAGCTTCATGAATTTGCTTCATGGTAAAGAAGCAATCTAACTAACATTATATATAAGTATTTTTTGTGTATTTTTTGGAAGAATTAATTATTGATTGCCAACTAGTTGAGAGTTCACTTTATTCAAATTCGTTTACTATATAAATTGATGCCACTTATTTCATAGCACTCTCATAACTTGTGCGAAAAATATGAATAGCATGGCTGATTTTTCAAAATTTAAGTACCTATATTTAAAATCGGTTAGAAGCAGATACTAGCTACCTATATTATATTTTTGGAAAGCTCTCTTCATGGCCTCTATGATGATTAAAAAAAAACTATGCATTTCCATTTAAAAATAATGTCGACTTTAATGGGACCAGAAATTAGAACATCCTGTACATAAATTAATGTGTCTAAATTTTAGTCAATAACAAACCATTTCGTACCCATATGTTAATTTTTTTCTAAAATAAAAATAAGATATTGAAAAGTGGGTGAGCTGTGTTGGTGACTCAGACTGTACAATAATCTCTTTTTTCTACAGTTGCAGTTTGAACAGTTTCGAAATCTCCTTTTTTTTATACAAAATAATTTAATGTTATAGTGTCTTATTTATGTGATTGGAGAAAAAAATTATATTTAACATACCTTAAGCGAAGATTTGACGGTGTTTGCGGCATGGCCCTGTGTCACTGACTAATGGGAACCCACATTATTTACTACATTTTTTCATGAAGTGGTTTGCGGGTCCGTGAAGTTATGGAGTTGGACGGCACTAATCCACAGTCGGTTAGTAAGTTGTTAGTAAGTGTTTGTAAGTCCACTGGTAACATTTGTAAGTAAACGGTAACCGTTATATTTGTTATTAATTTTTAGGGGCTAACTTCTTAGCAGCCCCCAAGTTGTTTATAATTGCAGTTTTTATGTTATCAGCTATTAGTAAGTCATTTGTAGTAGTACAAGTAGTTCTGGCGGGGAAACTTGTTTGTCCTGTTTGTTTTATTTACTGTTGTTGTCGAAAATAAAAAAAACTTTTGGAAGCTAAAGATTTTACTAACGTAATAATAATAATAATAATAATAATAATAATTATGATAATAATAATAATGATAATAATAATAATAATAATAATAATAATAATAATAATCTTTATTTCTATAGATTTACAAATTGTAAATATGAGAAATTGTCAAGCACATACAATGAACGTGTACAAAATATATAAATACAAATACAGACAGAACGCAACAACAAACAAGTCAACAGTATACACATGAAGGGCAAGTTGTACAGCAAAATGTACAATACATGTAAACAAACTTAAGCTACACTACAACAGACTAAAAAGAAAAAATAAGAAGAAAAAAGTAATCTTCAACAATGCCAATCCAGAAATTCGTTTGTTAGGTATTCCTGCACATTATAAAAGGAATAACATTCTAACAATTTCTTTACCCTGCGTTTAAAAGATATAACATTTGGGCTGTCTTGGATATCACGAGCCAGATGATTATATAGTTTGAGCGACATCATTGCAGACGATTTGGAGACCTGAGCAGTTCTACAGTATGGAATGAGTAGCTCACCCGAGTTCCTCAACACGTATGGATTCAGATCACCTCTCTTCGGGAATTTTTCTAAATATATATCTTCGATTTTATATACATTACGCAATTTAAAATGTATAAAGAATAAACCGGTAAAATGCCATTTTCCTTAAAATAAGATCTACATGGACAATTTCGCTTCAAATTGAATATGTTCCTGATTATTCTTTTTTGCATAAATATAAATATATATAATATAAAATTTTTTTGTAGACTACTACTGCTACCCCAGCAGATAATTCCATAATTTAGGACAGATTCAATGCAACCGTGATAGTATAATTTTAAAATTTCTAAACTGAGGCTTTTTTTAATACTCCAAATAACATAATTTTTTATAGCCAGTTTTTTTAGAATTCCTATTATATGAGCGTCCCATGAGAGGTGCTTGTCAAGGTGAACACCTAAAAATTTAACAACATCACTTTGCACCAAACTTCCCGTTGATGACCTGATCAATAAGCTATAGTCATCTCGTGACCCCACAGATGAAAACTTTATAAAACTAGTTTTTGTTAAGTTTAGAACTAACCCGTTTTGGTAACACCAGTCTTCCATTAGAGCAACGCATGTCACCGATAATCTGCATAGATCGCGTTCATCTCCTGAATTAATTAAACAGGATGTGTCATCAGCAAAAAGTGAACTAGAGCAAATCTGGGAAAGTTTTTGGGGAAGGTCATTTATGAATAAAATAAATAAAGTTGGAGCTAGAACACTTCCCTGTGGCACTCCTGTGTCCACAAAAATGTCCCTGGATAGATAGACATTATCCCCATCTTTAACTTTCACAGTTTGGCTTCTATCCCTTAGATACGATGCCAGCCACTCTTATGGTGGGCCACGAATACCATATATCTCGAGTTCATTGAGTAGGTGAGTATAATTAATGACATCAAAGGCCTTCGATAGATCATAAAATATGCCGATGGTTTTTTGATTTTCATTAATTGAATCAATAATATTACTACAAAATGACATAAGTGCATCCCGCGTCGAGCGGCCTTTAACAAACCCGTATTGATGGGTCGATATAAGATTATATTTACTGATAAAAGAACTGTCTCTGTGAGTAGGCTTTCTCATAAATTTTTGAAAACGCGGAAAGCAGTGCCACGGGACGGTAATTTTCCATACTGTAGACGTCATCTTTTTTGTGAAGTGGTACGATCATTACACATTTCAGTTGATGAGGGAAATAACCGTTCTCAAAAGAAACATTTAGCAGATAAGTGAGAGGGATCAATATAAGATCTGAAGCTTCTAATAATAATGAACAAGGAACGTCGTCTAATCCAGAGGATCTTTTCACTGAAATTTGCTTAATTATAGAGTACACTTCATTGATTGATATATCCGATAAGAAAAATGAATTTGGATTTGGGGATATATCTATATTGACTTTTTTATTTATAAACCCGCCTAAGCATAGCTTTTGTGCGGTATTAGTGTTGATATACATACATACATATACAAAATTACAAACAAAAAATTTTAAATATATAATACCTATACATACACATATACATATAGAGTGACTGAGAAGTTGAAGAGGACTGGAATAAACTACTGAACAAGATGAACCAAACGTACAAGAATATCAAATACAAAAGATGCCTTACTGGAAATCTAGAATTCAGTGTTATTGAACACATAGTGAAAATATTGTTTCTACTTGATGAAAATTTTCTTTTATAAACAATTTTATTTTTTTCTTCAAGACATTTAATGATTTTACATTTTTAATTTTCTTTGGTAGAAAATTATACAGTTTTGGGGCATAAAAATAGACTTCTGCGGATATGAGATTTTCTATATAGTGGTACCATTCATTATATACTGATCTTGTGGAATAATTATGAGTTGGTTTTGAAAAATCATTTAAATTCGATGTTATCCATACCAGTGCTTGATATGAATATAACTTCCGAACAGGCAGAATATCAAATTCATTGAACAAAATAGTTGTCGAATATCTTGCAGGCTTCTTGAATAACACTTTAAGCAATGTGTTTTGAGTTGTTTGAAGACCACACAAGGAATTATCATATAACCCACCCCATATTAATATACAATATCTAATTAGAGATTGCACTAGTGCATCATAAATTACAAGTACACTTATATGTTTACCTATATTTGTTTTGTAAACCAAGGATTGAATGGAATTTGTAAAAAACTCATTAAAACTATCGGCCATTTGCTCCTTGACGTCAATTACTTCGTCTTGTACCTTTATGTGGTCTGGAAGCTTTTTTATGGAAGATATATTTGTATTCATTCTCACCAGATTCCAAGAGGATCTAGATATATTCTTTGAGTTAGACATTATATCGTCATAATAATTTATTTTTGCTCTGTGAATATTTTTCTGATGAGATTTTTTCATCGTTTTATATTAATTAATTAAATCATTATCTTGTTTTGCCAATTTGTGAAATTGGCGTAAAAATATGCCTTCCTCGATAAGGTTTTTTGCAATCCACTTATTTATTTTACGCGGTTATTTACGTATAAACTTTTTGATCGGAAAATCCCTGTTAAAATAATTAAAGAACAACTCAAAAAATCTATCATGCCCTTCAACATGGTTTACGGCCTGAGCCACTTCATTCCAGACCTCTTTACTTAAAAGGTACCTGAATTGATGAATGTTTTCCTTGGAGAAAACTCTTCTTTGATATACATTTTCTCTATTGTGTACAATATTACAATGAACGACTTGACCCAGATGATCTTATAGACACGTGTCAATCATTTTTGTGCAGTAGCACGAGTCATCCATTGAACAAAAAATGTCAATTAGGGTGCGGCTAGATCCTTGTACCCGAGATGGGCCTTGGGAAAAGCATTGGTACAAGCCGTAAGATTCGAATACACTACTCAGATCTCCTGCCTTTGATTTCTTATTCAAGGAATCAAGATTAAAATCGCCACAGTAAAACTGTATAACATTGGGCACAGTTCGACATTGTAATAGGTCTTCTAAAGAGCTAAAAAATAATTCATCATCTGCTCCGGGAGATCTATAAACACAACTAATAACAATTTTTTGCATACCTATCATTAGACTAACGGTGGCGCATTCAAACAATTGGTCGCAAGTTATAACATTAGAATTAAGCTTTTCATGACAAGAAAGTTCATCTCTTGCTAATATAACAATTCCACCACCATCCATAGTTGAGCGGCTAAAATTTGTAACCACATAGTACCCGTCTATCTTGATAGTCTGTGCTTCGTCCGTTTTTAACCAGGATTCTGTCAGGCACACAATGTGCGGGTAGTTCAATATATGCAAAATTACACCAAGTTCAGAAATTTTATTTCTAATACTTCTAATAGAACCATGTCTTCTTGGTTGATTTCTTTTATGCTGTTTTCCACGAAATAAATAATTCGATATCTCAATTCTATTTGGCCAAAAGTCGGGCGACACGAGTGTGGAATTTTGTTTGAACTCCAACCTTAAATGAGTTGAATCCTTGTTGCCTATTTTGTTGTTGTTGCACAATAAATGAATCATTAGGGAGGTCTTTTTCAAAATATTCCTCAAGATTTTCTTTGGTATAGGTTGGTTTGTATTTACTGACAAACAGCCATTTCATTGGGATCGCCGCAACGATTTCTTCTTGCTATTTGATACCTATAATTTTAGCGTTGTTTTTTTACACTTGGCGAGTTAGCCAGTGGGATTGCGCTAGGCGGGACTGATTATGTAGTGGGAGTCGTGCAAGATACATTTCGTATAAGATACATATCTTGCGAGATATACCTAACAGATTATGACAAAATCCAAATCTCGTTAAAAGTATCTAGTTTAGTAGGTACCTATTTATCAAGTATAATTCAATATATATATTTTTAACTATTTCACAAAGGTTATTCAAATATTACTGCGCTGCAGTTATTCAAAATAGATAGGTATGCAATACATAATGGACCATGAATCCACGCTTATTTAAAAAAAAGTGAGGACTTAATAAATTTAGATCTTATAGTATTTAAGTTATGTTGTCTGTTTTCTAATGTGTGTAGTGTTTTCTAAAAAATTCCGTGTACACTGCAGTAGAGCAAAGTTAAGTTGTTAAGCAGAGAATCACGGGGACGCCAAATACGGATCATTCTCTGCCTAACTCACACGTAGATTGCATTCTTAAACAATAAAAAAGATGAAAAACAGAATAAAACCAACCCATACAATAAAATTAAAATAGGAAATTGATGTATTAGGTAAGAAAACACTTTTTGGATACTTATTCTATAACTAATCTAATTTAATACTTATGTTAAATCATTATTTTTAAATATTAAGTAACCTTGAAAAAGTCCGAAAACTCGTACGAAACGTAGGATATTTGTCGTGAGTTGTTAGTAAATCGTTTGTACATATTTGTAAGCTGACTTTCAATATCATTTGTAAGGCTCTAAGAAGTTACTACCAATTAATCCAGTGAAGCAAACTTTATTGTTCTGTTCACCTTCACTATTGCTAATGGTATTTATTATAACATCATTTATTAGTATTTGTATGCTGACTTTTTTCATTTGTAAGTTGTTAATGAAAATGTTATTACAAAATAAATTCATATCAACTCCACAGAGGTTTATCTCTTATTAGTTCTAACTAAAAGTAAAATGTCATATGTATAAGTCATATACTTAACAATCATATAGTCATATAGATAAGTCATATACTTATCTACAAGGCACTAAAAGCAGTTAGAAATCGCGGACATATTCATTTTAGTTGGGGATTCTTCTTATATTTGTAACTTTCAGTTACTTCACTCAGAGATTATAAGATAATCTCTAATTCACTCAAAATACTTTAAGGTTATCTATACAGGGTGGAAAAAATTTTAATGTTCAGCATTGGTATCTCGGAAAAGGTAAAAGATACAACGTGGCTCAAATTAGGAAAAAGTTGCTGAATTTTATGCTGATTCAAAATATTTAAAGAAGTTTAATATATTCCGGGCCGTTCGGGAATTATGCCGGAAAACACAAAATTTGCCAATTTCTTTTATGTCAAACAACTTTTCTTGAAACAAATGTAGAGTTTTGAAATTTGGTATATTTACACAGTTTGGTGAGAACTTTCGATTGCCATATTAAAACATGTTCTAGGCCTACTACTTTTTTGGCAACGATATTCGGCTTTTGTATTTCTTATGGGCGCCATATTGGATTTTTACTTCATTAAATACAGAAAAAAATTACAAGCAAGGTGATATATCACACTTGATACTTTCTTCGATAAATAATACTGATCCCGTCTATCTAAAAATTAGGTCTGGTAACGTCACGAGTCGCGCTCAAGAACTTAAAATCCTTATATCTCGTAAACCCGTGCGAATATCGAAAAAACAAGTGTATAAATCTCCCCCGCAAACTCCCTGGTTCTGATTGGTAGTCCTCTACCAATAGAAAAAAGTCCCAAACTCGTATGACAAAAAACAAAAAAGTATATATTCATATATATCAAATGACTCGTAGCGACATCCGTGATATTAATTTCACACTATTTTCAATCTAATAGCGAAAGCAGGATTCTATCTGCGGTAGGCGGTCCCGAGAGGTCTCTACTATATGGCGGCAAATTCAAATATCTGAGAAATTAGTGAGTAAATTTAAATGCAGCAAAAGCAAGAGCTGTCATGAGCGCAAGAGGTCTCTGCTGTAGTCTGGCGGCAAATTCAAATATCTGAGAAATTAGCGGGTAAATTTAAACGCAGCAAAAGCAAGAGCTGCTGCCATGGACGCAAGGGGTCTCTGCTGTAGTCTGGCGGCAAATTCAAATATCTGAAATTGGCTAGTAAATTCAAACACAACAAAAGACACCCACGTCAAGAGGATGTAAAATCTTATGTGGGTGTATTAGACATCAAATAGGGCTGTTTAACGTAATATGCCAAAAGGGCCTAACCTTAAACTTTGTGTTTTTTAATGAAACAAAAACTAAAATTTTTGAAAAAATTTACTCTTTAAAACAACAAGATACGAATTTTCTGTAACTTTAATATTTCAGCTTCATGACGTCAGCTTCAAGTAAAATCTTACGTGGGTGTACTAGACATTAAATAGGGCTGTTTAGCGTAATATGCCAAAAGGGCCTAATCTTAAACTTTGTGTGTTTTTAATGAAACAATAACTAAAATTCTTCAAAAAATTTACTCTTTTAAACAACAAGAGACGAATTTTCTGTAACTTTAATATTTCAGCTTCATGACGTCAGATTCAAGTAAAATCTTACGTAGGTGATAAGTCCGTAACAGGCAAGTGGCGTTTGAAATAAGCTAGTGGTGAGTCAACAATAGGATCTAGTATTAAAAAAGAATATGTAACATATAGATGTAAGTGGGAAGGAAATGGGAGGGAAGAGCATGCGCAGATCCTCTTTGTTCAAATTTGATAATTATCTAAAATAATAATGCTCTTTTAACATTAAAGTTCTTATCTAATAAGTAGACAACAGAGTAGACTAATAATTATCTAAAAGAATTAATATTACTGCGTGTAATTATAGCCTTCATATCTAGTATAATTTCGAAGAATAACTCTAACCTCACTTTTGTCGGAATCAAGCATGTCTGTTCACTATCATAGGCCACAACACACCGGCTATATATTACAATATAACAGCCCCGTACAATATAAATCAGTAATATCAATCAATCAATATAAATCAGTAATAATAATTAGGTGAGCTGAAAACCCTTTACTGCGTACCAAGATTTAAAAAATTGTAGCAAAACTTTATACACATTATCCTCCTTATCCTCGTTATCCTTGTTATCCTTGTTATCCTCGTTATCATCGTTATCCTTATTTACGTGACGGTTACCCTTATTACCCTTAATGTTACCAATAGATAGGCTATGGGCGTACGGAGCCAAAAACGCGTGTATTTTTAAAGGGGCCTAAATTTTGCAAAAAAGTGAATAATTTTACCTCCTCAGCTTAAGACTCCGCCCATGGCCAATGAGCATTCAGAGCTCCCATCCAGCTATCAGATCACACCATCCCGCCTTCAGATCGCGGCCATTTTGAGGGCCCATTGCGGCGTTCAGACCGGCCAATCAGATTGCACCATTCATATCGCGTTTCCAACATTCAGACCGCACGCCCCATGACCAATCAGCCTTCAGACCTCGCCTCCAGCATTCAGACCACAGCCAATCAACCTTCAGAGGTCGCTTCCAGCTATCAGATCACACCGTCTCGCCTTCAGATCGCGACCATTAGGACTTTATTGCAGCATTCAGAGCTTCAAAGCTCTGAAGCCAATCAGGCTTCAGATCGCGGCCATTATGGCATTTAGATCACCCAATCAGATTGCGCCATTTATATCACGTTTCCAGCATTCAGACCTCACCCCCACAGCCAATCAGTCTTCAGAGCTCGCCTCCAACTATCAGATCACACCATCCCGCCTTCAGATCGCAACCATTGGGGTCTTATTGCAGCATTCAGACCGCGCCTCCAGCCAATCAGGTTTCAGATAGCGGCCATTACAGTATTTAGATAACAGCCAATTATATTACGGCCTTTAGACCTCGCCCCAGACATATAACATCCTTATTATAACCAATCAGCCTTCTGATCACCACCATTATAATGTTCTCCCCACGACCAATCGGCCTTCAGATAGCGACCATTTTGAGAGTTAATTATATTACAGCTTGCAGATGCCCGCCATTGCGGTGGATAACGACCAATCAAGCTTCAGATCGCGACCATTGCGGAATTGATATTCAGATCACACCAATCAGATTGTAGCATTCAGATCGCGGTCATTTGAGAGCCAATTCAGATCCCGCAGCCATTGCGGCTTTAAGGTCACGTCTCCCAGCCAATAATCAGCCTTCAGATCGCGGCCATTACAGTATTCAAAGCTCATTACATTACGACATTCAGACCAACCAATCAGATTACACCATTCATATTACGTTTCCAGCAGCCATTGAGGCTTTAAGACCACTATTGCAGCATTCAGACCACGTTCTCCGCCAGCTATAATAGGATTCATATGGCGCCCAATCAGATTACTGCTTTCAGACAGAGCTTAGTATGACAATTCAAAAGCGCGGCTCGATATAAGCTAGTGGCGAGTCAACAATAAGATATAGTATTAAAAAATAGCGTGTAATAGATAGATGTAGGTGGTAAGAAAACGGGAGAAAAGAGGATGCGTAGATCTTCTTTGTTTTAAATTTAATAATTATCTAAAATAATTGAATCTTTTAACATTAAAGTTTTTACCTAATAAGTAAATTGACTAATATTTATCTAAAATACGCCCCATTTTTTTACCTGATCAGTAGGCTAATTTAACAATAATGAATAATTGTAATCGAAATAATTGTGGCTCATATGTGTCTTTTTACATGATCAATGGTAGGATTGTATTTGTTAGGAACTGAAGAAGTTATTAGAAGCTCTTAGCTCAACTATAATCTCAGATCTTCTTGATAAAGGTCTTACCTAATAAGTGGACAACAGAGTCGACTAATAATTATCTAAAAGAATTAATATTACTGCGCGCGAAGTATAACCTTCATAACTAGTAGATTATTATTTCGAATAACAACAAAATATTTAAGGCTTTACCCTAACCTCACTTTATCGGAATCACAGACGGCTCTTCACTACACAGATCACGCTACACTGACCCTACATCAGCCCCAAACAGTATAAACAGCTGAACACCCCTGTCTGTGTACCAAGATTTAAAAATTTGTAGCAAACATATTTATTAATAATAGGAGCTTGATAAACTATTAGAAATAAAACCATGGAGGATAAGAATAGCCGTGCACAGCTGGCACTTAATAAAAAATACGAATAAATGTAATGATTTCAATATTAAAACGTTTGAAATATATTTAATACTTTATAAGTTATTTCGCCATATTCCGTTGTGTTCTAAAGATTTCGCTATTATTCCCAAGACAATTTTTATAGTATACAGAGTGAATCAAAAGCTATATACAGGATGAGCCAAATAAAACCGTATAGAAATACAATGTCATAACTGATCATGAATACGAATAGAAAAACATGCGCAGCAAGTAATTATCTCAAATTAGGTATGGGCATTGCCTTCCAACAACATAAAATCACTATAACTCGTAAAAGCGTGCGAATATTGAAAAAACAATTAGAAAAATGTGAATTCTAGCATGTTTCGAGTCGGAGAACTTGCCTATATACTTTAAATTCAAATATTGAGCCCCAAACGGCTGTCTTCGCTCTTAGAAAGAAAATACAGCTAAATTAGTGTTCTACACGTTGAGACGAATCGTTTGATACCCCACATCACTTGATTCGGGAGACCGGAATTGGAAACCGGAAGTAGATGGATTCTAGCTTGTTTCGAGCTGGGCAACACGCCTATATACTTTAAATTCAAATATTGAGTCCCAAATGGCTGTTTTCACTCTTAAAACGTAAATTTGGCTAAATTAGTGTTCAACACGTTGAGACGAATCGTATGGTACCCCTCATCATGTGATTTGGAAGACCGGAAAAGGAAACCGGAAGTAGATGAATTCTAGCTTGTTTCGAGCTGGGGAATATGCCTATATACTTTAAATTCAAATATTGAGCTCCAAATGTCTTTTTCACACTCTAAATTAAAACTTAGTTAAATAAGTATACCAAATATCAAAAGCAGTTTTTATCGCAACATAAGGAAACGCTTTATAGACGAGTCTCGACAAACAAAAAGTTTGGTTGAAACAAATGCGTTATCTACACCTTCATAGACAATGTTATAATTTATTACTGTAATATAAGCATAATACGCTAGTAAAAGTGTAAAATACACAACGCTGGTATGATTAAAGTTTATCGGTGCAACATAGACATCTTAAACGTATTAAAGTGAGTAATTATCTAGATATTTATTAACGATTTTAAGACCATATACTAGTGCTCTGTATTGTGTATAACAACTTCCTTTCATTAAAAACATTAAATATATTTATTAAATGTAAACATTCAAACAGGCTATACAAGTTTTCAAATAGCCAAAAACATATATTTTCTCCATAAAAACCGTAAAATACCATCGCCATTTTCAAAGCTGAAACAACATTTTGAGGAATTTAAACAGCCAAAATGTTTATCTGACATTTCTGTACTATTTTTACATTTTGAACTGTTTTCTAACACACAAAGCTAAATATTTATACTGTTGCAACCTAAAGCCGCAACCAAAAGAGGCCTAAGCTCATCCAATTCTCAGAATAATGCAGTCAATAATATTTCATAATAACCGCTAACAAATTTCAATCTATAAGTAATAATAATTTACATTGGTTCAAGTGTTCCAATTGTATATTTATTTCTTGTAATATATATTCGGGGCCGAGCAATATCTAATCATAAATTTTTAAATTTATTTTTTGTATCTTTGATGCCTTTGTATCTTTTGACCTTTGTACCTTTAACCTATCTTTGTACCTTTTGTCTTTGGTAGCGATATTAATACCGATTTTTTTTTGCAAGGCAATTGTAGTAATGTATGTTCAGTTAAAAATTACTTAATAAATATGGGCGGAAACAACATATTAATCAACCTAATAGGATTATGCCCTTATTCTTAATATTTTAGTTTCAACTAGTGCTGATATAGAGACTAATGTTGAGGTTTTGAAAATGAACGGTATTTCTGATTATAAGTTAGTAGGATGTACTTTCCTTATTAATAAAAATAAAATATCGCCATTCTTAAAAACTTATAGGGATTGCTCTAATTTGGACTGTGATAATTTTCTTGTAGATTTATTCTCTGTTGATTGGGACTGTATATTTACTTTAAGTGATGCTAACGATATACTAGATTTTTTAATAATAATAATAATAATAATAATAATAATAATAATAATAATAATAATAATAATAATAATAAAGAAATTTATTTATACTGCATGACATATAGAAAATATCCACAATTTGTTGTACGGCAGAGACACCAGAGTAAGGGTCCATTATGTTATATATTTGAGTAATGCATTCTTACTGATATTCATTCTTAAAAACTTATAGATCTTAGGGATCGCTCTAATTTTGACTATGATAATTTTCTTGTAGATTTATTCTCTGTTGATTGGGACTATATATTTACTTTAATTGATGCTAACGATATACTAGATTTTTTAATTATAATAATAATAATAATAATAATAATAATAATAATAATAAAGAAATTTATTTATACTGCACGACATATAGAAAATATCCACAATTTGTTGTACGGCAGAGACACCACAGTAAGGGTCCATTATGTTATACATTTGAGTAATGCATTCTTACTGATATTAAAGAAATCTGTATCATTATTCCTTATAAATAAGTTACAGGCAGCCAAACATATTTGCAGGAGGGATAAGTGGTTCTTAATATTAAATAAACTATGGCGTTGTCTTAATCTTATATTAGGTATATTAATATCTATACTGCATAAAATCTCAGGTACATTTAAATTGCCTTTTAATATATTGAATATAAATAATATTTGGGTATTTTCCCTTCTCCGTTGAAGACTCGCTACTTTGAACTCCTTTAATTGTGACTGATATAACATCAATACTGGATATGCAGGATATATTCCATGTTTTTTGAAATACAGGAATCTTAGGAATTGTTTTTGTATCTTTTCCAACATATCAGTGTATGTGACAGTACTAGGACTCCAGATAGGTGCAGCGTATTCAACCTTTGGTCTGATTAAAGAATTAAACAAACTGACAACTGACAACTTATGTTCTGAAAATCTCGCGCTGTTCGTTGTACAAAACCAAACCTTCTAAAACACAATGGCGACAAATTTATAATATGCCTGTTAAATTTAAAGTCTGAGGAAAAGGCTATACCTAAGTCATTGCTTTCAATCAACTGCTCTAATCTGACTCCGTTAATGTAGTAATCGAAAGTAAATCTAGATCTGTTTTTTTTGTGAAGGATATAAACTTGCATTTGCCTTCATTAATTGCATGGTGGTTTTTGTCACAGTATAGTACCATCTGAATCAAATCATCTTGTAAGTGTACAGTCTTCTAAACTTATTATTGGTAAGTACAATTTCAATCGTATGCGTATAACATATAATTTGAGTATCTTATGTCCTTTGAGATATCATTAATAAACATAACGAATAAAAGAGGTCCCAATATTGAACCCTGAGGCACTCCCGACGTCGCTACATACTTATCTGACACTTGATTGTTGAACTTAACACACTAACTTCTGTTTACCAGATACGATTTCAAGAGCAAAATTAAATTTTCATCAAATGAAAATGCTTTTAACTTAGTAATTAGAACTGCATGATTTACCTTGTTAAATGCCTTTGCCAGATCGGTGTAGATGACATAAACATGATTTTTCTAGACATTTCAATACCTATCAAGTCACTAAAAATGCTAAGGTTTGTTGCCGTTTGTTATAACATTGTTCAATTATTTAATATACACGTCCTCTTTAAACAGCTAAAATAGCTAAAGATACTTTTTGACAAGACTATAAGACCTTGAGAAATATATCTAATACCACAGTAAAAGCTAAAAAGACGTATATTCAACATGTTTTTAAGAATTATCCCAAAGAATTTTGGCGCACTTTAAAATATCTAAATATTACGTGTTCAAAAGGGAGCTGTTCTTCATCTCTAGATTTTTGCCAGTGCTTCTGCTTTTAACAATTTCTTTCAAAATTCTCTTCCTCTTACCACTACTGATAATGAGGTTATTACTAATTCTTATGCAGGCGAACATTTTCTTAATGACTCAACACAATTAATACAATTATCCACAGTTAAAATCTACTGCCGCCGGACCTGATAGAGTTGGTCTTAAATATTATTATTATTAATAGATGCATTAAAACCGATGACTTACCTAACTGTTAGCAACAAGTTAATGTGATAACTACGCCGAAAAAGAAAAATCCTGCCGACATATCTGATTTTCGACCAATAAGTATTTTGCCAACGCCATCTAAAGTTCTTGAAAAAATTATTAGTGAACAACTCTCTAAATTCTCTGAAATAAATAATCTACCTAGTACGCAATCTAGGTTTCGGCAGTATTACAGCACAACATCTGCACTACTTAATATTACCGACGACTTATACAAGGCGTATGATGATATAATGAATTCCTGTTTAATATTTCTCGACTATGGTGAAGCTTTTGATACTATTGCACATTCTACGCTTATCACTAAACGTAAGTTCTTTGGGCTTAGTCCTATTTCTGTTAAGTTTTAGTAGGTATCTTCAATGTAGATGGCAAAGAACTGTAACGGGTAATAGTGTATCTGATTTTATTTATTTGGATAGAGACGTACCGCAAGGTAGCGTTCTTGGGTTGTTACTTTTTCATTATATACATTAGATATAAATACATACCTTAAACGCTGTACATCACATCAATATGCAGATGATACTCAATTATATTACAACTTTTATTTTAAGGATTTGATTTTGGCTGTTGAACACATTAACCTAGACTTGGAAATTATTGGAAAATGCTCTATAGCTCATGGTCCTGTCTTAAATGAATGTAAGGCATAATTATCTATTTTTAGTAAAGATAAATAAATCTTAAGTAGGAACTCTCAGTTTGTTCTTTGTGCGTCACGTCGACGCACCGTGACGCAGCGTCGACGCACCGTGTCGCAGCCTCGACGCTGCGTCACTGTAACGTAGCGATACCGTCACGATGTGGTGTATGCATTCTACTTCTTGTAAGAGATCTGTCTTTATATAACGTTGGGTTAGGTAGCGGATTTCCCCATTGATCTTGTTCTTTAATCATACTGGTGGGTGAGGTTATCTCATGGGTATTGATAATGATATCACTATTGCCATCTACTATTTTCATATGGAGTTTTAAGCTATCCTG
Source organism: Pogonocherus hispidulus (assembly GCA_963924545.1). Taxonomy (NCBI): domain Eukaryota; kingdom Metazoa; phylum Arthropoda; class Insecta; order Coleoptera; family Cerambycidae; genus Pogonocherus; species Pogonocherus hispidulus. The sequence goes on from OZ004695.1 coordinate 35,208,359, forward strand.
TCTTTTAAATGTTCTAGCACATACATCACACTGGAAAGAGAAGCTTTATGTATATTCATATACCTATTTAATCCGCTTCACCCAGGGAATACTTTATTACAAATATTACAGATAAACATGTTTACTCTTCGCATGTACATCGCCATATGAAGCAACGGTGATGGCGGCTCCTACTTTATCCTGAAGTTATCCCGACGTTATCCTGAAGTTATCCTCGTCATCCTTGTTTATCCTTATGATATTGCTATTTATCCTTATGTGTTTGTTCATCAATATTTTACTCTTAAATTATTAGCATATGTAATTCATTAGTTGTTTGTTAAAGGCTTTGGGATTACATTTATGAATAATAATTAACGCGTAGTATAAATAAATATGATTTCATATAGAAAGGTTTCAATAATTGCGATATATTTTCAAGAAGTTTATTTATTAAAATTATATAAAATAATTCACATAAGACGACTGAAAGTTAATAAAGAGGACCTACGTTTTCCAATTTATAATGAATCATCGTACTTCTTAGCTGAAAACTGGCATGTTTGCGCGACATAATCATTGATAGAGATTTCATATTACTTAATTTTATGTGATCGCCACCGGGATCAAGACTATGTACAGGTTTTGAGATTATGCATGGTGTAATCATTGATAGAGATTGCGCAATATTGAGTAATTTTATGGTTCGAAGCCATTAAACAGTATAATACTTTGTATACTAATTTTTGAAATTTGTGTGTTGTATATTTCTATAGTCACCATGAATCAAAATCTGCTTATCTGCTAAAGCTGTTTAACCTACTAATTTACCCATAATACTCAATATTACACAACTTGTAAAATAGCATCTGAAAGACGGTTTGAGGCAACATACAGATTGTGCCACACGCTTTAATAGATTATTCCAATACTTTTTAATAAACAAAGAATAACTTATAGCTTGCGGGGTGTTTTAAATACTAAAATATAAATAGATTTATAATCGGAGTTCAATAGTTGTAATATTGTTTTGACTAATTTATTTGCTTTTATTTAAATACCGTAAATCCTTTGTCTCATCGATTTTAATATTATTTTTGATTAATGATTATATTAGGTTTCTCGATTGTTTCAGATTACATCTCACCGACACAAGACTGATGAACTCGTCTAAATAGAACTTTTTCTTGTTTCACAACAGAATCGTCGTTAGTACTTCTTGTATAATATTTAATCATCCTATTGGGTTCGAGGCTACGTGCTGGTTGCGAAATTATATTGGCCGATGTAAAAGCGGCTGATATCGTCTAGCTTATCATTTATACTGTTGGTGTTCAAGGAGGGATGTATCCTAAGCTCTTATCATGGGTGTAGCAAGAATTTTGAAGTATTTAATGTTTACCATCTCCGGTATTTTTGGTGTGTTGTCCACATCATATACCGAGGAGGCTGCTCGAGTTGGTCCTCGTGAGTGTACTAAAGCTGTATGGAATATTAATAAGCAGCTGAAAACTGCCAAGACAGTTGGGGAAAAACAACATCTATTATCAACGCTCGCTATCATCAAGACCCAGAGGAACCAGATTAAGGCATACATCAAACGAGGTTCTGGTGTAACAAAACAGAAAAAAAACGGCAACAAATCGGGTCCATTGGGATGACTCCACCAGCGCGTTTGCGTGCAACATTCGTACTGGTGTCATTTCCAATTTGAAGCATAAGAATACCAGAGAATTTCTCAAGGATTGTTGCGCTCTCTTTAGACGTCGAATTATCAACGCATTGAGAAAAGATGAGGCTGTCAAGGTAAATGCGGTGTTCTGTGGGCAGTTTATGTTGCAAAAGGCTGATAGAATTATTGAGGAGCCAAAGTATTTTAATACCAAAAATTCTCCTATTTATCGCGATACTAATTTAGATGAGTGGTTTCAAGCCCATGTTGTATAGCCTATACTAAGTTATCAGTATCAGGAATGTGATAGTGGGTGGGCCTTAAAGAGCATAATGAATTTGGGGGTAAATATCAATAAATTCACACCACAGTTAGACTATTTATATATAGAACTACCTAAACAAATCAAAGCAAAGCAAGCCTGCATCAACGTTAAAAACGATGATCATGCCTGTTTCGCTTGGGCAGTAACTTCGGCTCTTTATCCTGTTGCTGATCATCGTCATCACCCTGACAGACTCTCATCATACCCTCATTATTCTACAGTTTTAAATTTTAAAGACATAGTTTTTCCAATGACTATTAGACAGATTTCTAGATTTGAAAACCAAAATAATTTATCAATAAACGTATATATTTTGAAAAAGATTAGTAAAAATTTCATAACTCGCCCCACATATTTAATTAAAGATAAAAAAGATCAGCATGTAAACTTGTTACTTATTCAAAATTCGTATGATGATGAGAACGCGGTAACATCTAACGATACAACACCTATTCAGTACAATTATGTGTGGATCAAGGACTTTTCTCGACTTCTCTCCACACAACTGAGTAATCACAATTCTAAGAATATTTTTGTGATAGATATCTGCACTATTTTAGTAGCAATGAAAAATTAGCCAAACATTATGAAGACCGTAAGATCATGAATGAATGTAAGATTCGGTTACCGAGTGAGAAAGATAAAGACTTGAAATTCAAAAATTTTAAAAATAAGGAAAAGGTGCCATTTATCGTGTACGCTGACTTGGAAAGTGTCCTCAAGCCAGTGAATGATAAAAATAAATATCAAGAGCATGTGCCGGCCGCAGTAGGTTATTATGTCAAATGTTCATATGATTCCTCACTATCTTTTTATCGATCTTATCGGGGTGAGGATTGTATGTCTTGGTTTGCGAGGGAACTTAAACAGTTTTCAGAAGATGTTGAAACCGTTTTTCTCTGTCCTTATGATATTGCTATGACGTCACAACAGGAACTTGAGTTTCAGGCAGCTACACATTGTCATATTTGTGAGTAGTCCTTCGGTTCGGAGGATGTTAAGGTGCGAGACCATTTTCATTTAAGTCCCGAAAATAACTATCGTGGTGCTGCTCATGAAGGCTGTAATATTAATTATAAAGATGCAGTAGTTATACCGGTAGTTTTTCACAATTTGAGCCGGTACGACACGCATTTTATACTGGAAAATATAGCTAATTATGTGGCAGGACGCGTTGATATATTGCCTATCACTAAAGAAAAATATATATCTTTCACAAAAAATTTAGATCAAAATTTAATCAAATTCCGGTTCATTGATTCATATAGATTTATAGGCTCAGCCTTGGGTACTTTGGCTTCATATTTGACTGAATTTCCAAATTTAAGAAACGAATTTCCTGATTTAGATGAAGAACAATTTAAACTGCTAACTAAAAAGATGTGTATCCCTATGATTTTATGGATAATTTTGATAAATTTAACTTCGAAACTTTGCCTGACTTTGAAGGATTTTATAATAAACTTGTGTGGCATAAATTCAAAATTCAAAATTTAGGACAATATACTAATCTATATATGAAAACAGATATTTTACTTTTAGCTGATGTCTGAAAAATTTCGGAACAGTAGTCATCAAACTTACGGTCTCGATCCAGCACATTATTACACTCTTCCTGGATATACTTGGGACTGCATGCTATTTAAAACTCGACAAACTTTGGAACTGTTGACTGATATCGACATGATAATGTTTGTAGAGCGAGGAATACGAAGTGCACGAAGTCAATGTTCAAAACGTAAATGTGTTGCTAATAATAAATATATTCCAAATTTCGACATTAGTAAACCTTCATCATATATAGCATATTTTGATGTTAATAATCAGTGTGGTTGGGCCATGTCACAATACTTGCCATACGGTAGGATTGAGTGGGTAGATTCAAATATTGATGTCACTACTGAACCTGATAGTGCTCCGGAAGGCTATATTCTTGAGGTCGACTTGGAGTATCCTCGGCATTTACACGATTTACATAAAGATTTACCATTCTGCCCCGAACATAGCGCTCCAACCAGCTCGAAAAATGAAAAACTTTTGGCTACCCTAGACAATAAAGAAAAATATGTTATACACTATAGAGCTTTAAAACAAGCACTAAAACACGGTCTTATATTGAGAAAAGTTCATAGTTTTGAAATTTAAACAGTCTCCCTCGTTAAAGTCTTACATAGATTTGAACACTAAATTACGTCAGGCTGCTAAAAATGATTTCGAAAAAAATTTATTTAAATTAACGAACAATGCTGTATTCGGAAAAACTATGGAAAATATTAGAAAACATTCCAACGTTAAATTAATCAATAAATGGGTTGGGCGTTATGGAGCTGAGGCTTTGATTTTAAGACCAGAGTTTAAGGCAGCCACAATTTTTAATGAAAATTTGGTTGCTATTGAACTAAATAAGACAGAAATTTTCTTTAACAAACCTATATAATGTCGGGATATCAATACTAGATCTAGCCAAGACAACCATATATGATTTTTACTATGAGTACATGAAACCGGAGTTGGGTAACGACTGTGCTTTACACAGATACTGACTCATTAGTACTAGAGATAACTGATAAAGATATACAGTGTGTCCAGTGTAAGATGATCTGTATGGGTTTCTTGGAAACCGTTAGAGATACGAAGATGGTTAAATGGAAAAAAGTTGCATAATTATATGCCCAAGTTATAACAATTTTTAGATTTCGAAAATTCCCTTCCATTCGTTAGATACAGGGCGAATACTGAAAATGTGCGTTTTCTATAAATCGCTATATCTCGTTTATTATGAGAGATACATCTAAGATATTTGCAGGTTAGGGGTAATAACTGGCGAGAGTTTTAATATTGAAAAAATCTAAGCCTACTAGATTTTGAGATAATGTACCTAACTTTCGATTTTTTTATGGACGCCATATTGTATTTTTGCATTTTTGAATTCCTCATAAAAAATGCTTTTCAGCCATATGTAATATGTTTATAATCGCTTAAGGGAAAAGTAGAAAATTACGTCGTTTACTTCGGAATGAAGTAGGCCTTGATCGATCAGCTATATTATGTACTATTATTCTACTATCGCAGCAGAATAAGTAGGCGCTGATGTCTTTGACATGTTTACAAAACAACTGCGTCATTGTTGCTACATTTGTGTAAACGTCAAACAGTTATTGTTAAAGGTTTCTGTGTTTCCATTTTCTATTAAAAGTTAGAAATGAATTCATTCTCCAATAGTGACAAATATGATATGTTGGAATGTTTTATTCTCTGCAGAAGAAATAGTGATAGAGCTGCCGGAATGTATTTTGATAATTATCCGGAAAGACGTCAGCCGGGAAGAAGCATATTTAGGCGTATACGTGCAAATTTAATAAACCACGGCAGTTTTAATAAAGTAAAGAGAAACCGAAATATTAATGAAAACAACGGAAATGTTGTATTACAAGCCGTAGTTGAGAATCCCCGCATATCCTTACGTGAAAATGAAAACAATGTAGGAGTTTCTCGATCATCAGCTGGTGTAATTTGAAAACGTTATAAATACCATCCATACCATGAACGACCCAGCCAAGGGCTTCGAGAAGGCGACCATGCAAGGAGGATGGAATTTTGATGGTTCATCGGACAATGTACTCTAAATGCAGACTTTACGAAAAAATTTTGTGGTCTGATGAAAGCAAATTTACCAATTGCGGCATGTTCAATAGAAAAAATACCCACTACTGGTCGGACCAAAATCCGCATGTACACCGGGAAATCCGACAACAGGTGAGATGGGGATTTAATGTATAGATAGGTATTATTAATACCTCCATTATTGGTCCTTTTTTTACCATGAAAATTTGACCTCTGCTACTTATTTAAATCTTCTTGAAACTGAGGTAACAGAAAGGCTAATGGAGCTTACTCTTGCTACTGTACGGGATATGATTTTCCAGCAAGATGGCGCTCCTGCACACAATGCACACATTATTTCAGATTTTTTAAATATGGAGTATCCCAATAGTTGGATACGAAACCAGGGACCAATAAGATGGCCAGCCAGCGCTCCTGATCTGTCGCCTATTGATTTATTCTTGTGGGGGTATGTAAAAAATAGGGTGTATGCAAGGTCCTACAACAATGAGGCGGAATTACGGCAAGCAGTGCAACATGCTGTAAATGATATAACTCAAATGATATAACTATAACAACAAATATGATAACAAAGTCTTGTGCTACAGTTCTGACTCGATGCAGATGTTGTCTCAAGGAGAATGGAGGTTTATTCGAACATTTACTTTAATTGATTATTTGTATATAATTTGTAAATAATCAATTAAAGTAAATGTTCGAATAAACCTCCATTCTCCTTGAGACAACATCTGCATCGAGTCAGAACTGTAGCACAAGACTTTGTTATCATATTTGTTGTTATAGTTATATCATTTGAGTTATATCATTTACAGCATGTTGCACTGCTTGCCGTAATTCCGCCTCATTGTTGTAGGACCTTGCATACACCCTATTTTTTACATAACCCCACAAGAATAAATCAATAGGCGACAGATCAGGAGCCCTGGCTGGCCATCTTATTGGTCCCTGGTTTCGTATCCAACTATTGGGATACTCCATATTTAAAAAATCTGAAATAATGTGTGCATTGTGTGCAGGAGCGCCATCTTGCTGGAAAATCATATCCCGTACAGTAGCAAGAGGAAGCCCATTAGCCTTTCTGTTACCTCAGTTTCAAGAAGATTTAAATAAGTAGCAGAGGTCAAATTTTCATGGTAAAAAAAGGACCAATAATGGAGGTATTAATAATACCTATCCATACATTAAATCCCCATCTCACCTGTTGTCGGATTTCCCGGTGTACATGCGGATTTTGGTCCGACCAGTAGTGGGTATTTTTTCTATTGAACATGCCGCAATTGGTAAATTTGCTTTCATCAGACCACAAAATTTTTTCGTAAAGTCTGCATTTAGAGTACAGTGTCCGATGAACCATCAAAATTCCATCCTCCTTGCATGGTCGCCTTCTCGAAGCCCTTGGCTGGGTCGTTCATGGTATGGATGGTATTTATAACGTTTTCAAATTACACCAGCTGATGATCGAGAAACTCCTACATTGTTTTCATTTTCACGTAAGGATATGCGGGGATTCTCTACTACGGCTTGTAATACAACATTTCCGTTGTTTTCATTAATATTTCGGTTTCTCTTTACTTTATTAAAACTGCCATGGTTTATTAAGTAATTATATTTCCTATATAATCAGGATTTACCTGGATCTTAGGTAAATTATTTTGCCGTGGTCAGTGAGATTTTTTTATATTTCATTCACCCTATATGGTGAAAAGTAATACGATTCGGAACAATAGAATATAGTTTCAGTATTATTTTATAAATTTGTGAAGCTGTGCTCTAGTCAGGAGATTATAGAAAATATAGTTTTTTAAACCAATAAATTTGAGTTTTCTTGCCTCCATTTTGTTTGAATTGGATTACTACTATTCAATCACGTGCTGTTTGGGAATCAAGTTCCTTTATCTTATCTTCTCTTATCTTATACTTATAATATATGATTGGGAGCTATAGAAAATTGCTAATATCGTAATTTCTGCACTAGGTTAAGTAATTTGTTACTTTGTAGAGATTTTAATAACTCACATGCACGCCGATTAGAAGACTGGAACCTGTTTCCTAATATTTGTAAATTCATTGATTATTGTTCTTTGGCAACAAATTTGTACAATAAATCAATACGAATTTTTATAACTTGTCACTCTGTCTTCGAAATATTAATGAAATAATTTTTCTCTTTTACCTAATTAGAGTGGTAATATTTCCTTGTTTAACCGGTTATGAAACCGTTGTTTTTGGAATTTTGGGTCAGATGATAGAGAGTTTTTTTATTTAATTTCCTTTTGTTCCTTCTGAACTATAGTATCTTTAAATATTAACGATTAGAGTTTTTTATTAAGAATAATTGTCGAGTGGCTGAACTGTAGTCAGTTCATTTGAAAGCAAATTTTGGATAATTTTATTTGCTTCATTTTGGGTAGGGTCACTAAAGGTTGACACCTTCCAGGTTTTGTTTTCATTTGTTTATTTTTTTCCCTGTGATAATTCAGAGTATTTGACAACAACCATATTTTCTGGTACATTCCCTTCAGGAAAATATTTATACTTTTTAATCTTGGCTACACTAGCCGTCAACGTTCATCTATATACTTGTAACTTTTAGGGCACCCTTAACACAAACAATTTTTTGTATGTACTCTTCTGAGACGAGGCTGCTGTAACCTGACTGCAAGATCTATAACCTGCTAAAGAACTCTGGACGTTTACCACCTGCAGATCCCTAGATAAGAGGGTTGGACTTAGCCAGTACGTGACCATCATCTGGACTAGAGCTCTAGCTTCCCCACTTGGCCACAGCAAGTCCACCTGGATCCAACCATCAGCAACAGGTTAAGGGCGAGAGTACTGACCTCATAGAGAAGGAACGGGATTGTCAGAGTGACCCCGAACCTCATAAAATTCTTGTAAAGTGAGCCCAGCTTAAAATTTTAATTTCACATAATTTTTTCCATTTCTACTAACTATACCACATTTTTAAATTATTGTTCAATAGTAACTTCATTATTCAATTGTAATCCTATTTGCTTATTTGATTATAGTGTATTCAGCTACATTTTGTATAGTTTTTTGTCTCTTATATCTAAAAATTATCCTGGTGCTCAAATAAATTGTCAACCTTCAAAGCAGTCCTACGAATACTACGCCCTAGCATCATAAATCTCCCTGAGCTACCGGAGCTAATGTCAATGAACTTAAGCTAGTGGAATTGCACATCCCTAGCTTATCGAAAGTTTATTGTGACAGTTAATATATTGAAATTATTGAATACATAAGTATATTTTATTATTTTCTATGAATTATGTACCTACGTAATTATAGCTAATAAAACTTGTTGAGGCTACATTATTAAACATGAAATAAATGTATAGTATAGTATAATAATAAATGACATGAATGTAATTGTAGAAAAAGACAATGAATAATAAAAAATATTATGCTGTTTTATTTCTCTGGGGTAATTCTTAATAATAATAATAATAATAATAATCAATTGAAACAAGCTAATAATTAGTACCACGTCTTTATTTATACAATATACAATAAACATTTTATTATGGGGACGTTTTAATTGTAGTAAGTGATATTATAATTTTTAGATATATTTTTCAAATACTTTTTAGTACCATTACAACGAAATTCATATTAGTACATGTTGCTTATCCTTTTCTAGTCTTGTAAAGTATATATATAATTTAAAGTTTGGGTTTGTAACCGTGTCAAAGTACATTTTCAATAGCAGGATATACACGTTTGTTGTTCTAGTATATTCAAACCCTTTCTTCTCACTATGTAACTAGAGGCTTATCACAAGTAATTTTCAATCTAGCAATTTTTCTTGGTATTGGGTTAGAACAAAACTTTATATACATATTCATACTGTGATATTATTTAATGTTAAAAGATTCAATTATTTTAGATAATTATTAAATTTAAAACAAAGAGGATCTGCTAATGCTCTTTCCTCCCGTTCTCTTACCACTTACATCTATCTATTACACGCTATTTTTTAATACTATATCTTATTGTTGACTCGCCACTAGCTTATTTCGAGCCACGCTTTTGAATTTTCATACTAAGCTCTGTCTGAAAGCAGTAATCTGATTGGATATCATATGAATGCTATTATAGCTGGCGGAGAACGTGGTCTGAATATTGTAATGGGAAACATGAATGCTGCAGTCTGATTGGTGTGGTCTGAATGCTGCAATAGTGGTCCTAAAGCCTCAATGGCTGCTGGAAACGTGATATGAATGGTGTAATCTGATTAGTTGGTCTGAATGCTGGAGGCGAGGTTGGAAGGCTGATTGGTCATGGGGCGTGTGGTCTGAATGTTGGAAACGCGATATGAAAGGTGCAATCTGATTGGCCGGTCTAAATGCCGCAATGGGCCCTCAAAATGGCCGCGATCTGAATTCGGGATGGTGTGATCTGATAACTGGATGGGAAGCTCTGAATGCTGATTGGCCGTGGGTAGAGTCTTAAGCTGACAGGTTGAAGTGGGAGTGGAGGGGGTTAAATTACTCACTTTTTTGCAAAATTTAGACCCCTTTAAAAATACACGCGTTTTTGGCTCCGCACGCCCATAGCCTATCTACTGTTACCCTTAATGTTACCCTTGTTTACGTGACGGTTACCCTTATTTCCGTGACGGTTACCCTTAATGTTACCCTTGTTACCCTTATTTACGTGACGGTTACCCTTATTTACGGGACGGTTGCCCTTATTTACGCGACGGTTACTCTTATTTACGTGACGGTTACCCTTATTTACGTGATGGTTATCCTTATTTTACGTGACGGTTAGCCTGAATGTTACCTTTATTAGCCTTAATGTTACCTTTATTACCCTTAAAGTAACCCTTAGTGTTACCGTTATTACTTTTTATGTTACCCTCATTATCCTTATTTTACGTGACGGTTAGCCTTATTTTGCATGAGGCGGGTACGCGTGACGTGTCTGCGGATACGCGTCACGTGTTTTGCGGGTACGCGTGACGTATTTGTGGGTACGCGTCACGTGTTTTGCGGGTACGCGTCACGTACGCGTGACGTATTTTACGTGACGGTTAACCTTATGACGCTACATCAGTCCCGTTAGTTTAAAACCCCTGTCTGACGTACCAAGACTTAAAAATTTGTAGCGAACATAATTATTAATAATGGGAGTCTGATAAACTATTAGAAATGACAGTGTTGATAAGAAATACAATTAAATGTAGCGCTTAAAGTTCTTATATAATTTCAAGGTTAAAACGTTTGAAATATATTTAATACTTATAAGTTATTACACCATATTGCGCAATATTGTATGAATCGGTGATTTACCGTCACAATGATGTAAGGCATAAAGTATAGCAAAAATCCGTTAATAAGTTTCACCCCACCCCAATTTTCAAAAGACAGGATAAAATCAGTATTCTCAAAGTGAAAACGCGATGTTCTGTCTCCTACAAAGTGGAGTAAGCGGTGTTTAAAATATACATTTTACTGATAAAAACTTGTGCATGATGTTAGTATATCAAAAGGCACAACAACTTACAGGGATGTAACTTTGTATAGATTAATCTGTATCACAATGATTTCAGCATAATTGCCAATTATAATTAAAAGCAATGAGAGTAGATAAGGTAGGAGAGACCTGGGACGGAAGTGACGTCACAGCGAGCTCGATGGCCAGCTACCATCGAGCTAGACCACGGAGCCGCTGGTTATTGTCGTCAAGGTGAAGAAGCAGACTTCTTGTAGCATCCCCCTATGTTCTTGTAGCATCCCCGCAGGTGTAGGAGCCCCTGGGGCTGCAGAAGAGCACCTTAAGAGTGTGTGACGTAGGTTTGTCAAGATGGCGGCCTGACGTCATGAGCCGCGCCCAATGTAGTAGCTCAAACGGCCACTAGAGGCGCGGCAGTCTGGCCAGGCGACCACGAGAGAGCGCGGGAGTGTGGCGGCAAATTCAAATATTTAGTATACAGGGTGGATCAAAAACTATATACAGGATGAGCAAAATAAGAATGAATAGAAAAACAATGACGTAACTCGTATGAATGCTGATAGAAAAAACAATTATGTAACTGGTCGTGAACGCAGATAGAAAAACATGCGTAGTAGGTTGCTATCGGCAAGATATCGGTCTGAAATTAAGTACAGGGTGAATCAAAAGCTAAATACAGGATGATCAAAATAAGAATGCTAATAGAAAAAACAATGACGTAACTGGTCGTGAATGTGGATAGAAAAACATGCGCAGTAGGTTGCTATCGTCAAGATTGCGGCCTGACATTAGGTATAGAGATTGCGGGTGTCTGGCGCCAAATGCGCGATATGGGGAATGTCAAATATCTGAGAGTTTAGCGGGTAAATTTAAAAGCTTAGGTCTTGTCGGCATGTCACACGTGACATGTAGAAGCGCCTAATTTTTTGCTGCAGTCTGTCTGATGGCGGGAAATTCAAATATCTGAAATTGGTCTTACAAAACTTAAAATCGTTATAACTCGTAAACGCGTGCGAATATCGAAAAAACAAATAGGAAAATCCCCCTACACCCCCAAGTTCTGATTGGTAGTCCTCTACCAATAGAAAAAAGTCCCAAAGTCGTACGTCAAAGAACAAAAAAAATTTTGCTCTACTGACGTCACGAGTCGCGCTCAAAATCTTAAAATCCTTATAACTCGTAAACGCGTGCGAATATCGAAAAAAAATGGAAAAATCCCCCCTACAACCCTAGTTGTGATTGGTAGTTCTCTACCAATAGAAAAAAGTCCCAAACTCGTATAACAAAAAACAAAAAAGTATATATTCATATATATCAAATGACTCATAGCGACATCCCTGATATTAATTTCAAACTATAACTTCAAACTATTTTCAATATAATAGCGAAAGCAGGATTCTATCTGCGCTAGGCGGCCACAAGAGGTCTCTACTATATGGCGGCAAATTCAAATATCTGAGAAATTAGCGGGTAAATTTAAACGCAGCAAAAGACACACCCAAGTCAAGAGTAAATGTCCATGTAAAATCTTACATGGACAAACTAGACATCAAATAGGAACGTTTAACGTAATATGCCAAAAGCACCTAACCTTAAACTTTGTTTTTAATGAAACAAAAACTAAAATTCTTGAAAAAATGTACTCTTTAAAACAACAAGAGACGAATTTTCTGTAACTTTAATATTTCAGCTTCATGACGTCAGATTCAAGTAATATCTTACGTGGGTGTACTAGACATCAAATAGGACTGTTTAACATAATATGCCAAAAGGGCCTAACCTTAAACTTTGTGCGTTTTTAATTAAACCAAAACTAAAATTCTTGAAAAAATGTACTCTTTAAACAACAGAGACGAATTTTCTGTAACTTTAATATTTCAGCTTCATGACGTCAGATTCAAGTAATATCTTACGTGGATGTACTAGACATCAAATAGGACTGTTTAACATAAAATGTCAAAAGGCCTAACCTTAAACTTTGTGCGTTTTTAATGAAACAAAAACTAAAATTCTTGAAAAAATATACTCTTTAAAACAACAAGAGACGAATTTTCTGTAACTTTAATATTTCAGCTTCATGACGTCAGCTTCAAGTAATATCTTACGTGGGTGTACTAGACATCAAATAGGACTGTTTAGCGTAATATGCCAAAAGGGCCTAACCTTAAACTTTGTGCGTTTTTAATGAAACAAAAACTAAAATTCTTGAAAAAATTTACTCTTTAAAACGACAAGAGACGAATTTTCTGTAACTTTAATATTTCAGCTTCATGACGTCAGATTCAAGTAAAATCTTACGTGAGTGTACTAGACATCAAATAGGACTGTTTAGCGTAATATGCCAAAAGGGCCTAACCTTAAACTTTGATGAGAAACAAACTTTGATGAGAAACTTTGAATGAAACAAAAACTAAAATTCTTAAAAAAATGTACTCTATAAAACAACAAGAGACGAATTTTCTGTAACTTTAATATTTCAGCTTCATGACGTAGGTGATAAGTTCGTAACAGGACAGTTACTAATAATTATCTAAAAGAATTAAAATTACTGCGTGTGAATTATAGCCTTCATAGCTAGTATCATTTCGAAGAATAACTTAATAACTCTAACTTAATAATCACTTTTGTCGGAATCAAACATGTCTGTTCACTATCATAGGCCACAACACACCGGCCATACATAACAATATAACAGCCCCGTACAATATAAATCAGTAACATCAATCAATCAATATAAATCAGTAATAATAATTAGGTGAGCTTGTCTGCGTACCAAGATTTAAAAAATTGTAGCAAAACTTTATACACATTATCCTCGTTATCCTCGTTATCCTCGTTATCCTTATTCGTTTTCATAGTTATCCTTGTACGTTATTCTCGTTATCATCGTTATCCTTATTTACGTGACGGTTACCCTTATTACCCTTAATGTTACCTTCATTAGCCTTAATGTTAGCCTGAATGTTACCCTTATTAGCCTTAATGTTACCCTTAATGTTGCCCTTATTAGCCTTAATGTTACCCTTAAAGTTACCCTTAGTGTTACCCTTATTACCCTTATTTTACGTGACGGTTAGCCTTATTTTGCGTGAGGCGGGTATGCGTGACGTGTTTGCGGATACTCGTCACGTGTTTTGCGGGTACGCGTGACGTGTTTTGCCGGTACGCGTCACGTGTGTTGCGGGTACGCGTCACGTACGCGTGACGTATTTTACGTGACGGTTAACTTTATTTCAAACTGACCCTACATCAGTCCCGTTAGTGGAAAACCCCTGTCTGACGTTCCAAGACTTAAAAATTTGTAGCGAACATATTTATTAATAATGGGAGCCTGATAAACTATTAGAAATGAAAGAACACAGGATAACCGCGCACAGCTGTGTTGATAAAAATACAAATAAATGTTAGTAATTAAAGTTCTTATATAATTTCATGGTTAAAACCTTTTAAATATATTTAATACTTATAAGTTATTACACCATATTGCGCAATATTGTATGAATCGGCGATCTGCCGTCACAATGATGTAAGGCATAAAGTATAGCAAAAAGCCGTTAATAAGTTTCACCCCACCCCAATTTTCAAACGACAGGATAAAATCAGCATTCTCAAAGTAAAAACGCGATGTTCTGTCTCCTACAAAGTGGAGTAAGAGGTGTTAAAAATATAGATTTTACTGTTGAAATCTTGTGCATGATGTTAGTATATCTAACAATCATCTATTTGTCCCTAGGTATACAAAATCTCTCTACTACAAATATTGTAGCAATTAGTCAGAGAGAGAGAGAAAGAGAGAGAGAGAAAGAGAGAGAGAAAGAGAGAGAGAGAGAGAAAGACAATAGACAATGGTATTCATTGTACGAATAAACAAAGCAAACGATAAGATAAAATAAACATACGTCATCGAGATACTCATACTCATACTCACACTCATGTTTATTTGACTACATAAGATATACAATGGTACATTTGTAGCAAGTCAAAGAGAGAACAAATGATATTTGCCATATAACAAGCAAATATGATAAGATGTACATATTATTTAGATATGTTAAGTCTAGTTACATAAATAACAATGTAAATAATAACACAATGTAAACATACATTTCCATTTTCCACACCAACACACAGTATCGGTCAAGACATGGTGTCTGCAATTCGCAAAAAGTCGTTTAAAGAATAGAAACAGTATTTCAATAAAAAACTCTTAATTTTGTTTTTAAATAGTCTGAGGTCAAGGGACTTTATAGTGGCTGGGACCCTATTGTAAATATGAATATTTAAGGAATTTCTTTGAGATTTTGCCAGTCTGAAACAACGTGTTCTTAACAAGTTACTACCTCTTGTAGAATAATTATGAAAGTCTGACTGGGTTCTATAATTATTAAAATTTTTATGCACTTCTATTAGAGTGTGGTAAATATATAATGTTGGCAGTGGCATTATACCTAAACTAATAAATAGAGGCTGACAATGTTCGTTAATATCAGCACCAGTAATTATACGAATAACTTATTTTTGTAGCACAAACGATCTTTGGGCATATGATGAGTTTCCCCATAATATAACAGCGTAGGAGATGTGCGAATGGAACAATGCAAAATAGGTAGATTTCAGAGTATCCATGCTTAGAACAGGTTTTAAGCAACGAAATATAAAAACAACACTAGACAGTTTTTGCACAGCTTTTCCACATGACCAGACCAATTTAAGTTGTCATCAAGGGTAACTCCCAATAGTTCAACGCTACTGCCATTGGTCAGTTGTACATTTGATGACAATAAAATATTTTGTGTTTTAAAACGTTTTAGAGGTACATACCAAACTGTTAATATCATTTCCACTGGACATCAGTGTGGTGTCATCAGCGAAGAGCACACACTTGTTTGGAAGCAAGAAATTATACAAGTCATTTATGTACAAAATAAATAATAAAGGTCCAAGGACTGAACCTTGGGGTACTCCATGTTTTATAGCAGTCAACTCGGAACTTGTATTACGTATATTAACGTATTGTTTTCGATTGTTCAAATAGGATTTGAATAACTGTTGGGAAATTCCTCTAAAACCATAATGTGACATTTTTTCTAATAGAATTTTATGCGAAACACAATCAAATGCCTTTGTGAGGTCACATAAGGTAACCATAGAATGGCACCCCCTTTCTAGGCCATCAACCACATCACTTACAATTTTTAAAACTGCCTGAGTGGTTGAGCAATTTTTGCGAAAACCATATTGGTAAGGACAAAGAAGACAATTTTCGTTGATGTACCGAGTTATCCTAGAACCTAAAATTTTCTCCATTATTTTTGAAAAAGTGTCGAAATTGGGCGATAGTTGCCTGTAATATTCCTGTCGCCTTTTGTAAAGGTAGGTATAATTTTGAACGCTTCTGGGAATTGTCCAGATAGAAAACAATTGTTTATAAGCATTGTAAGTGGTAAAGCCACTATGTCTGAGGTTTCTTTTACAATTTTACTACTTATTTCATAAGCGTCGATAGAAGGAGAATTTTTTAATGCTTTTATTGTGTCTTCAACCTCTATTACAGTACAAGGTTGAAGAAAAAATGAGGAAGAGGGAGTATTCACACTTTTTAGTAACTCTATAGCGGTTAGGTTAATGTTTGGCAAGGACATAATAATAACATCATTTGATAGTAATATAACTCACATAAATTTATACGAGTGCAGGCGTAAATTACAAAATGTTGGTATGTATACCAGGGTACATGAAAAGTATCTACTTACAACGTTTTTGATATAAAAATCAGAAATATAACTCAGAAATTATGTAAGATACAAAAAAATGCTAAAAGAGGCTCTCATGGAGATCCAAATCTCTGAAAGTAGTGGGTAAATTCAAATGCGCAAAAGCTACACCCAAGTCAAGAGGATGTAAAAACTTACGTGGGCATACTAGACATCAAATAGGATTGTTTGATGTAATATGTCAAAAGGACCTAATCTTAAACTTCGACGCTAATAGAACTAGTTCTATACTAACAGGAAATAATATTATCATTCGCTGCACACGTACATGGTACGGCTTTGTTATCATGTGACACAGAGAATTCCTATAATAAAATTAAAAAAAAATAAAAAATCAGTACCTTCTTTTCATTTACTCCAATGTAATAGACACTAAAATATTATATTCGATAAACCATATTATGAATATTTAAATACCAAAACACGTTTTCTCTCCACAAGTACATACACATAAATGAAAGAATTCACAACTGCACAGGAAATGCGGTAGCAGTGCATTTATTCTAATACAATACACAATGGTCTTCCCATTTTTTTACTACAATAGACAATGGAATTCATTGTACGAATAAACAAAGCAAACGATAAGATAAAAATAAAGTACAATAACAGGCAATATGTAAAATGTGATAAGATTTATTCGCGGAAGCCGCGTTTTCCAGCAATTAATTATCATCACTCGCCGCACACGTGGTATTTTTAATATAATAGACAATGGGCTTCATTGTACGAAGAAACAAAGTAACCGATAACATAAAATAAAGATGCGTCAGCGGGACACTGATATAACTAGTTCTATAATAACAGGAAATAATATTATCATTCGCTGCACACGTGCATGGTACGGTTTTGTTATCATGTGACACAGAGAGTTCTTATAAATAGTCAAATCAACACAATTATAAGCCAATGAAAATATCCTTCAGCACATATGAATGGTGTACATTCTCGGACATTTTGCGACAATTATAAGCAAATTTCTTCTCGCAAACACAAGAAGGTCATCCCGATGAATAAGAAGCAGTAACCGACAAGTGTGGGGATTATATTTACATATCTCATATCCTCTATGAAGATGTCAAAGTAGTGAATATAAAAAAGTTTAACGCCAGCTTTGAACTGTTTTATCAAGATATAAAGGAAATCTTAATAATGGACTCATGTGTATTATCATCTCGTATTGCTATGTTAGATTCGTTAAATTTTTGTTCATATTATCATAATATTTTAGAATTAATAAATTTGTGGCTTAAATCCAATAGAGTAACGTTAAATGTAGAGGAAATATTATTAGCGTTTTATGACGTATCCAATGATAGTTTGTTAAGTAATGCCCTGCGTGAATATCTGCATTATTATAAAGATAATGTACTACATGATTTAAATAATAAATAAAAACACTTAAGTAAGCTGCTTCTTTTATTTTTTCAGTCTTTCACAATGTCTGAGCCTGTTAGTTGCGATGAGAAAACAAAAGATGGATATGAATGATTTTTTATATCTTTCCATTGCAGGAATTTATTGTATTTATATATTGTAATTACTTCTTTTATATATGTTGTACCCAATAAATATATGTGATACGTAACTGTAGGATATTTTGTTTCAAAACTAAACTAGAAATGTAAAGAATAACTAGATTATATTAATACTTTATTTAAGTACTTATTATAGGCATTTTATAGCCAAGGCAATTTTCAATCAGATTGCAGCTTTGGGACCACGCGCCCCAGCCAACCAGGTTACAGCATTCAGAGTATGTCTCCTATCCAATCAGCTTAGTATTAAAACGGCGCGAAATTCAAATTATTAGTGTACAGGGTGAATAAAAAATAAAGCTATATAGGATAAACCAAACAGGAAAGTAACCCAACGGGTAACGATAAATCATGCACGGAAGATTCCAATATTTACACAGAAAAAAAATGGTGATTAGTGAATTTAAAAAATAGCGGGAAATTCAAAAGGAGGGACGTAGTCAGATGTATTGCAGCAAAGGTAGCTATAGAGAGAGAAAGAAACAGACAGACCCAGATAGTCACTTCGGTCTGACATCACAGACAGGAACATTGACATTCTTTAGGCTGTTACGTAATAAAAACATATCTATTATTATATATTTACGTACATAAAATAAATTAATTAATAGAGGTATCAAATACTTTACTTATAGAAAATATGGTCGTTATAGAAAAATAGATAATCATGGTTTCGCGTGATTTGCGACGTTGAATAACAATGATAAGATATTAAAAAATAACTTACACAACTTGATAAAATACCGAGGTTTTATGCATACGTAGATTACAGACAGGAAGTCACCAAAGTCGAGACATTTTGCTATAACAGAAATCCAAACACGTGGAACGTACACAGTGTCTCAAAAATTAATGGTATAGGGTGAGGCAAATAAGAAAGTGGCCTAAAAATCATGCGCAGTAGGTAATCCTGTGCGTATGACTATCACTACTACTACTACTACTAGATAATAAAATACTAAGAGCTAAGTAGTTTTGGATAATAATAATAATAATAATAATAATAATAATAAAAACACTATAGCGGAAATTTAAAATTGTATTTTATTAATCTTCTTCTACAAGATATATTCTACACGTCAAAACATTTTAACAGTTTTCTCTTAGAAATCATTTTTTAAAATAACAGCTAGGGATATGCTTTGATTTATCCATATTCGCAAAAAATTCTTCACTTTCACATGGAATACATTTGGTGTTAGATAGTTCGGTTTCTCCACAGAATTTGATGCATTTATATTTCACTGGAACGGGCATATTCTACAGAATCTTCAGTGCTACAAAATCTTGGCTGAAATAGTTGATTTTAAACGAGTCTAACTAATTTATCAGGAACTGTAACCTCTCTGCGCGGATAACGTCGCAAAAACGTGACGTTTTTGACACGTAAAAAAGACATAAAAAAAGACACAAAAACGTGACGTAAACGTGACGTAAAACGTGACGTTTTTGACGCGTAAAAAAGCCATAAAAAACGACACAAAAACGTGACGTAAACGTGACGGTTTTGACGCGTAAAAAGTCATTAAAAAAACGTCACAAAAACGTGACGTAAACGTGATGTTTTTGACACGTAAAAAGACCACGAAAAATATTTTGTATTTCCCATATAACACCATGTAAAACGTGGTATAAAACGTCGCAAAAACGTTACTTTTTGACACGTAAAAAGGTCATAAAAAATACACAAAAACGTAACGCAAACGTGACGTTTTTGACACATAAAAAGGTCATTAAAAAACGTCACAAAAACGTGACGTTTTTGACGCGTAAAAAGGTCACAAAAAACGACACAAAAACGTGACGTAAAACGTGACGTTTTTGACGCGTAACAAGACCATAAAAAAAGGCATAAAAACGTGACGTAAACGTGATGTAAAACGTGACGTACGTGTTTGGCGGGTACGCGTGACGTGACGCGGACGGAAAATTCTAATCTAACCTAACGTCCGCAAACACGTCACGCCTACCCACCATCATCATCAAATGCTGTGGACAAACCGAACTATCTAACACCAAATGTATTCCATGTGAAAGTGAAGAATTTTTTGCGAATATGGATAAATCAAAGCATATCCCAAGCTCTTATTTTAAAAAATGATTTCTAATAAAACTGTTAAAATGTTTTGACCTGTAGAATATATCTTGTAGAAGAAGATTAATAAAATACAATTTTAAATTTCTGCTATAGTGTTTTTATTATTATTATTATTATTATTCAAAACTGCTTAGCTCTTAGTATTTTATTATCTAGTAGTAGTAGTAGTAGTGATAGTCATACGCACATGATTTTTCCTCATGTTACATCGTACATAATTTTCTGTAAACAAAAGGATTACCTACTGCGCATGATTTTTAGGCCACTTTCTTATTTGCCTCACCCTATACCATTAATTTTTGAGACACTGTGTACGTTCCACGTGTTTGGATTTCTGTTAAAGCAAAATGTCTCGACCTTGGTGACTTCTTGTCTGTAATCTACGTATGCATAAAACCTCGGAATTTATCAAGTTCTGTAAGTTATTTTTTAATATCTTATTATTATTATTCAACGTCGCAAATCACGCGAAACCATGATTATCTATTTTTCTATAACGACCATATTTTCTATAAGTAAAATATTTGATACCTCTATTAATTAATTTATTTTATGTACGTAAATATATAATAATATATATGTTTTTATTTCGTAACAGCCGAAAGAATGTCAATGTTCCTGTCGGTGATGTCAGACCGAAGAGACTATCTGGGTCTGTCTGTCTCTTTCTCTCTCTATAGCTACCTTTGCTGCAATACATCTGACTACGTCCCTCCTTTTGAATTTCCCGCTATTTTTTAAATTTACTGATCACCATTTTTTTTCTGTGTAAATATTGGAATCTACTGCGCATGATTTTTCGTTACCCGTTGGGTTACTTTCCTGTTTGGTTCATCCTATATAGCTTTATTTTTTATTCACCCTGTACACTAATAATTTGAATTTCGCGCCGTTTTAATACTAAGCTGTTTGGATAGGAGACATACTCTGAATGCTGTAACCTGGTTGGCTGGGGCGCGTGGTCCCAAAGCTGTAATCTGATTGAAAATTGCCTTGGCTATAAAATGCCTATAATAAGTACTTAAATAAAGTATTAAAATAATCTAGTTATTCTTTATATTTCTAGTTTAGTTTTGAAACAAAATATCCTACAGTTACGTATCACATATATTTATTGGGTACAACATATATAAAAGAAGTAATTACAATATATAAATACAATAAATTCCTGCAATGGAAAGATGTAAAAAATCATTCATATCCATCTTTTGTTTTCTCATCGCAGCTAACAGGCTCAGACATTGTGAAAGACTGATTAAAAAAAAGGAGCAGCTTACTTAAGTGTTTTTATTTATTATTTAAATCATGTAGTACATTATCTTTATAATAATGCAGATATTCATGCAGGCCATTACTTAACAAACTATCATTGGATACGTCACAAAACGCTAATAATATTTCCTCTACATTTAACGTTACTCTATTGGATTTAAGCCACAAATTTATTAATTCTAAAATATTATGGTAATATGAACAAAAATTTAACGAATCTAACATAGCAATACGAGATGATAATACACATGAGTCCATTATTAAGATTTCCTTTATATCTTGATAAAACAGTTCACAGCTGGCGTTAAACTTTTTTATATTCTCTACTTTTACATCTTCATAGAGGAGATGGGATATGTAAATATAATCCCCACACTTGTTGGTTACTGCTTCTGATTCATCGGGATGACCTTGTGTTTGCGAGAAGAAATTTGCTTGTAATTGTCGCAAAATGTCCGTGAATGTACACCATTCATGTGTGCTGAAGGATATTTTCATTGGCTTATAATTGTGTTGTATAATAACAGCAGGACAACGGCTTCTTGCCGGGCTCAAGCCACACTGGATTTGAATGGAGTTAGTCATCAAAGGGAAAATTGCGTGTAACAAATACACATTTTCCTTATTTGCTGCATGCTCGTATCTTGCCAATATTTCATCGAGCTCCTTACTGTAATCACCATTACTATTTATAGAGTCCATGGAATCCTTATCCATATTTTCACCTTCACTTACATAACCACTGTCTGTTTCAATACTTCCACTCATGATAATGTCTAATGGTTTACTGAGCTTATTATATTTAAAAATTAGGCTCGCGTTGAAGATGTCTATCTATGTTGCTTTGTTGCTGTTGCTTTAATAATACCAGCATTGAGTATTATACACTTTTACTAATGTTGATTATGTCATACACTTGGTAAACTACTTTGTACTATTAACAATGCTAAGCGTGATGTAAATACTGCTAGATGATTGTGTTCTAAACTGATATTTTCAACATCGATTTGACTATTTATAGGAACTCTCTGTGTCACATGATAACAAAACCGTACCATGCACGTGTGCAGCGAATGATAATATTATTTCCTGTTATTATAGAACTAGTTATATCAGCGTCCCGCTGACGCATCTTTATTTTATGTTATCGGTTGCTTTGTTTCTTCGTACAATGAAGCCCATCGTCTATTATATTAAAAATACCACGTGTGCGGCGAGTGATGATAATTAATTGCTGGAAAACGCGGCTTCCGCGAATAAATCTTATCACATTTTACATATTGCCTGTTATTGTACTTTATTTTTATCTTATCGTTTGCTTTGTTTATTCGTACAATGAATTCCATTGTCTATTGTATTAAAAAAATGGAAAGACCAATGTGTATTGTATTAGAATAAATGCACTGCTACCGCATTTCCTGTGCAGTTGTGAATTCTTTCATTTATGTGTATGTACTTGTGGAGAGAAAACGTGCTTTGGTATTTAAATATTCATAATATGGTTTATCGAATATAATATTTTAGTGTCTATTACATTGGAGTAAATGAAAGGAAGATACTGATTTTTTTTTAAATTTTATTATAGGAACTCTCTGTGTCACATGATAACAAAGCCGTATCATGTACGTGTGCAGCGAATGATAATATTATTTCATGTTATTATAGAACTAGTTATATTAGCGTCGAAGTTTAAGATTAGGTCCTTTTGACATATTACATCAAAAAATCCTATTTGATGTCTAGTATGCCCACGTAAGTTTTTACATCCTCTTGACTTGGGTGTAGCTTTTGCGCATTTGAATTTACCCACTACTTTCAGATATTAGGATCTCCATGAGAGCCTCTTTTAGCATTTTTTTGTATCTTACATAATTTCTGAGTTATATTTGTGATTTTTATATAAAAAATGTTGTAAGTAGATACTTTTCATGTACCCTGGTATACATACCAACATTTTGTAATTTACGCATGCACTCGTATAAATTTATGTGAGTTATATTACTATCTCGATGACGTATCTTTATTTTATCTTATCGTTTGCTTTGTTTATTCGTAAAATGAATACCATTGTCTATTGTCTTTCTCTCTCTCTTTCTCTCTCTGACTAATTGCTACAATATTTGTAGTAAAGGGATTTTGTATACATAGGGACAAATAGATGATTGTTAGATACTAACATCATGCACAAGATTTTATTAGTAAAATCTATATTTTTAACACTGCTTACTCCACTTTGTAGGAGACAGAACATCGCGTTTTTACTTTGAGAATGCTGATTTTATCCTGTCGTTTGAAAATTGGGGTGGGGTGAAGCTTATTAACGGCTTTTTGCTATACTTTATGCCTTACATCATTGTGACGGCAGATCGCCGGTTCATACAATATTGCGCAATATGGTGTAATAACTTATAAGTATTAAATATATTTCAAAGGTTTTAACAATGAAATTATATAAGAACTTTAATCACTACATTTATTTGTATTTTTTATCAACACAGCTGTGCGCGGTTATCCTGTGTTCTTTCATTTCTAATAGTTTATCAGGCTCCCATTATTAATAAATATGTTCTCTACAAATTTTTAAGTCTTGGTACGTCAGACAGGGGTTTTCCACTAACGGGACAGATGTAGGGTCAGTTTGAAATAAAGTTAACCGTCACGTAAAATACGTCACGCGTACGTGACGCGTACCCGCAAAACACGTCACGCGTATCCGCAAACACGTCACGCGTTCCCGCCTCACGCAAAATAAGGCTAACCGTCACGTAAAATAAGGGTAATAAGGGTAACACTAAGGGTAACTTTAAGGGTAACACTAAGGCTAATAAGGGCAACATTAAGAGTTAACATTAAGGCTAATAAGGATAACATTCAGGCTAACATTAAGGCTAATAAGGGTAACATTAAGGGTAATAAGGATAACCGTCACGTAAATAAGGATAACGATGATAACGAGTAAGGATAACGAGGATAACGAGGATAATGTGTATAAAGTTTTTGCTACAATTTTTTAAATCTTGGTACGCAGACAGGGGTTTTCAGCTCACCTAATTATTATTACTCATTTATATTGATTGATTGATTGATGTTACTGATTTATATTGTACGGGGCTGTTATATTGTTATGTATGATCGGTGTGTTGTGGCCTATGATAGTGAACAGACAGATTTGATTCCGACAAAAGTGAGGTTAGAGTTATTAAGTTATTCTTCGAAATGATACTAGCTATGAAGGCTATAATTCACACGCAGTAATTTTAATTCTTTTAGATAATTATTAGTCTACTGTCCTGTTACGAACTTATCACCTACGTCATGAAGCTGAAATATTAAAGTTACAGAAAATTCGACTCTTGTTGTTTTTTAGAGTAAATTTTTTCAAGAATTTAAGTTTTTTTTTTCATTAAAAACGTACAAAGTTCAAGGTTAGGCCCTTTTGGCATATTACGGCAAATAAGCCTATTTGATGTCTAGTATGCCCACGTAAGATTTTACTTGGATCTAACGTCATGAAGCTAAAATATTGAAGTTACAGAAAATTCGTCTCTAGTTGTTTTATAGAATTTTTGCAAGAATTTTGGTTTTTGTTTCATTAAAAACGTACAAAGTTTAAGGTTAGGCCCTTTTGGCATATTACGTCAAACAGCCCTATTGGATGTCTAGTATGTCAACGTAAGATTTTACATTCTCTTGACTTGGGTGTGTCTTTTGCTGTGTTTGAATTTACCAGCCAATTTCAGATATTTGAATTTGCAGCCAGACTACAGCAAAGTCTTCATGCGCCCATGACAGCTCTTGCTTTTGCTGCGTTTAAATTTACCCGCTAATTTCTCAGATATTTGAATTTGCCGCCATATAGTAGAGACCTCTTGTGGCCGCCTAGCGCATATAGAATCCTGCTTTCGCTATTATATTGAAAATAGTTTGAAGTTATAGTTTGAAATTAATATCACGGATGAGTCATTTGATATATATGAATATATACTTTTTTGTTTTTTTTGTTATACGAGTTTGGGACTTTTTTCTATTGGTAGAGAACTACCAATCAGAACTAGGGGTGTAGGGGGGATTTTTCCATTTGTTTTTTCGATATTCGCACGCGTTTACGAGTTATAAGGATTTTAAGATCTTGAGCGCGACTCGTGACGTCAGTAGAGCAAAATTTTTTTTGTTTTTTGACGTACGACTTTGGGACTTTTTTCTATTGGTAGAGGACTACCAATCAGAACTTGGGGGTGTAGGGGGATTTTCCCATTTGTTTTTTCGATATTCGCACGCGTTTACGAGTTATAACGATTTTAAGTTCTTGAGTGCGACTCGTGACGTCGGTAGAGCAAAATTTTTTTTTGTTTTTTGACGTACTAGTTTGGGACTTTTTTCTATTGGTAGAGGACTCCCAACCAGAACTTGGGGGTGTAGGGGGATTTTCCCATTATTTGTTTTCTCGATATTCGCACGCGTTTACGAGTTATAACGATTTTAAGTTTTGTAAGGCCAATTTCAGATATTTGAATTTCCCGCCATCAGACAGACTGCAGCAAAAAATTAGGCGCTTCTACATGTCACGTGTGACATGCCGACAAGACCTAAGCTTTTAAATTTACCCGCTAAATTCTCAGATATTTGACATTCCCCATATCGTGCATTTGGCGCCAGATACCCGCAATCTCTATACCTAATGTCAGGCCGCCATCTTGACGATAGCAACCTACTGCGCATGTTTTTCTATCCACATTCACGACCAGTTACGTCATTGTTTTTTCTATCAGCATTCTTATTTTGATCATCCTGTATTTAGCTTTTGATTCACCCTGTACCTAATTTCAGACCGCCATCTTGCCGATAGCAACCTACTACGCATGTTTTTCTATCTGCGTTCACGACCAGTTACATAATTGTTTTTTCTATCAGCATTCATACGAGTTACGTCATTGTTTTTCTATACATTCTTATTTTGCTCATCCTGTATATAGTTTTTGATCCACCCTGTATACTAAATATTTGAATTTGCCGCCACACTCCCGCGCTTTCTCGTGGTCGCCTGGCCAGACTGCCGCGCCTTTAGTGGCCGCCTGAGCTACTACCTTGGGCGCGGCTCATGACGTCAGGCCGCCATCTTGACAAACCTACGTCACACACTCTTGAGGTGCTCTTCTGCAGCCCCTGGGGCTCCTACACCTGCGGGGATGCTACAAGAACATGGGGGGATGCTACAAGAAGTCTGCTTCTTCACCCTGACGACAATAACCAGCGGCTCCTTGGTCTAGCTCGATGGTAGCTGGCCATCCAGCTCGCTGTGACGTCACTTCCGTCCCAGGTCTCTCCTACCTTATCTACTAATGAGCAATCATCTATTTGTCCCTATGTATACAAAATCCCTCCACTACAAATATTGTAGCAATTAGACAGAGAGAGAAAGAAAGAGAGAGAGAAAGACAATAGACAATGGTCTTCATTGTACGAATTAACAAAGCAAACGATAAGATAAAATAAATATACGTCATCGAGATAGTAATATAACTCACATAAATTTATACGAGGGCAGGCGTAAATTACAAAATGTTGGTATGTATACCAGGGTACACGAAAAGTATCTACTTACGTTTTCGATATAAAAATCACAAATATAACTCAGAAATTATGTAAGATACAGAAAAATGTGAACTCTCATGAAGATCCAAATATCTGAGAAATTAGCGGGTAAATTCAAATGCACAAAAGCTACACCCAATTCAAGAGGATGTAAAATCTTACGTGGGCATACTAGACATCAAACAAGATTGTTTGACGTAATATGTCAAAATGACATATTACGTCAAAGGAAACATGACCTAACCTTAAACTTTGCGCGTTTTTAATGAAATAAAAACTAAAATTCTTGAAAAAATTTACTCTATACAACAACTAGAGACGAATTTTCTGTAACTTCAATATTTTAGCTTCATGACGTTAGATCGAAGTAAAATCTTACGTGGGTATACTAGACATCAAATAGGATTGTTTAACGTAATATGCCAAAATTAAAATATTATATTCGATAAACCATATTATGAATATTTATATACCAAAGCATGTTTTCTCTACACAAGTACATACACATAAATGAAAGATTTCACAACTGGACAGGAAATGCGGTAGCAGTACATTTATTCTAATACAATACACAATGGTCTTCCCATTTTTTTTAATACAATAGACAATGGCCTTCATTGTACGAAAAAACAAAGCAACCGATAAGATAAAATAAAGATGCATCAGCGAGACGCTAATACAACTAGATCTATACTAACAGGAAATAATATTAACATTCGCTGCACACGTGCACGATACGGCATTCTTATCATGTGACCCAGAGTTCTTATTATAAAATTTTAAAAAAATCAGTACGTTCTTTTCATTTACTCCAATGTAATAGACACTAAAAAAATATTATATTAGATAAACCATATTATGAATATTTAAATACCAAAGCACGTTTTCTCTTCACAAGTACGTACACATAAATGAAAGAATTCACAACTGGAGAGGAAATGCGGTAGCAGTGCATTTATTCTAAGACAATACACAATTGTCTTCCCATTTTTTTAATACAATAGACAATGGAAATCATTGTACGAATAAACAAAGCAAACGATAAGATAAAAATAAAGTACAATAACAGGAAATATGTAAAATGTGATAAGATTTATTCGCGGAAGCCGCGTTTTCCAGCAATTAATTATTTATCATCACTCGCCGCACACGTGGTATTTTTAATACAATAGACAATGGGCTTCATTGTACGAAGAAACAAAGCAAACGATAAGATAAAAATAAAGTACAATAACAGGAAATGAATTTAAAAATTCTGCAAACTATCTTCAAATAGCACCGATATTCGATTCTTACGAGTCGAATACCACAGAGCGGTGTGGACCTCTCTCCTATTGTTTGTTTAAAGTTAGTAGTTTGTTTTGGTTTTAGTGACGATTTCTTAACTGTAAAAGTGTATATGCAGTTTGTTGTGATTATCCAGTTTTTTTTTTCTTTGTGGTTAATAATATGAAGATTGTTTCTCGTCATTGAGGTTATTTATTAAATTGTAGTTAGCAATGTCACGTTGTGATATCTGCGCTGGCTCGGTCACGGCAAAAAAGCAGGCGATTTTTTGTCAGGGCCCGTGTAAAAAGCAATTTCACTTAAATTGTATAGGAGCCCCCAATGATTTACCTTCTGCGATAAAAAATATACAGGGTCTATCCTGGAAATGCATTAATTGCAGTGAATTAGTTTCTGACGAAACACTTCAGAAAATCATTGAGGGAAAAATTAACAGTTTCTTCAATGAACTTAATAATATTTTTCTGGATGTTAAATCTCACTTCTTTAAAATGGCTGAAGAGAGATTAGCAGAACTAAAATTTCCGGAAGCGGTACTATCCAAACCTAAGGCTGGTCCTACATATTCCTCTGTGCTTTGTAATAGCTCACAATCAGCAGTTGTTGTTAAACCGAAAATTTCCCAAGATAATAGGCAGACTAAATCTGACATTTTACAAAACTTAAATTCTGCAAATGAAGACATTAACATCAACAGGATTAAACACATCAAGGATGGAGGGCTTCTACTAAACTGTCAATCTTCTGTCGAAACATCTAAATTCAAGCAAATGGTCCAAGATACTCTATCGAACAACTACGAAATTCATGAGCTTAAGGGACTTCATCCCAGAATTAGGATCGTGGGTCTTTCTGAAAAGTTTGACGGTAATACTATATGTAAGTTAATTCTTAAGCAGAATAATGATTTATTTACAACAGATTCTAAATGTATGTTAATTAAATGCTGGCCAACTAAGAAGAATCCGGAGATATTTCAGGCCATTATACAACTGAATAGTGTAGATTATAGTAGGGTCATAAATAATGGTTGTTTACTCATAGGGTTAGACATTTGTAAAGTGTATGATGTAATTGAGGTTCTGCGTTGTTATAATTGTAACGGATACAATCATTCAAAAAATAATTGCCGTAGAGAATTAATGTGCCCCAAATGCAGTCTTAATCACAATGTCAATGCTTGTGAATCTGAGTCTTTAAAATGCGTGAATTGTTCGTCTTTCAAGGAAAAGAATCCTACTTCAAACATTATGATTAATCATGCTGCTTGGGATAGAGAAAACTGTCATGTTTATAAAACTGCTGTTTGTAAATTAAAGAATGATTTGGGTTATCAATAGCAATCAGAGATGCCAGTTGGTGTTGCCTCTCCGGGTAATTCAGACAAGTGTGATTCTGGTAAGCCTTTTTTTTAGTCTATCAATATATTATCAAAATGTGAGTGGTTTGAACACTAAACTTGGTACACTTTACAATACCTCATCTGCTTGTAACTTTGATATTCTAGCTTTTTCAGAAACATGGCTAAATGATGGTGTTAATAATGCTGAAGTACTTGATAATACTAAATATAATATTTTTAGATCTGACCGTAATTCATTGGTGCTCAATCGTGTTATTAGTGGAGGAGTAATGTTAGCTGTCAATTGTAGTATACCTGTAGTGGATTTGAAATTATATGACTCTGATTTTAGATGTTTGCCTTCTATTGACATTGTGGGCATTAAGGTGTCAGTATATGGTACTCATCTTTATATATTCACTTTGTACATACCGCCTAGAACTCCACTTGACATCTATAACTCAATATTTGATGCATTCTCTTCATTAGATTATTTATATAATTCAAATATGATTATCATTGGCGATTTCAATATCCCTGAATATATAATATCTAATAACTTTCATGCTGCATCTATTGTCAACTCTATTTATAATTTTCAGAGTTTTTTAAATTTAAAACAGTATAACAATATTTTAAATCAGAATAACCGAGTGCTTGACTTGGTATTAGCCAATAAAACTTGTACAGTTAACAGAGCGATTGATATTCTTATTAATGAAGATGTGTACCACCCTTCAATCATTATTTCATAAACATTAATAGTTTACAAATGAATCGCAATGTCAATACAACGAAGTGCTCGTATGATTACAATTTCAAAAAAGCAAATTTTCCTTTACTATACCAAACGTTTCTTGAAACTGACTGGAACTTTTTATGTGATTGTAATAATATCGCTACAGCTATAGATAAATTTTATTTAAAGTTGGATTCAATTTTTTGTATGTGTGTTCCTAAGTTTAGTAACCATAAGCGTACCTATCCTCCATGGTTTAATAATAATTTAATCAAAGATATAAAAAAGAAACATCGATTGTGGAAAAAATACAAAAATACGCATAACACTATTCTTTTAAATGAATTTAAACAGCTTAGGCGGGATATAAAGATCGTGAGTTATAGGCTATATAAGCAATATAACTCAATATATAGCAGTATAGCAATATAATATAAGCAATATAACACTATAAACTTGGAACAGAGCATATTGGAGGATTCATCACGTTTTTGGGGATTTATAAAATCGTTTCGTAATAACTCTTCTCTACCCAATAGTTTTACCGTTAATAATGAAGGTACCTCTGATCCTTTACTAATTGCAAATGCCTTTGCAACATTTTTTCAACACTCTTACTGTGATTCCTTGAATACACCTGTTGATCCGGTTTTTAACTTAAGTTGCAATGCACAATTATCCCCCCCTCTCTTTACTGAAGACGAGGTGATGTCCTGTATGAAAAAATTTAAATCTAAACTTACTAGTGGGGCAGATGGAGTTCCTGCATTTTTATTGTGTGACTGTGCACCAATATTTGCCAAGCCTTTTTCCATTTTATTTAATTTATCCTTAAGAATGAATACTTTTCCTACACAATGGAAATTTTCTAAAATTACGCCAGTCTTTAAAAAGGGCGACAGATCAGAAATCTCAAATTACCGCCCCATTCTTATTATTTGTAACTTCTCTAAATGCTTTGAAATGTTGTTACATGAATACATATTCCACCATTGCAAACATTTAATTTCTGAGTCACAGCACGGTTCTTTTAAAGGAAGGTCAACGGTTACTTATTTATTTTGTGTTACAGAATTTATTTCCAACACTATTGATGATGGATTACAAGCGGATATTGTATATACGGACTTTACAAAAGCCTTTAACAGAGTTGATCATAGCTTGATGTTGAGTAAATTAAGTAAGTTTGGTTTATCAGACAATTTTCTATCTTTTTTTGACTCGTACTTCTCAAATAGACTTCAGCACGTAAGTTATCAGGGTTTTAGTTCTATTGAAATATTAGCCAAGTCAGGTGTTCCTCAGGGGTCAAACCTAGGGCCACTTCATTTCACCCTTCTTATTAATAACATTACTGACCATTTAACTTTGCCTGTTCTTTTATACGCTGCTGATCTAAAAATTTTTTGTAAAATTAACTCTACTGCCGACTGCCTAAATCTTCAAAACAATTTAAATTTAGTTAGCAATTGGTGTTTAAAAAATATGTTATCCCTTAATATTACCAAATGCAATGTTATGTCTTTTTCAACAAAACGAGAGTTAATCTATTTTAATTATAAAATTGATGATAATGTTTTAGTCAGGCCAGACACTTTCTCGGATCTTGGTGTTGTGTTTGACAGAAAATTGTCTTTCAGCAATCATGTAGCCTATGTTTCAAGAAAAGCTTATAAAGTTTTAGGGTTTATTATTAGAAACAGCCGTAATTTTTAAAATGTTAATACTCTGAAACTTCTTTATAATGTATATGTCCGGTCTAATTTGGAGTATGCTTCAATTATTTGGCACCCGCACTATAACATGTATATTGGTGGACTGGAATGGGTTCAACGCCGATTCTTGAAATTTATTCATTTTAGAACAGTGGGCGTATATCCCCCTATTGGTTTTTCGCAGCATGATCTTCTGGTAAGATATGAACTTGATACCCTTGTTAGTAGGCGCATTAAAGCATCTCTGATCTTCTTGTATAAGATCATCCATGGTGTTATAAACTGTAGTGAAATTTTGAACATGTTGAGTTTTCACATTCCTAGAAGTGAATCTAGGCAAACGACCCTGTTTTACTTACCCGTTGCAAGAACCAATATAAAAATGTATTCTCCTCTACATAATATGTGTTCCAATTTTAACATGGTTGGTGCTCCAATCGATATCTTCGCTTGTAGTTTATCCTATGTTAAGAAATTACATACTTAATGGTTTCTATTCTGATTCTCTTCATTCTTGTTAGCTGGAATTAGTTAATCTGCTTTGTTTTTCTATATTTAGTACTGATTTGTTCTTTTTATTATGTATTATTTTTTAATGTATTCATATTTTGTCTTGTGTGCCCATTCAGTAATTGGGTCATTGACCTGTTGTTTGGTGTAGATGTAAATAAATAAATAAATAAATAAATAAATAAATAAATAAATAGTAGTTGGCAACTGTAGTCATCAACATGATGAAGAATCCTTGGTGGGGATAGTAAATATAAGACGCGAATTTGAAGCGAATACAGATACAATTGCATACTGTTTGATACTACACGATCGTCTAGTAAAGTACAGCCTTAAAGCTGATTTTATAAAAATTAAATAGTTACAGTGCGTGTCTGTTTCAACCAATTTATTTTTAGAAGAAAAATGTACATTATTGATATCCAAGGCTTTCAATATAAGAAGAGTAATTTTTATATACGAGAAATTGCTATCTTGAACGTTCAAAGTGGATTAGTACATCACAGATTTGTTAATTTACCATACGTACCTGAATGGACCACATCTAGGGAAATTTGTTGTCATAATAATTGGACCACATTCAACATCCATGGTTTACCATTTCAAGATAGTGATAAGTTTTCATATTTAAATTTTAATAAGGTGAAAGATTTTCTACAAACTATTGTTCAAAGTGAAAAAGTATTAGTTAAAGGATTAAATAAAAAACAAATTTTAAGTAAAATTATTAATAATGAATTAATTAATTTAGATAAAATGAACTGTCCCTCTTTAAAAGAAATAAAAAATTGTAATAATTATTATAAATACCATTGTAATCAACATGAAAATAATAGTTCAAGTTGTGCTCAACAAAATGTTCATTTAGCTTATAATTGGTATATGGATAATTATTTTGAAATAAAATAAAAATTAATATATTATGTATGTTTTATTTAACTACTTAAATTACAATTATTAATAAATGTAAGACTATTAAGTTTATTTAGATATAAAATTAAAATTAAAATATATATTTTCTCTTAAAAATTAAACATTTTAAAAAGTCGTTTAATCAACATCATGGGGATTCGAGGTACGCCAGACAGGGTGAACAAAAAATAAAGCTATATAGGATGAACCAAACAAGAAAGTAACCTAACGGGTAAAGAATGCGCAGTAGAGTCCAATATTTACATAGAAAAAACATGGTGATCAGTAAATTTAAAAATAGCGGGAAATTCAAAAGGAGGAACGTAGTCAGTGAAAATGTATTGTAGCAAAGGTAGCTATAGACAGAGAAAGAGACAGACAGACCCAGATAGTCTCTTCAGTCTGACATCACAGACAGCAACATTGACTTTTTTCGGCTGTTACTTAATAAAAACATATAATTAACATATTATTATTAACATATATAACATATATAATTTATATAACATATTATTATATATTTACGTACATAAAATAAATTAATTAATAGAGGTATCAAATATTTTACTTATAGAAAAATAGATAATCATGAGTAGATAAGGTATGGGAGTTCACGATTAGTTTCAATGTCACAGCGAGCTCGATGGCCAGCTACCATCGCGTTAGACCACGGAGCCGCTGACCATTGGCTTCAGGGTGCAGAAGCAGACTTCTTGTAGCATCCCTCAATGTTCTTGTAGCATCCCCGCAGGTGTAGGAGCCCCAGAGGCTGCAGAAGAGCACCCCAAGAGTGTGTGACGTAGGTTCGTCAAGATGGCGGCCTGACGTCACGAGCCGCGCCCAAGGTAGTAGCTCAGGCGGCCACTAGAGGCGCGGCAGTCTGGCCAGGCCACAGCCTGCTTTAGTACTAGCCATGAACTGAAATTGGCAACACCGCTCCACGCCGATCTTCTAGTCCGATTCCCGACCCACAGCCTCTCTAGTAGAGAAGGCTGTGGCCGATCGTATTTGACGTGCATTCCCAATTTTGTTTGTAATATCATCAGTACAGAATTTTCCAGGAAGAATGTATGATATTGAGAAGTTTTTAAATGAATACTCTATTATGTCAATTAAAACCAATGTACTCTGTCGAAGAGCTGAATATGTTTCAGTTGTTACATGGCCATTAAAATTTAATTCTTGCCATTTGTCTAACCAAATGATGAACTTTTGAAGAAAGTTTAATCTGAAATCTGTGGCAGAGTAAATAGGTTTTGCCCATTCATTTATTTTCATATCTCCTACTACTATACTGGTACAATTAACAATATCCCACCATTTCTTAATTATGTCCAAAAAATCTGCAGTACCATTATAATTATAATCTCTTATGGCGGCTATTGTTGAATGATGGAAAATATTGTCCACTAAGAAAACCTTTTGCCTTTCAAGATTTGTAGGAAAAACAGTTTTAAAGTTTAATTTGTAGGCTTTCTTGGCAAGCATATCTTTCTCTTTGGAATAGACATCACGAATATCTTTAAATTTAGCATACTTAACTTCGTAGGTATTAAAATCGGGATATACAAATGTGTTGTCAAGATTTTTTAAATTTAACCAATTTGATTTAATATTTTTAAAAATATGTACAAAGTCAAAAGTTAAAAATATTTTTTTATTCGTGTTGGCAGGATTTGGAATAAAGCTATTACATTTTGTTGTGTTTACTTGATTTGATTGAACATTTAATTTCGCATTTGATTCTGAAAGTAAACTGTTAAACATTGTCCTGTTGATTCTATGATTATCTGTTATTATACATAAAACTTCAAAACCACAATTCTGAACCATATTAACAACATTTTGTGTTATTGGAACCATTTCTTTGCCTGTGATATTTAATACGGGTAGTAATTTTACAATTTCACAAAAGTTTCCAAATGCTGAACAAATCATAAAAGATAATATTGTCTTCGCGAATTCTACATTCTCTTTGTTACAAGCTGTACCGATTATGTTTTTTGCACGATAATCTAATCTGCAATTAATATATATTTCATCAATTAGAATTACCTACTACTATCTTGTCAGTCTGTGTAAGTGAAGACGACATATTAACTAAATAGTGCTCATTTTTATTTTCTTTATTTGGAGAAATGTCCATTCCAGATGAAAGATACTGCAGATAACGCTTAGAAGGTAAAATAAAAAAAGTCTGTAACATATTGTATGTAGTAGGAGACTGAATATAAATCATAAATGCCATTATTATAGTGGAGGCAGAGTATTTCCTTTTTAACTTTGTCATTTGATTAATTTGATCTACGATAATGTTTAATTGTTTAGAATATAAAAAAGTCTCGATATCGCAAAAATCTAAAGCTTGTTTTAAATACAGCAACGCCTGTTGCAATGCATTTTGAGTATTGCTTGTTTCTAAGTTACTTGAATAATAGGTATATTTAAATCTATCTAATAAATTTTGGAGTTGAGACCATCTCTTAATTTTCATATCAAAATCTAAAATCCACTTTAATTCATTAAAATACAATTCACTGCGATTTACAAATATTTTAACTGTTAGGTCGTTATTTATTGATATCTGATTTTCAATTTTAACTATTTCACCATCGAAATTTATTGTATAAAAAATTATTTTAGATGTCAAGACTTTTATATTCCAACTTTCTCCAAGATTAACTTTTTTCGAAAAATTATTTATAAAATCATTGTAATTTGCAATAAGATCTGACTTTTCAAAATTTTGTATCAACATTTTATGTTGCTGAACTTGCTGTTGGCGCCTACATTCAGGATCTTTTCGAACAATCGACTTTTCCTTTGACATATATTTAGGCAAATTTGGGAAAATAGATGGGATAGCATCCGCTTTTAATTTTGCTTTGCAAGCAATCATTGTTAATGTACCGTCTGGTAAAAGATGTCTGTCTAGTTTAACGACATCATTAGGATCAAAATGTAACTCACAAACAACGGAATATTTTGTAGGTGACCATTCTTTCCTAGGGATACGTTTGAGCCATTTTTGTTTAAATGTGTCGTCCTTAGGGAATCCAAAAACACTTTTTACTCCTTCACTTTTTACAGAGGAATCGTAATTAGATTTACACCCTGGTACACAGCACCGTGCCGGCATTTTCACTATTCAAGGTTAATTTCACTTCACCTCCAACTAATAAATAGAACATGTAAAAACTCGGGAAAATGATATTACATATCAAATTGGTAATACACGGCACGAATAATTATCTCTTATAATTAAACGCTATTTAACACAAATATATAGGATGATTTAATACCACAAGTACAAACGCACCATTTACCAAAACTGTATCGCTCGGTCTGAAATTAGGACGGGATGCAGTGTTGCAATTTTCTCAGTTCATGGCTAGTACTAAAGCAGGCTGTGGCCAGGCGACCAAGAGAAGTCGCGGCAGTCTGGCGGGAAATTCAAATATCTGAGAAATTAGCGGAAAATTTCAAACGCAGCAAAAGCAAGAGCTGCTGCCATGGACACAAGATGTCTCTGCTATAGTCTGACGGCAAATTCAAATATTTAGTATACAGGGTGGATCAAAAACTATATACAGGATGAGCAAAATAAGAATGTATAGAAGAACAATGACGTAACTCGTATGAATTGATAGAAAAAACAATGATGTAACTGGTCGTGAATGCAGATAGAAAAACATGCGTAGTAGGTTGCTATCGGCAAGATGGCGGTCTGAAATTAGGTATGGGGATTGCAGGTGTCTGGCGTCAAATGCGCAATATGGGGAATGTCAAATATCTGAGAATTTAGTATCTTGCTCCTGGCTCATGATTCTAAATTTAAAATCTAAATAATAATATAAGTTTGCAAGTCCTTCTCAGCATGTTACCGGAGTTCCTTATCAGCTCGCTAACGGATGTTGCTTATCTGCAGGAAATGAAATAAGCGTATAGGTCTACATAAGCAAATAGCACATAATTTGAAATTTTATACAGTGGCGTTACGTAAAAGGAGGGATGTTTATTTATTTATTAATCGTTTCATCGATTCTTTTTACCGCCCGCCTTTTTAACTGCCAGTCGAGCAGCCTTAAAAGCAATTAATGCAGATTTTTTTAACGTAGTTTGCGGTTGAGATCTCTTGAGAACGTTAGTGACCTTCTTGACAACTTGTCTTCTAAAGGAACTCGAGTGAGGTGGTGGTTGTTTTCGTTGTTTCAATCCCATATCAAGATTACGTTTAGCTTTCATCGTAGTAGTTACCAGCCAAGCGGCTGCTTTTTCACCTAGTTTAGCGTCCTTAGATTTAACACGTTCCCAAACTCGCTGTTCAAGCTCGTAGTCAGCCTTATGCCTATCTTCCAACTATTTGTTTTGCGAATAGGAAATATCGTGTCTGCGACAAGCCTGATCCAAAGGATTAATGCCCTTCTGGCCCTGGGCTAAGCGGTCTTTAAGTTTGGTACCTGTCAAAGGAATATTAATATTTAGATTTAATATAAACTTTTGACACGTAAAAAGGTCATAAAAAACGTCACAAAAACGTGACGTAAAACGTAACGTTTTTAACACGTAAAAAGGCCATAAAAAACGTCACAAAAACGTGACGTAAACGTGATGTTTTTGACACGTAAAAAAGGACATAAAAAACGTCACAAAAACGTGACGTTTTTAGCACGTAAAAAGGTCATTAAAAAACGACACAAAAACGTGACGTAAACGTGACGACGTTTTTGACACGTAAAAAGACCACGAATATGTATTTCCCATATAACACCATGTAAAAACGTGGTTGAAAACGTAACGTTTCTGACACGTAAAAAAGGTCATAAAAGAACGTCACGAAAACGTGACGTAAACGTAACGTAAAACGTGACGTTTTTAACACGTAAAAAGGTTATAAAAAACGACACAAAAACGTGACGTTTTTGACACATAAAAAGGCCATTATAACACATCTCGTAAACGTAGTGACGCAAAACCAGAACATAGCAATACTAATCGAATTGTAATTGTAGTGACACATACCAGGTCCGCAAAATTAATATCCACCAGGAATGTGTAATTCAAAAGGTAGGTTATCAATTAGAGAATTTAGTACACCCTCACTGTAGCAGAGCGGCATGAATAATGATTGTAGTGTCAGTGAAGCTCATATATTTATACACCAGCGTATCATGTGATGATGTCAAAAGATGAAGATCCTTTAACAGGAACAGACGTTGTCCATTGGAAATTTAGATTTGATTGAATATAGTAAAAATATCGGTGCGGCGGTGAAACACAGTAAACTATTGCCAAACTCTTTTAGAGCCATAGTATGTGGACCGAGTGGTTGTGGCAAGACCAACGTCTTGTTATCGCTCTTATACCATCAAAATGGAATAAAATTTGAAAATGTATACGTATATTCAAAATCGCTATATCAGCCCAAATACCAGTTACTTAACGAAATTTGAAACAAAGTGAAAGGTGTTTGCTATTTCCCATATAAGGACAACGATGAAATCATTAGTACAATGGACGCCAAACCAAACTCCATATTCATATTTGATGACGTCGTATGCGATAAACAGCAAAAGATACGTAAATATTATTCCATGTGTAGACACAAAAACATCGACGCTGCCTATCTCTGTCAAACTTATTCGAAAATACCGAAACAGTTTATTAGGGACAATTGTAATATCATTGTTCTCTTCAGACAAGACGACCTTAATCTCAAACACATCTACGATGAACATGTATCACCAGACGTTTCCTTCGGCTATTTCAAAGAAATGTGTAGCGAATGCTGGACCGACGATTACGACAATACAGCTTTTGAAGATATTCTGTTGCATGATAAAAATAGAGTGCCTAAAAATCTCCAAACCGATCAGGGAACCGAATACTACAATAAAATATTTCAAAACTTTATGAAAAAATTCCATATAAATCATTACAGCACCTACAGCATCAAGAAAGCCGCCATTGCCGAGCGCGCAATACGCACTATAAAGGCTAAACTGTATAAATACTTTAGCTTAAATGGTACCTATAACTGGATAGATGTTTTACATCAAATCACAAAAAATTACTACGAAACAAAACATAGTACTATAGGATGTAAACCTGTTGAAGTAAATAAATCTAATGAAAAAGCTATACTAAAATCCTCCTATAGTCACATCAAGATTAGCGACGCGCGAAAATTTAAAGTAGGCGATGTTGTTCGCATAAGTAAAAATAAGCATGTATTTGATAAAGGTTACACCCCCAACTGGACAACTGAACTCTTTAAAATTACATCGGCTAAAATAACAAACCCCACCACATACCTTTTGGAAGATATGCAGGAGCATCCCATCAAAGGCGCCTTTTACAACGAAGAACTACAGAAAACCGTCAACCCCGACATCTACCACAAGGTAGATGTCGGGGTACTTAGAAGAAAAGCAAAGAAAGTATTCGTTAAATGGTTGGGTTTAGATAAAAGCCATAACAGTTGGATGGATAATTTCAACATAGTTTGAGAGAGGGCTGCAGTGGCGTGGTTGGTGGTGGGAGAATCTTGGAGCCTAATTTTAAAATATAATAATATTATTAGCGTTTTGCAATGTATCCAATGATAGTTTGTTAAATAATGCCCTGCGTGAAATATTATAAAAGAGAATGTTGTCCTGCTAACAAGCTCTCTTTTTTGGTTTTTCTTAGTTTTTTGTGAGCATGAGATGGTAAATGGAGCTTATTTACAGGTTCTCTGGGTTGGTACACCTGAGGGGTGCTTGGACGGACGTCCCGACGCTCCAGACACCTGACTCTCACTTAGGAAGATCGAGACGACGCCCTGGAAGCGGCGTGAACGTAGCCTGTTTGTGGTATTACCCTGCGTAACCTCACCTGTGCTTTGGGTCCTGACGGGGCCCAAAAGCATGCAAGAATGTATGAAAATTGAGTAGTCTGGCTTTTGCCTTGATTTTTAAATGTATACTAGAGGTTCTGATTACTTTATTTGCTTTCTACCTAAGCTTTTTATCTAATAGCAAGCTGGGAGTGAATGACTGAATGTCTGGCAGTATTTTATATAATGGGAATTCGTGCTAATAGCAAAAATAATTTATATAATGAGAAAAAGTAAAATATCTAAGTAGGGCTTTCGTTAGAATGACTCTACAATTATGTATGAATTAATTTTGACTGTAAAAATTACGTTAATTTATACTAGAAATGAATGTAAGTAGGCAAGGTGAATGTATGAGTTAACTAAATGGGTAAATATGAAATGAATGCAATTATATGAGTAAATATGTTCAGGTATGTTTCTAAAATACACAGGGTACACTTTTATATTAGTAGTTTTATGCCTGGGCTCGTCGGAGATCTAAGGATAATAAAACACAGATTAGGGGTCCCTGAAAAGGTACTTCATTAGGACCGGTAAAGGTACAGGTAGGAACTGGATCAGGTAACAGACTGGCTCTCTCATTGGCTGTCGCTGGTGGCGGTGGAAAATCCAGCGGTGTCCAGTTCTTATTGATTGCTGCGTTTCTGTCTAGGTTTCTACCGATTCGAAGAGAAGAGTATAGACAAGTTTTTATTAAAATATTTATTATTTCTTGAGCAGTAGAGGTATCCTAGCTTATTAATCGGCAGAAATACTAGCACTGGTTGCAGGGTTCGATGATTAACGCTGAAATTGGTAGGCGGTTGGAATGAAACAGGATATAAGGATATCTTGGAGGTTTTGGCACACAAAAAGCATTTTTTATCGTAGGATTCCGGTGAATGGAGGTAGGTAGGTATTCGAGCGATGCGAAGCGTAGAAATACAATTAGTATCGTTGAATATCGTAGTAAATGATCGTAGAATGGTCGGAGATTCGTTGCACTGGTTCTTGGAATTATGTAAATGATATGTAGTGATGAATGGTGATGAATGGATGACGTAAATGGATGAAAAGTCGATGAACGTGGAGTAAGTGAACGCTGGAGCGACGCACAAGAGACTGATCTCGAGTGTAAAATTTGTCTGCATGTCTTGTAGACGTAGGCTCCGCCCACTACCCGCTGCCAAAACGGAGCGCTCTGATTGGTCGAAGGGTACATATAAAGGTTCTCTTTGGATTTTCAAGCTCATTACTTACAATGACAAGACAACACCGACTCAGACTGCTGCAGCACAACAGCAATGGCGTGCTGCGGCAAAAAGCTGAAATCACGACAATACTCAGAGACGAACACATTGACATAGGTTGTTTCTGCGAAACTCGCCTCAAACCTTCCCAAGCCTTCAGCATCCCTGGCTATCAAGTGTACCGTGCCGACAAGACCGATGGCACTGTAGGTACAGCACTGATAGTCAAATCCCACCTAAGTCACTATCCTATTACCATTACCTATTAGGCCCATTACCTACCCTTAGGTACATCCTTTGAGGCTGTGGCAATCACTTTAAAAACTGCCACAAACGACCTACTTATTATTTCAGCCTACAAAAAGACATCGCGTAGACTCGACACCACGGACCTAGACCAAATAGGGCTCGTAAACAGGAGATACCTGCTGCTCGGCGATATCAATTCCAAACACCCCTCCTGGGATACATACCACAGGGCTGATCGCTCCGGCAACGCCCTGTATGAATATTCCATCCTTAACCCGCATATCCGCATACATACCCCTGACGAACCTACCAGACCAGTATCACAGGCCACTATAGACTTCGTGATCAGCTCCCATTACACAAGGGATGTAGAACTTAATGTTCTACAACTACTTAGTAGTGATCACTGGCCAGTGGTCTCGATTTTCGAGACCGCTGCCTTCCCGAAGGTAGTTAAAAGCTACCCTAGGGAGAAGGATTATAACTGGCCTGAGTTCTCCCGAATTCTTAAATACCAATTACCAAACAACCCCCCTTGTACCAACCCTGCCCTGATAGACCGAGCTGTGCACACAATCACTACGATGATCCAACGAGCCCTCAGACAGACTAGCCAACGTACAAATACGACACGTCTACTTAAGCCGTTACCACAATATATACTGACTACAATAAAAGCGAAAAATCGACTTAGAAAATTATTCCTACGAACGCACAATCCCGATACGCTACGAGAGCTGAACAGGCTAAAGCGACTCATAGCGCAACAAGTGACAAATTTCAGAGACGAAGGCATAGCGCAAACTATCCTCGACCACCCCGACGATCCGTATTATCTACCTCGCATATTTCTGAAAAAGAGAAGTCAAATTCCACCTCTGCTGGTCCGTGATGTTCATTATGTCACAGATTCTGAGAAATCCATGGTCCTATCCTCTCAGTTCCAAAGTCAATTCACCCCTAATGTCATCCCTCAGCATACCAAAGCCCTAGTCGACCACCAAGCCGCTGATATACCGGCAGGTCGGCTACCAACCACTTTAGACCCTGTATATTTCCCTCCGTCCAAAGTCCTGCTACAAATTAAATCCATGAATCCTAAGAAGGCTCCCGGGCTTGATAATATCCCTCCTTTCGCCCTTAAATACCTTCCCTTGAACGCAATCCTTTTCCTTACCAAAATCTATAATACAAGTCTTCGAGAAACACACTATCCCGTCCTATGGAAATCCGCTAAAATCACCCCTATTAAAAAACCCAACAAGCCCGGAAATCAGCCTGCCAGTTACAGGCCTATAAGCCTTCTTTCATCCCTAGCCAAAGTTTTTGATTCCTTGATCCTGGAAACTATGCTGGAGGTGATAGACGACGGCAACGTCGTCAGTGACTTTCAGTATGGTTTCCGAAAAGACCATTCTACTACCCAGCAACTTCTCAGAGTCTGCGAAAAGATCACGACCAATAACAATCGAGGTCAGTTCACGGGGGTTGTCTCCCTTGACCTCGAAAAAGCCTTTGACAAAGTCTGGCACCCTGGACTATTATTTAAACTCCAGTCAGCGGGTTATTCTGCGCGTATCGTTAAAATGATACAAGCCTACCTATCTAACCGCACTTTCCGAGTAGTAGTCGAAGGGGAGTGCTCACCTCCAGCCCCTATCCTATCCGGAGTCCCGCAGGGGTCCTCCTTAGGTCCTGTATTATTCACCCTTTACACCGCGGACATCCCAGATCCCGACGACAGACGAACCACCCTTGCGTTATATGCCGATGACACGGCTATCATAACGACTTCAGTTAACAATAACCTGCTTCACAGATTAATACAGCATCAGACGGACGCCACAGTTGACTACTACAGAGACTGGGGACTCCTAACCAATCCCCAAAAGACACAATACTCCATCTTTACCAAAAGATTATCCAACACCCGACATATTCTGAGGGTCGATAATAACCCGATCTCGACTACCACCACCCTGAAGTACCTAGGCCTTGTACTCGACAAGGGCTTAACCTTCTCTAAGCAAGTCTCCGCGACGCGGGCAAAGGCACTCTCGAGGCTGCACCAGATCGGCGGCGTGTTAAACCACGAGCCTCCTGTACAAAGTACACTACTATACAAAGCATACATCCGTCCTATCCT
The DNA here is from genome assembly GCA_963924545.1 of Pogonocherus hispidulus. Lineage (NCBI taxonomy): Eukaryota > Metazoa > Arthropoda > Insecta > Coleoptera > Cerambycidae > Pogonocherus > Pogonocherus hispidulus. Next base: position 35,252,720 of record OZ004695.1, read on the forward strand.
CACCTACGCATCTCCAGTCTACTACCCCATCCTTAGTAACACACACAAAAAAGCCCTTCAAATCATCCAGAACAAATCCCTCCGCTTAGCCCATAACCTACCCCGAGCCACACCTATCCCAGTACTTCACAACATCACAGGCACCCCGACACTAGAGGAATTCATACACCTCCGACTAATACCAAACTTTAAGACTACCCTACAACAACACACAAACCCAACGTTACACGACCCCTTGACACACAAATTCGACGAAAGACCTACCCACCCATCCCTTAATTACTTTTACAACCCCTAAAAATCCCAAAGTCAACCCCTAAAATTTTCCTACCTAAACAATAAAAAAGTCCAAAAAACCACCCCTAAAACCTACCCCTAAATAAAATTTCCCCAAATCAACCCCAAAAACTTCCTACCCATAAACAATAAAAAATCCGAAAAACCACCCCTAAAAACCCACCCTTAAAAATAATCTTTCCCGCAACTCACCCAATCCTCCGCCAACATCCCTTACATTAAATAATAAAAAATCCAAGAACCCACCACCCCTAACCCATCCTACCCTGCACTGCTGCTACATCTGCTTCAAATGCCCGCCCAAGCAAACAATCTCTCAACCTGATGCAAGCACCGAAAGGTGGAGAGCATCGAGACGACGGCTTCGGCCGGACTCACTCCCGTCAGTTCAAGCTCATTTCTGCTTCTACCTTTGTTGAGGGTTCATGTAACTTTTAGTACATGACACTCCCCGGACCTCGAAAGTGCTTTTTGGGGGCTTAAGGAGCTCCCTTTATTGAAAAAAGATTTTTTTTTCAAAAATGTAACAATTTTGTTGAACATATGGTATATGGAAGTGTGCATTGGATGCCTAACAATGTTTAAAAATGTCTTAAGCTAAAATTCCCTATCTAACTAGCTTAATTTCTAAGTTTTACATATATTGGCAAAATGCAGGGAGGACCCTGTACATAAAATTTTTTCAAAAGTCTATGGGATGAGTATACAGGTTAATTATGACATAAATGACATGAAATGGAACTCTAAACTAGCTATCTTAGGTCTAAAATTTATATAATTCGAACACATAACAAATAAAAGAGAAACAGGTAATTTAACAAGTAGAATACAAATAAGTAGTTTACATGGGTGTAATAGTTTATGAAAATGGAAATTTTCAAGGGGTAAATGGGAAATTACAAGTTTGTGTCGCTTTAAATGCCAGAAATGAATAGTCTTTGGCTTTTGCGATCGTAGCACTGTCACTTCACTCGCGCACTGTTGCGTTTTTTCGTTTTTGGGGAGATTCAGTCTCGCATTACCAATCGCACTCGTCTTCGACGTCGTATCGGTGCCGTCGGCTTTGGATCTGCGGCTGAGGGGGTTGGTGACTGGTTCTGGTCCACATTGAGAGGCGGCGCCCTGGGCTCGATGGTTTGGGAGTCGAGTCCTGGTGGCGGCTCGTGCTCTGCCTCTGGTACCATTGTGGGATCTGTGGGAATTTCAAATATTTTAGTTTGAGTCTTTGGGGGACCCCTCGTAGGGTCATCCGCGTCGCGATCGGTTGTAATGTCTTTTGGGTTTAGATCAGGTATGGGAGGTGGAAGAACTGGGCTGTACAAAGTTGATGGAGGTTGCACGCGACTGGGAATGACCGGAGCGAGCGCGGGGCAGTGTGAACTCGGCGCTTCGAGTTCTCCAGAGGACGGCGGAGTGTCTGGGCGTTGCGAAGGTCTTGGCTGTGGGCAGCGGCTCTGCTGAGGCGGCTGCATGGTTCGAGGGACTTCTTGGCGGCTTTAGATATCCGTGTCAGCTGGGGGGGTTGTCTGCGGATTCGTTCTCGGAGTCTTCTTCTTACCTTGCAGCGCTGGCCGGAGGTCGTCCACGTGCACGTTGGATGCACCGTCTCGGTGACATTTTTTGTGACTTCGAATGGGCCTGTCCATACTGGGAGAAATGCGTCTCTGCGTGGCCGGAATGCTCGTACCATTACTTTATCCTGGACCTGAAAATACACCTGTGGCTGGGTGTCGTTGACGTAGCGACGCTGGTACTCTGCATGGTGGCGGAGTGCTTCCTCGACTCTCTCGACTCGGGCGACCTGGACGTCTCATTCTTGAGAGTAGGTAGGAGTAGAATAGCTATGCCGATCCTGCTCCAAAATTCAAGATGGCGGCTGGAGCAGGATCGGCATAGCTTTTCACCGACTACGTTACAGTCCAAGTAGGCTGGCAGGTGCCACGCTTCACATCGCGTCTGGCGACTGTTCGGTGGATGTTGATGAGCTGTACTTATTTATTACTATAACTTTGAATTTATCTTGGGTTAATGATCTAAATAAAATACTGCAATATATAAAATCATTTATTTTGTTTATTCCAATTCATATACAATAAAACATGTTACATTACATACGTTATTAATCCAAGAATTATGTTTATCATCATAACCTAACCATTTGATAAATACTATGATTCTATGTTTTTTGAAATTGATTCTGGCAGGCTTGTGTAGTTCATTGACAATATCGTCTTTCACACTTGTTGCATATTTATTAAATTTGTTAGGAGATTTCATATTGGATTCCAAGTAATATTATAGTATGCATTCCTCCTTCTTATATATTTAATCCCACAGGAACTCATAAAGAATTCTACAAATAAATTACTGTTCGTAGTTTGCGCATCCTTTTCTCGAAACGAGATATTCCGCCCAACCGCGTATCACTTACGTTACCGTAATCAAATGGCTTTTGATGGGATATTAAATTTAGTTTTGATGCAAGAAATGCATGAGTAGCAACAAATGTATTGCAATATACAGCACCTTTCGTATTTTTTAATGGAAGTTATGTTTAATTAAGGTACAATCAAAAAGTACAGAGACGTATTTTTTATTAAGGTAATTAAAGTTATTTCGATTGTCTAAAGAATTTCTTCCACAGAACTTTTATAGTCCCTCTCTCAGACGGGTTTGTTTTACCGGTGATCAATAACTTATTTTCTTGAATAAATTGTAGTACCTAGTTGTTCATATTGGGCCGTTATTGTTTTCTTTTGCCTTTTTCCTTCCATAATTTGGACTATTCACACAAATACACAAATTAGGCCTTAATCTGATTAAACGTCAAATATGTCACTCTAACTCTAAACCCTAGTTTGTTATGGTTCTGTAACATCTCGGCGGATTATCCTTGTCTTGCACAAGAAGACATATTAAGCTATTTCACTTTACACGAACATACACGACTTTGTATCTATTATGAAAGAGTTATAACATGCAGTATAACGTCCCACGTTATTCGAAGATACTCGGTACGACTTTTGCACTTGTACGTTATGAAACATGTTATTTTTATATCATAACATAACAGGCGTACGCTAAATTTATTGAATATGATACGCGGTTGGGCTGATTGACACCCCGACGTAACTGTACGTTGACTAGTTCTGTCTACTTAAACTCCTCACTTATAATAGTCATATCATTAGGATAACCCAGTACATATTCAATCATAACTGACTTGTAGAAGAAAACGTGGCATGTTTTTATATTAGATATTAGATATTTCTTACTATTTTCTTGAAAGGCCCCGGACTAAAATGTTAAAATAACATTATAATAAAGTTCCTTTACTATATTTTCTGCAATGTTTGTAGACATTACATCAAAATCTTCATGATCCTCAAAGGAATGTTGTGGTTGACTTATGTGTCTACCAAATTTATCGATTGTCATTTTTAAGCTAGTTATAAGTTTCTCCTTATTACTCAATAATTTTAGATTCACGCAACTCTTCGATAATAGACACGATCTCATTAGTATGACCTGTATGACTAGCGGTTTGAGATGAAACTAAAAGCCGTAATCTATCAACAAATTCATTAGGAGTCCCAGTATACGTAATCTATTGGACTATTCGAGGCTTTCATTAACATACCAAGACCCAACCTCTTTCGAGTTAGAGGTTGTATGCTACTAGGTCTTCGTGGTGTTAGTGGTTGTATAGTCAAAGCGGAGATGATTTTCTTATATTTGTACGATCCATTACCTTGAATTTGTTCATTTTCAGAGTAGTTTCTTTTATTAGCATTCGTTAGTTTATCAATGTCTAAGTAGTTTTTTCTATCACCTTCTGTGAAACCAATTGGATGTTTCTTAAAAACCAACTCGTATAGTCCAGAAGTCCCCTTATAAGTTAATCCACCTATAATTAAATCGTTACCATCGAATTGTAGAGATGCATTGCCAATTTTTAGCTCATTAAGGTCTGGATCTATCACCATACCTAAAGTAAAACTCAATATGTACATCACCAATCATTTTATGAACATATTCTCTGGGTAAGGGATCCAGTTGATCCAAATAGTACAATGTGTCGGGTGCATTACTTAAGGTTTGAATGTAGTCTTTTGCTTCTTGTATATTTTTATATAGTTCTTCATTACTTTCCACATTATCTCCGTCAGCTATATCATTACCATTTGAATTTCCTTCTGCAACAATTGACGTATCTAAGAAACTTGGTGCGTTAAAAATCCTCGAGGTGTTATATTTTGCTTTGCTTTTTTTCGGTGAGCTAAAGGAGAAATTAGATTTTACTTCCCTTTTTATAGGCTCCTCACTTTTATGTTTGACTCTCCATTAAGTTTCTCAGCAATTGTTTGTAAACGCTTCGTGATAGGAAGAAACGATTGTTCTTGAATTATACTTCCTTCTTTGAGACCATTTAGCTTTTGCTTTACTGCGTTCCTACTTTGTATTAACAATTTTTTTACTTAAACTTCCTTTCTATTCATATCGAAATCACAAATTCTTCTTAACTTCAGTAAAAGCAGTAAAAACAGGTCTCAGGCAGTATAAAACAGGCCTGATGCAGTAAAATACAGGTCTCAGGCAGTATAAAACAGGTCTGATGCGGTAAAAAACAGGTCTTAGGCAATATAAAACAGGTATGATGCAGTAAAAAACAGGTCTCAGGCAGGGCCGCCGCTACCATGTGTGCAAAGTGTGCACCGCACACGGGCGGCCAGTAATAGGGGCGGCCAAAGAGACCCCTCTGATAACATTAAAGCCCTGATGAAGCCCAAAAATCTGAGCGAAAGTTTGGTTTTCTTAAAAAAGAAATTAAATATAATTTTGACTGGCTGAAACCCCATCATTTTATACCTTGTATTAAGTTAACGACAGCCGTAATATATTAATTCGTTCTTTCTTTCATCCTAATCCAAACAGAAATATTATTGTATATGTATAGTATCTAGCTTTGAAACTGCCGCTTTGCTACTATGACCACATATTAACCAGCCATATGCGACAGCGAAAGAGAGGGAAATACATTGTAGGACAAAGAAGGAGATGCATCCCAGTTAAAACCCCAGGATGCTAAGACGAAATACATGTAAGAAAATATCACTTCGGTTATCTTCGGCTAGTTTGTATCACTATTCGTGTATTATCGAATAGGAGATCTTTCTGTGTTACTTCACCCAGCAACGGCGGAAATGTTCCAAATGTTCATTATTTCATTGTCTATCGTCGTTGTATATTGTGGTTTATTTACGTGTGCGTTAGTTAGTGAATATTAGTTGTATTTTGTATTGAAAGTGAGAGTTAGTTTCGATCAAATGGTATTTTTTTTAATATATTTATTTGATAGGTATAGTATTTTAAGTTATAATATGTATTTATTATATTATTATAGCGTAATACATTACTTTATTATTAGTATAATATTATTGTTATATCTGTTATTCATTTATATTCTTATAATATATTGTACTTACTAGGCTTCCATTATAAATATGTAAAAAGAAATGAAAATAAATGCTGAAAAAATCACCATGTATTTTTTTAATTCATATATTATATAGCTGATATGAACTTTTGTTTACAATAAAAATATTGCAAACAAATTTAATTTTTTTTTACACTCATTATTTTTGAGAAAAAAATCATCTTTTCACTTGGCAATAATAAACAAGACATTTTTGTACTTAAACAAGTACATATAGGTAATTAAATTTGATATGGGTTACATTTCTCCAATATATCCTGAAATTAAATGAATTAAACTGATTAAGTGTTTAGTGTTTCCACAATTTTATCAAAGTTAAATAATAAGGAATCAACCGATGCCTTATTAGATCTATGTATGTATTTTCCTCAATACTGAATCATTTTATCTCACTTGGCAACGCCGTGCATCCCAGTTAAAGGTCCAAGGTCATCGCGGCGAAATTTAGCACATCAAAGAGCTGTCGCATATGGTCTGTGATAATATGTGCTATGACAAATTATTTTTCGTCGCTGCGCAACGTGCGTTATCGGCTCTTGTAAATAAACGTAGCAATAAATATCACTTTTTTATCTGAGGCCGCCAGCGGCTTTTGGCTTTTAAATATTTAAATGTTTTTCTTTATAGGATGAGGGATGGATACGCCGAACTGCAGTTTTGATCGTAGGAAAGAAAATATGTTCTCATCTTTCTTTTAATTTTTAGTTCCCTATTTACCGGCAACTGGTTTGCTGTTTGGTTTAAACTAAACAGTACGTTGATAGTTGATAGATATGTATAATTTTGTTTACGCGACCGTCGCGAATAGAGCAATAATTTATTATTAGTATTTTTCAAAAATATTAACATTCACGGGTACGGGTTACGGTTTGGACAAACAAGAGAAACAATATTAAATAAAGTATTTTTTGCCTTATTTTGTTAAATTCGCGCTGTTTTGAAATTTTGTGTGATTACTTTAAAATGTTCGAAAGAAAAACAAAACGAAAACGACAATATAGACAGAAAAAAGAGTCAAACATCAAACACTGAGGAGAAAAGAAAACTTTGCGGTGCACTAGAATCATTTTTGATCAAAAGCAGGGAAAAAAATAACATTGGATATTAAAGACATTGTCAAAAAGTTTTCCGAAACCAAAGCCCGAAAAGTTCGTTTTTAATTACTTTCTATGTTATTTAGTTATATTTTATTTTAATGGACTTTTGTACTTTAATGTGGAGACTTCCTAGACTTGGCTGTGTTGGATATTACTTAAATTTTTTGAGTGAGTATTTACCTATTTACTAATTACTATTGATACATATGTAAAAAAGTAACTATCCAACTTTCATACATTTTGTTAATTATTGGTACCTAGATAGAAAGGGGGAGGGCGGCAAAAATTGAGTTGCACACGGGCGGCCAACACCTTAGCGGCGGCCCTGGTCTCAGGCAGTATAAAACAGGTCTGATGCAGTAAAAAAACAGGTCCAATGCAGTAAAAAACAGGTGCCATGTAGTAAAAAACAGCATAGTGCTGACTGAGGGTCTAACTCTAGAAACACTAATAATGATGAACATTATTATCTCTCTTTATAAATGTATGTAATGTTCAAATCCCTTTCTATATCTACCATTACTAATATCACTATCCTTATCAATCACCATAAAACCATATTTGTCTTTCCAGCATAGTGAACAAATTTCTTCTTCTAGGTAAAACTGTTGATTGTTTTACAATGCGCATGACGGAAGCAATACTTTAACTAAAGCTTAGCCTATGATTGTGTATATATATATATACGCGTAAAACAACCAAGTGACACCAAATAATAACTAGACCTTCTCGCACCCAATTTTTTTCTAAATAATGCAACTAAGTGACTCCCTATATATATATACTTTCTCTATATATGCGTTTTGACACCACTATATTATATATAGGTATAGTGAAAAATATTTGTAGCGAGGTAGAACAATAAAGGTGCAGTGTGTGTGGTGTGTGCAGGTTCGTGGTGCAGTGCCAATAACACCGTTCTCTCACTGAAATCCACGGCAGCATTGTGTTCGAAGTTTTTTCGAGACTGTTAAGTAAATACTTTACCGAAATAATCTGGAGTCACTCCCACGGCACCACAACTATGCTTAACTGCAGATCTTCTTGTATTGTGATACGAGAAGCACTGAAGATGCCATCTATACATATATGGCAAAACGTCTGCAGTTAACCATTGACTAAACTGGGCTAAACAGCTCAGAAAGTTTGCAAGAATGTATGAAGTATGAAAGTAAGATACATCATTCAATTGACATCGGCCGTGAAAACCTACGAACTGCTTAAGTTCAGCTAATATAAGGATAAATTAAAATAAGTCAATGTCATGTCACTTCTTTCAATGATGGTCATATTTTTAAATACTTCTGTCATTTATATTTCCAATATCTTATCATTGATTCATGACTGATTCCATATCAGCAAAATAATGGGTTAAAAAACCCATTATTTTGCTGATTCAGGGGAAACGGGGAGACTAATCTGGGTAACAATTAATGAAGTAATTCAAAGCATAAAATTTATTTCGCATACTTTTTACACATACATCAAATCACATAATGCAGTGATGTGTATCACAGTGTGATTACAGTTATTTTGACGTACTTATATTCCTTTCTTTTAATTCAAGTAAAGGTGAAACAAATGTCCTTCTTAGCTGCCAGGATTTGCGATTTCCACTTTTATTTTTTTTGTTTTTTTAAATATTGCAACTTACTTTTTATTTGTGCAAGCATTCTATCAGAAGATAAATATTTTTTTGAAAATGAAGCTATTTTAGTTGTGGATGGATATAACGAATCGTTGTTTAAATATTTCTTTAAATGAACCCGTATTAATTCTATCTCATTTGAGGACCAAGGTTTCCTAGCAACTATTAAACGTGGCTTCTTGACAGGAAGAATATTTTCCGATATTTCTTCCTCGTCGGTAGTCACAAGTTTATCTCGTCGGCCTCGATTTTCTAATTTTCCTCTTCTTCAGAAGGTGCACAATCATCTGCTTAAGAAGTTTTGGATGCTCCTATGCAGTTAAGAAAATAAAAATATTACTAATAACAATTTGAAAGGCCCTTAAATGATAACTCTTATAAACAATTAAAATATATTATGATGCAAGAGTTAAAGTAATTAAATAAACTGTATTCTTTTCACATCAATAATTAAGAAACAATAAACATAAAATAAAACTGACAAATTAAATATTCAAAAATCTACCACTAAATTTTAATAAGTCACATTAATTATGATATAGGGTGGGCCAATGAAAAGTAGTATTGACCTCATTTTTACTGGAAGACTATTTATTAAAAAACACCTTTCACCTTCCTTAGTGTTTACATTTAGATAATAAATATTGGTATTCGTTTAGTATAAGCCATGGAGAATATTTTACTTTATATAAATGTTTTAATAATAATAGTTTCGTAGCCCTTTTGGGAAACTTGAAGGACCAATATCTCGTTTATTTTAAATGTAACACCCTGTATACTTTTTGTTTTAGCCAATTGTTACCTTCTTCGATTGTGGACTGTAATTATTTGCTTCCATTGGTTAATACAGTAAATAAAACACTGATTGTTTCTTGACATTTACTATATACTGTATCTCGTACTTGACTAACAACCTATTTACCTACATATATACAACTACCGTAAGAGGTATATTCATGGCTTAGAATTGTTAACTATGTGAGTACACGCTTACTGTCCTGGCAAGACACATACTCAGTTTTTTGTTGCGTTGCACTTTGCACTCTGCACTCACGGCCCACCCCTCGTGCTGGCGCCAGACGTCACCCGCTCATCGCCCGGTCGTTTCATCCCATAGGGGTAGTCCACTTATAATTTCGAAACATAAACACTAAACATGCATTCTTAATCATAAAAATAGTAGAAAATAATTAGTAACAACTATGGCCATAACATTCCGGCCACCTTGAAATACTATGCTATTTCAATAATAGAGAATAATATAACCTAAACATGACTTAAATATACTTGTTGTAATTAATACCAGTCCATTATTGGGTTTCCCCTTCTTGTTCAGTAAGACACCCTTGGGCATCACTTAACACCGAGTCATTACCACAATCAATTGGAAATACGCACAATTTTGTGACAGGACGTTGCACTATCAAATTATTCAGTTTAAGTGTCACCACTCTCACTACCCCATCCTGCCCTGGGTGTAATTTGATGATACGTCCAACATGCCATTTTAATGGAGGCACATTATCTTCTTTCACTAACACCACCATGCCAACTTGAACCTTATTACTTGCTTCTTGTCGCCATTTGACTCGAAGTTGTAATTCTGACAGATATTGCGCATGCCATATCTTCCAAAAATTTTGAACCATCTGCTGAAGTCGTTCATAATATTTCAATCTATTTTCAGGAATATGAACGATACTGTGTTCAGGAATTGATGTCAACGTCTTTCCCACCAAAAAATGAGCTGGAGTCAAGGGGATTACTTGATCAGGATCGGAGCTAAGAGGGTGTAGGGGACGGGAGTTTAGAATGGCCTCGATCTGAGTCAATACGGTGTAAAGTCCTTCAAAGGTTAAATGAGAGTTTCCTAAAATACGGTTTAATTGAAATTTTGCACTTTTTATTCCCGCTTCCCAAATTCCTCCGAAATTAGGTGACCGTGCGGGGATGAAATTCCACGTTATACCGTCATCAGCTAATTTATTACTTATAGTATTAGATTCTGTCGTTAAAAATTGAAACATTTCCCGTAACTGAGCGTTAGCTCCTACGAAATTTTTTGCATTGTCTGAAAATAGGTTCATTGGCTTACCTCGTCTGCTAATAAAGCGTTTTAACGCGGCGAAAAAACATTCGGTGGTTAAGTCGCTTACGACTTCCAGGTGAATGGCCTTAACCGTCATACAAATAAAAAGACAAATGTACGCCTTTGTTAATTTGGCGCCTCTTGTACTGCGATCTTTCACTAGAATTGGACCTGCATAATCTAAACCCGTATTATGGAAAGGTAAGTATTGAGTCACCCTGTACTCTGGTAAGTTTCCCATTTGATAATTTTCAGGTCTGGGATTAACCTTAAAACATACTACACAGTTACGCACAATCTGTCTAACTATATTCCGACCCGAAATCGGCCAAAACCGTTCGCGAATAGAAGCCAATAGCATTGTGGGACCACAGTGTAATAGTTTATAGTGTTCGTGTGTCAATATCAGCCGTGTCAAACTGTGTTTAGACGGTAGAATTATTGGGAACTTTTTCTCATAATTTTCACTGGAATTTTGTAGCCTACCGCCCACTCTTATTAAATTATTATTGTCTATAAATGGATTTAAAGATAATAACTTACTTTTCTTGTTTATCGGTTTTTTATTGATTAAATCTGAATATTCCCTGTTGAAGCTTTCTCGTTGAGCCATAGAGACTAAAACATTTAGTGTATTTTGAAGCTCAACTACAGAAATAGCTTGCAAATTTCTCTGTTCCTTTGGTACTCTAGAATTGTTTACAAATCTTAAAGTATACGCGCAAACACGTTAGAGTTTTTTCAGCGATGAAAACTTGTCAAAAATATTAAAATTGTCGCTTATAGTTACCGTGCATACCGTAGCTCGCTGTTCTGGTAAACTTGAAGGAATATCAAATTTCTCAATAGGTAATTTATCGCTTAGTAGCCACTCCGGCCCTGCCCACCATAACTTTGAATCCATTAAGTTAGATGCACTCATACCTCGCGAAAGGAGATCGGCGGGGTTGTCTGACGATTTGACATGATTCCAACTTGCTAAATCTGTTAACCGCTGTATCTCACTGACGCGATTAGCGACAAATGTCTTCCATCTGCTAGGACATTCCCGAATCCACGATAATGTGACCGTCGAATCAGACCACAACGAAATCTTGTCAAAATTTACTTGCATTGAATTGATTACTTTATTAATTAATTGCGCGAGCAATAAGGCACTGCATAACTCTAATCGCGGTAAGGTTACCCTTTTTAACGGCGCGACCCTTGATTTGGCACACAATAACTTAGACTGCCAACCTTGTTTATTGTTTCGAGAACGTATATAAACGCAGGCACCATACGCCTTTTCGCTAGCATCAGAAAATCCATGCAGCTCTACCCTCTGGTGGTTTGAAGCTATGACGTGCCGCGGAATTCTTAATTGATTCAGAATTAATAAGTCATTTCGATATTGTGTCCACCTTGTATGTAAGTTCTGAGGCAATGGCGCATCCCAACCCATCTTCTCTTGCCACAGTGTTTGTATCAGTAGTTTGGCTACTATTATTACGCAGGACCTAGGATACCCCACGGGTCGAATACTTGCGACACTTCAGAGAGAATTAACCGCTTACTTATTCCTGTTTGTCTCCCTGAGTCCGATATTACATATTGAATTGTATCCGATGTGGCATTCCACATGATACCTAACGTTTTATTTGCTTCGCCTGCACCGATTTGCAATATATTAGACTCTAATTCGCTTTCTATTTGAAATGATTTACATAGATCGGCTCGATTACACAGCCACTTTCGTAACTGAAACCCCCCACTGGTGAGTATTTTTGTTAAATCTCCTTGTAATTCTAATAATTGTTCTTCAGAATTGCAGCCCGTTAAGCAATCGTCGACATAAAAATCGTGTTTAATTACTTGAATCGCTCGGGGATGTGATTGCTGGTGTTCTATTCCTAGTTGATATAAACACCTAACCGCGAGATATGGAGCTGATGCTGTACCAAAAACAACTCTATTCATTTCATAACATTTCATCGGTTTAGATGGTGCATCTCTCCAGAATATTCGTTGATATTTTCTATCGTTATCCTGCACGAATATCATACGGTACATCTTCGAGATGTCCGCCGTCATAACAATTTCATGTTTACGAAATCGCAAAATTATTGATAGCAGATCGTCTTGTATAACCGGACTGCTAAATTGTACATCGTTAAGAGAGAGACCATTGTCAGATTTCATAGCCGCGTCAAATACAATACGCACACGGGTAGTTAAACTTGTATCCTTAATCACGGGATGATGTGGTAAATAATAATTCACCTCATTGTCTATTTCGAATTCTTGTATTTCGGTCATATGCCCCAATTCCTCGTACTCTAACATCACCCTTTTATATTCTGCATAAAGCTCGGGATTTTTTAATAACCGCCTTTCTTGTGAATAAAATCTTTGTAGCGCAAATTCTCTAGAATTACCCAACTCATTTGAATTTGATTTGAATGGTATTGCTACCGTAAATCGACCGTCATTGTCTCGTGTATGCGTTTTTAGAAAATGATTTTCACAAAATTTATCCTTTTCCGAGATATTATGTTTAATATCAACCTCTTCTACTTGCCAGAATTTTTGTATTGAATTGTCTAGTATGCTGTTATCCTCTAATACTGTTTGCAAGCAATTTATTGACTTTTTAGGGGGTATCTTTGAATTGAAATTATTTCCGTTGCCCGCAACTACCCACCCTAACCGGGTATTTTGTAACATAAGATTATTGTCTAATTTTACCTGCCCTACACAGAGTAATTCCCAAAAAATATTGCACCCTAACAAAATGTCCACCGGACCTGATAGATTGAACGTAGGATCCGCCAAATTAAATTTTAAATTATCTGGAATATTTAATTGTTTTACATCAAATGAAACTGTGGGTAAATGACCCGTAATTTCAGGCAATACCAAACAGCTGAGTGAACGATTGTAAGCTAAATTACGAGAGCTTAAAGAAATGTCTGTAAAAAACTCCACTTCAGTTTTTATTTGACTGACGCCGACAATTGAGATGTTTGCCTTATTCCAATTTAAATTTAATTTTTTACACAATCTTTTTGTAACAAACGAGTTCTGTGCTCCGCTATCTAATAATGCACGAAATTCATGGAAGTTTCCGTCTCGACCCTTTACCCTTACGACAGCGGTCGACAGCACAGCAAAGGATATCGAACCATCTGTTGCAACGTTGCAAAGCATATCACTCTGGTTTAGGGCTCCGCTTGTATTTTCCGCACCTTGTATTGGTTGCGAAACTCGAACTTGAGAATGAGAGTCCTCGCCCTCTGTGCTAGTGGAGGCATGTACCGTTTCATTTTTAAAATGTAAAAGTGTGTTGTGACCCTTACCGCATTTCCTACATCTTGAGGACTTACAATTTTCGGCAGTGTGGCCTGGACGTAAACAATTAATGCACAGGTTACGCTGTTTAACTTCCTTGTAACGGTCGCTCGGCTTTAATTTTATAAAGTTTTGACATTGGTAAATTGTATGTTGCTTATCACAAAAATAACAATTAAACCCGCTCCTCACAGCAACGTAAGAACTAGATATTGTTTGAGAACCAGACTTATCATTGTTTGAATATTTCGTATTGGAATGTTTATTTTTGTCCCAATACCTTTTGTCGTTGCGCGACCTATCAGATTTCTCACATTTATCGTGAACATTTTCTAAAATATTACAACGCCTTTCTAGAAACTCATTCATATTTTCCAACGTTGCCTTAATTTTCGGCGTTTCATTTCCGTCTTCCACTTCTTTTTCGCTATCTCGCCCTTGTGATTTTCCCCACTTATATTTTTCCCATTCTTGGAGGGACGTAGAGTCTAGTTTACTACATATTACATAAAGAATAATAGTATCCCATTGATCCGTAGGTTCCCCTAATAACTCAAGTGCTCGCAAATTTTGAGCAATATTTTCATGTAAATTTCGTAAACCGCGATATGAGTCCCTTTCTAGAGGCCTTTGCTCGAAAATGGCCGTTAAATGATGTTTAATTATTTTTTCGTTATTGTCGTATCGCTTGGTTAATTGTTGCCATGCTGTGGCGTATAGCGAGGCCGATGTTTTTAAGTGATCTATATGTCTGGACGCGTCTCCTTCTAGTGAAGATCGCAAGTAAACAAATTTTTCATAATCGTTAATAGAATTATTGTTGTGTATTAAACCGACAAACGCTTCTTTAAACCTTAACCACTTCATGTATTCGCCGTTAAATTTAGGTAGATCAATGATTGGTAATTTTACTCTAGTACTATTGTTAAATGCATTAATTTCTGCACGAGGAGATTGAGAACTTGAACTTGCATTGATTGAACCTATCTCCGACTGCTGTTTTTTAGAATAAGCCGAAAGAATTGCTTTAAATTGTGCTTGTAAAAGATAAAAGGAATTTTCGAAATCTTCCCGTTCTATTTCTTCTCTTTCTAATTCTTGTGAATCCGATTCACCTTGCCTTTCAATTGAATTTTGAATGTCTGAAAATTCATCGAACAACGGTTGTATTTTTCTTAGACGTGACTCGACTTGGTCGTACATAATCTCGTCAATATTGTTTTTATCGATAGTATCAAAAAACTTTCTAGCTCTTGTTAACTTTGATTTGATTTGACCTCTTTGATACCTTAATTCAGTAAGCTCCATAGCGGAAACTTAGACTAAAGCAATAGTTGATAAGAAATAATGGAAGGGATAAATATGAAATATAAATGGAACAGGCTCACCGGGAATGCTCGATTGTTGTCTTGAACTCGTACTTGTCTTCTAGATTAGCTTTGTTCCTCGAACTTCGAACTTGTACTTGTATAGCAATTCCAAAAATTATTGCTTAAATTGTCTTGTTAACTTGTTTCACTGGATAAGATCCGGCGATCTAGAAGGACCAATGTTTTAGCCAATTGTTACCTTCTTCGATTGTGGACTGTAATTATTTGCTTCCATTGGTTAATACAGTAAATAAAACACTGATTGTTTCTTGACATTTACTATATACTGTATCTCGTACTTGACTAACAACCTATTTACCTACATATATACAACTACCGTAAGAGGTATATTCATGGCTTAGAATTGTTAACTATGTGAGTACACGCTTACTGTCCTGGCAAGACACATACTCAGTTTTTTGTTGCGTTGCACTTTGAACTCTGCACTCACGGCCCACCCCTCGTGCTGGCGCCAGACGTCACCCGCTCATCGCCCGGTCGTTTCATCCCATAGGGGTAGTCCACTTATAATTTCGAAACATAAACACTAAACATGCATTCTTAATCATAAAAATAGTAGAAAATAATTAGTAACAACTATGGCCATAACACTTTTAATGGATCAGATTCAGAGTTGAAAACTATCGATCTATTAGGTATCCAAATATTTTAAATTTCAAAATAACTCAAAAACTATTACCTTTGGGTATATAACATACTAATATGGATCGACAGTTTTCAATTCTGTATCTGATCCATAAAAAATATACAGGGTGTTCAACTTCAAATAAACGAGATATTGGGCCTTAAAGTTTTCCAAAAGTGCTACGAGATTATTAACACCTTGTATAATTTATAAAACATTTATAAGTATACTATTGGCCATGGTATATATATCATGGCTTATACTAAACGAATACTTACCAATATTTATTGTCGAAATGTGAAAACTAAGGAAGATACTTATTATTTTCACTAAAGTCTGCATTTGTCATTTTTTACAGAAAATATTAAATACCTTGGAAACTATAAAGTTTAGCTATAACAAAAAATGTTATGTGGACTGAAAGCACTTGCGATGGGGAATCCAATAAGCTAATAATATACATGGTGTTCCATTTAAAATAAGAAAGTTTGTATGGATTGTAAGTATGTGAACGCTCTGTATATCTGTAACTAATTTTAAAGTATAGCCCTTATTATTTCTGAAAACTTTTGTAGTAGATATTTTTTTCTAAAGTTGATAATAATAGTGGAGGAATAAAGGAATCTCAGACGAATGGGTCACCCTGTATACTATAATTATTATATATAAATTGCGTGATAAAGAAACTAAGCTTAATTTTAATTCAAATTTAGCACGTACAAAATATTTTTGTAACCGTTTGAGCAATTTATATTGATTTTTGTCAGTTCGTAGATAAATAGTAATGACACTATTGAGGCTATTGAAAAGACGTTAATTAAGGCATATTTGTCGAAAATTCTTGCAAAAACTAATAGTCTGTCTTCTTTTTTGAGAAAATGTCTTGTTTAATTGGTTATTTACTGGAAAAATGTTTTATATACCTACCAACAATTGTTGTAACAGAGTTAAAAGCTTTAGATATTATATTTCTAAATTCACATAAAATACGAGCACATTCTCGCATTTTATTTCTAGCTAAATCAGTTCGTTTTTTTATATTCTTGCTCGTTTACAAAAGCTGCACGCCATATTCCAAAATAATAGAGTCTGATATTACAATTTTTCCAATTTCGTCCAACCTATTAATAAGTAAAATAGGAACTGATTGAGGTGAGTTAAACAAATAGATAGAAACTTTTATAAACAAAAGTGAAAATTATTAGTTAAAAGTTATACCACCTTAAGTCCAATAGAGGAAAGACAATATATATATAGAAAATTCACATAGGTACCATCCTCAAATCAGTCATAAAATTGAAAATTTTAGAAAGAAGAAAGTCAATATCATCCGTGCATTTAAATCTGGGATATACAAAATAAACTGTAGTAATTGTAACAAACTATTCATCGGCCAAACAAAAAGAAATGTAATAACTAGACCATCCATATCACACAAAAAACTTTAATGTAGATAAGTCGGCTCTAGCCTTACATAGTTACGAAACGGGGCACAAATTTAATGCAAACCATACCTCCTTCATAAAAGCCAGTACTTCTCAGAACCTAAATACATTAGAATCAATATACCTATATGAAGAAATATAAAAATTATTTACTGAATTTAGATTTAAGCCCATTATCTAATGACCTTTTAAATTTAATACCCTGTATATAAGAAAAATAAAATTAACAATAGCCAACAATAGTAAATAAGTAATAATATCCAACCACAATTTAGAAAAAGAGGAGGCAAGTAGACATCTGGAGTTTACCTAAATAAATTTATTTTACAGCTTTATCCTCTATTAATTGGATGACTTTATTTATAAACTTGCTAGTGTTTAAGCTACCGACGATGAGTACATAGTACCTACTCGAAATGTATACATTTAGCATTGCTAATAGATATATATGTGACGAAAGGTGTATTATCTTATTTAATTTATGTAAAATAGGAGCTTAAAGAAGGTTAATCTTCTAGCAATCAAGAAGTGAATATAATAATATGGTTATACATCATATATCCACTGTTATTTTTATGTATCGTGGATTAAAGAAAAACATTTTTGCGACAAGCGAAATCATCAAAACTTAATAAAATTATTATAACCGCAAAGATGTTAATAAACCCTTATGTATTTTAATAGGTACCAAAGAAAAGAAAAATCTAATCATGACAATTAGGAATAAGGGAAATTTTGAAATTAAGAAAATAAGTAAAACAATTATTCCTAAAAAACATGTGCAACCGGCGTTTTTTGGAAAGCGTTAATGATTGTAATTATATTATTTGTGCAAAATGTAAAGGATTTTATAGAAGCACTTACATAGTTCGACACAGCCGTCACTGTTTCGTAAATATTAGCAGTGATCATACAGCACATCCTAAGGTAAAATCTTTTATTCTAAGTTTAGATACAGAGTATCAGGAGTATCTAAAAACAGATCGTTCGAGAAAAGAGCTGATAAAAAGTAGAGGTAAACAACTCATTTTTTTTTTTAGTTTTTATCAATTTGCATTTTATTAATATGAGGGAAACAAATTTTTTAATAATTTAATTATGAAGATTAACCTTCTTTAAGCTCCTATTTTACATAAATTAAATAAGACAATACACCTTTCTTCACATATATATCTATTAGCAATGCTAAATGTATACATTTCGAGTAGGTACTATGTACTCATCGTCGGTAGCTTAAACACTAGCAAGTTTATAAATAAAGTCATCCAATTAATAGAGGATAAGGCTGTAAAATAAATTTATTTAGGTAAACTGCAGATGTCTACTTGCCTCCTCTTTTTCTAAATTGTGGTTGGATATTATTACTTATTTACTATTGTTGGCTATTGTTAATTTTATTTTTCTTATATACAGGGTATTAAATTTAAAAGGTCATTAGATAATGGGCTTAAATCTAAATTCAGCAAATGATTTTTATATTTCTTCAAATATATTGATTCTAATGTATTTAGGTTCTGAGAAGTACTGGCTTTTATGAAGGAGGTATGGTTTACATTAAATTTGTGCCCCGTTTCGTAACTATGTAAGGTTAGAGCCGACTTATCTACATTAAAGTTTTTTGTGTGATATGGATGGTCTAGTTATTACATTTCTTTTTGTTTGGCCGATGTATAGTTTGTTACAATTACTACAGTTTATTTTGTATATCCCAGATTTAAATGCACGGATGATATTGACTTTCTTCAGTAAATTTTCAAATTTATGACTGATTTGAGGATGGTACCTATGTGAATTTTCTATATATATATATATATATATATATATATATATATATATATATATATATATATATATATATATATATATATATTGTCTTTCCTCTATTGGACTTAAGGTGGTATAACTTTTAATTAATAATTTTCACTTTTGTTTATAAAAGATTCTATCTATTTGTTTCTTTTCATAAGCGTTATCATTAGCAATGTTATTACGTTCTTTGTTATAGTTGGTATTATTGAGTGGTAGATTTAATAATCTAAAAACTAGACTATTAAATTTAGAGATTTAGAGATTGGTCGAATCCGTATGATTCGTACAAATTATACGAATCAATTTAGTGATTCGTATGGTACGAATCATCGGTTTTAAAAAGATTCGTACCACTGCTTATGTACAAAACATCACAGCGCGCGCACTCACCGTACAGTGTAGCGAGGTTATTCGAAGTTTTGTATGTAATTATGTGTGTGCATATATATAATACTACTATATTGAGCTATTCGAGCTTTTCTTGAAGCCGGTTTATGAGATGGAGTTATATATTTCGTTCTCTTTCACGGACAAATGTTCCTGTGCACATGCCCAAGTGTTGTCCAATCCAATCCAAGAATTTCAATGAGGCGCGAAAGTAAAGAAAGACCGGGCTTTTGTTTTGTCATATACAGGGTGTCCCAGTATGAGCGTACAAAAATATACCAGTGGGTAGGCCAGACCAAAATAAGAATAAAATTCTTATAAAAAATTTCTCTGATGCTCGCCTAACGAGTTACAGGGTGTTATTTTGTAAAAAAACAACAATTTTCCATAATAACTTAACTTAAATAACTGTAACAACTTAAAAACCGTTTCGTAGATTTAGGTAATTTTTGGGTAAGTGTACATCTATTAAAGGTCATTATAACTGTTTGGGACTTCATGGCCGTTATTGTTGGCGCCAAGTGAACCACCACCTTTAAATCTAGGAAACCGCCCTCAAGGGTGCATAAGCAACTTTTTTGTATAGTTTTAGACAGTACAGTTTTAAGAGAGTTACGCATAGCACGTAACCCCAATTATTGTTACTCACTCATTAGTTTTAAGGTGCATGTTGTAGCGTAAATAGTGGCTAATAAATCATGTGTACATAGTTACCACCGTTTCTACATCATTCACCTACCCATCAATAAAAGAGGGCCAGTCAGCAATAAAATACAGTCCACTAAATATCGTAAGGCCCTAACAATAACTATATGGTGTTTGTTTAACTTTGACACTTGTGGTGGCCTAGGTCTACTCTTCCTTATGGTTTTGTCTTCATAACTCTTGTATATCCTACTTTTTCGTGAATTAACTAAGTTTTCCTTAATCGGCTATCAATTCTGAACAAAAAAGGTGCTCTTGTTACACAGCTCTAAAATCAACCATTTTCGAGTAAATTGAGTGTAAAGTACCGACTGTATTCCTTTATGCAGAAAAATATATGGAATGATTTTAAAGTTTAGAGTTAAACAAACACCATACAGTTTTAATGACCTTTAATAGATGTACACGTCATCCAAATATTACCTAAATCTACGAAACGAGTTTTTAAGTTATCTCGGAAAATTGTTTTTTTTTACAAAATAACACCCTGGAACTCGTTAGGCGTGCAGCGAAGAATTTTTTTTTATAAGAATTTTATTCTTATTTTGGTCTGGCCTACACACTGGTAAATTTTTGTTCGCTCACACTGGGACACCCTGTATGTGTTCTGTCATATATGCGTTTTGTGGTGTGGTTATGTCACAGTTTATCTTTTGTATTTCAGGTATGCTTGTGTTTCACAGAAAATAAATTTGTGTTTTTCGTAGAGCCGGCAGTTTTAGAAGTGTTTTATTTATGTGTAACTTGTAGTTTTAGTTTTGTTCATATACCTACCTATTAGACTTATTAGTGATTAGAGACATTTGCTCATCAAATTATTTCGACGGTATTTTTACAGTCGCAACTGCAAGTTTAGGTATATAAGAACATTTTGTAAATTTAAATATGTAGTGAATTATATAGGTATATGAATTATACTGTACCTCATTTTCATTAATTTCATTCCACAGATATCGCAAAATGCCGAAACGAAAAACTCAGTCGAGGTTTTGTCTTTTGTGCGAAGGAAATATTCCATATGAAGTCGGATAGGTACCTGAAGTATGTATTTTTAAAATTTTCTTTTCAAATACAAACTGCATCCACTCTTTTGGTAAACTTGATAAATACGGGAACATCCCAATAACAAGATTGAAAAACCGTTATATGTAGATAAAATACAATATAAAATAAAGTTAATTTATTGTATTCTACAGTACCTATATGCAGCAAAATTCCCGCGGTTTGCTGCGCATGAGTATTTGGTATTTTCTCCGTGAAAGAGACAATAGATATGATTCTGGACTACTCTAATTTGGCTTCACATGAGAAACATGGTAAAGATTACATAGGCTCCATATAGTAGTATTATATATATGTGTGTGTGTCTGTTTTCTGTAAATGTCAAAAGTCAAAGATTCCTCATGTCTGATTATTTTAATATCTAAGAAAGGTAATGAATAATTGTTTTCTAATTCAAAGGTAAATTTAATGGAATCGTACTGAGAGTAGTACATTGACGAAATTGTGTATAACGAAATTTTTATTTACAATTGCGAATACGTCATCTACATACCTTTTCCATACTGTGGGGAATATGCGGTGTTTTTGACGTTATTTTCAAAATAATTAAGGAATAATCTGCAATAAAAAACTATAGAGGATTGCCCATGGCTGTGTCATGTGTTTGTTTATAAATATTGTTGTTGAAGGTAAATGCGTTTTGGTCCATACACAATTTCGTCAATAAAATGTATTGTCTATTGTCGATACTAAAAATAGTCAACAATAGTAAATAAGTAATAATACTAAATATCCAACCACAATTTGGAAAAAGAGCAGGCAGGCAGACATCTGCAGTTTACCTAAATACATTTATTTTACAGCCTCATCCTCTATAAATTGGGTGACTTTATTTATAAACTTGTTAGTGTTTAAGCTACCGACGATGAGTACATGGTACTCGAAATGTATATATTTAGCATTACTAATAGATATATATATATATATATATATATATATATATATATATATATATATATATATATATGTCCTGCTATCAAAGTGAGACAATCTCATTGATCATACCAAATGAGGACTAGCAAATATAGCGAGACTAGAAGCCGTAGCTTTTCAGTACAATGTAATGTTTCATAGCGCAATAGGAAAAGGACAAGTATACTCGCAAAAAACTAATAACAACGATTTTTTATTTTCTCAGTATATTAGGACAAAGTGAGGACTCTATTCTCCTTCTATTAAAGTGAGGACCATATATTTTTTTTCTTACAAATAACAGACTTAGGACCACCACACCAGTATAAAGACATGGACTGCGATAAGTGAGGTCTTCCCGATGTTGCCAAAATTCGCGACTCTCGCGATCGCGATATGGTTAAAGCCGGTAACATGTGCGGACGGAGGGCTATCGGCTATCGCGAAAATATAACATCAGCAAATATTTTAGTTTTGCAATATGAAATGCTTACCTATGAAATGCAATGTAATCATGTAATATATTTGGCCATAACTGGGCCAGCACTTGCGAGCAAATACAATGACAATGCCATGATTTTATAAAAATACTTATTATATTCCAAAACTGAGTTTTGGTACTAAGTAGATATATAAAGTTTGATTTGTATTTATGTTTTAAAGCTAGGTAACTTGAATAACATCCACATCAGCTGTCTTCAGTCACATGTCTACAAAAATAAAAACATACAAATATTTTAAATAAGAAAATAACCCTAAATAAGAAGATATATATCTAATCATAATAAATAAATGTAATTTTAGAGTCTCACCACTTTCGATATATAATATTCTTCTATTATTTTAGTGACACAACAAACATTTTGAGTAGGTAGGTATATAAATAATCTAACCGTTATTATCTGACCGAATAAAATAGCTTAATTCATTGTTAATAATGTACAAAACACAATCTGTACAATGTAATGTCTCTGTACAATCCTAATGTACAGAGTGTCTAGTTTTCGTTGTCTTTGAGGGATGTCTCGCTTATTAATAAAGGTACAGATGTGCAGTATTCACGACAGTGTCATTCTTTTTTGAGAAACGACAAATTCCATAAACAGAATTTCCACAGCCCCCTTAGGTAGTTTCAGAGCTATAGGGTAAAATTGAAAATTTGCCAGAAAAAGGGGTCTGTGCAAAATTGTTCACGTGGACTCCAGTCGCTTACTTACTTTTTCTGAAAGAATCCATTTGTGACATAATGTAGTTAGTTAACGTGCATTTTTTAAATGGTACACAATGTATTTTTCTGCCAATTCAATTCCAGTTGGTTTAAGCCTCTCAAAAATATATAGGTAATACTAATACTTGACACAATAAAATAAGTTATACCTATATAACTATATATTAAATAAGTATTATTTAAATATTATATAAAATATATAATTACAATAATTAGTTTTTGTTGTGTTACAACTCATTTACTTTTTAATATTGAACACAGCCTACTTAGAATTAAAAGGTTTTTATTCCAATTGCAATCGCAAGATTATTAAAAAATATGTACCTATTATATATTTTTGAAAAGCATAAAGCGACTGCAATTGAACTGATCTACATCTCAAAAATTGATCCTTTTAGAAAAAGCAAGTACGCCACGCCACTACATTCTATGTAAAAGCTGTGCACAGGCCCGTTTTTATTTTCCCAATGCGTTATCAGGTAATTTAGGTACGAGGGTGTGCTTGAAAATGGCAAATTTTCAATTTTACCCTATAGCTCAAAAACTATAAAAAATACTCTGGAAATTAGGATTATGGGATCTGCCATTTCCCAAAAAAGTATCACAGTATTGCGAAACCCGCATCCCTGCATCTTTATTAATATAAGCGAGAGACCCCTCAAAGACAGCGGAAACTGGACACTCTGTACAGATTGGTACATTATTCCAGTGAAATAACAAAATCACTTACAGTATAGCTCATATCTGATAAGTTGATAAGGTGTTATTTTTATCAGATATTCACGGATAATATTCAGATAATTTGGGACAGTATTTATAAGTAAGTCCCTAGATTGCAAAATTAAAAAACTAAAAATATAATAAAAACAATTATTGGGTAGATATGAATGATGGTAGATACTGATAAAAAGGTGTATAGGTAGGTACTTACTGTGTAGCTGTTAATTCGTTCTTGGGAAATGACCACTAGGCCAAATATTAGCAGATAGGCATCAGCTTTTAAAAAAAACAATTCAAAAATTGAAAAACTAGTTGAAAAATTAATAATCATATAATTACTACATAAGCGCAAATAAAAGATTAATGGACAAAACGATATTGAAATTAAAGTTTAATTTTTGTTGCCTAGCAATGAATGGAATAACAAATTCTATTTAGCACCTAATTATAATTTGTTGTGTGAATTGAAGAATAGGAGGTAGGCAATTTTTTTTTCAATTATGCGTATTTGTTAAAACCTTGACATTTTGAGCAATTTTTACTTAAAAAGAGGTAATTTTTGCCTTCTACTTTTAATATTATACCTACTGTTTATTAATAAGTACAGTAAATTTAATTTATTAATACTATTGATTTAATAGTAAATATCAAAATTTGTTGTCAGTTTTCAAAAAGTACCTAATAAAAATAATTATACGAAACAGGAATAGGTAACTAAGTAAGTCCATTTCATGTCATATGGAAAATTAAATACAAAAGTCAAATTAGGAATTAGGTTAGGTGTATGTAGGTACCTAATCTGTTAGGTAAATCCCCTACAGATGAACCGATAGGTATACGTACACAAAAGTTCATCGTTAGATGAACGATGATTAGAATGATGATGATTTTTTTTTCATTTTTACAGCAAAGAAATAAAGTAAATTACGACTGATGTCAACGAAATAAAATAAAATCATCATATTACATTTGGGCACTATTTATTCTTTCATCAAAATTATTAAAACTAGAAAGGTGCTTAAAGTTAGAACTATTTTAACGTCTTCATATACCTACCTACCTAATTATATTTATTTATAATACCTATTCAGCCTATACTTAGATAAAAGATCCTAAATAGAAGATTCTTAGAAGAAGCATCCAAAGAGTTGATAGATATGTACCTAATGAAAATTTGTGTCTACGCTAAAACTACTTTTTAGACGTAAAGATGACTGAAGAAACTATTTTAACGTCTTCATATACCTACCTACCTAATTATATTTATTTATAATACCTATTCAGCCTATGCTTAGATAAAAGATCCTAAATAGAAGATTCTTAGAAGAAGCATCCAAAGAGTTGATAGGTATGTACCTAATGAAAATTTGTGTCTACGCTAAAACTACTTTTTAGACGTAAAGATGACTGAAGAAAAATTTTCTTGCCATATTTTTTAATTATACAAATGCAACATTTCGTGGGTTCTTAGATCTACCATACCGGTATTAAGATATTATTACTATAAATAATCCACGTTGCAAGAATCATTGAAAATGTAATTAAAAGAAAGTCAAAATTATGCGGTATTTGCTATTTGCCATAACAATTATTTTCAGTTGGTTTAAAAATAGTAATAGTTTACAAACTTCGGGTTTCAGTTTCATCATGTAGGTGTAAGAAGATTGGAAAAATGTCAGTTCTATATAGAACACATATTTTCTGTGTCGTGAATGAGAATTGCCTATTTTCTTTTTTATGGAAAAAAATATATTGAACAAAAAAAACCATAAAAGGACGTATCTTCTCAAATTGTATAGAAGCTGTAATTATTAATATTTCCGCCTGTAAAAAAAATGATACCACATATTTATCGTTTCTAAATATTAGGTCACGAGGTAAAGCCAAATTCTGTAACTATACAAATAAGAAAATGATATGAAACAGGTAGGTAACTATTTTATTAAATAGGTACCTATGTAGATAACCTACTAAAAAGCACACCAAATATTGTAGCGCCACACATGAGAAAAATGTACCTATATAAAATAAATATTTATTTATGTAAATATCTCATATTATGTGAATTGAATATGTACCTATCTCATGAATAAATATCTCATAATTTCCCTTAAGTTACATTATATGAAGTTTTATTAATTTTCGTGACAATAACTTCACAAAAACGTAACGGAAAAGCATACATATACAAATTTGAAATGGTAACATACTTAGCAATTATTTTGCTAATTCTGAAATCATTTACGTATGTCCCTGTGTAGGATTCATGCGATTAGTCGATAACAATATATTATAAGAATTGTGTCCGTTATACACGGTTGCCAGATTTATGGTTCTCACTAAATGCGTGGCGAATTAATCATGATTTAGCGATAATATACTGTTACCGAATATACTCACAAACGAGCGGCCTCAGCGGAAAAGTGTCGAACTAAAATATACAATTTTAAGTGTATATCCAACCAAATTAGGTCCATTTTTTTTTTAAAGAATTCGAATGTACAATGATAGAGTATAATTCTAACGAAGTTTTACCAGTTTTAGCAAAGTGAGGTCCGTATCGGTCCTCACTTTTCATCGGACCTCAGTTCAACCGTAAATTTCTCATGTAAGTGGCTCACTTTATACGTTGGAAGTATATTATATATATATATATATATATATATATATATATATATATATGTGAAGTAAGGTGTATTGTCTTATTTAATTATATTCATCTTCACGAACTCACCTCAATCAGTTCCTATTTTACTTATTAATAGGTTGGACGAAATTGGAAAAATTGTAATATCAGACTCTATTATTTTGGAATATGGCGTGCAGCTTTTGCAAACGAGCAAGAATATAAAAAAAAACGAACTGCTTTAGCTAGAAATAAAATGCGAGAATGTGCTCGTATTTTATGTGAATTTAGAAATATAATATCTAAAGCTTTTAACTCTGTTACAACAATTGTTGGTAGGTATATAAAACATTTTTCCAGTAAATAACCAATTAAACAAGACATTTTCTCAAAAAAGAAGACAGACTATTGGTTTTTGCAAGAATTTTCGACAAATATGCCTTAATTATCGTCTTTTCAATAGCCTCAATAGTGTCATTACTATTTATCTACGAACTGACAAAAATCAATATAAATTGCTCAAACGGTTACAAAAATATTTTGTACGTGCTAAATTTGAATTAAAATTAAGCTTAGTTTCTTTATCACGCAATTTATATATAATAATTATAGTATACAGGGTGACCCATTCGTCTGAGATTCCTTTATTCCTCCACTATTATTATCAACTTTAGAAAAAAATATCTACTACAAAAGTTTTCAGAAATAATAAGGGCTATACTTTGAAATTAGTTACAGATATACAGAGCGTTCACATACTTACAATCCATACAAACTTTCTTATTTTAAATGGAACACCATGTATATTATTAGCTTATTGGATTCCCCATCGCAAGTGCTTTCAGTCCACATAACATTTTTTGTTATAGCTAAACTTTATAGTTTCCAAGGTATTTAATATTTTCTGTAAAAAATGACAAATGCAGACTTTAGTGAAAATAATAAGTATCTTCCTTAGTTTTCACATTTCGACAATAAATATTGGTATTCGTTTAGTATAAGCCATGATATATATACCATGGCCAATAGTATACTTATAAATGTTTTATAAATTATACAAGGTGTTAATAATCTCGTAGCACTTTTGGAAAACTTTAAGGCCCAATATCTCGTTTATTTGAAGTTGAACACCCTGTATATTTTTTATGGATCAGATACAGAATTGAAAACTGTCGATCCATATTAGTATGTTATATACCCAAAGGTAATAGTTTTTGAGTTATTTTGAAATTTAAAATATTTGGATACCTAATAGATCGATAGTTTTCAACTCTGAATCTGATCCATTAAAAGTACACAGGGTGTTACATTTAAAATAAACGAGATATTGGTCCTTCAAGTTTCCCAAAAGGGTTACGAAACTATTATTATTAAAACATTTATATAAAGTAAAATATTCTCCATGGCTTATACTAAACGAATACCAATATTTATTATCTAAATGTAAACACTAAGGAAGGTGAAAGGTGTTTTTTAATAAATAGTCTTCCAGTAAAAATGAGGTCAATACTACTTTTCATTGGCCCACCCTATATCATAATTAATGTGACTTATTAAAATTTAGTGGTAGATTTTTGAATATTTAATTAGTCAGTTTTATTTTATGTTTATTGTTTCTTAATTATTGATGTGAAAAGAATACAGTTTATTTAATTACTTTAACTCTTGCATCATAATATATTTTAATTGTTTATAAGAGTTATCATTTAAGGGCCTTTCAAATTGTTATTAGTAATATTTTTATTTTCTTAACTGCATAGGAGCATCCAAAACTTCTTAAGCAGATGATTGTGCACCTTCTGAAGAAGAGGAAAATTAGAAAATCGAGGCCGACGAGATAAACTTGTGACTACCGACGAGGAAGAGATATCGGAAAATATTCTTCCTGTCAAGAAGCCACGTTTAATAGTTGCTAGGAAACCTTGGTCCTCAAATGAGATAGAATTAATAAGGGTTCATTTAAAGAAATATTTAAACAACGATTCGTTATATCCATCCACAACTAAAATAGCTTCATTTTCAAAAAAATATTTATCTTCTGATAGAATGCTTGCACAAATAAAAAGTAAGTTGCAATATTTAAAAAAACAAAAAAAATAAAAGTGGAAATCGCAAATCCTGGCAGCTAAGAAGGACATTTGTTTCACCTTTACTTGAATTAAAAGAAAGGAATATAAGTACGTCAAAATAACTGTAATCACACTGTGATACACATCACTGCATTATGTGATTTGATGTATGTGTAAAAAGTATGCGAAATAAATTTTATGCTTTGAATTACTTCATTAATTGTTACCCAGATTAGTCTCCCCGTTTCCCCTGAATCAGCAAAATAATGGGTTTTTTAACCCATTATTTTGCTGATATGGAATCAGTCATGAATCAATGATAAGATATTGGAAATATAAATGACAGAAGTATTTAAAAATATGACCATCATTGAAAGAAGTGACATGACATTGACTTATTTTAATTTATCCTTATATTAGCTGAACTTAAGCAGTTCGTAGGTTTTCACGGCCGATGTCAATTGAATGATGTATCTTACTTTCATACTTCATACATTCTTGCAAACTTTCTGAGCTGTTTAGCCCAGTTTAGTCAATGGTTAACTGCAGACGTTTTGCCATATATGTATAGATGGCATCTTCAGTGCTTCTCGTATCACAATACAAGAAGATCTGCAGTTAAGCATAGTTGTGGTGCCGTGGGAGTGACTCCAGATTATTTCGGTAAAGTATTTACTTAACAGTCTCGAAAAAACTTCGAACACAATGCTGCCGTGGACTTCAGTGAGAGAACGGTGTTATAGGCACTGCACCACGCTGATCCCTTTATTGTTCTACCTCGCTACAAATATTTTTCACTATACCTATATATAATATAGTGGTGTCAAAACGCATATATAGAGAAAGTATATATATATAGGGAGTCACTTAGTTGCATTATTTAGAAAAAAATTGGGTGCGAGAAGGTCTAGTTATTATTTGGTGTCACTTGGTTGTTTTACGCGTATATATACAGGGTGGGAAAAATTTTAATGTGCAGCATTGGTATCTCGGAAACGGTAAAAGATACAACGTGGCTCAAATTAGGAAAAAGTTGCTCAATTTTATGCTGATTCAAAATATGTGAACAAGTTTAATATATTCCTGGCCGTTCCGGAGTTATGCCGGAAAAATCAAAATTTGCCAATTTCTTTTAAGACAAATAACTTCTCTTGAAATAAATGCAGACTTTTGAAATTTGGTACGTTTACATAGTTTGATGAGAGCTTTCGATTGTTATACTAAAACATGTTCTAGGCCTACTAGTTTTTCCGCAACAATATTCAACTTTTGAATTTCTTATGGGCGCCATATTGGATTTTTACTTCAATAAATACATAAAGAAATTACAAGCACGGTGATATATCACACTTGATACTTTCTTCAATAAATATGGATAATACACGCGAATAACGATAAATATTATTTATTTACAAATAATAAACAATCATTAATTGATAGTTAATTGTTACAAAGTGTGTTTTTAGCATTTTAGAGGAACTAATTATTATAATAAGATGAACAACTTATTTATACTGCTCGAATTGGCTGCCTTTACTCTGAATACAAAGTTGAGTCCTTATACAGACATGTCATCCACTGCACGTCTTACTGTTCCACCATCTATTGAATTTATATATTCATTAATTCTTTCCAATATTTCATCCTCTGTCGATGGCATTGGATTATTATAGAGATAATTTTTAACAGCTCCCCAGAAATAATAATCTAAGGGGTTTAGACACGGTGATCGCGGTGGCCATAGAATGGGACCATTTGTACCCATCCACGAATTCGGAAAACGTTGATCTAAGTACTGGGTTACAATCCTAGTATTGTGTGAAGGGCATCCATTTTGTTGAAACAACTGTAAATTTTGTATATTTTGCAAAGGAAGGTCATCCAGCACTTCCTCCAAATCATTTTGTAAGAAGTGTAAATAATTTCGAGAAGTCAATTTATCAATAATACGATAAGGTCCTAATACCTTGTTATCCAAAATTCCACACCAAATATTTATTACATCCTGGAGACAATGAGCGGAGGTTGCAATTTTGTCACTGGATGCAAATGTTAATGAATAATGACAATGGTTTTTGTAGAAAGATATTATGGAGTGATGAGTCAACGTTTAGTAATTAATTGTGGGATATTCAATGAAAAAATGAGCACCATTACGCACAACGAAATCCTCACCTGATTAGAGAAACGAGACCTCAAATTAGATTTTCAGTAAATATTTGGTGTGGAATTTTAGATAACAATGTATTAGGGCCTTATCTTATTATTGATACATTAACTTCTCGAAATTATTTACACTTCTTACAAAATGATTTGGAGGAAGTGCTGGATGACCTTCCTCTGCAAAATATACAAAATTTACAGTTGTTTCAACAAAATGGATGCCCTTCACACAATGCTAGGATTGTAACCCAGTACCTAGATCAACGTTTTCCGAATTCGTGGATGGGTATAAATGGTCCCATTCTATGGCCACCGCGATCACCGTGTCTAAACCCCTTAGATTATTATTTCTGGGGAGCTGTTAAAAATTATATCTACAATAATCCAATGGCATCGACAGAGGATGAAATGTTGGAAAGAATTAATGAATACATAAATTCAATAGATGGTGGAACAGTAAGACGTTCAGTGGATGACATGTCTGTAAGGACTCAACTTTGTATTCAGAGTAACGACAGCCAATTCGAGCATAATTAGTTCCTCTAAAAAGCTAAAAACACACTTTGTAACAATTAACTATCAATGAATGATTGTTTATTATTTGTAAATAAATAATATTTATCGTTATTCGCGTGTATTATCCATATTTATTGAAGAAAGTATCAAGTGTGATATATCACCGTGCTTGTAATTGCTTTCTGTATTTAGTGAAGTAAAAATCCAATATGGCGCCCATAAGAAATTCAAAAGTTGAATATTGTTGCGGAAAAACTAGTAGGCCTAGAACATGTTTTAGTATGACAATCGAAAGCTCTCATCAAACTATGTAAACGTAGCAAATTTCAAAAGTCTGCATTTATTTCAAGATAAGTTATTTGACTTAAAAGAAATTGGCAAATTTTGATTTTTCCAACATAACTCCGGAACGGCCCAGAATATATTAAACTTGTCTACATATTTTGAATCAGCATAAAATTGAGCAACTTTTTCCTAATTTGAGCCACGTTGTATCTTTTACCGTTTCCGAGATACCAATGCTGCACATTAAAATTTTTCCCACCCTGTATATATATATATACAGTGCGAACGCCGGCTGTGGAACGCTCTGAATAAAAAAATCCCTGGGGGTCTATGTCAAAAATGCTCGGACACGTCAACCTCAGTTTTTGAATGCGCATCTTCTCATGTAGTTGAAATTTGTTTTTACCCCCACCCCTTTTGTGCAATGACGTCATCGACTTTTTTTTAAATAGCAACCCCAATTTTCTTTTACGGATTCTGATTCTATTCGAAATTCTGGTACCAGCAATATTAAATTTAATGTCATATTCATCTGTTAAGTTAGGTGGTACATTATCACTTTTCATTAGAAATACAGATTTGTAACAAATTAATAAAAAACATCTCAAGAGGCCGTGGAGATTATATTTTATTGAATGACAGAAGGCAAAAAACTAAAAATATTCAAATGTCAAACTAAATGTTCAAATTGAGCCCCATTTGTCGCTTGGCAAAATGCAAGTCGATGAATAAATTCCTGCCTAACATTGTGTAACATCGCTGGTGTAATTGCCCGGATTTCATGTCGAATTCTTTCTTTTAAAGTTTCCATTGAATTTGGCCTATTAAAATAGACTTTACTCTTAAGGTAGCCCCACAAAAAATAGTCCAAGGGCGTAAGATCTGGTGACCTAGCTGGCCATTCTATTGTTCCCCGACGTCCAATCCAACGCTCAGGAAAGGTATTATTTAGATAATCTCGAACCATAACGCTATAATGCGGAGGTGCTCCATCTTGCTGGAACCACAAAGCATTATCGATAATATCAGCGTCATTGCGATTCGGATAGAGTATAGCTAGAGCTGGGACGAGATGATCTCTAAGTAGTTCCAAATATTTGTCACCCGTTAGTGTTCCCTCAATGAAATAAGGTCCTAGAATTCTGTTACCAACAATGCCAGCCCACACATTCAACTTTTGTGGATATTGGGTACGGGCCTCCATCATCCAGTGTGGATTTTCAGCTGCCCAATAGCGACAATTTTGTCTATTAACCGTGCCGTTAAGGCAAAATGTAGCCTCATCTGAGAAAATAATTCGGTTGGCTAAATCTGCATCGGCATTGCACCTCTCCATAATGCTATCACAAAATTCAATCCTTCGGTCATAATCGTCTTCATTCAGCTCATGAACTAATGTAACTTTGTACGGATGCCACTTATGTTTTTTCAAATATTTTACAACTGATGTTTGACTGATTCCATTATTAGCAGCCAACACTCGAGTAGAACTATGCGGATTTTCTTGCAACTCCACTAGCATATTCAGTTGTATTTCTTCGGAAACGTTTTGATGGTGCCTTGAGTCGCTTCTAACATGACCTCTTTCGGAAAACTTTCTTTCAATTTTACTTACTGTGGAGCGCACTATGGGGTTATCATCGGGATATTTAATATTAAATAAAACGCAGACTTCTTCTTGTGTACGCTGGTTATCTCCACAACCTCTCATAATCAAAATTTCAATTCGTTGTTTTTCTGTTAAGTAACGAACCATTTTTCACAAACGCAAATAATAGGGGGAAGTAAATAATATAAAGTAACAATGAGTACCTACTAAAATAACAACAATTAGCTCTGCCAAATCGACTCTACAACAAACTGTCAATAAAGTATCTTAACACTTTGCTGTCAGTTTAGCTTATTTTGTTTTATTTGACATAAATTAGTAAAATTTCCACGGCCCCCTAAGATGTTTTTTCTTAGATTGTTACAAAGCTGTATTTTTTATGAAAAGTAATAATGCAGCTAACTTAACAGATGAATATGACATTAAATTTAATATTGCTGGTACCAGAATTTCGAATAGAATCAGAATCCGTAAAAGAAAATTGGGGTTGCTATTTAAAAAAAAGTCGATGACGTCATTGCACAAAAGGGGTGGGGGTAAAAACAAATTTCAACTACATGAGAAGATGCGCATTCAAAAACTGAGGTTGACGTGTCCGAGCATTTTTGACATAGACCCCCAGGGATTTTTTTATTCAGAGCGTTCCACAGCCGGCGTTCGCACTGTATATATACACAATCATAGGCTAAGCTATATTTAAAGTATTGCTTCCGTCATGCGCATTGTAAATCAATCAACAGTTTTACCTAGAAGAAGAAATTTGTTCACTATGCTGGAAAGACAAATATGGTTTTATGGTGATTGATAAGGATAGTGATATTAGTAATGGTAGATATAGAAAGGGATTTGAACATTACATACATTTATAAAGAGAGATAATAATGTTCATCATTATTAGTGTTCCTAGAGTTAGACCCGCACTCAGCATTATGCTGTTTTTTACTACATGGCACCTGTTTTTTACTGCATTGGACCTGTTTTTTTACTGCATCAGACCTGTTTTATACTGCCTGAGACCTATTTTTTACTGCATCATACCTGTTTTATATTGCCTACGACCTGTTTTTTACTGCATCAGACCTGTTTTATACTGCCTGAGACCTGTTTTTTACTGCATCAGGCCTGTTTTATACTGCCTGAGACCTGTTTTTACTGCTTTTACTGAAGCTAAGAAGAATTTGTGATTTCGATATGAATAGAAAGGAAGTTGAAGTAAAAAAATTGTTAATACAAAGTAGGAACGCAGTAAAGCAAAAGCTAAATGGTCTGAAAGAAGGAAGTATAATTCAAGAACAATCGTTCCTTCCTATCACGAAGCGTTTACAAACAATTGCTGAGAAACTTAATGGAGAGTCAAACATAAAAGTGAGGAGCCTGTAAAAAGGGAAGTAAAATCTAATTTCTCCTTTAGCTCACCGAAAAAAAGCAAAGCAAAATATAACACCTCGAGGATTTTTAACGCACCAAGTTTCTTAGATACGTCAATTGTTGCAGAAGGAAATTCAAATGGTAATGATATAGCTGACGGAGATAATGTGGAAAGTATTGAAGAACTATATAAAAATATACAAGAAGCAAAAGACTACATTCAAACCTTAAGTAATGCACCCGACACATTGTACTATTTGGATCAACTGGATCCCTTACCCAGAGAATATGTTCATAAAATGATTGGTGATGTACATATTGAGTTTTACTTTAGGTATGGTGATAGATCCAGACCTTAATGAGCTAAAAATTGGCAATGCATCTCTACAATTCGATGGTAACGATTTAATTATAGGTGGATTAACTTATAAGGGGACTTCTGGACTATACGAGTTGGTTTTTAAGAAACATCCAATTGGTTTCACAGAAGGTGATAGAAAAAACTACTTAGACATTGATAAACGAACGAATGCTAATAAAAGAAATTACTCTGAAAATGAACAAATTAAAGGTAATGGATCTTACAAATATAAGAAAATCATCTCCGCTTTGACTATACAACCACTAACACCACGAAGACCTAGTAGCATACAACCTCTAACTCGAAAGAGGTTGGGTCTTGGTATGTTAATGAAAGCCTCGAATAGTCCAATAGATTACGTATACTGGGACTCCTAATGAATTTGTTGATAGATTACGGCTTTTAGTTTCATCTCAAACCGCTAGTCATACAGGTCATACTAACGAGATCGTGTCTATTATCGAAGAGTTGCGTGAATCTAAAATTATTGAGTAATAAGGAGAAACTTATAACTAGCTTAAAAATGACTATCGATAAATTTGGTAGACACATAAGTCAACCACAACATTCCTTTGAGGATCATGAAGATTTTGATGTAATGTCTACAAACATTGCAGAAAACATAGTAAAGGAACTTTATTATAATGTTATTTTAACATTTTAGTCCGGGGCCTTTCAAGAAAATAATAAGAAATATCTAATATCTAATATAAAAACATGCCACGTTTTCTTCTACAAGTCAGTTATGATTGAATATGTACTGGGTTATCCTAATGATATCATGACTATTATAAATGAGGAGTTTAACTTGACAGAACTAGTCAACGTACAGTTACGTCGGGGTGACAATCAGCCCAACCGCGTATCATATTCAATAAATTTAACGTACGCCTGTTATGTTATGATATAAAAATAACATGTTTCATAACGTACAAGTGCAAAAGTCGTACCGAGTATCTTCGAATAACGTGGGACGTTATACTGCATGTTATAACTCATAACAGATACAAAGTCGTGTATGTTCGTGTAAAGTGAAATAGCTTAATATGTCTTCTTGTGCAAGACAAGGATAATCCGCCGAGATGTTACAGAACCATAACAAACTACGGTTTAGAGTTAGAGTGACATATTTGACGTTTAATCAGATTAAGGCCTAATTTGTGTATTTGTGTGAATAGTCCAAATTATGGAAGGAAAAAGGCAAAAGAAAACAACAACGGCCCAATATGAACAACTAGGTACTACAATTTATTCAAGAAAATAAGTTATTGATCACCGGTAAAACAAACCCGTCTGAGAGAGGGACTATAAAAGTTCTGTGGAAGAAATTCTTTAGACAATCGAAATAACTTTAATTACCTTAATAAAAAATACGTCTCTGTAATTTTTGATTGTACCTTAATTAAACATAACTTCCATTAAAAAATACGAAAGGTGCTGTATATTGTTGCAATACATTTGTTGCTACTCATGCATTTCTTGCATCAAAACTAAATTTAATATCCCATCAAAAGCCATTTGATTACGGTAACGTAAGTGATACGCGGTTGGGCGGAATATCTCGTTTCGAGAAAAGGATGCGCAAACTACGAACAGTAATTTATTTGTAGAATTCTTTATGAGTTCCTGTGGGATTAAATATATAAGAAGGAGGAATGCATACTATAATATTACTTGGAATCCAATATGAAATCTCCTAACAAATTTAATAAATATGCAACAAGTGTGAAAGACGATATTGTCAATGAACTACACATGGTCATTCACCTTGTCAGGTGTCTTTCACCTTGCTTGCCTTCCTGATACAGGACTGCACCTAAACCTACTTCGGAGGCGTCTGTTTGCAAAATGAAAGTTTTTGTAAAGTCTGGCCTATGCAGGACCAAAGGTTGCGATGCGGCAAGTTTGATTTTGTCAAAGGCGATCTGTGTTTCCGGAGTCCACTTAAAAGGGGTGTTTTTGCGTAAAAGCTGTGTGAGAGGTAATGTGAGTTCTGATAAGCGTGGTATGTATTCTCGTATCCAGTTACATGTACCTAGAACTGTTGCAATTGTCTCTTTGTACGAGGCGGTTTAAAAGTATTTATGGCAAGAATATTTTATCCGCGGTTTTACCGCGGATAACAAATCCTAAATAATCAAGTTCGTTCGCTGCTGCACTTTTCACCTGAAATTTTGAGATTATGAATGCGGAGGCGTTCTAGTACCTGAGAGAGATGGATTTTATGCTGTTCTAGTGTATCACTATACACGATGATGTCGTCCAGGTATACTTGCACAAAGTGATGCAAAAACCCGGTGAGGACTTCTCTAGACATCAAGTTCTGAAACGCACATGGAGCTGAGCGGAGGCCGAAGGGTAGTACCCTGTATTGGTACGTTGCCCCGTCGGGTGTGCTGAAAGCTGTGTACTTTTTCGAACTCTCCTCATAAAGGTATTTGCCAATAGCCTGACTTAAGGTCAATTGAAGTGAAATACATTGCATTGCCAAAGTCCTTAAGGGTCTCGGCGATTTTTGGCAGAATTGTCGGCTCGTCCTCGGATATTTCATTGCGCTTGCGAAAGTCTATGCAAAACCTTGGTTTTTTACCTGGGCGTTCCACCAACACGGGTGGTGAATTATATTCTGAATGACAAGGTTCAATTACGCCGTTTTGTAGCATCTCGTGTACTTGTTCGTACAGGATCCGCTTTTTTTCAGGGGACATAGGGTACGGTCGCACATTGATTGTTTTATTTTCGCGTAAGCGAATGGTATGTTTGGTAGTTGCCGTTGTACAGGGTGTTAGCTGATCAGAGAATACGTCCGCATATGCTTGCAGTAAAGGGAGAATGTCCGATTTAAGTGGCTCTGGAATGTGTAATGTGTTTGGGAGTGATTGAGTGTTAAGTCCGCATTGTTTATCCTGTCGCCAATACAGGGTATTGCGTACACCAGTACCTAAATGTAGGTACTGCCTTGGATAATCGAGGACTGCTTTGTATTGTTGTAAAAATGGGGTGCCTAGGATTAAATCCTCGTTTAAATTTGGTAAAATGTGAAAAATGGAATTAAAATTTAAATTATTAATCTGAAAATGTAATTCTACTTCGTCTGGGGATGTGATGTGTGTATCTCCACATGCCAGTGAAAACTTAGTAGTCGTCGTGGATATGTTGGAAATGGGCACGAGCTCTGTGTTGACCATATTTCTCGCTGCTCCAGTATCAATAAGGGCTGTGTATTGCCTATCATTGATCTGTACACGTAGGCGTGGCAGATGGGTATCTCTGTCGCCTGTGTTTGCTATGGGGATGAGGGTAGTTTGGGAAATTGGGACTGGTATTGGAGGGGGTTCTGGGAATAGGCGATGTAGGTAAAGGGATTTTACTGTGTCGATGAAACACTGTTGGACATCGTCGACGTCGTGGCGACTTGAGTGTCCGACACTTGGTCCACTAGTCGCACCGTCGAGTTTCTTGGGTCTCGGCGAACGTTATTTTGGTTGTTATTTGATGGTGGGTTGCGTGAAGCGCTTTGACCGGTTTCCGCACTTTGGTGCGTTACTTGGTGCGTTACGGGTTGCCTATATGGGTTCTGGGGACATTGATTGTGATAGTGCCAATTTCCACAGTATTTACAGGGTGTAGGAGGCTTTGAAAGGGTATTTTGGGATGATTGGGACGAAGGGGGATTGTGTGTATTTCGGGACTGGGTATTTGTGGACGAATTTGTAGGATGGGAACGGTTGGGGGGGTTTCGGGAGTTTGAAGGGTTGTTTGAAGTGTCCGTACGTCTCGGAGGAGGATTTGAAGAAGAATTTTGGGTATTTGTGCGAGGAGGGGATCGCGGATTAGAGGATTGGGTTGGGTTTGGTGTTGGGCGCCTTGGAGGTTGTTCTTCCTTCAAGTCTGCTTCGACTTGGGTTGCTATGAGTATGAGTTGTTCCAGGTCCTCGTAGACTCTAGCACGTAAACGGGATTTTAATTCTGGTTTGAGTTGATCAAGGATGACGCTTGCTTGGAATTCTTCCTCGCAAGTGGGATCAATTCGCAAGAAAAGATTTCGTTTGCGGCTTATGAAAGTGGCTACACTCTCATTCGGGCCTTGTTTTTCTCCATATAATTTTGCGGCAGCGGTGGCGATGCGTGCGAGGGCACGCGCTAAAGTGCGTTTGGAATCTTACTCTCATAGAGTCGTAAGTTTCACGCGTATAGCGGTACGGCTCGATCCATCGTCTTGCCTCGCCTCTAAGCTGGCCTTCGAAAATGACAATTTTGTCGCAGTCTGCGTCTATTTGATTAGCAGCGAAATGATGGTCCATTTGTTGAAGGAACCACATAGGATCCTCGTACTCGAACCCGGAGAACGTGTATCTCAGCGGTGTGTGCGTTCGAGTCGGAGTGGAACCAATGATTCTATGAGTGAGTTCATTAAGAGTGGCAGTAAATTGCGTAGTGATTCGCAATAACGCCTCTTCCATGGGACTTACAGGGGCTGTGCTTTGGGGAACTTGAGGTGCCAAGGACGACGTCGTCGTCGAGGCTCCTAAGCCTAGATTAGGAAGTTCAGGAGGAGAGGGAAGGGAGTTTGTTGTTTTGGGATCCATATTATATAGGAAATGACTAAAAGGATGAAAAATAGGAAATAAAAATGTGTAGGGGATGGTTGGCAGTGTCACTGGGACAGGGGTAGTTTATACAGGGGGTTTGGCGAGTTCGAAACACTCAAATGCAGTAGTGGTCGACAGGCAAACAATGGACGTATGATGCTTTGTGTGAATGTGTGCAAATGTGTTGAAAATGTAAGTGTAATGTTTGTTTTCGCGTCACAATTACCTTGGTACTGCGAGGTCTTATACAAATAAAATATATAATATTTGAATATGCAAAAAGGGTTCAAATGTTCAAAAAAATTTAAATAAAATATTTGCAAGTTAAAAATTATTCAATGTTTAAAATATGTGCAAAGTTTGCAAAATTAATAAAAATTATATTAACAGGGGTTCGTGGGTGAGGCTCGTTCAATCCAGAACGGCGAGGCAGGTGACTGGGTGTGTTTTGCTGAAAGCGTAAAAATATAGCCAATTTTGACACTATACTCAAGCTGACCTGGTTTTGCCCCACGTTACGGGAGACATGTCCTGCTAACAAGCTCTCTTTTTTGGTTTTTCTTAGTTTTTTGTGAGCATGAGATGGT
Source organism: Pogonocherus hispidulus (assembly GCA_963924545.1). NCBI lineage: Eukaryota > Metazoa > Arthropoda > Insecta > Coleoptera > Cerambycidae > Pogonocherus > Pogonocherus hispidulus. The sequence continues at coordinate 35,293,138 of OZ004695.1, forward strand.
AAATGGAGCTTATTTGCAGGTTCTCTGGGTTGGTACACCTGAGGGGTGCTTGGACGGACGTCCCGACGCTCCAGACGCCTGACTCTCACTTAGGAAGATCGAGACGACACCCTGGAAGCGGCGTGAACGTAGCCTGTTTGTGGTGTTACCCTGCGTAACCTCACCTGTGCTTTGGGTCCTGACGGGGCCCAAAAGCATGCAAGAATGTATGAAAATTGAGTAGTATGGCTTTTGCCTTGATTTTTAAATGTATACTAGAGGTTCTGATTACTTTATTTGCTTTCTACCTAAGCTTTTTATCTAATAGCAAGCTGGGAGTGAATGACTGAAGGTCTGGCAGTATTTTATATAATGGGAATTCGTGCTAATAGCAAAAATAATTTATATAATGAGAAAAAGTAAAATATCTAAGTAGGGCTTTCGTTAGAATGACTCTACAATTATGTATGAATGAATTTTGACTGTAAAAATTACGTTAATTTATACTAGAAATGAATGTCAGTAGGCAAGGTGAATGTATGAGTTAACTAAATGGGTAAATATGAAATGAATGCAATTATATGAGTAAATATGTTCAGGTAAGTTTCTAAAATACACAGGGTACACTTTTATATTAGAAGTATTATGCCTGGGCTCGTCGGAGATCTAAGGATAATAAAACACAGATTAGGGTTCCCTGAAAAGGTACTTCATTAGGACCGGTAAAGGTACAGGTAGGAACTGGATCAGGTAACAGACTGGCTCTCTCTTTGGCTGTCGCTGCGGAATAGGAAAAGGAAGGAATACTCTTACCAAGGAAAATCCAGCGGTGTCCAGTTCTTATTGATGGCTGCGTTTCTGTCTAGGTTTCTACCGATTCGAAGTATAGACAAGTTTTTATTAAAATAGTTATTATTTCTTGAGCAGTAGAGGTATCGTAGCTTATTAATCGGCAGAAACACTAGCACTGGTTGCAGGGTTCGATGATTAACGCTGAAATTGGTAGGCGGTTGGAATGAAACAGGATATAAGGATATCTTGGAGGTTTTGGCACACAAAAAGCACTTTTTATCGTAGGATTTCGGTGAATGGAGGTAGGTAGGTATTCGAGTGATGCGAAGCGTAGAAATACAATTAGTATCGTTGAATATCGTAGTAAATGATCGTAGAATGGTCGAAGATTCGTTGCACTGGTTGTTGGAATTATGTAAATGATATGTAGTGATGAATGGTGATGAATAGATGATGTAAATGGATGAAAAGTCGATGAACGTGGAGTAAGTGAACGCTGGAGTGACGCACAAGAGACTGATCTCGAGTCGATGACGGCGGATGGACGGCGGAATGCCGATCCGTAAGGCTCTCCACTATTGCAGTGCTTGCCTTGGGGTGGGTTGGTTTTATTGGGGTTTAATCTGTAGGATTTTTTATTGTTTGAGGTTGGAGGTTGCGGTGTTGGGGATGCGTTCATGGGGGTTATGGGTCAGGGGTAATTTGTGGATTTTTTATTGTTTAGTGGAGGATGTTCTAGGGGTGGTTTCGGGAAGGTTTGGTTAGGGGTGGATTTTTGGTTTTATCGTTTTTCGAGCCTGTTTTGTTTTGCAATCATTTTTGTTTAGGGGTGGTTTTTGGGTGGGGGTGGTTTTTTGGGATTTTTTTATTGTTTAGGGTAGGAATAGTTTGGTTTGATTTTTGTGATTTTTGCTAAATAGGGGATGTTTTTTGGTTGGGGGTGGGTTTTGAATTGTTTGTTTATTTAATTGTTGGTGTGTAGGGATGCGTTTTAGTGTTATTTTTGCTGTTTTTGTGGGCTGTAGTGGTTAGGGGTTGTAGATATAATTGAGGGAAGGATATTTAGGATGGTGCGCGAATTTTTTGGTAAGTGGCTCTTTGAGGGTGGGATTTTTATGCTCTACCAATTGTTGTGCAAAGCGGGGTAGTAGAGTTTGAAGAATGAATTCTGCTAGCAGAGGTGTTCCTGAGATATTGTGTAAAGTTATGATAGGGGTGGCAAGCGGTAAGTGGTTGGCAAGTCTGAGAATTTTGTTTTGTATTATTTGGAGGGGTTTCTGAAGGGTGGGAGTGATGATAGTGTACCAAACGGGGGAGGCATAGGTCATGATTGGTCTAATGTATGATTTGTAAATTAAGTTGGCTATTGTCAGAGGGCTGTTTTTAATTATGGAACTTAGCTGATGGAACCGGCTTCGTGCCTTGTTCCTTGTATTCTGCAGATGGGACTTGAATGTGAAATGTTGATCAAGGGTGAGGCCCAGGTATTTTAGTTCGTTTGTGGTGTATACGGGCATGTTGCTTACTCGGAGGGTTTTTTGGGGGATGTGTGTTCGGGTTTTTTTACTGAATAGGGTGTATTGAGTCTTCTGGGGATTGGGAAGGAGTCCCCAGTCGGCGTAGTATTCTGTAATGTTGTCTGTCTGGTCCTGTAGGAGTCTGTGTAATAGTGTATGGTCGCGTGATGTGGTAATAATAGCTGTATCGTCTGCGTACAGCGCTAGGGTAGTCCTATGTTCGTCGGGGTCTGGTATGTCGGTGGTGTACAATGTAAAAAGCACGGGTCCTAGAGAGGACCCCTGCGGTACACCGGAGAGGATAGGGGCTGAAAGAGAGAGCGTCCCGTTGACTTCTACTCTGAAGGAGCGGTTTCAGAGATAAGCTCGAATTAGTTTAATAATACGAGCGGAGTAACCTGCAAACTGGAGTTTATACAGAAGTACGGGATGCCAGAATTTGTCAAAAGCTTTCTCGAGGTCTAGGGAGACAACCCCTGTAAAATGACCTCGATTGTTATTGGTGGTTATTATCTCTGCAACTCTGAGGAGCTGTTGGGTAGTGGAATGAGATTGTCGAAACCCATACTGGAAATCACTGAGGACGTCGCCGTCATCAATGACCTCCATAATGACCTCCATAATGACCTCCAGGATAAGGGAATCGAATACTTTCGACAGGGATGAAAGAAGGCTAATCGGCCGGTAGCTTGCCGGCGAATTCCCGAGCTTATTTGGCTTTGGGATGGGGATGATTTTTGCGGATTTCCAAGGGGTGGGGTAGTGACTTTCTCGAAGACAGGAGTTGAAAATTTTGGTAAGGAACATTACTGCATTGAGGGGTAGGAATTTTAAGGCAAAACTGGGAATGCCGTCTAGCCCGGGTGCCTTCTTAGGTTTGAGGGATTTAATGTGCTGAAGGATTTTCGATGGAGGGAAATATACGGGGTCTTCAGTAATGGGTAGCCGGCCAGCCGGTATATCAGCGGCATGATGGTCGACTAGGGTTGTAGTTCGTTGGGGGATGTAATTGGGTACGAACTGGGCTTGAAATTGCTGGGAAAAGGCTAAGGATTTTTCAGAGTCAGTGAGATAATTGTTACCACCAACCTGGAGGGGTGGGATTTCCTTTCTCTTCCTGAGAAAGATTCGGGGTAGAAAATGAGGATCGTCGGGATGATCTAGGATAGTCTGCGCTATACCTTCGTTCTTGTATGTCCTTATGTCCTTGGCTATTTGGTGTTTAAGCCGGTTTAATTCTATAAGCGTGTCAGGGTTGTGCGTACGTAGGTATTGTTTGCGTGTCTTATTTTTAGTTCTAATTAGGGTGAGTATATGTGCTGGAAGGGGTCGCGTCGGTCTAGTGGTTCGTTCTCGTTTATTAGTCTGTGCTAGGGCTTGCTGTATGCTGGTGGTTATTGCGTGCACTGCACTGTCTATGGTAGATGGAGTGTGGCAGGGTGGGTTGAAAGGGAGTCTGGATTTAAGAATTTGGGAGAACTCCGTTCACTGGTAGTCACTCTCCCTGGGGTAGGTCTTGGTTATCCCAGGGATGGCTGCGATCTCGATTTTCGAGACCACAGGCCAATGGTCGCTGCTAAGCACGTGCAGAACCTTAAGTTCTGCATCCCTTATGTAATGGGAGCTAACCATGAGATCGATTGTGGACAGAGCTACTGGTCTGGTAGGTTGGTCAGGGGTATGAATTTGGATATGGGGAGTTACAAGGGAATAGTTATACAGTGCAGTGCCAGAAGCATCAGCTGGATGGAATGCATCCCAAGTTGGGTGCTTGGCGTTGAGATCGCCTATTAAAAAGTATCTCTTGTTCAGAGCGCCTAGCTTGTCTAGGTCAGTTGTATCTAGTTTCGTTTTGTGATGTCTGTATGCCGAAATTATAAGTATGTCGTTCGTATTTGTCTTAAGTGTGACTACCATAGCCTCGAGGGAGTTCAGGGTGGGTAGGGGTGTTTGGTAATGGGCAAGGGTGGATTTGACTGCAAGGGCCGTGCCGACGCGGCCAGGGGCTTTGTCGACACGGTATACCTTGTAGCCAGGGATGTTAAAGGTGGTGATAGGTGAGAGATGGGTTTCGCAGAAGCAGCCTATGTCTGTCTGTTCGTCCGTCAGTGTTGTTATAATTTCTTGTCGCTGCCGCAGCACTCCATTGCTGTTGTGCTGCAGCAAGTTGAGTGTCTTTCGTCTAGTCATTGCGGTTTTATGAGAATATCTCTGAGATGGCTTCTATAATTATAAGTAGCCTCTCAGTTGGGTCGTTGGTACTTTTCAGTTTAGCTATGGTCAGCTTTATTGCCTCCCAAATGGCTCTGATATTAAAACTCTTTACAAATTCTAATATTTCCCTGAAGGGGCTGTCACTGTCAGTGGGCTGTGTAGGTGGTTGTCTAGTTTTTTGTTGTTGTCTGGTTTGTTCTGTAGCCCGGAATGTTTTCCAGGCTTCTGCGGCATTATTGTCTGCTGCTTCTTGGGGTTGTGGTACTGGCTGTGGCTTATTTTTTGTATTAGTCTTTGGGGAGGTAGATTTGGGAAATTCGTGGATGAGGGTGCAGGTTTTGTTCCTGTTGTCGTGGCGGGTTGAATTGCGTCTTTAGGTCGACGCGTGGTAGTGTTGGGTGGTGGATTAGAACGGGATTTGGCCGCCAAATATGTTTGGCAGTCCCTATAACTGGACGGGTGCTCCCCGCCACAGTTGGCACACCTGCAGGTCGGTGCGGTGCACGCTTGTCCTTCGTGGGACTCGCCGCACCTCACGCACCTATGCACACGGTTGCATAACTGTGACGAGTGCCCGAATTTTTGGCACCTGTGGCACTGGGGTATATCTAACCTTACGTAATCACTCACCGTGATTCGCAGGAAGCAGAGCTCAGTGAGCTCATAATAAGACTGCGTCACCTCTTTAGGGATAGTTATGATCAAAATGTTTGATATAATTTTTTTCCCGCCACGGGACAACATAACACGGGATATAGACAAGAAGGGGAGGTTTTTTGTCTGAGATCAGACTCAATCTCGCTGTTTGGAGTATCTGTGGGTATATACTTCACCACAAGCTTGACCGGTCTGAGATTGGTCAGATTGTATGTGAAGTATTCGATTCCATTTGCTTTCAGCATTTGGATCATAGTTTGATGGGTTGCATGGGTGCGGGCATGACATACAAGTGCCGAATTATTAAATTTGAAAATTGGGGATGGGTTAATGTTGGCCGTGATAAGTTTTATCACTAAAGCGTGCTGTTGGGTGTAGACATAGATAGGGGGTAGATTTGATTTATTTTGGCTGGTCGGGGGTACGATTGCAGGGCGAGTTGTCGTGGGTTTACTAGTTACGACGGGGGTGGCTGGAATAATTTGTATGTCGTCTAGATTTGTCTGCTTTTGTTTTGCCTTTTTCTGCTTTTTTGCCGGTCGAGCTGGCTCAGGGGTTTCAGGGCTCGAACTAGAGTCGCTGGGGATGTTTTTCCGCTGTTGGAATGGGTCGTTAGGGAAAAGTGGATCAAGGGTAATGTCGATAAGGGTTTTTGTTGGGTTGTGTTGTACTGTGGTGGTGGGCGTGGTTCGGGGTGCTGAGTGTATCATTGCGGTTGCGGTGATGGTATTAACTGTTGTGTAGGTGGTTGTGGTGTGTGTCTGGGATGATTGTAGTGTGGGGATGGGAACTATATCGGAGACAGTGATGAAAGATGGCTGTTCTGCTTCCATAAGCGTTCCAGGGGTATTGTATTCTGAGTAAAATGACGGATTATCTACGGTGGTGTTGGCTTGTGTGGAGTGAACGCTTGAGGTGAAGGAAATAAGGGATGGCGTACTATTGCTACTTACGGAGTCTGGTGGTAACGGTGTGATGGCAATTGGCTGTGGTCTCTCTTGTTTTCGCTTTTTCTTCCTCTTGTGCGGTGGTTGCGGGTTCGACATTCTGTCGGCCGGTGGCACTTTGATGTTGAGGGATAGTTTCTGTTTTTGCTTATAGGGGTTTCCAATGGTTCGGGGTTTTTATTGTGGGATAGGTAAGATAGGAGGGTAAGTCTGGGATTCGAACTACTAAATGCGGCTTGATTTAAACAAAACACTGTGGTATCGCTGTCTAGATTCAGGATAGTACTATAGCAGAGCGGCGTGAATTCGCCAAAAGCGGCCGTACGAGGTTTTATTCTCACACGTACACAAATAACAAATCACCGCCACGACTTCTTCTGATCTCGAGTGTAAAATTTGTCTGCATTTTATACCCACATGTCTTGTAGACGTAGGCTCCGCCCACTGCGCGCTGCCAAAATGGAGCGCTCTGATTGGCCGAAAGGTACATATAAAGGTTCTCTTTGGATTTTCAAGCTCATTTCTGCTTCTACCTTTGTTGAGGGTTCATGTAACTTTTAGCACATGACAATGTACTATATGATTTAAATAATAAATAAAAAACACTTTTAAGTAAGCTGCTTTTTATTTTAATCACTCTTTCACAATGTCTCAGCCTGTCAGCTGCTACGAGAAAACTAGTAGTTGTTTCTGTTGCAAAAGTAAAATTATGACGTCACTTCATCATGACAAAATAAAATCTTTTAGTGATTTTACTACAGATGAACTGCATTATGTTCCACTAGAATATATTGTTAAATATATACAACCAACTGAATTATTAGATATTTGGTCAAAATTACCAAGACGTTATCAAAGTGACTAATTTAAAAATTAAATTGCCCTGCTTTGTGCACTACAATAGGCCAGACTCAATGGGATAGTCCAGTTTCATCACAACAAGATTGTACTTTTTGTGTACGTGCTTTACTTCATCAATAAATTTCTGAGCATGTTTATTTATATATATTGAAAGGGTAATAAAAGATACATACAATATATAACATTTTTTATTTTATACATAAAGATTATGTGAACAAAGCATAATATACATAAAAATAATAATTAAACATCCATAATGGCATAAGAACCCTAGGTAGAGTGCTGTGGCTATCATCATTTAAAAGAAATCGTTTGTCATCATGGGGACTTAGCGCAATTTTTTACTGTTCCACGCTATATACATTATTTAAGTGGGGTTGGATAGTTCGTTGGGTCCTAAAGATTTCACTACTATTTTTTAAACAATTTTCATAGTCTGCAAAAGTTATAGACTTTTTAACAACAGATAACTTTACGCCTTTGGATTTTTTAATGGATGGTTTACCATCTATCATAATACTGTACATTTTGGAGCAAAGGCCCACAAAATGTGTCATTATGGCACCATTGCATTCGTCCTTCATTAGTCCCAGAACTATTTTATTGACCAAAGGCAACTGATATGGATTGTCTGGGGCATAGTTGCTAGTGTCAAACTTTGCCAAATTATTTTTAATAACTTGTTCATAAACATTGTCACACTGGACTTCGTAAATAAGACTATCCGTATCAGTGTAAAGCAATTTACAAGAAAGTGTTGTTGTTTAAATTTTGAAGCATAAAATTATAATGAAAATCGTACACGCAAATTTTTGACAAGTCTAAAATACACATTCCAACGTATAAAGATTTATTGAAGCAAATTTCCGATTTATTCAATTCAATTGCTACCAGGTCCTCGTCGAAAATGGCTCTCCTATGGAAGTTCGGGCTAGCTATGTAATTTCCAGCCCCAAAGCTACCCTCCCAGTGATTTTTTAGTTTCACCAGACGATGTTTTCGAATGTTTTCCATAGTTTTACCGAAAACGGCATTATTCATTAGTTTGTATAAATTTTTCTCAAAATCGTTTTTTGACTGTGCTCGCAATTTTGTATTCAAATCAATGTATTCTTTAAGCCATGGAGACTGATTAAATTTAAGTATTCGGTGAATTTTAGTAAGTTTTACGCCTAAAGAGAGAGCCTGCTTCAAATTTCTATAATGTATAATATATTTTTCCTTATTATACAGAGTGGTCATAAGCTTGGGTAATTTAGAATTTGGAGGTACGCGGTATTCTGGGCATAGGGGCAGGTCTTTATGAGCGTCATGGAGCTGCTGGGAATATTCAAGGTCAACTTCTAGGATGTATCCTTCAGGAGATTCATCGGAAATTTTTGTAACATCAAATGTGTCATCAAAATTTTCCATCCAATTGAAGTCGCCATACGGGAGATATTGAGACATTGCCCAACCATACAGATTGTTTACGTCAAAGTACATGAGGTACTTTGTTAGTTGGGCTCGGTTAAAATCAGCCATAAACTTGTTGTTTGCTTTAACGTATCGATTGGAGCATTGGCTAACACCCCCAAGTATACCGCGTTCAACAAACATCAGCCTATCGATGACCTTCAAATAATCCAAGTCAACTTTTGTGTATTTTAGCATACAATCCCACGTATATCCTGGCAGAGTGTAATAATGCGCAGGATCGAGTTTATATATATTCAAACATTTCTGCCTAAAATTCTCAAATACATCCGCCAACAGGAGAACGTCGGTCTTTAAATACAAATCTGAATATTCACCTAAATTTTGACAACCGAATGAATTCCAAACATTTTGCGCATGCGTATAATCTTCCTGTGATATATTACCATCAGTTAATTTATTGTAAAATTGGTGTATCGGTGGTAGAGAGGTTGCATTCAACTTTTCCAAATTATCCACATAGTCATAACAACATACGCCTTTTCGTGTAAGCAAATTAAATTTCTCCGGTTCCAAATGACTAAATTCTTTATGTAAATTTGTTACTTCATCATTAGTCAAGTATGATGATAGCTTATCCAATGTCTCAGCTAAAAATCTAAAAGAATCAATTAACCGAAATTTAACATTGGAGTCGGGCATCGTTTTTGTGAATGAAATGTAGCGCTCCTTATTTATCGGTAATAAAGTTATAGTGCCAGTTTTTGCAATTTCCCGAATAATAAAATGGCCGTCTTAATTGCTTAAATTGTGAAATACTAAGGGCACTACAAATGAATTTTTGAAATTTAGATTGCATTTATTATGCGCTGGTTCTCTATATGTACCCGTAAAGTGACAGTGGTCTCTGACCCTATGATCATCTGTCGTGAACGGTTTCTCGCAAATATGACAATACGTAGATGCCTGAAATTCAAACTCCTGCACTTGGAACAATATATCCATGGGCATAACTGTAGTTAATTTTGAATCAATAAATTTAGAAATATTTTCAAGTTCGCGGGAGAACCACTGAACGCAATCGGCACCTTAATAGCTTTTATAAAAGGATAAACTATCATCATATGAACATTTGAAGTAATACCCAACACTAAATGCTTTATGTTTTTGGTATTTCTTGGTTTTATTTGTACTAGTCTCAGAGAGTGGTTCTAGCATTGCCTCAAAATCGGAATAAATAACGAAAGGCGTTGGAATTTTGTACTTGTGGTTCTTAAAATATAGAGATTTCTCATTGGGAAAAGTTATTTTGCATTTGTTTAATTTTTCACAATCTATTACATGATTATTTAATTTTTCCTCTGTAATAAAATAATTGAGACAAATATCGCAAATATGTTTCTTTCCATTATGTTTACTTAATTGAGATGAAACAAGCCGTGATAAATTTTTAATCCAACAAAAGTGGTATTTAATTTCAGAATCAATTTCCTCCTCACCCTCGTCCCTCTGGCTTTCATCGAAATATTTATCTTGAATTAAAAGCAAGTTAACGTGCCTCTCTACTTTATTTTTTGTTAAACGGGCAGGTGCAACATTAAAAACCTTACCACGTTTTTGTAAGATGTAAACGTTGACAGAAATATCATTAAGTTTTTCAAATTTTGTAATTTGGCCTAATGTCATGGGAAATGTTAAATCGTTTAAATTTAGTACGGTGGCGGGGTGAGAGTACGATGAGGTTCTATTAGTGTTTGCATCTACTGGGTGTAAAGCCGAAACAATAGACCACGCAAAACACAAGTCATCGTACAAATTTTGTACGTTAACGCAAGCATGTCGCGGCGATAGCTCAGTCTGTTAGGTGCTGGGTGATAGCCTGTGACTAACAGAATGGGTATATTGCGGCGCGAGTTCGATTCTCGCCAGGGGAGAAATGGCACCTCTCCCAGGGAATGGTTGTGTGTCTGCGTTTTTTTCATGTGTACCCTCCCTCTACACAAGCTTTAGGCTTTCAGTAAGGAGGTTGTCTATTTCTGTGATGTGTTTTATGTGTTTTATTTTATGTTTATTTGTAATCTGTTCTGGCAATCTAACATGCGAAGATACGCTATTGCCCAATTCCAATCTGTTAATGTTTACTTCTAAACTTAAAATTTTAAAAAGAGCCCAGCCGCTATCTTTCTAGCTAAACTCCTCCAGTTTGTTTAGAATTTTGTCCACGACGTTCTCCTGGAACATAACTTTATATTGGTTCCCATGTCAACAACCGCGTTCATTGTTTTGAAATACTTAAATTCCCGTATTTCTGACACTTTTGATTGTTTAATAAATTCACCGCAGAATACGGTGTTTACTTTGGTTGACGGATGTATTTTAAGAATTTTAGACAGCCTTGTCTTGAAGAGGGTGAAGGAATCATTTAGAAATTCATCAACATCAATATGGTGCTTGTTGACGATAACACCCGTACGGATACGTCCCGAAAAAACTGACTGAATGTCCTCCCACTTAACCCTATGACTCCTATTATCCCTAAGCTCAGGTCCTACATGTGTTGACTGTATGAGGGTTTTGATTCGCTTTAAATGGCCCAACTGAGTATGAAGTTTACGTAAAACTCCAACAGTCACTATTTCGCAAGGCCTGGTATGTCAATCTAAGTTGCTTATTAATTAATTTTATATAATTATTCACATTAGGTGGTGTACGACTTTCCCCCAAAAGTTTAGCTACCTCCTCTAATTTTTTGATGAATTTATCACCTTCGTTGCACAATATATCCATAATTTCTTTAAATACTACTACCACAAACACTAAAACAATGGGATACTTACACTTAAATAAAGCGTCTAGTTTAGATGCCTTCTAGAATGATGGCTTCTTATGATGATGATGAGACCGCTTGGATTTCAAAACTAGCGGCAGCGTGTAGGCGCAGAAGTTTTATTGTTGCTTTACTGCAAAAATTTGTATGGAATTAATTTCATATAGATCCATTCGATAAGTAAATTATAAAAAATCTGATATAATAATAATATCCTTGATATAAAAATTTCTTAATAATATCTAAATAATAATAAGGCCTTTAATTTCATATAGATTTCACATTATAGTGAATAGATCCATTCGATAAGTAAAATATAAAAAATCTGGTATAATAAGAAGATCTTTGATATAAAAATTTCTTAATAATATCTAAATAATAATAATAATTACTCACTCTAATGTGTTGAAGATGTCTATCTATGTTGCTGTAGTAATACCAGCGTTGATTATATTGCACACATGTCACGCATGACCTGCCAAAAAGACCTAAGCTTGATATTCACACGCGTTTACGAGATATAACGATTTTAAGTTGTTGAGCGCGACTCGTGACGTCAGCAGATCTAATTTTTTTTGTTTTTTGACGTACGAGTTTGGGAGTTTTTTCAATTGGTAGAGGACTACCAATCAGAACCAGGGGCTTCCAGGGGGAGATTTTTCCACTTGTTTTTTCGATATTCGCAGGCGATTACGAAATATAACGATTTTAAGTCTTTTTAAGGCAATCCCATATCCAATTTCAGATATTTGAATTTTCCACCATCAGACAGACTGCAGCAACCAATGAGGTGCTGCTACATGTAACGCATAACCTGCCAAAAAGACCTAAGCCTTTAAATTTACCCGCTAAATTCTCAGATATTTGACATTCCCCATATTGCGCATTTGACGCCAGACACCTGCAATCCCCATATCTAATTTCAGACCTGCATCTTGCCGATAGCAACCTACTACGCATGTTTTTCTATCTGCATTCACGATAGCTGCAGATGCTGCAAAACAACATCATTGTTTTTTCTATCAGCATTCATACGAGTTACGTCATTGTTTTTCTATACATTCTTATTTTGATCATCCTGTAAAAAAAATTTTTATCCACCCTGTATACTAAATATTTGAATTTGCCGCCAGACTATAGCAGAGACCTCTTGTGTCTATGGCAGCAACTCTTGCTTTTGCTGCGTTTGAATTTTCCCGCTAATTACTCAGATATTTGAATTTCCCGCCAGACTGTTGCGACTTCTCTTGGCCGCCTGGCCAGACTGCCGCGCCTCTAGTGGCCGCCTGAGCTACTACCTTGGGCGCGGCTCGTGACGTCAGGCCGCCATCTTGACGAACCTACGTCACACACTCTTGCGGTGCTCTTCTGCAGCCCCTGGGGCTCCTACACCTGCGGGGATGCTACAAGAACATTGAGGGATGCTACAAGAAGTCTGCTTCTGCACCCTGAAGCCAATGGTCAGCGGCTCCGTGGTCTAGCTCGATGGTAGCTGGCCATCGAGCTCGCTGTGACCTTGAAACTGATCGTGAACTCCCATACCTTATCTACTATCATGGTTTGGCGTGATTTGCGACGTAGAATAATAATGATAAGATATTAAAAAATAACTTACAGAACATGATAAAATACTGAGGTTTTATGCATACGTAGATTACAGACAGGAAGTCTTCTTCAAGGTCGCGACATTTTGCTTTAACAGAAATCCAAACACGTGCAACGTACACAGTGTCTCAAAATTAATGGCATAGGGTGAGGCAAATAAGAAAGTAGCCTAAAAATCATGCGCAGTAGGTAATCCTTTTGTTTACAGAAAATTATGTACGATGTAATATGAGGAAAAATCATGTGCGTATGACTATCACTACTACTACTACTGGATAATAAAATACTAAGAGCTAAGTAGTTTTGAATAATAATAATAATAATAATAATAATAATAGTAACTCTATAGCGGAAATTTAAAATTGTATTTTATTAATCTTCTTCTACAAGATATATTCTACAGGTCCAAACATTTTAACAGTTTTATTAGAAATCATTTTTTTTAAAATAAGAGCTTGGGATATGCTTTCATTTATCCATATTCGCAAAAAATTCTACACTTTCACATGGAATACATTTGGCGTTAGGTAGTTCGGTTTCTCCACAGCATTTGATGAATTTGAATTTCACTGGAACAGGCATATTCTACAGAATCTTCAGTGCTACAAAATCTTGGCTGAAATAGTTGATTTTAAACGAGTCTAACTAATTTATCAGGAACTATAACCTCTCTGCGCGGAGAACATCGCAAAAACGTAATGTTTTCGCAAGTTTTTGGAACGTAAAAAAGCCATACAAAAATGACACAAAAACGTAACGTAAACGTGACGTAAAACGTCACGTTTTTGACACGTAAAAAAGCCATAAAAGAACGACACAAAAACGTTACGTAAACGTGTGTCGTTTTTTAATGGCTTTTTTACGTTCCAAAAACTTGACGTAAACGTGACTTTTTTGACGCCTAAAAAAGTAATAAGAAAACGACAGAAAAACGTGACGTAAAGTGACGTTTTTGACGTGTAAAAAGGTCACGAAAATAATTTTGAATTTACTATATTACCCCATGTAAAACTTGGTATAAAACTTCGCAAAAACGTTACGTTTTTGGCACTTAAAAAGGTCATAAAACGTGACGCGTACCCGCCAAACACGTACGTCATGTTTTATATCACGTTTACGTCACGTTTTTGTGCCGTTCTTTATGGCCTTTTTACGGGTCAAAAACCTTACGTTTTTGTGTCTTTTTTTTATGGCCTTTTTACGCGTCAAAAACGTCACGTTTACGTCACGTTTTTGTATCGTTTTCTTATGACCTTTTTATGTGTCAAAAACGTCATGTTTACGTCACGTTTTTGTGTCGTTTTTTTATGACCTTTTTAGGTGCCAAAAACGTAACGTTTTTGCGACGTTTTATACCACGTTTTACATGGGGTTATATGGAAAATTCAAAATTATTTTCGTGACCTTTTTACACGTCTAAAACGTCACGTTTACGTCACGTTTTTGTGTCGTTTTTTATTACTTTTTTACGCGTCAAAAACGTCACGTTTACGTAACGTTTTTGTGTCGTTTATTTACGGCTTTTTTATGTGTCAATAAAAGTTACGTTTACGTCAATAACGTCACGTTTTAGGTCACGTTTACGTAACGTTTTTGTGTCGTTTTTTTATTTCTATTTTACATGTCAAAACCATCACGTTTTTGCGACGTTCTCCGCGCAGAGAGGTTACAGTTCCTGATAAATTAGTTAGGCTCGTTTAAATCAACTATTGCAGTCAAGATTTTGTAGCACTGAAGATTCTGTAGAATATTCCTGTTCCAGTGAAATATGAATGCATCAAATGCTGTGGAGAAACCTAACTACCTAACACCAAATGTATTCCATGTGAAAGTGAAGAATTTTTTGCGAATAAGGATAAATCAAAGCGTATCCCAAGCTCTTATTTAAAAAAATTATTTCTAATAAAACTGTTAAAATGTTTTGACCTGTAGAATATATCTTGTAGAAGAAGATTAATAAAATACAATTTTAAATTTCCGCTATAATTTTATTATTATTATTATTATTATTATTATTATTATTATTATTATTATTATTATTATTATTATTATATTATTATTTTTATTATTCAAAACTACTTAGCTCTTAGTATTTTATTATCCAGTAGTAGTAGTAGTGATAGTCATACGCACATGATTTTTCCTCATATTACATCGTACATAATTTTCTCTAAACGAAAGGATTACCTACTGCGCATGATTTTTAGGCTACTTTCTTATTTACCTCACCCTATGCCATTAATTTTGAGACACTGTGTACATTCCTCGTGTTTGGATTTCTGTTAAAGCAAAATGTCGCGACCTTGAAGACTTCCTGTCTGTAATCTACGTATGCATAAAACCTCGGTATTTTATGAAGTTCTGTAAGTTATTTTTTAATATCTTATCATTATTATTCTAAGTCGCAAATCACGCCAAACCATGATTATCTATTTTTCTATAACGACCATATTTTTCTATAAGTAAAATATTTGATACCTCTATTAATTAATTTATTTTATGTACGTAAATATATAATAATATACATATATGTTTTTATTAAGTAACAGCCGAAAAAAAGTCAATGATCCTGTCTGTGATGTCAGACTGAAGAGACTATTTGGGTCGGCCTGTCTCTTTCTCTCTCTATAGCTACCTTTGCTACAATACATTTTCACTGACTACGTTCCTCCTTTTGAATTTCCCGCAATTTTTAAATTTACTGATAACCATGTTTTTTCTATGTAAATATTGGAATTTACTGCGCATGAGTTTTCTTTATCCGTTAGGTTACTTTCTTGTTTGGTTCATCCTATATAGCTTTATTTTTTATTCACCCTGCCTGGCCTACCTCGAATCCCCCATGATGTTGATTAAACGACTTTTCAAAAAGTTTAATTTTTAAGAGAAAATATATATTTTAATTTTAATTTTATATCTAAATAAACTTAATAGTCTTACATTTATTAATATATGTAATTTAAGTAGTGAAATAAAACATACATAATATATTAATTTTTATTTTATTTCAAAATAATTATCCATATACCAATTATAAGCTAAATGAACATTTTGTTGAACACAACTTAAACTATTATTTTCATGTTGATTACAATAGTATTTATAATAATTATTACATTTTTTTATTTCTTTTAAAGAGGGACAGTTCATTTCATCTAAATTAATTAATTCATTATTAATAATTTTACTTAAAATTTGTTTTCTATTTAATCCTTTAACTAATACTTTTTCACTTTGAACAATAGTTTGTAGAAAATCTTTCACCTTATTAAAATTTAAATATGAAAACTTATCACTATCTTGAAATGGTAAACCATGGATGTTGAATGTGGTCCAATTATTATGACGACAAATTTCCCTAGATGTGGTCCATTCAGGTACGTATGGTAAATTAACAAATCTGTGATGTACTAATCCACTTTGAACGTTCAAGATGGCAATTTCTTGTATATAAAAATTACTCTTCTTATATTGAAAGCCTTGGATATCAATAATGTACATTTTTCTTCTAAAAATAAATTGGTTGAAACACACACGCACTGTAACTATTAAATTTTTATAAAATCAACTTTAAGGCTGTACTTTACTAGACGATCGTGTAGTATCAAACAGTATGCAATTGTATCTGCATTAGCTTCAAATTCGCGTCTTATATTTACTATCCCCACCAAGGATTCTCCATTATGTTGATGACCACAGTTGCCAACTACTATCGGTGCTATTTGAAGATAGGTTGCAGAATTTTTAAATTCATTTCCTGTTATTGTACTTTATTTTTATCTTATCGTTTGCTTTGTTTATTCATAAAATGAAGACCATTGTCTATTGTATTAAAAATACCACGTGTGCGGGCCAGTGATAATAACTAATGTTCAAAGAAATGTGGCTTCAGAAAATAAATCTTATCACATTTTACATATTTCCTGTTATTGAACTTAATTTTTATCTTATCGTTTGCTTTGTTTATTCGTACAATGAATTCCATTGTCTATTGTATTAAAAAAATGGGAAGACAATTGTGTATTGTCTTAGAATAAATGCACTGCTACCGCGTTTCCTCTCCAGTTGTGAATTCTTTCATTTATGAGTATGTACTTGTGGAGAGAAAACGTGCTTTGGTATTTAAATATTCATAATATGGTTTATCGAATATAATATTTTTTTAGTGTCTATTACATTGGAGTAAATGAAAAGAAGGTACTGATTTTTTTTTAATTTTATAATAGGAACTCTCTGCGTCACATGATAAGAAAGCCGTGTCATGCACGTGTTTCATGTTTCATGCATGTGATAATATTATTTCCTGTTAGTATAGAACTAGTTATATTAGCGTCTCGCTGATGCATCTTTATTTTATCTTATCGGTTGCTTTGTTTATTCGTACAATGAAGGCCATTGTCTATTGTATTAAAAATACCACGTGTGCGGCGAGTGCTAATAATTAATTGCTGGAAAACGCGGCTATTGAAGTTACAGAAAATTCATCTCTAGTTGTTTTATAGAGTTATTTTTTTTTTCAAGCATTTTAGTTTTTGTTTCATTAAAAAAGCACAAAGTTTAAGGTTAGGCCCTTTTGGCATATTACGTCAAACAATCCTATTTGATGTCTAGTATAACCACGTAAGATTTTACATCCTCTTGACTTGGGTGTAGCTTTTGCTGCGTTTGAATCTACCCGCCAATTTCAGATATTTGAATTTGCCGCCAAACAGCAGATATCCCTCTAGCTATTTCACAGATTCAGAGAGATATTCACAGATTTGAATTTACTAGCGGACAATAGAGGTCACTGATATCACATTTTCGTTATTTCCTGCTATTATAGACCTAGCGCACATCCTCTTGACTTGTGTAGCTGTTGCGCATTTGAATTTACCCACTACTTTCAGAGATTTTGATCTCCATGAGAGTCTCTTTTCACATTTTTCTGTATCTTACATAATTTCTGAGTTATATTTGTGATTTTTATATCGAAAACGTTGTAAGTAGATACTTTTCGTATAACCTGGTACATATCAACATTTTGTAATTTACGCATGCCCTCGTATAAATTTATGTGAGTTATATTACTATCTCGATGACGTATCTTTATTTTATC
Organism: Pogonocherus hispidulus; assembly: GCA_963924545.1. NCBI lineage: Eukaryota > Metazoa > Arthropoda > Insecta > Coleoptera > Cerambycidae > Pogonocherus > Pogonocherus hispidulus. The sequence goes on from OZ004695.1 coordinate 35,311,051, forward strand.
TTATCGTTTGCTTTGTTTATTCGTACAATGAATACCATGTCTATTGTATCTCTCTCTCTTTCACTCTCTGACTAATTGCTACAATATTTGTAGTAGAGGGACAAATAGATGATTGTTATATATACTAACATCATGCACAAGTTTTTATCAGTAAAATCTATATTTTTAACACCGCTTATTCCCTTTTGTGGGAGACAGAACATCGCGTTTTCACTTTGAGAATGCATACAACATTGCGCAATATGGTGTCAAATTATAAGTATTAAATATATTTCAAAGGTTTTAACCTTGAAATTATCTAAGAACTTTAATCACTACATTTATTCGTATTTTTTATCAACACAGCTGTGCGCTTTCATTTCTAATAGTTTATCAGGCTCCCATTATTAATAAATATGTTCGCTACAAATTTTTAAGTCTTGGTACGTCAGACAGGGGTTTTCCACTAACGGGACTGATGTAGGGCCAGTTTGAAATAAGGTTAACTGTCACGTAAAATACGTCACACGTACTTGACGCCTACCCGCAAAACACGACGTGTACCCGCCAAACACGTGACGCGTACCCGCAAATTCGTCACGCGTACCCGCAAAACACGTCACGCATACCCGCAGACACGTCACGCGTACCTGCCTCACGCAAAATAAGGCTAACCGTCACGTAAAATAAGGGTAAGATAAAGGGTAATAAGGGTAACACTAAGGGTAACATTAAGGCTAATAAGGGTAACATTAAGGGTAACAAGGGTAACACTAAGGGGAACATTAAGGCTAATAAGGGTAACATTAAGGGTAATACTAAGAGTAACATTAAGGCTAATAAGGGTAACATTAAGACTAATAAGGCTAATATTAAGGCTAACCATCACGAAAATAAGGTATTATTATTATTAATCTATTATTAATAATAATAATACCTTATCTTTATTTTATCTTATCGTTTGCTTTGTTTATTCGTACAATGAATACCATGTCTATTGTCTCTCTCTCTCTCTCTCTCTGACTAATTGCTACCATATTTGTAGTAGAGGGACAAATAGATGATTGTTAGATATACTAACATCATGCACGAGTTCTTATCAGTAAAATCTATATTTTTAACACCGCTTACTCCACTTTGTAGGAGACAGAACATCGCGTTTTCACTTTGAGAATGCTGATTTTATCTTGTCGCTTGAAAATTGGGGTGGGGTGAAACTTATTAACGGCTTTTTGCTATACTTTATGCCTTACATCATTGTGACAGCAGATCGCCGATTCATACAATATTGCGCAATATGGTATTAACTTATAAGTATTAAATATATTACAAAGGTTTTAATCTTGAAATTATCTAAAAACTTTAATCACTACATTTATTCGTACTTTTTATCAACACGGCTGTGCGCGGTTATCCTGTTTTCTTTCATTTCTAATAGTTTATCAGGCTCCCATTATTAATAAATATGTTCGCTACAAATTTTCAAGTCTTGGTACGTCAGACAGGGGTTTTCCACTAACGGGACTGATGTAGGGCCAGTTTGAAATAAGGTTAACCGGCACGTAAAATACGTCACGCGTACGTGACGCGTACCCGCAAAACACGACTTGTACCCGCCAAACACGTGACGCGTACCCGCAAATTCGTCACGCGTACCCGCAAAACACGTGACGCGTACCCGCAAACACGTCACGCGTACCCGCCTCACGCAAAATAAGGCTAACCGTCACGTAAAATAAGGGTAACATAAAGGGTAATAAGGGTAACACTGAGGGTAACATTAAGGGAATAAGGGTAACATTAAGGGTAATAAGGGTAACATTAAGGGTAATAAGGCTAATATTAAGGCTAACCGTCACGAAAATAAGGCTACCATTAAGGCCAATAAGGCTAACCGACACGAATATAAGGTTAACATTAAAGCTAATAAGGCTAATATTAAGGTTAACCATCACCAAAAAAAAAGGCTAACATTAAGGCTAATAAGGATAACCGTTACGAAAATATGGCTAACACAAGGATAATGTGGATAAAGTTTTGATACAATTTTTTAAATCTTGGTACGCAGGCAGAGGTTTTCAGCTCACCTAATTATTGTTACTGATTTATATTGATTGATTGATATTACTGATTTATATTGTACGGAGCTGTTATATTGGCCGGTGTGTTGTGGCCTATGATAGTGAACAGACATGTTTGATTCCAACAAAAGTGAGGTTAGAGTTATTAAGTTATTTTTCGAAATGATACTAGATATGAAGGCTATAATTCACACGCAGTAATATTAATTATTTTAGATAATTATTAGTCTACTCTGTTGTCTACTTATTAGATAACAACTTTAATGTTAAAAGAGCATTACTATTTTAGATAATTATTAAATTTTAACAAAGAGGATCTGCGCATGCTCTTCCCTCCCATTCCCTTCCCACTTACATCTATCTATTACATATTCTTTTTTAATACTGGATCTTATTGTTGACTCAGCACTACCTTATTTCAAACCCCACTTGCCTGTTACGAACTTATCACCTACGTAAGATTTTACTTGAATCTGACGTCATGAAGCTGAAATATTAAAGTTACAGAAAATTCATCTCTAGTTGTTTGATAGAGTAAATTTTTTCAAGAATTTTAGTTTTTGTTTCATTAAAAACTCACAAAGTTTAAGGTTAGGCCCTTTTGGCATATTACGCTAAACAGTCCTATTTGATGTCTAGTATGTCCACCAAAGATTTTTACTTGGATCTGACGTCATGAAGCTGAAATATTAAAGTTACATAAAATTCGTCTCTTGTTGTTTTAAAGAGTAAATTTTTTCAAGAATTTTAGTTTTTGTTTCATTACAAACACACAAAGTTTAAGGTTAGGCCCTTTTGGCATATTACGCTAAACAGTCCTATTTGATGTCTAGTACACCCACGTAAGATATTACTTGAATCTGACGTCATGAAGCTGAAATATTAAAGTTACAGAAAATTTATCTCGTGTTGTTTTATAGAGTAAATTTTTTCAAGAATTTTAGTTTTTGTTTCATTACAAACACACAGAGTTTAAGGTTAGGCCCTTTTGACATATTACGTTAAACAGTGCTATTTGATGTCTAGTACACCCACGTAAGATTTTACTTGAATCTGACATCATGAAGCTGAAATATTAAAGTTACAGAAAATTCGTCTCTTGTTAGTAGTCATAGCGGCGGTTGAGCCAGACAGGGTGACGTCACACTGGCGCCAACTTCAGGGTGGTCGGTAAGTATACGATCTGCATTACCGGCCGAACACAGGTGCCAACTTCAGACCATGGAACCACAGAACAGGATGATACCATTGAACCACAGAACAGAACGAGATCATTGAACCACAGAACAGAATGAGACCATTGAACCACAGAACAGAATGAGATCACTGAACTGCAGAACAGAATGAGAACTTTGCAACTACAGAGCAGAATGATACCATTGAACCACAGAACAGAATGAGACCCTTACAGTTACAGAACAGAATGAGATCACTGAACTACAGAACAGAATGAGACCGTTGAACATCACTGCAGACAATATAAACTCACAAAATTTAAATAAAAGAGGCAAATTCAAAAAATTAGCATACAGAGTGTATCAAAAATTAAACTATACAGGGTGACTCATGAAGAAAAAGAAGTCAAAGTAATAAGAGAAAAATATACGCAACAGTCCTTCAAACAGAAAAATCATTCTAAAAATAGAGTAAAATTTAAAAAATTGTATGATGTCATAAGAGGAAAACACATGCACGACGATCCCGCCCAGGCACTAGATACCAGATAACTATACAGGGTAAGCTAAACAAGAAAGTATGAAAGAAAAAACATGCGCACTAGATTGGTGTTATTTACAGAAATATGTACGATGTAATAAGAGGAAAAAACATGGCAGACAGTAAAATAATAGAGGGAAATTTAAAATCATAGTATACAGGGTGTATCAAAAATAAAACAGGGTGAGTCAGACAAGAAAGTAACCTACCTTATTAAAGAAAAATCATCTTCATGTAAACAAAAAACAGAGAAAACATTCAAAAATTAGTATACAGAGCGTATCAAAAATAAAAACAGGGTGAACTAAACAAGAAAATATGAAAGAAAAAAAACATGGCGGATAGTAAAAATAAAAGAGTTAAATTCAAAATTAGTATACAGAGCGTATCAAATTAAAAAGCAGGGTGAGCCAGACAAGAAAGTAATCTATCTTATTAAAGAAAAAACATGATAGGTAAACCCAAACAGAGAAAACATTCTAAAAATAGAGGCAAATTCAAAAATTAGTATACAAAGCATATCAAAAATAAAAACAGGGTGAGCCAAACAAGAAAGTAACCTACCTTATTAAAGAAAAATCATCTTAATGTAAACACCAACAGAAAAACACATCGGTAAGTAAAATATATTGTCTATAAAAGCACCAAGACACTTAGGTTTAAAATGTTAAAAGTATGTAAAAATTACACACTACCACTAATTTAACCTCACTTTTGCGAGATGAGCACAGAAAAACCAGCACGTATTACCAGCACTACGGTCCGCGTCGCACTGACTTGACAGCATCTCTACACATATACATATATTACCAAACAATGTAGATGAGACATGAGCCAGACACATACATGAGGAAGACACTAACCGACCTATCGTAACTATTAAAACATATTTTTACAGGTAATCAGATAAAGCTACAGGAACTTTTACTGATAAAACGGAGAAATTATAATTGGTAAATATACAGGGCGAATCAGATTTCAGAACTTAGTCAGAGTATTCAGAATGCAGTAACAAGCGGAGGGAAAAGGTGGTGGTTTTGATATTAAAGCTTTCTCGGAACTGAGTATATTGGTATTATATAATAGTATGGAACAGAAATCAGGTAATTATAAACAGAAAAACAGGCAAGTATAGAACAAAAAAAAACAGGTATTTGGAAACAGAAAAACATAAAAACAGGCAAGTATAGAACAGAAAACAGGTATTTGGAAACAGGTATGGAACAGAAAACCTGTATTTGGAAACAGGTATGGAACAGAAAACAGGTATTTATAAGGAGAAAAAACATAAAAAGAATATTTTCAAACAGGTATGATTACTTCATAAACATCAACGAAGACGAAACGAAAATTCACAAATCTTATGGTAACAGACGAAGTAACCAAATCAATAAATATAAACTGCAATCGTTTTAAACAAATTTACGTATGATATATAATTAGCGGTTCATAGATTTTAGACTCAGCAACAGCAAGTCGAAACTTGCTTAGAAATGTAATTTGATATCCCAAGATGAACACCTGCAAATGACTCATCACTGAAAAATGTATTGCGAAACGCTTGAGAACGTGATATCAGACTCAAAACAAGTCTCAACCTGTCTAAAAATACTGAACACCTGCGTATGACTCACCCTCAGATAGGAAAATGTATAATTATTGCGCAACGTTTGAGAACGTGACTAAAACAAAGTTCCTTGATGACGAAATTCTTAGAAATGTAATTTGATATCCCAAAACGAACACCTGCATATGACTCATCACTGAAAAAATGTATTGCGCAACGCTTGAGAACGTGATATCAGACTCAAAACAAGTTTCAACCTGTTTAAAAATGCTGAACACCTGCAGATGACTCATCATCAGCTGGATGAAATTCCTGGAAAGAAAACCAATAAGTCTGTCAAGTTAATGTAAACATCACGTGATTTATTGCTTGAGGCTTCTCTGTCGGTGGAATTCTTAGAACCCGGTCATGAACATAGGCGTTCAAGGTTAAGCTAAGTCAGCAAGTTGAGGTATGATTCATCGAACACCTGGCGTCTAAACAGTCACGTGATCCACAGCTGCATCAGATATGACATCATCACAGTGTCAATATAAAAAGAAATACAGAGCCTGGCTTCGGTATCATATTTGAGTTAGTGCTTCGAAGTTCATTATCTGATTAAGTGTCTACAAATTTTATAGTTTTGTGCCTTGCAATAGTGCTTAAGCAGAGTGAATTACCAGTCCCACACCCGATATTTTTATGCAAATAATAGTACAGCTTTAATCTAGTTTGATAATATTTCAGTACTGTTTGAATTCAGGGTAAGTTTTTATTTATCTTTGTAAGTGAACTTAGAGTATAGGAAAAATAATTTTAGATTTATAACAAAGCTAAACAGTGTGTGTAACTTTTTAGAAAAGAAACAAGTGCTTAAGCTGAGTGAATTATACGTGACATACATTTTATGTACAAATAATAACAGGGCTTTAACAGGGTTTGATAATATTTCAAGGCTGTACTATTTTAATTAATTAGGTTTTAAGTATGACATAACATTACACAATTTCAAAAACCTGTTACTAATTATTCTAAAATTCTGGTTCAAACCATAGATGATAAAGTATATTTTTACTAACATCTTTTAAGTGTTTTAGAAAGATTGAGTCATTATTTTGCTAAATACAATTTCTGTTTTAGATTATTTGGTTTCTCTACATAATACAAACGTTCGCCTTTCTTGTGCAGCCAGAGCAGTATTTTTTAAAAGCTAAAAATTTATTAGTTCTGTGAGTAAGTTTAAATATCAAATTTATAGAAAATACTAATAGGTATTTTTCAATTTCAGGTTATTGAGATACTATTGACCCTCTAACAGTAAACTAACGAGCTTTAAAATCGTGTGGTGAGTAGACCATGGTTCATTTCTCTATTCAATTTACAGACGTATGTTTGAATACGCCTTTTTTGAGGACGGTGAAACACGCCCTAATCACGTGATCTATTTCAGGTATACCGAGGTTATAAATAGGGGTGCCTGTAGCTCGACCAATCAGTCTATCTTCAGAAGTTGAAGAGTGAACATCATTATAAGATACCTATGAAATTATAAAAATGGAGAAATTCGTTATTGTTAAGGACATCGTGAAGAATGTACAGCGCACCTCTCAGGGCACACGTTAGAGTTTAATCTGAAGCCTGTTCCGGTAGGTGAAGAACCCGTAGGATGGATTAAGGGGGCCACCAATCAGGTCATCGAGAAGGGTACGGAGGGCCTCACCAGCGGCTATCAAGTCAGTTTCTCCATCTGCTCCAAGGATTTCGCCCGAGGGGATGGATGGGTGCGCTTTCGACCCATAGAAGAGGTGACATTCGATGACGTGTGGGACGTTATATCTACAGTGACTTTATACAAGACAGTGGCGACAAGAAGTAAGCCACGCCCCCGCCGCCATATTCTTGCAAATTTTAAATATGAATATATAGGATTTAAATGGATATCTATCATAAAAATGTAAAAACAAGGTAGTTAATGACTATTACCACATCAATTTAGTTGTCACTATGTTCTCTGATAAAATAATAGTTTTAAATCAAGAATTTACGAAATGAAATAAAACCAACCTACTTTGATATTACAGACAGTTTTTAAGAGAATCGCTTAGAAATTGTTTTTAGCCCTTCGCTTGTGTGGTGAAGTGGTGAAAAAATGTTACCTTTTTGAGTGTGGTAGGGTATGGCACACCCCAATTTTTTTAAGGGTTTTTGACAAGATTTTGTAAAAGTTAAAGTTTTATTAGCTTTTTTAAGACCTATACACGGTGTCCCACCGGGAACCGCCTCGATCTATATATGGCAAACTATAATTAGGAAAAAATTGAAAATTGGGCAGTATACCAGTCACTGGGGGAAAGCGATCTAAAATATTTTCAAGATGGCCGCACTTCCGGCTATACCGGAAGTAGGTGTCAACTTGCTTATTTTAAATGGAACACCCTATATATTATTTTCTTTCTGGATTCTACGTACGATTCTAAATACATTTCTTGTAGGATATCCTATACCAATCTTCAACTGTTTTTGAAATATCGATCGGTGAATATTGACATTTTTGTAACTTAAACATGATAGTACATGATAAATTTTTTATGCCGCTTTGAAGACGATATAATTTTTACAAAATAAATGACCGAGCTCCATACAACACGACACTTCTCACAAACATAAAATGTTTTTGTCATTGCATATCATACATCTTGAGGATACCCTATTGATAGTTTATTTTGATTTTGGTTTGGTTCTAGTGGATTTACTTGACGTACTGGTCTAATATGAAATTTCATCATCTTCGGCCTTAACATAAGCCTTCAGCCTGACAATAAGCTTGTTCTGCTTCGTATGATATTTTATGACTATAACTACAAACATTTAATGAACCAAAAAGATCAAAGTACAGGGTACCTCAAACTCGATGGTACGGCCTACTGTGAGGATACAAAAACTTTTAATAAAATTTGGGACACTTGGTATTAAATGGGATGAGGTAAGCTTCATTTTCAGTCGAAAGTATTATTTTTGGGATTTGACAGAAACGAGTAATGACGTCATCAATTATATTTTTTCCAGAATATATCCAATTTTTTTTTCCTGTTAAAACGCTCTCTTTTTTCTGATAAACTTTTATTAGAAAAAAGATTTTGAATTTTTTTTTAAAAACCTTTAGATGTCTACTCGTTTCTGTCAAATCCCAAAGATAATACTTTCTACTGAAAATGGAGCTTACCTCATCCCATTTAACACCACGTGTCCCGAATTTTATGTATCCTCACAATAGGCCCATACCATCGAGTTTGAAACACCCGTACATTTTATTTATAACTTACCTCTGTAAAAAAATGAAAATAGCACCTCAAAAATTGTTACGTAACAAGTGTGGTGGGGTATGTGATACCCCACCACACCAACGAAGGATTAAATAAGATTCACTAACTTACTTTGCAGTAATATTTAATTAAAATGAAAACAGTATAATATCTAATTATTAACAATATTGATATAACTTATTACAACAAGTGACCAGCCAGTGTTTTACTACTATGTTTTCTTGAGGCAGTTTTTGCATTTTTCTGAATTAATTTTTAGTCTAAAAACAATGAATCTCGTTATTATCTTATTTTTAAGTTTGTGGCAGTCTGGTAATTCTAATTTTAAATTTAACATTTCTTTAAAATAAAAATCTTTTATATTTATGTTTTGGGATGAAACAATATTAAAATATTTTTGAAAAACACTTTCCATTTCTAAGAAAAAATAGAAAACTGCCTCTTTAGCAAAAAATAAAGACTGCTCTTTAAATCTCTTAATTAAAGTTAGTTTTGTAAATTTTTGGTAAATTGGATTTTTGGAGCCTGCTGCACTTATACAATTTAAACACGTATTTGAAGTTTTTACAATACTTTTTAGAATATATCCAGATATATTGTACAAAGAATTTAACTCACTGTAGTTTAAATTGAACACGGGAGTTTCAATTTCACTGGGAAGCATCACTTCGTCATGGACTGGCGTTGTAGTTTCTAAGGAATCTAAGAAACCGGCAAGGAACTCTCGCTCATCTTCATCGTAACTACTACTACTTGCATTTTTTAAGTATTGCGAAACACATATTAATTTTAAATTATTTTTCACTTGTACCGCATTTGGCACAATTTGCTTGCTTCGCATAACACAAAATAGATTCTCGAGACAGTCTTGTGAAAATCGACTTGTTAAAACAAATTGATATCCTTTCTTTTCTAACAAATCTGACTGGAGTTCTAATATGGAATGCGTTGATATAAGGACGCCTGTTTGACAAGGTTTCCAAATTTTTTTATAACCAACCTCTATTTTTGTAAATATGTAAATAAATTCTTTCAAAAAATGTATAGTTTCGTTATAAACATCTTTATTTAATTTACTTAGGGCACAAGATGGATGTCTTGAAGTCATCAAATAAAACCATTTCTCCACCTGGTCTAAAAACCACGCCGTTGTCAAATACTCTGGTTTGTTAAGTTCTTCAGCCAGAAATTTAAGGGCACTACTCACAGAGTGGCTGACTACATTGGTTGAAGTTGATACTTTCATTTTAGAAAAATGTGTTGGTACCAGATCTTCTTCTGTCAGTTTTGGTGCAAGTTTAAAAAAATTATCATTTTGGTGCTTTATTACATCTAAGATGTGACTGGCCATTATTTTGTTAGTTTTTAATGAGTACTGTTCTACAATATTAATGGGCAACTCTATAATTTTGTTTGTTACCAGCATTGCCTTTATATTTTTAAATAAATGAGGTACATCTGCAAAGACGCATACATTTTTGTCAGAATTTAAGGGGTGCTGAATTTGATATTTTACAGTGGAGTACTTGCCTGCTCTTATACCCCATGATCTCCATAAAGCCTGATTACAAGGACCCATGTCTGAAGTAATACTTAAAATATTTAAGTCAAGTTCTTTAGCTTTCTTAAATATTTGAATTATTATGTCTTTAAGTACAGCTCCGTTTACAGAGTCGCTGGTGAAGTAATAAGCGACAACCTGTTTCCAACGGCTAGTGATACCACCTAGCATAAACAGTAGAACATGTGTGGCTAGACCTGAATGATCAGGAAGTGTTACTTCCCCAAAGTATTTGCTTAACGATGTATCATAGATTTTCCCTGGGGTAATGGCCATCTCATCTAAAACCAGGACACAATCCTTTTCGTATATTGAAAAGTGTTCCACTTTTATTTTTAAAAATGAAAAAACTTCATTTAGAATCCGGTATCAAACTTTAAATTTTGGAGTCTTCTCTGTAGTGTTCTTATTGATGGCAAAGGATATCCTTGTTTTATTAGTTCACTATATCCACTACCGCCGCAACTAAATTTTAATTTCAAAGACTTTGTGATAGTGTTATTGGTCCACTTCATCAGTTTTGTAGTCTTTTTCAGTTTTTTCTTTTTTAAGGCTGATATTTGATCATTGTTAAATAATTGCTTTAACAGTTCATATTGAGGAATATCTGGTGCTGTTTGTGCCACTTCCACTTTTTTTCTTGCTTGTCTTAGAAGTTTTTTGTATCTTATAGCCTTGTTCTTCTCCCTCACATAAAGTTTCTCGTACCTGTTTAATTTTCCTACTAGTTCTGTTATATCTTTGCCCATGGTTATTTCCTGCAATAACGGAGAAATTCGAGCCCCACTTTCTTCGCTTGAAACAGATGAGGATGACTTCTGAGTTGTTGGTAAATATACATCCAAATCTGCACTTGATGTAGATGGGCCTTCTACAGGAGGTAGTAAAGCTAAAGCTTTATCTGTAGAAAAACATTATTTGTAGTTATGAAATGTCTACAAGAAGAATTATTAAAAAGTAATTATTTATTAAAGGATTTCAAGGGTAGATTTGTTTATTAAACTGGAATGGGAATGTACCGAGTCGGGACATTATAATTTTGTCATTGCGAGCACAAGATTTTCATCATTAACATTTGGTATTATGTAAGTATGTAGTTACCAATTTTTGTGCAATTTAAATAAAAAATATTTTTCAAATCATTAAAAATTATTGTATCTTTGCAAATGCTCTACGTAGGTACTATGCGATTATGTCAAAACCAAAATGGAATAAAATATTACTACTTACCATATGAAAGTTTAGACTTCTTTGGAGAAAGAGGTTTCCTTTGAACTGGAGATTTTCTTTTAGTTTTTGCTTGTGTAAAAGAAAAAATTGTAGGAACAGCACTGGTCTTTAAAATTCTTTTGCCATCTACACGAGGCTTTTCCCACATTTCAGGAGCAAAATGAACCTTGAAACACATTAAATAAAAAATCAATATTACATTTATTTACAAAAAAAAGAACGGTGTGTGCACAATAGAAGTGAAAACTTCTACAAAGCGATATTAAACACTAAATAAAATAAAAAAAAACTTCTTGATGGGCATCGAACCCGATACTTTTTGCTTGCTAAACGAGCACCCTACCTCTTAGACATTATCTGACTGGAACACTTTTGTCAAAAACGAGTATAAGTAGGCATACAGACCGGCATAATACATATTATTTAATACTTAGTTGATTATTATATTTTTATGTGTATAATTTAGCAGTTAGGTAGATAATTATTCAGATTAATATATTACAGACTGACAAGATGTACAGAGTGATCCAAATAAGACTTTAAATTTCTTGCCATTGACTTGTTTTGGCTGAAGTCGAATCGAGCCTACTTTACCCAAATGAGAGTTAAAGAGCCCACCGTGATGATTTTCAATACCCAAGAAAAATGTGCTAAACGTGCCTAAAGAAGTTTTCACTTCAAAAAAAAGCTTCTAGTTTTACCTCACATAAACATGAATAATCTGTTGGTGTCCAGTTCTCTCTTTTCATTTTAATGAGCCATTCTTTTCTTCTCAATGGGTTTTTGGGAAAGTGTTTCATTAAAAAACCCTTCTTTGCAGAATTACTGCAATTGATTGCAGCACAACCAGGCATTTAAAAAATACAGTGTACTCCTTAACCCTAGAAAAAAGAGAAAACTTTATACTTAAAATAATTAAGACTTTGTCGTCAAAGTAATGTTAGTTTAGTACCTAATCTTCATGATCTATACTGCCCTGTTAAGCATAGAAGTCGTATAACTGACAAAATTGTCATTTTGAGATATTATCAAGTTAAGATAATTTGATATGCCATCAAAGCGAAAATTTTTAGTGAAAATTGAATTTAATATATTATGATATGTAATAGATCATATTCTAATGGGCCAAAGCATGATTTCGTAAAGTAATTAGAAATTAGATTTTTGATATATTCGACATTTAGCGTTAACATGTAAAGCATTTGAAAAATAATAAAACCAGTGTTCTACACGAAACGGTACCTAATAATTATTTTATTGGAAGGAAAAAATATAAAACAAATATAGCTACAAGACACAAGCATGAAAGAAGTTACTTATAACACATTTACTGGTCATCTTATCAAGGTTATAAATGTAAGGTTATGTGGAACCGTTGTTAATAAAAATTGTAAATTCCGTAACTGCGTGTTATTTTGTGTAGATGAGACATATACTTCTAACATTTACAGATATGACAAATTTGCCTAACAAGTACAGCAGTTTGGCAGATACGACAAAACTTCAGAGCTAGATAATGATCATAAACGGTGCATATTCGCCAACAAACAAGTACATAGATATGTGATAGATATATTAAAGATCAAGTTCTAGATGTCAAAATACTTAAAAATGTGGATATGACTTCTATGGTTAACAGGGCAATAATACAAACAAACTTAACAAACATCTATAAATCCACACAGTAAAAAAATCTTAGCTGAAGCACAAATTTTTTACTTTTCCATGAATAAATAGGGATAAATGTAATATTTACCAGTATTAAATACAAGTATGTATCAGGCCAAACACACAAACTAATTTTTTCACTTTCACTTAACTTTATATTTCACAAAAATCCATAAAATGCAACACGAAAATCAAAAACTACATAAGAAACGCACGCTACCGAAAATGGTAAACAATATAATTTAGCAAAAGTATGGCGGCCGAAACCACGTGATCTAGAGAACCAATGAAAAATAAGACCCCCATTGTCGCCACTGTCCCTATAAAGTCACTGTAGTTATATCCAGCGTCTATCAATCAAACTCCACGGGGCTCGACACTGCAACTTTCTGCTTGGGGGTGACATCTGTAAAAATGCCCGCAGGAAAAGGAAAAGACAGAAGCCGCAAATAGAACACTTTCGAGGAAGAGTGCGGAATGAGACGGGGTATTATCGTTATAAATAACAGAGACAACATGTGCTTACCCCGAGCCCTAGTAATAGCTATGGCATGTGTTACCAAGGATCCTGAGCAAACCAAAGTGCGTAAGGATACCGGAAAAATACAAACCCAAAGAGCTGTCGAGCTCTTGAGGGAGGCAGATGTAGTTATACCTGAAGAAGGCTGTGGCATACCCGAGCTACAACAGTTCCAACAACACTTACGAAATTTTAATATCGTGGTGTATCGGTATGGAATCAAGGGACGTGATACTATATTTAAGGGGGAGGCAGAAGGTCCCAACTTCAATTTGCTGTACCACGAGGGGCACTACAATGTCATCACCTCCCTCACTGCTGCCTTCTGCTGCTCCTACTTTTGCGAGAGTTGCAGCACACCCTTTGATCATAAGAGCAATCATAGGTGCGGAGGTACCTGTGTTACGTGTTATCAATCGCCTGCCTGTCAACAAACCTTGAAAATTATATGTAATGTCTGTAAGAGGTCATTCAGGGGGCGGAATGCTACGACAATCATCTTAAACCAACGTCTTATAATCAAAATAGCTCTGTTTGCGAGACCATTAGAAGATGCGTCTAGTGTTACAAGTCTCTGATGGCGGGACGACAACATACCTGCGGCGAGGTGTATTGCAAGGTGTGTAGAGCCCATGCGCCAGCCGACCATCTGTGTTCCATGCAACCCGACACCGGTAAGCCGAAAACAAACGACCTACTCTTCGTCTTTTACGATCTGGAGACGAGACAGGAGAAGGAGCTCGAAGACGGATCTCACCTTCACGAACCCAACCTCTGTGTCTTCAAACAATGTTGTGATATGTGTTTGGAGACTGAAGTTAAGGTTTGCCAAAAATGTGGACCAAGGCTCCAGGTATTAAAAGTAGAACCGATTCCTAGGTTTATGGAGTTTATTATGAATCAGAGGAAGAAGTTTAAGCAGGTGGTGGCTATTGCACATAACGGTCAGGCCTTTGACCACCAGTTCGTTTTGAACCACGTTCTTACCAAGACGGACCTAACCCCTGAACTCATCATGCGAGGAACCAAAATTATAATGATGAGCGTGGGTAATGTCAAGTTCCTGGACTCCCTCAACTATTTTCCCATGGCCCTGTCCAAGCTTCCCAAGGCTTTTGGTCTTGGAGATGGGTTTAAGAAAGGGTATTTCTCCCAACTCTTTAATACCGCGGCAAACGCAAACTATGTTGGACCCCTACCACCTGCCGAATATTACAGCCCCGACACAATGAAGGAGGGTGACAGAGCGGCGTTTTTTGCCTAGCACGAGCAGCACAAGGACGAGATTTTTGACATGCAGCGAGACCTGGTGGAGTACTGTGTATCCGATGTGGAAATTTTGACAGCGGCATGTCTCAAGTTTAGACACCAAGTTATGCTTAATGGAAATGTGTGTCCATTTACGAATGGTTGCACAATTGCCTCGGCCTGTAACAAGGTGTTTAGACGCAATTTTCTTCAAGCAAACACCATAGGTATCATACCCAAGGGCGGGTACAGATGGCGGGACAACCAGTCCAAAATAGCCACCCAATGGCTGATATGGGAGAAGCAAACCAGAAGCATAAAATCAGGCATGTCGCAAAGCAGCAGGAGGCCATAGTACAGGGTGTCAAAGTTGATGGTTATTGTGAGGAAACCATTCAGATCTTTGAGTTTCACGGCTGTTACTACCATGGATGCCCCTCATGTTTTAAACATGGGCGTGACGAGCCCATGCACGATGATACCGCCCAGACACTAGATACCAGATATGAGGCCACCACAGCCAAGACAGAGAGGTTGAGAACATTAGGGTATGACGTCACCGAAATGTGGGAGTGCCAGTTTAGGCGACAGCTCCAGCAGAACGAGGAGCTCAGAACATACACCCACGAGCACCCGCTACTCAACAATACTCCTCTCAACCCCCGAGACGCTTTCTACGGCGGCCGAACTGGAAACACCGTTGAGTACTACAGATGTGAGCCTGGGGAGAAGATCAAGTACGTGGACGTGTGTAGCCTGTACCCCTGGGCTTGTAAATATGGCAAGTTTCCCATTGGTCACCCCAAAGTGCTTGTGGGTAACGAATGCCCCAAGGACTTGACAGGTGTCGACGGTGTAATTAAATGCAAGATTCTGCCACCACAAGATTTACAACACCCCATCCTTCCTACCAAGATGAATAACAAACTTATGTTTGTGCTCTGTCGCACCTGTGGCGAACAGATGAACCAGGGTGAATGTCATCACGACGAGGAAGAGAGATCTCTGACGGGTACGTGGGTGGTGGACGAGGTTGTGAAAGCCATTAATAAAGGATATTGCCTAGAAGAGGTTTTCGAGGTGTGGTCTTATCAGATCGATAGGTTTGAAAAGATCACAAAGACAGGGGGCCTCTTTACAGCAATGATGAATAAATTCATTAAGGTCAAGCAGCAGGCAACAGGCTGGCCTTCCCACTGTATCACACAAGAATAAAAAGATGCCTATATCGAGCAGTTTTTGGACAGAGAGGATGTGAAGTTGGAGTTTGCGGAGATTGTGGAAAACCCAGGACTGAGATCTTTGGCCAAACTGATATTAAATAGCTTTTGGGGTAAATTGGGTCAGAGAGAAAATCAGCCAAAGACGAGGATTGTCAGAGTCCCCGAAGAGTTATTCTCAATGTTAGCAAACCCCTCCATTTACGTCAATAGTGCACTGCCCATAAACGAAGACACTCTCGTCGTCAGCTGGGAGCACAGGGAGGAGGCTTATGATCCTCTAACTACCGTTAATGTAGTCCTCGCAGCTTACGTAACCACCCAAGCAAGGCTCTAGCTGTACAGCTACCTTGAACAGTTAGGACAGAGGGTACTATACTACGACACAGATTCTGTCATATACGTGTCGAGAGAGGGGGAGTATGATGTACCTACGGGGGAGTTCATCGGGGACATGACCTACGAGTTGGAATGTTATGGTCCTGGTAGCTACATTACTGAGTTCGTCAGTGGAGGCCCCAAGAACTACGCATACAAGGTTTTCTCCACTAAGAACCAACGAGAAGAAATTACATGCAAGGTAAAGGGCATCTCACTGAATTACGCCGCCTCTCAGCTAATAAACTTTGAGGCTATAAAGGACATCGTTATAACTCCCTCAGACCCTGTATACATCACCGCAAACTATATCCGGAGGACAAAAGAGCATGAGGTGATTACAAGAGAGGAAACTAAAAAATATAAGCCCCACTCCACCAAGAGGAGGTTTTTTGAATATTGTTACGGGTTTATTTTTACCCGGCTTATTTAGTAATATTCATTGTAGATTTAAATTATAAACCACTACTTTTTTATCCAAAATATTATTTAGCCAAGAATTAGCATTATTAAAGTCCAATAAATAGAGAACACATAAAACAATAATACCATTTATTACAATAGAATTAATATCACACATATAATAACATATCTCAACCGTTCTACGCCTCGAGCATAGGTAAAATGTAATTCCATTTTCCCTAAAAACAAAATATGCATTAGAGCAAAATAATACCAGCTTATCTAAGTTTAACTTACCTATTCAAATAGTAGATTCCTCCATAAAACCTTTGATTTTATTAACTCTGTCTAGATTTTCATTAGTTTAGACTCCGAGCGAACCGAAAGGAAGATACATCTTGGCAGTGAACTAAAAAGTGCAGAAGGGATATTTTATATAGATTAACTTATTACAACACACAACGACTATTGCATTCAATTTATTCTAAAATTCATTACAGTTTTCCCTATTTTCAGTTAACCTCAATATATTAAAATGTAAATATTATGTAATATTATGTTTGTAATAATATGCTTATGTTTGGTATATAAAATTTTCTGTCATATTTATCATGGATTTGCCAGAAACAGCAGAAACTGTTTCCATATTAAAAGGGACACTATAGTCATCTCTGACTAAACTCTACCAATAGAGAGAGGTAGCAGGTATTTAACTTATATTTTAATAAATTCCCTAGAAATTGTCTGTAAGAATTTCTAGAATACCCCTTCCATAGATACAAAAACATGGGTTTTAAATGTTTCTTTATATACTTCCTGGTTGAGAGGAACCATTTTGTAATTTGGAGACTGAAGGTCTACACTTAAAGTCTATACTGATTTAATTAATCTGACAAATCGCATTTATTAACCTAAATAGCAGTAGTGCTAAACATCACAGCGGTTGCTGGATCATAAAAGGTTGTTTTATTAAATGTAATAAGGTTTTGTCACCGTTAATTCTCCCAGATAAGTACCACTTTCTGGCCAACCACCACCTTCAGGTAAGCCAAAACCCACTATCTCTGCCACTTACATTCACTTACTGCACGGATATGTATCTCTCTTTTAGGCCAGCTTACATAGGACTATATTTCACTGTCCCTAGTACACCGTAGGGCTTCATCGCTACATAGGGTCCCATTTTTACCAGCTAATTACACACCTAGCCAGCTAATCCTACACTGCTTACCAACTCTCCGCAGGTATCATCATCCAAAGTATCGACATCGGAGGACAAGAAGTTGCTCTCCCGAGTAACTTTCAGGCAACTTGTAACTTATTTATTCATGCTTATTGCTATTATTTGATTTGTTTCGCTACCAAAGTGCATGGGCTTTTTACTTTGCTGCTTGTTTTATTATTTTATGCCTAGTGTTGCTTATATTCCCATTAGTAGATATTATTATATATTGGCCATCTGCCTTATTTAGCTGTTAGTGTATCGCTGCTAAAACATAGAGTTTGGTTAACGGTTTTTTTGTATAATTAGGTGATAGTTACCTATTAAATTAAACATTATAGATTAAGTACCTACCTGATACTGTACACTCTCTTATATATTTTATGCTGTACACCAAGGTATACCTAGGTAATTTGAGGCACTAATATGCACCAGATTTTGTCCCCTGTTATACATAATTAAGTACTTCGTTAATATCTAAGCTCTGCTCTTCCCGATATACCAAGCATTCTTGACCGCTTATATAACAATATAACCTAACCTCTTTTTCTGTTTTATAACGTAACTGCTATTCTGACTGTTCATCTGTTCCGTCCTGTTACACTGGTTACGTTTACTGTTACTTTCGCCTTGTCTTGTACTCATCTTATACCAAATCCTGAATACCTATAATATATAATCTAAAGATTATTATTGTTTTTCTTTGTTCTTCATAAATTGACACTAGATAATAAAAGTGATCATAGTCATAGAACACAGATAGCGAAGTGCGTTCACCGCACCCATTGGTAATAGTTACCAAACCTTTTGTTACCGCCCTTTAACCCACGAACTACCCCTGAATCCTCTGGACTAAGGCGGACCAGAGGTAAAGGTAGCAAAATTGGCGCCCAACGTGTAATTTTTTTAATTTCACATTGTAGTAGATCAAACTGACGTTCTAAGTATCATTCTTTTTCATGGTATTATTAAATTCCTAATTTCGTAAAACAAAATTATTGGTCTATGTGTGTTTGTGAGTACAGGTACAGGTTTAATTGGCAGTAAAAAGTAAACAGTAGTTTTTTAACAGAGATCGAAAAAAAATAAGCAAGTAACAAATAAGCAAGTTGCAGAGTGAAAGCGATACATGAAAGTTTTTATTCTTTCTCCTTAAATAAAATAATAAACTGTCGAATATCGGCTGTAGTGTTGGCAAGTTTTATTATTAAGAACTAGTTATTTATAGTAAGAACTTCTCCAGTTAAATTCGGTCAGTGAGTGCGATGCATATCCTATTCCTTGGGTGATTTCTATTCTTGACAAACTGCGTGATGCCAAATATCTGACAACACTCGATATCAAATCCGCCTACTGGCAGATACCAGTATCTCCAGATAGTAAACCACTGACAGCATTTACCGTTCCGAATCGTGGATTATTTCAATTTTGCAGAATGCCGTTTGGTTTGCAAAGCGCTCCAGCGGTGTGGCAACGTCTTATAGAGGCTGTTTTAAGGGCAGATCTTGATTCTTTTGTTTTCGTTTATCTTGACGATGTAATAATATGCACGCCAACGTTTGAACAACATTTGGATGTCCTGGAGAAGGTCATCCAGAGAATAAAAGACGCTGGCCTAACACTCAACAAAGAGAAATGTAATTTCTGTAAACCAGAGTTACGTTATTTGGGATATGTCGTAAATTCTGGTGGACTTATGGTAGATCCACAAAAAGTTGAAGCCGTGGTTCAGATTCCAACTCCACGAACCGTCACCGAAGTGAGAAGGGTCGTAGGACTGGCGTCATGGTACCGAAGATTCATCCCAAACTTCAGTACTGTGGTAGCTCCTCTGACAGCCCTGACAAAGAAGAATATCCACTTTGAATGGACCACTTCATGCCAGCAAGCTCTCGATACAGTGAAAGAACATCTCGTCAGTGCTCCAGTTTTAAGCTGCCCTAATTTTGAGTTACCCTTTACCATTCAGACAGATGCATCGGATTATGGCCTGGGAGCTGTTCTAACACAAGTGCAAGATGGTGAAGAAAGGGTAATATGTTACCTCAGTCGCTCATTATTGAAAAATGAACGCAAGTTCACAACAACAGAGAAGGAATGCCTTGCAGTGATCTTCGCCGTGGAAAAATTAAGACCGTACGTGGAGGGGACGAAATTTACTGTTGTCACGGACCACTACAGTCTCAAGTGGCTTTTTAGTATAAAGGATCCTGTGGGAAGAATAGCAAGATGGGCGCTGCGATTGCAGCAATATGACTTCGACATTGTTCACCGTAAAGGTGCAGAGAACGTCGTCCCCGATGCCCTATCCAGATCCGTGTCAGTTGTAGATTCTCCTTCCACCGAGACTACACCAACTGATCCTTGGTATCGAAGTATGATTACCCGTGTTACTGCTAACCCTGACAAGTATCCGCTTTGGCGTCTCGAAAACGATATCTTGTATTACCATAAGAGACGAGAGTACCCCGAACTAAGAGAACCATCCAGTTCTTGGTTGAAAGTAATCCCAAAAGAGCGTCGAATAGAAATTATTCGCGAAAATCACGATCCACCTACCTGTGGACACTTGGGTATTTATAAAACTTCAGCTCGAATTAGCGAGAAATATTACTGGCCAAAACTGAAGTCGGATGTGGCTAGATATATATCTAGATGTACAATTTGCCTCAGTACGAAACCGTTACAGAAGAAACCCGCTGGAAAAATGCTTAGTGCACAAATTACTGCTACTCATCCATGGGAATTAGTTAGCGCAGATATTGTAGGACCACTACCTCGATCCTCCAGTGGCTACAGTTACATCCTATCTGTTTGCGATTGTTTCACGAAGTTTGTCTTATTGTTTCCTTTGCGTTCCGCAACAGCATCGGCTGTGTCCCGAATTATGGAAGATAATGTGATTCTTGTTTTTGGAGCTCCAATTAGGTTGATTGTGGATAATGGTGTCCAATTTACAAGCCATAAGTTTAGGGAGTCCATGCAGAAGTATCACATCACCATAAAGTATCTAGCAAATTATAACCCACAAGCAAACCCCGTGGAAAGGGTACATCGTGTAATAAAAACCATGCTAGCCTTTTACGTAGAGGATAACCATCGAAACTGGGAAAAGTACCTCGCTAAAGTCGCCTTTGCTATTAGGTCAGCCCGCCATGAAGTTACAGGTCACACTCCAAACTTCTTGAATTTCGGACGCGAAGTCCATATTTCTGGAGACAGAAATTCACATGACCCGGCAACAACAGATGCAGAAACCTACATCAAGAAGATAGAGGTATTAGATAAATTATATCAGGATGTGACTAAGAGGTTAAAATCCGCATACGACAAGAGTCGTCAAACTTACAACCTTCGCCGCAGAGACGAAAAGTTTTCCTTGAATCAGAAAGTGTGGGAAAAGAATCCAGTATTATCTGATGCATCAAAAGGTTTTACTGCAAAGTTAGCGCCAAAATTCATGGGTCCGTGCACAGTCACGAAGGTTGTGTCACCTTGGACATATGAGTTAGTAGGTCCTAACGGACGAAATTTGGGTACATGGCATGCGAAGGATCTGAAGGCGCATCCTCCGGATCAGTAAATCTATCTTTTTGTTTGTTTCGTGCCGTGTAACAGTTCAACGGGTAGAGAAAGCGCATTTTAGGTAGTTCAAATCTTTTTTTTTTATTGTTTTTTTTTTATTAAGCAAGGGTGGGATTGTTACGGGTTTATTTTTACCCGGCTTATTTAGTAATATTCATTGTAGATTTAAATTATAAACCACTACTTTTTTATCCAAAATATTATTTAGCCAAGAATTAGCATTATTAAAGTCCAATAAATAGAGAACACATAAAACAATAATACCATTTATTACAATAGAATTAATATCACACATATAATAACATATCTCAACCGTTCTACGCCTCGAGCATAGGTAAAATGTAATTCCATTTTCCCTAAAAACAAAATATGCATTAGAGCAAAATAATACCAGCTTATCTAAGTTTAACTTACCTATTCAAATAGTAGATTCCTCCATAAAACCTTTGATTTTATTAACTCTGTCTAGATTTTCATTAGTTTAGAATCCGAGCGAACCGAAAGGAAGATACATCTTGGCAGTGAACTAAAAAGTGCAGAAGGGATATTTTATATAGATTAACTTATTACAACACACAACGACTATTGCATTCAATTTATTCTAAAATTCATTACAGTTTTCCCTATTTCCAGTTAACCTCAATATATTAAAATGTAAATATAACCTTATGTTTGGTATATAAAATTTTCTGTCATATTTATCATGGATTTGCCAGAAACAGCAGAAACTGTTTCCATATTAAAAGGGGCACTATAGTCATCTCTGACTAAACTCTACCAATAGAGAGAGGTAGCAGGTATTTAACTTATATTTTAATAAATTCCCTAGAAATTGTCTGTAAGAATTTCTAGAATACCCCTTCCATAGATACAAAAACATGGGTTTTAAATGTTTCTTTATATACTTCCTGGTTGAGAGGAACCATTTTGTAATTTGGAGACTGAAGGTCTACACTTAAAGTCTATACTGATTTAATTAATCTGACAAATCGCATTTATTAACCTAAATAGCAGTAGTGCTAAACATCACAGCGGTTGCTGGATCATAAAAGGTTGTTTTATTAAATGTAATAAGGTTTTGTCACCGTTAATTCTCCCAGATAAGTACCACTTTCTGGCCAACCACCACCTTCAGGTAAGCCAAAACCCACTATCTCTGCCACTTACATTCACTTACTGCACGGATATGTATCTCTCTTTTAGGCCAGCTTACATAGGACTATATTTCACTGTCCCTAGTACACCGTAGGGCTTCATCGCTACATAGGGTCCCATTTTTACCAGCTAATTACACACCTAGCCAGCTAATCCTACACTGCTTACCAACTCTCCGCAGGTATCATCATCCAAAGTATCGACATCGGAGGACAAGAAGTTGCTCTCCCGAATAACTTTCAGGCAACTTGTAACTTATTTATTCATGCTTATTGCTATTATTTGATTTGTTTCGCTACCAAAGTGCATGGGCTTTTTACTTTGCTGCTTGTTTTATTATTTTATGCCTAGTGTTGCTTATATTCCCATTAGTAGATATTATTATATATTGGCCATCTGCCTTATTTAGCTGTTAGTGTATCGCTGCTAAAACATAGAGTTTGGTTAACGGTTTTTTTGTATAATTAGGTGATAGTTACCTATTAAATTAAACATTATAGATTAAGTACCTACCTGATACTGTACACTCTCTTATATATTTTATGCTGTACACCAAGGTATACCTAGGTAATTTGAGGCACTAATATGCACCAGATTTTGTCCCCTGTTATACATAATTAAGTACTTCGTTAATATCTAAGCTCCGCTCTACCCGATATACCAAGCATTCTTGACCGCTTATATAACAATATAACCTAACCTCTTTTTCTGTTTTATAACGTAACTGCTATTCTGACTGTTCATCTGTTCCGTCCTGTTACACTGGTTACGTTTACTGTTACTTTCGCCTTGTCTTGTACTCATCTTATACCAAACCCTGAATACCTATAATATATAATCTAAAGATTATTATTGTTTTTCTTTGTTCTTCATAAATTGACACTAGATAATAAAAGTGATCATAGTCATAGAACACAGATAGCGAAGTGCGTTCACCGCACCCATTGGTAATAGTTACCAAACCTTTTGTTACCGCCCTTTAACCCACGAACTACCCCTGAATCCTCTGGACTAAGGCGGACCAGAGGTAAAGGTAGCAATATAAGTAATATTCTTTTGAATCCATAGCTCTCTACCCTATGGATTCAAAAGGGCAAGATATGAGCCTCTTCAAAAGATGTATATATTTTGTTTTTACTGTTATTGTTTTACATTGTGTTGTTATTTACATCATGTTTTTTTTTTATTTTGGTAGTAGTAGTTATGGTTTTACCTTTTCATACCGGTTCGATCGGTGAGGTTTGTCCTTGTTATACCTACACGTTATTCTCGTTATCCCTGTTTACCCTTATTGAGGTTTTTTGAAACCTCCTCTTGGTGGAGTGAGGCTTATATTTTCTAGTTTCCTCTCTTGTAATCACCTCATGCTCTTTTGTCCTCCGGATATAGTTTGCGGTGATATATACAGGGTCTGAGGGAGTTATAACCATGTCCTTTATAGCCTCAAAGTTTATTAGCTGAGAGGCGGCGTAATTCAGTGAGATGCCCTTTACCTTGCATGTAATTTCTTCTCGTTGGTTCTTAGTGGAGAAAACCTTGTATGCGTAGTTCTTGGGGCCTCCGCTGACGAACTCAGTAATGTAGCTACCAGGACCATAACATTCCAACTCGTCGGTCATGTCCCCGATGAACTCCCCCGTAGGTACATCATACTCCCCCTCTCTCGACACGTATATGACAGAATCTGTGTCGTAATATAGTACCCTCTATCCTAACTGTTCAAGGTAGCTGTACAGCTTGAGCCTTGTTTGGGTGGTTACGTAAGCTGCGAGGACAACATTAACGGTAGTTAGAGGATCATATGCCTCCTCCCTGTGCTCCCAGCTGACGACGAGGGTGTCTTCGTTTATGGGCAGTGCACTATTGACGTGAATGGAGGGGTTTGCTAACATTGAGAAGAACTCTTCTGGGGCTCTGACGATCCTCGTCTTTGGCTGATTTTCTCTCTGACCCAATTTACCCCAAAAGCTATTTAATATCAGTTTGGCCAAAGATCTCAGTCCTGAGTTTTCCACAATCTCCGCAAACTCCAACTTCACATCCTCTCTGTCCAGGAACTGCTCGATATAGGCATCTTTTTGTTCTTGTATGATGCAGTGGGAAGGCCAGCCTGTTGCCTGCTGCTTGACCTTAATGAAGTTATTCATCATTGCTGTAAAGAGGCCCCCTGTCTTTGTGATCTTATCAAACCTATCAATCTGATAAGACCACACCTCGAAAACCTCTTCTAGGCAATATCCTTTATTAATGGCTTTCACAACCTCGTCCACCACCCACGTACCCGTCAGAGATCTCTCTTCCTCGTCGTGATGACATTCACCCTGGTTCATCTGTTCGCCACAGGTGCGACAGAGCACAAACATAAGTTTGTTATTTATCTTGGTAGGAAGGATGGGGTGTTGTAAATCTTGTGGTGGCAGAATCTTGCATTTAATTACACCGTCGACACCTGTCAAGTCTTTGGGGCATTCGTTACCCACGAGCACTTTGTGGTGACCAATGGGAAACTTGCCATATTTACAAGCCCAGGGGTACAGGCTACACACGTCCACGTACTTGATCTTCTCCCCAGGCTCACATCTATAGTACTCAACGGTGTTTCCAGTTCGGCCGCCTTAGAAAGCGTCTCGGGGGTTGAGAGGAGTATTGTTGAGTAGCGGGTGCTCGTGGGTGTATGTTCTGAGCTCCCCGTTCTGCTGGAGCTGTCGCCTAAACTGGCACTCCCACATTTCGGTGACGTCATACCCTAATGTTCTCAACCTCTCTGTCTTGGTTGTGGTGGCCTCATATCTGGTATCTAGTGTCTGGGCGGCATCATCGTGCATGGGCTCGTCACGCCCATGTTTAAAACATGAGGGGCATCCATGGTAGTAACAGCCGTGAAACTCAAAGATCTGAATGGTTTCCTCACAATAACCATCAACTTTGACACCCTGTACTATGGCCTCCTGCTGCTTTGCGACATGCCTGATATTTATGCTTCTGGTTTGCTTCTCCCATATCAGCCATTGGGTGGCTATTTTGGACTGGTTGTCCCTCCATCTGTACCCGCCCTTGGGTATGATACCTATGGTGTTTGCTTGAAGAAAATTGCGTCTAAACACCTTGTTATAGGCCGAGGCAATTGTGCAACCATTCGTAAATGGACACACATTTTCATTAAGCATAAGTTGGTGTCTAAACTTGAGACATGCCGCTGTCAAAATTTCCACATCGGATACACAGTACTCCACCAGGTCTCGCTGCATGTCAAAAATCTCGTCCTTGTGCTGCTCGTGCCAGGCAAAAAACGCCGCTCTGTCACCCTCCTTCATTGTGTCGGGGCTGTAATATTCGGCAGGTGGCAGGTGTCCAACATAGTTTGCGTTTGCCGCGGTATTAAAAGAGGTGGGGGAAATACCCTTTCTTAAACCCATCTCCAAGACTAAAAGCCTTGGGAAGCTTGGACAGGGCCATGGGAAAATAGTTGAGGGAGTCCAGGAACTTGACATTACCCACGCTCATCATTATAATTTTGGTTCCTCGCATGATGAGTTCAGGGGTTAGGTCCGTCTTGGTAAGAACGTGGTTCAAAACGAACTGGTGGTCAAAGGCCTGACAGTTATGTGCAATAGCCACCACCTGCTTAAACTTCTT
Organism: Pogonocherus hispidulus; assembly: GCA_963924545.1. Lineage (NCBI taxonomy): Eukaryota > Metazoa > Arthropoda > Insecta > Coleoptera > Cerambycidae > Pogonocherus > Pogonocherus hispidulus. The sequence continues at coordinate 35,337,524 of OZ004695.1, forward strand.
CCTCTGATTCATAATAAACTCCATAAACCTAGGAATCGGTTCTACTTTTAATACCTGGAGCCTTGGTCCACATTTTTGGCAAACCTTAACTTCGGTCTCCAAACACATATCACAACATTGTTTGAAGACACAGAGGTTGGGTTCGTGAAGGTGAGATCCGTCTTCGAGCTCCTTCTCCTGTCTCGTCTCCAGATCGTAAAAGACGAAGAGTAGGTCGTTTGTTTTCGGCTTACCGGTGTCGGGTTGCATGGAACATAGATGTTCGGCTGGCGCATGGGCTCTACACACCTTGCAATACACCTCGCCGCAGGTATGTTGTCGTCCCGCCATCAGAGACTTGTAACACTAGACGCATCTTCTAATGGTCTCGCAAAAAGAGCTATTTTGATTATAAGCCGTTGGTTTAAGATGATTGTCGTAGCATTGCTGCCCCCTGAATGACCTCTTACAGACATTACATATAATTTTCAAGGTTTGTTGACAGGCAGGCGATTGATAACACGCAACACAGGTACCTCCGCACCTATGATTGCTCTTATGATCAAAGGGTGTGCTGCAACTCTCGCAAAAGTAGGAGCAGCAGAAGGCAGCAGTGAGGGAGGTGATGACATTGTAGTGCCTCTCGTGGTACAGCAAATTGAGGTTGGGACCTTCTGCCTCCCCCTTAAATATAGTATCACGTCCCTTGCTTCCATACCGATACACCACGATATTAAAATTTCGTAAGTGTTGTTGGAACTGTTGTAGCTCGGGTATGCCACAGCCGTCTTCAGGTATAACTACAACTGCCTCCCTCAACAGCTCGACAGCTCTTTGGGTTTGTATTTTTCCGGTATCCTTACGCACTTTGGTTTGCTCAGGATCCTTGGTAACACATGCCATAGCTATTACTAGGGCTCGGGGTAAGCACATGTTGCCTCTGTTATTTATAACGATAATACCCCGTCTCATTCCGCACTCTTCCTCGAAAGTGTTCTATTTGCGGCTTCTGTCTTTTCCTTTTCCTGCGGGCATTTTTACAGATGTCACCCCCAAGCAGAAAGTTGCAGTGTCGAGCCCCGTGGAGTTTGATTGATAGACGCTGGATATAACGTCCCACACGTCATCGAAAGTCACCTCTTCTACGGGTCGAAAGCGCACCCATCCATCCCCTCGGGCGAAATCCTTGGAGCAGAAGGAGAAACTGGCTTGATCGCCCTTAATCCATCCTACGGGTTCTTCACCTACCGGAACAGGCTTCAGATTAAACTCTAACGTTAAAGCGCTGTACATTCTTCACGATGTCCTTAACAATAACGAATTTCTCCATTTTTATAATTTCAGAGGTATCTTATAATGATGTTCACTCTTCAACTTCTGAAGATAGACTGATTGGTCGAGCTACAGGCACCCCTATTTATAACCTCGGTATACCTGAAATAGATCACGTGATTAGGGCGTGTTCCACCGTCCTCAAAAAAGGCGTATTCAAACATACGTCTGTAAATTGAATAGAGAAATGAACCATGGTCTACTCACCACACGATTTTAAAGCTCGTTAGTTTACTGTTAGAGGGTCAATAGTATCTCAATAACCTGAAATTGAAAAATACCTATTAGTATTTTCTATAAATTTGATATTTAAACTTACTCACAGAACCAATAAATTTTTAGCTTTTAAAAAATACTGCTCTGGCTGCACAAGAAAGGTGAACGTTTGTATTATGTAGAGAAACCAAATAATCTAAAACAGAAATTGTATTTAGCAAAATAATGATTCAATCTTTCTAAAACACTTAAAAGATGTTGGTAAAAATATACTTTATCATCTATGGTTTGAACCAGAATTTTAAAATAATTAGTAACAGGTTTTTGAAATTGTGTAATGTTATGTCATACTTAAAACCTAATGAGTTCAAATAGTACAGCCCTGAAATATTATCAAACCTGTTAAAGCCCTGTTATTATTTGTACATAAAATGTATGTCACGTATAATTCACTCAGCTTAAGCACTTGTTTCTTTTCTAAAAAGTTACACACACTGTTTAGCTTTGTTATAAATCTAAAATTATTTTTCCTATACTCTGCAACGTATTTCTCTCTGTTCTTTTGTGAGAAGATAATACTTATGTTACACAGCGGACGGCAGCTGTTCGCCTATTAGAGCATGAGTCGTAGGTTCACTTGGTCAATCGTGTTTTCTTATAAGTCAACAAATCTCTCAATTTTGGGCGCCACTCCATCCTTGGTTTAATTGGTAGGCAAGTGGAGTACCTCTGAGTGATATGTACCAAATTAGAAATTAACGCTAGCTAGCTGAAATAAAAATATAGTACCTCTTTCGACAAATAAAACTACACAGTATATGGTCCGAGATATGATCTATTTAATAATTGTTACTGGTGGATTAAATAATATTTAAGTATTACAGCAGGCAGTTTAACCTGTATAGAATTACAATTGAGATCTCTAGGGAAATCAAGAATCTAGATCCTTTTACAAGGTTAACCAATTCTGAAAGAGTGAAGCTCGTATACTTAAATTACTAATTAAATTTGAAAGAGTGAAGCTCATATACTTAGATTACTAATTAAATTTGAAACAAATTAATATGTAAAGCTTATCTGACCATCCGGTAACGTAACCACCAAAACAGGGCTTCGGACAGCGGTGATAACCAACTGAGATTTATCCTAACATCTCCAGCAGGCAAAAAGGCAGGTAGTATTCAAAATTCTCAGGACCATGAATAGTTCATCCCCAACTAAGTACTTTATGGTTATTCTTCTGTACTTTATGGTTATCCATAAAAAATTAAACCAGGAACCAAAAAAATTATATATAACCAGATTTATAACTGCAAACAAGATATCATCCTCTTGCTTAAAGATTACCTAAGAAACCAGGTAGTCTAAGACTCTTGAATCTTAAAACTCTAACCTAAAACCCTGGAATAGAAATCCCATTATAGTTATGTAATATAACGAAAAGTTAAATTCAACTCACCTCTGCATAAAGAGGGTTTTAAGAACTTAAGAAACATACTGAAAGTACGTCAGGAACGGCAATGCGGCAGCTAAAACAATTAAAAGGTATATAGAATCACGTGGAGATATGAAATTTTTAATATAGACATACTTGTGAGGCATTTACTGACAAATCCGACTGGGATAATACTTCGTAGTCATAGTCGACTAACACTATGTATAAAAATCCAATAAAGTATACATGAAGTCCAACCCTTGCGGATGTAAAATAGCTCTAGCAAACAACCGACTACTTGCCCATCTCGATTGTAAAGAGGAACCAAAAAGCCAGAGTTCCCTGTGAACTTCTCAAAAAAAAACCCTCACAGAACATGATCACAGAATCCCTAATTCACGGAATAACAAAAGAATGTCACAGAACAACACTAGGAAATATGTACGAAACTTCTGTACTATATGTGCTATTATTTTAAAAAAGGAAATCCAAGTACCAAGTAAATGAATACCACTGCCTATTCGCCGCTAGATGTCCTGGTGTGTACTAAACTGCTAAATATAAAAATAAATAAAATGTATAATTTCGTGGTTTGGAAAAACCAAATGCTACAACTCTAAGTTCACTTACAAAGATAAATAAAAACTTACCCTGAATTCAAACAGTACTGAAATATTATCAAACTAGATTAAAGTTGTATTATTATTTGCATAAAAATATCGGGTGTGGGACTGGTAATTCACTCTGCTTAAGCACTATTGCAAGGCACAAAACTATAAAATTTGTAGACATTTAATCAGATAATGCACTTCGAAGCACTAACTCAAATATGATACCGAAGCCAGGCTCTGTATTTCTTTTTATATTGACACTGTGATGATGTCATATCTGATGCAGCTGTGGATCACGTGACTGTATAGACGCCAGGTGTTCGATGAATCATACCTCAACTTGCTGACTTAGCTTAACCTTGAACGCCTATGTTCATGACCGGGTTCTAAAAATTCCACCGACAAAGAAGCCTCAAGCAATAAATCACTTGATGTTTACATTAACTTGACATATTTATTGGTTTTCTTTCCAGGAATTTCATCCAGCTGATGATGAGTCATATGCAGGTGTTCAGCATTTTTAAACAGGTTGAAACTTGTTTTGAGTCTGATATCACGTTCTCAAGCGTTGCGCAATACATTTTTCCAGTGATGAGTCATATGCAGGTGTTCGTCTTGGGATATCAAATTACATTTCTAAGAATTTCATCATCAAGGAACTTTGTTTACAATAATGTCACGTTCTCAAACGTTGCGCAATAATTATACATTTTCCTATCTGAGGATAAGTCATACGCAGGTGTTCAGTATTTTTAGACAGGTTGAGACTTGTTTTGAGTTTAATATCACGTTCTCAAGCGTTTCGCAATACATTTTTCAGAGATGAGTCATATGCAGGTGTTCATCTTGGGATATCAAATTACATTTCTAAGCAAGTTTCGACTGGCTGTTGCTGAGTCTAAAATCTATGAACCGCTAATTATACATGGTGTCCACCTAGTGCGCGTAAGTCCAATATCTGGGTTAATAAAAGAGATAACTTAATTTTTTTTTCTACAGGGTTGTCTAATATCCTGAGCTGCACAAAATGAAAATATATTTACATATTCAGGGTGTTCAGTTTTTCCTGGACAGGTACCAACTTCATTTTTTTAAATGGAAACCTATATTTTTTATGGCATTCTCGAATTCTACGTAAAAAATTAGTGGGACTTTGTGCATAACACTGCTATTGAAATATTGATAGTTTTCGAGATATTTGAGTTTTAATTTTTTTTTCTTATGTTTCGTCACTTCTAATAGTTGACATAATTATGGTTGTATGACAGCTAGAAATTATTTTTTTTTCAGAAACTGTAGAGTGAAGATGGCTCTTTCGAAAAACGTATCAAAAGTTGACCTGCGATATACAGGGGGCAACAGAAATCGTGCCAAACCTGATGGTTTAAAATTTAAAAAATCTCGACTTTTTCAAATGGAACACCCTGTGTTTTATGATTTCATTAGATGCCTTTCTGTAGACTCTACAATTTTATAATAGCTTTCCCTATACCTAAGTTGCGTAGTTTTTGCAAAAAACCCACTTTTATGAAAAATACCCGATTTGCGCACTCCTTTGACGGAAAAAATATTGTAAGGCTATTTATTTTTATAAAATGTATTACTTTACACTTCTTAAAATAAAAATAACTGAAAAATTTAGATAATTTCAGTTTAATAAACAAGTCTTTATGGAAAGTTACCATTTATTTGTAAATAAAAGTAAAAAATCATAAAAGCTCTACATGTAATTAAGAATTAGCAAAACTGGCGTATGCTTTAGAAGAAGTTCATGGGAATTATTTGCTAGCAGCACGTATTTATAGAGATTCCCACGTGCTGACTGTTTTGAAAATGTGAAAGAAAGATTTGAAAGAACAGCAAATGGGAATTATGAGAAAACTACCAGGAGACATGGGAGTAACAACGATAATATTTAGTTTAATGTTGTGGTTTCTGCTGTTGAAAATCCAAAAATATTAGTATCAGAAAATCAGTAGAAATCTTGGAGTTTTCAAAAGCTCAACAAATAAGATATTGAAGAAGAAGTTTCATACGTATCATATTGAAAACCAAACGGTGTTACCGTAGTTAAAAAAATTATTAGTGAAATGGATGAATATACATAGAGTATTGAAAAAAGAATACGCAATACTCATACAAGCAAGCTAACCTAAAGTAAATGCTCAAAATGTCCACCGTTGTTTTCAACACAAAGCATTAATCTACGACGAAAATGAATGTGAACATTTCTTAACATTTCGGGCGTTATGGTTAGAAACTCATTTTGGATCTTTTCTTTCAAGTCTTGCATATCCGTTGGTGGTACTTCGTATACTCGCTCCTTGATATAACCCCACAAGAATACGTCCAGAATATTTAAATCAGGCGAACGTGCAGGCCAAGGAACTGGACCACCACGACCTAACCACTTATTTGGATATACGTGGTTTAGATGTTCTCCAATCTGAAATATGAATAGATAATAGGAAAAGTACTACAACAATAAAATAATCACAGTACCGCCAAAGTGGAATGTGGAGGGGCACCATCATGCTGAAACCATTGTTGAACCAAATATTCAGCGGGCATATTCTGTAGCTGTAGAAGGGGAAGTTCGTTTTGCAAAAAATGCAAATACACATTGGCATTTAAATTGCCTTCAAAAAAGTACGGTCCAACAATATGTTCTCCACAAATTCCAGCCCACACGTTCACTTTGAAACGATGATGATTATCTAGTACCCTCAATAATCTTGGATTATTGTCAGCGTAGTGATGAAAGTTGCGACGATTGGGTAAGCATGTGTTTGAGAATGTTGATTCGTCAGTAAACAAGACATTCATAAAAAAGTTTGGACTTTCCTGAATTTTATCCAATGCCCAGTGGCAAAATTGCAGGCGGTTTAGGTGATCTTGAGGTAACAGTGCTTGATGGTTTTTAATATGATACGGATGAAAATTATTCTTCTTCAGTATCTTGTTTGTCAAGCTTTTGGAAACTCCAAGATTATTACTGATTTTCCTGACACTAATATTTGGATTTTCAACAGCAGACGCCACAACATTAAACTGAATATCGTCATTGTTACCGTCATGTCTCCTGGTAGTTTTCTCATAATTCGCATTTGCTGTTCTTTCAAATCTTTCTTTCACATTTTCAAAACAGTCAGCACGTGGAAATCTCTGTAAATCTGGATTATTTGCTTTGTAAATACGTGCTGCTAGCAAACAATTTCCATGAGCTTCTCCTAAGGCATAAACCATTTTCACTAATTCTTCTTTTGAATAGTTCATTGTATGCACGCTTAGTACTTACTCTAAACTCGTACGTGAATATTCAGTAAAAGAAGAAATGACATGTAAACTGATTGTCACAAATTTTATTGCGTGACAGACGCTCACTGCGTTTTTCCCGAGAAAGGAACGTGCGCAAATCGGGTAGTTTTCATAAAAGTGGGTTTTTTGCAAAAACTACGCAACTTAGGTATAGGGAAAGCTATTATAAAATTGTAGAGTCTACAGAAAGGCATCTAATGAAATCATAAAACACAGGGTGTTCCATTTGAAAAAGTCGAGATTTTTTAAATTTTAAACCATCAGGTTTGGCACGATTTCTGTTGCCCCCTGTATATCGCAGGTCAACTTTTGATACGTTTTTCGAAAGAGCCATCTTCACTCTACAGTTTCTGAAAAAAAATAATTTCTAGCTGTGATACAACCATAATTATGTCAACTATTAGAAGTGACGAAACATAAGAAAAAAAAATTAAAAGTCAAATATCTCGAAAACTATCAATATTTCAATAGCAGTGTTATGCACAAAGTCCCACTAATTTTTTACTAGAATTCGATAATGCCATAAAAAATATAGGTTTCCATTTAAAAAAATGAAGTTGGTACCTGTCCAGGAAAAACTGAACACCCTGAATATGTAAATATATTTTCATTTTGTGCAGCTCGGGATATTAGACAACCCTGTAGAAAAAAAAATTAAGTTATCTCTTTTATTAACCCAGATATTGGACTTACGCGCACTATGTGGACACCCTGTATATCATACGTAAATTTGTTTAAAACGATTGCAGTTTATATTTATTGATTTGGTTATTTCGTCTGTTACCATAAGATTTGTGAATTTTCGTTTCGTCTTCGTTGATGTTTATGAAGTAATCATACCTGTTTGAAAATATTCTTTTTATGTTTTTTCTCCTTATAAATACCTGTTTTCTGTTCCATACCTGTTTCATACCTGTTTCCAAATACAGGTTTTCTGTTCCATACCTGTTTCCAAATACCTGTTTTCTGTTCTATACTTGTCTGTTATTATGTTTTTCTGTTTCCAAATACCTGGTTTTTTTTTGTTCTATACTTGCCTGTTTTTCTGTTTATAAATACCTGATTTCTGTTCCATACTATTATATAATACCAATATACTCAGTTCCGAGAAAGCTTTAATATCAAAACCACAACCTTTTCCTTCCGCTTGTTACTGCATTCTGAATACTCTGACTAAGTTCTGAAATCTGATTCGCCCTGTATATTTACCAATTATAATTTCCCCATTTTATCAGTAAAATCCTCAAGTTCCTGTAGCTTTATCTGATTACCTGTAAAAATATGTTTTGATAGTTACGATAGGTCGGTAAGTGTCTTCCTCATGTATGTGTCTGGCTCATGTCTCATCTACATTGTTTGGTAATATATGTATATGTGTAGAGATGCTGTCAAGTCAGTGCGACGCGGACCGTAGTGCTGGTAATATGTGCTGGTTTTTCTGTGCTCATCTCGCAAAAGTGAGGTTAAATTAGTGGTAGTGTGTAATTTTTACATACTTTTAACATTTTAAACCTAAGTGTCTTGGTGCTTTTGTAGACAATATATTTTACTTACCGATGTGTTTTTCTGTTGGTGTTTAACATTAAGATGATTTTTCTTTAATAAGGTAGGTTACTTTCTTGTTTGGCTCACCCTGTTTTTATTTTTGATACGCTCTGTACACTAATTTTTGAATTTGCCTCTATTTTTAGAATGTTTTCTCTGTTTGGGTTTACCTATCATGTTTTTTCTTTAATAAGATAGATTACTTTCTTGTCTGGCTCACCCTGTTTTTATTTTTGATACGCTCTGTATACTAATTTTTGAATGTTTTCTCTGTTTTTTGTTTACATGAAGATGATTTTTCTTTAATAAGGTAGGTTACTTTCTTGTCTGACTCACCCTGTTTTATTTTTGATACACCCTGTATACTATGATTTTAAATTTCCCTCTATTATTTTACTGTCTGCCATGTTTTTTCCTCTTATTACATCGTACATATTTCTGTAAATAACACCAATCTAGTGCGCATGTTTTTTCTTTCATACTTTCTTGTTTAGCTTACCCTGTATAGTTATCTGGTATCTAGTGCCTGGGCGGGATCGTCGTGCATGTGTTTTCCTCTTATGACATCATACAATTTTTTAAATTTTACTCTATTTTTAGAATGTTTTTTCTGTTTGAAGGACTGTTGCGTATATTTTTCTCTTATTACTTGACTTCTTTTTCTTCATGACTCACCCTGTATAGTTTTATTTTTGATACACTCTGTATGCTAATTTTTTGAATTTACCTCTTTTATTTAAATTTTGTGAGTTTATGTTGTCTGCAGTGATGTTCGACGGTCTCATTCTGTTCTGTAGTTCAGTGATCTCATTCTGTTCTGTAACTGTAAGGGTCTCATTCTGTTCTGTGGTTCAATGGTATCATTCTGCTCTGTAGTTGCAAGGTTTTCATTCTGTTCTGCAGTTCAGTGATCTCATTCTGTTCTGTAGTTGCAAGGGTCTCGTTCTGGTCTGTGGTTCAATGGTCTCATTCTGTTCTGTAGCTGCAAAGGTCTCATTCTGTTCTGTGGTTCAATGGTCTCATTCTGTTCTGTAGCTGCAAAGGTCTCATTCTGTTCTGTGGTTCAATGGTCTCATTCTGTTCTGTGGTTCAATGATCTCGTTCTGTTCTGTGGTTCAATGGTATCATCCTGTTCTGTGGTTCCATGGTCTGAAGTTGGCACCTGTGTTCGGCCGGTAATGCAGATCGTATACTTACCGACCACCCTGAAATTGGCGCCAGTGTGACGTCACACTGTCTGGCTCAACCGCCGCTATGACTACTCTTGTTGTTTTAAAGAGTAAATTTTTTCAAGAATTTTAGTTTTTGTTTCATTCAAAACACACAAAGTTTAAGGTTAGGTCCTTTTGGCATATTACGTTAAGCAGTCCTATTTGATGTCTAGTTTGTCCATGTAAGATTTTATATCCTCTTGATTTGGGTGTGTCTTTTGTTGTGTTTGAATTTACTAGCCAATTTCAGATATTTGAATTTGCCGCCAAACTACAGCAAGGACCCCTTGCGTCCATGGCAGCAGCTCTTGCTTTTGTTGCGTTTAAATTTACACGCTAATTCTGAATCTCAAATATTTGAATTTGCCGCCAGACTACAGCAAAGTGTTCTTGCGCCCATGACAGCTCTTGCTTTTGATGCGTTTAAATTTACCCGCTAATTTCTCAGATATTTGAATTTGCCGCCATATAGTAGAGACCTCTTGTGGCCGCCTAGCGCAGATAGAAGCCTGCTTTCGCTATTATATTGAAAATAGTTTGAAGTTATAGTTTGAAATTAATATCACGGATGTCGCTACGAGTCATTTGATATATATATGAATATATACTTTTTTGTTTTTTGTCATACGAGTATGAGACTTTTTTCTATTGGTAGAGAACTACCAATCAGAACTAGAGCTGTAGGGGGGATTTTTCCATTTGTTTTTTCGATATTCGCACGCGTTTACGAGTTATAAGGATTTTAAGTTCTTGAGCGCGACTCGTGACGTCAGTAAAGCAAATTTTTTTTTGTTTTTTGACGTACGAGTTTGGGACTTTTTCTATTGATAGAAGACTACCAATCAGAACTAAGGGTGTAGGGGGAATTTTTCCATTTGTTTTTTCGATAATCGCACGCGTTTACAAGATATAACGATTTTAAGTTTTGTAAGGCCAATTTCAGATATTTGAGTTTCCCGCCATCAGAAAGACTACAGCAACCAATTAGGCGCTGCTACATGTCACGCGTCACCTGTCAAAAAGACCTAAGCTTTTAAATTTACTCGCTAAATTCTCAGATATTTGACATTCCCCATACCTAACATCGCGCATTTGGCGCCAAACACCTGCAATCCCCATACCTAATTTCAAGTCACCATCTTGATGATAGCAACCTACTGCGTATGTTTTTCTATCTGCATTCACGACCAGTTACATCATTGTTTTTTCTATCAGCATTCATACGAGTTACGTCATTGTTTTTCTATACATTCTTATTTTGCTCATCCTGTATATAGTTTTTGATCCACCCTGCATACTAAATATTTGAATTTGCCGCCATACTGCACAGCAGACACCTCTTGCGTCCATGGCAGCAGCTCTTGCTTTTGCTGCGTTTCAATTTACCCGCTAATTTCTCAGATATTTGAATTTCCCGCGTATATAGTTTTTGATCCACCCTGTATACTAAATATTTGAATTTGCAGCCATACTGCACAGCAGAGACCTCTTGCGTCCATGGCAGCAGCTCTTGCTTTTGGTGTTTTGAATTTACCCGCTAATTTCTCAGATATTTGAATTTCCCGCCAGATTGCCGCGCCGTGGCCGCCTGAGCTACTATATTGGGTGCGGCTCGTGACGTCAGGCCGCCATCTTGACGAACCTATGTCACACACTCTTGGGGTGCTCTTCTGCAGCCCCTGGGGCTCCTATACCTACGGGGATGCTACAAGAACATGGGGGGATGCTACAAGAAGTATGCTTCTTCACCCTGACGACAATAACCAGCGGCTCCGTGGTCTAGCTCGATGGTAGCTGGCCATCGAGCTCGCTGTGACGTCACTTCCGTTGGAGAACCGGCCTACCCTTTCTACTTCGGAGTTATTGAGAATTATCTTCAGGAAATAGCCAATATTAAAATCGTGCTAGAAAAGTTAATAATTAAGTTTTTGAGCATCAACTTGCGCCAAGAGAATTCTAAATTTATTTACTTTATGATGTAATTACTCAATATTCAGTTTATAAAAAAAATTTACCGTGTTGCCACATATCGAAAACCATAAATTCTCACGATTTTTTCAAATGGAACACCCTGTATATCGTTATATTTCTAGAAAGCCCTTATATCGACAAATTTCCCGAAGATAATACTTTTTTTTAAATAGCACATCCTATATATTATTATATTTTCAGAAAGCCCTTCTAAAGACAAGTTCAATGATATATAATATGATGCTCACCGTTTCGGAGTTATTGAGTATTATCTTCGGGAACGGAAAATAGCCAATATTAAAATCCCATATTCTGAGGTTAATCATTCAGCAACGATGGAATACAAACCCATCATGTCATATATCTCTGAATTTGTTGATAGAAGGGTTTTCTAGAAATGTAACAATATACAGGGTGTTCCATTTGAAAAAATCGTGAGGATTTATAGTTTTCGAAATGTGGCAACACGGTAAATTTTTTTTATAAACTGAATATTGAGTATTTAGATGATAAAGTAAATAAAATTTGAAATCTCTTGGTGCAAGTTAATGCTCAAAGACTTAATTATTAACTTCTCTAGCACCATTTTTATATAGGCTATTTCCTGAAGATAATTCTCAATAACTCCGAAACGGTGGGCGTCAGACCCATCATGTCATATATCATTGAACTTGTCTTTAGAAGGGCTTTCCGAAAATGTAATAATATATAGGGTGTGCTATTAAAAAAAACGAACTTTAGTTCATCGCCCTGTATATAAACAGGTTATACATTTGAATATATTAAAAAATTGAAGATAACTTTGAAAAAAACAATTTCATATAATTTTTTCCCATGGGACTTGTAGTTTCTGAGATAAGATAGAGGTCCATATTAAACGGGCCACCTTGTACATATGGTCCAATTCTATGGCCATCACGATCACCGTGTTTGAACCCCCTGGATTATTATTTGTGGGGATCTGCTAAAAATTATATGTATCTACAGTAATCCAATGCCAACGACAGAGAATGAAATGTTGGAAAGAATTTTAATAAATACATAAATTCAATAGATCCTGCAACCGTAAGACGTGTAGTGGATGACATCTCTATTCAGAGTAATGGCAGCCACTTCTAGCAGGGCAAATAATTGTTTTTCCTATTATAATAATTAGTTCATCAAAAAGCTAAAAATACGCATTGTAACAATTAACTATAAATGGATGATTGTCTATTATTTGAGAATAAATACTATTTATCGTTATTCGCGTGTATTATCCATATTTATTGAAGAAAGTATCAAGTATGATATATCACCGTGCTTGTAATTTTTTTCTGTATTTAATGAAGTAAAAATCCAATATGGCGCCGAGAAGAAATACAAAAGCTGAATATCGTTGCCGAAAAACTAGTAGGCCTAGAACATGTTTTAATATGGCAATCGAAAGCTCTCATCAAACTATGTAAATATACCAAATTTCAAAACTACATTTATTTCAATAAAAGTTATTTGACATAAAAGAAATTGGCAAATTTTGTGTTTTCCGGCATAACTCCCGAACGGCCCGGAATATATTAAACTTGTTCACATATTTTGAATCAGCATGAAATTGAGCAACTTTTTTCTAATTTGAGCTACGTTGTATCTGTTACCGTTTCCGAGATACCATTGCTGAACATTAAAATTTTTCCCACCCTGTATAGTGGGGTAGGTTATCTACCAAATATAATATTAATATAAATATAAATCTATAAACATAATATTAATATCTACCAAACCAATACCAATATTAAATTAATTGTTGGTTGGGTACAATAATAGTTGTTTAAAATAAATACTTTAAAATGTTTATATTAAATATAAAAAAAATAGTTAATTTGATGAAATCAGTTCTACATTTTTAACCTAAAGCTTTAGCCGCAAAGATGAAAAAGCCGACTCAAAAATGTCCCGAATCGGACTCACCTCGGTAATATAGTTTTGAAAGAATCTTTATTTAGTTAATGGCATTGGTTCTTCCATTGGCCAGTTACTCTTAGTTACAGAAGTTAATTTTCTTAGTTAGTTGAAACCAGACACTGACAGGTTTCGCGCTTACTATGCACTCATCAGAGTGCCATAGCGAATGATAATCGCGAAACAGGTCAGTGTCTGGTAGTTGGTCTCGATGAGTGATGTGGCGACTCCTGGAGATGCCTATGTAATGCATTGCCAGTCGGGGCACATTGCCGTGGAGTAGTTGTTTTCGGCATCTCCTTCGAATAAATTTAGTTTCAGTTAAATACTATTCACAATGAAATATTAATATATTTTCGTTTCATCATCAAAAAGTTGTCACATAAATGACTGTAATTGTATAAATTTTTTATATATACCGTTCTCAAATCAGTCTGTAACGGCACCTATTGCTGTCTGTAATCAGTATTGCAATCACTAATATTTTAAAATTTAATTGTTGAATGAATATCCTAAGTTTCGTCCGAGTTTTTGGACTTTCTCAAGGTTATCTAATAGCTAAAAATAATGGTTTAACAAGTAGTAAATTAGATTATTGACACAATAAATATCCAAAAAAGTTTTTTCTTAGGTACCTAGTATCAATTTTCTATTTTAGTTTTATTGTATGGGTTGGTTTTATTTTGTTATTCATGTTTTTTATTGTTTAATAATGCAATGCACGTGTGAGTTAGGCAGAAAATGATCCGTATTTGGTGTCCCCGTGATTCTCTGCTTAACTTAACTTTCGTATAGTCTATATAATGTCAATTGAAACTGTAAAAAAAATTCCGACAAAAGAAACACCTGCACGTCGACGGCGGCCTCTTTGTTTACGCACGTCTGTCGTTTGTCGGAATTTTTTATGCAGTTTCAATTGAGATTATAAAGACTATACACCGAATTTTTTAGAAAACACTACACGCATTAACAGACAACATACAACTAAATGTATTAAGTCCTCATTTTTATTTAAATAAGCATTTTTTATTTAAATATTTTCATGGTCCATTATTTGTTACATACCTATCTATTTTGAACAACTGCAGCGCAGTAATATTTGAGTACCTTTGTCAAATAGTTAAAAAAATACATATTGAATTATACTTGATAAATATGTACCTACTAAACTAGATAATTTTTAACGAGATTTTGATTTTGTCATATTTTAATCTGTTAGGTATATCTCGCAAGATCTGTATCTTACGTTAGTAAAATCTTTACCAGAACCAAAATAAAACATTTTTTTTATTTTTGACAACCACAGTAAATAAAACAAACAGGACAAACAAGTTTCCCATACAGAATTAATTGATAAGTAACTGTTGTATTAGGGACTTGCAAATGATTAGTTGTGATGTAAACAAAACATTTAGAGAAAACTTGGAAGTTGCTAAGAAGTTAGTCATCGTTTAATTAATTGGTTATTAATAAACTTTATTAGGGACATACAAATATTGAAAGTCACCTCGCAAATATTTACAAACAACTTACTAACAGCTGGTAAGGTAAACAAAATATTGAAAGACCTTGAGGGTTGCTAAGAAGTGAGCCCTAATTTAATTGATCAGTTATAAATTTTTTATTAGCGACTTGCAAATATTGCAAGACAGCTTACAAATACTTACAAACGATTTAACAACTGGTAAAGTAAGCAAAACCTTCTGTAAGAATTTGGTGGCTTGGTGTGAAGTTAGTCCTTATTTAATTTATTGGTTATAACTTTTTTATTAGCGACTTACAAATGTTGCAAGACGGCTTACAAATACTTACAAAAGATTTACCAACAACTGTTAAGGTAAACAAAACATTCTGAAAGAACTTGGGGGCTGCTAAGAAGTTAGCCTCCATTTATTAATTGGTTATAACTTTTTTATTAGAGGCTTACAAATGTCGACAGTTAACTTACAAATACTTACAAATGACTTACTAATAGCTGATAACATAAAAACTGCAATTATAAACAACTTGGGGGCTGCTAAGAAGTTAGCCCCTAAAAATTAATAACAAATATAACAGGTTACCGTTTACTTACAAATGTTACCAATGGGCTTACAAATACTTACCAACAACTTACTAACAGACTGTGGATTAGTGCCGTCCAACTCCAGGAGTTGGGAGCCAACTTCACGGACCCGTGGTTTGCTGTGTGTTTTCTGAATGAATGATATTATTTAAAATTACTAGGTATTGCAGTTTAAGACGATTTTCGGAGAATGTACTGGAAGTTCCTATACTATCTGGATTTTATTGAGGTAACAGATTGACTAAAAAAAGGTTTTATGAGATTTCTTTGATTCGTGGATGTGCTAGGTTATTTTGTTTGGGGTAGTTTTTATTTTAATAATTGATTGTAGATTTTACTCAAATTTTGTGTATCGGTTTTGTTGTTTATTGTATTGGGATTTTTTCTAATTTCAATCACTTCCAGGACTCCTCTTAACAGAACAAAATAATAATTTAAATTTCCTAAACCTTAAGAAGGTAAGATCATATAACACCATCAAGACTCAATGGTATACAAAAAATACTTGATCAGAACAAAACACCAACTTTAATTCAAACCACCCCATCTTCCAAAAAACAAGCGTGGTGATAGACCTGGCAGACCGGGTAGTCACACTTACTGATCCGGAATACAGGTATGAGGCAATAAAAAAATCAAAAACTGCACTAGAAAAAAACAACTACCCTTCCACATTTTGTAACGGAAATTTGTGAAAATTTTCGTTCCAGCCGTTGCAATGGATATTATACTGTTCACCCGTATACAACTCTGATTTATTTTTCATATATCTAGTTGATTTAACATTACTGTTATTAGGCAAAATAAATCGACAGGTAATTCTGGCCCTCTAATGATTCATTTAACTTTGATTATGTCAGTAAAGGAGTGGGAGAAACTCGATATAGCGAACAGACAGACTAAAATCTCGGCGTTTTGGTGTAGCTTGACAACAAGTGAGATACCTACTGATTAATTTTTTTCTGTAGATTGATTAATCTATTTATCTGTATTTTTGTGGTTTGTTGTAGACATAACTACTCAGTTATTATATTATTTGGTAATATTTATTTTCCAATGAGGGAAAATTGTTTTTTTTTATTGTGGATCGAAGCCACGTGTTGTGGCTACAGTTTTTATTTGAACGGTGTATGATTGACGCCTTGGGTATATTTGAATTTACTTTGAACTATTGAATATTAATTAGTTTTCTTTTGAATTCATGTCTTTCAGACTAGCATTGGCTAAATTAGAGTCCAAATAAAGTTTGCGACGACCAGGCAGTTGACCTTTAGGGTTGATTTTTCATGAAGGTTATATAACCACATTTGCAGGGAAATCGATAACCTATGTTTAGTCACTGTATAGATATTAAGGTAGTTCAAACTCATTTAGAATATTTCTTGATAGAAATATTTAATTAAGCTGAGTAGAGTCTATAACACAAACCACAAATAATTTCATTAATTTCGTTTATTTTCAATAGTATCTATCTCCTGGTTAGGTAACACCAATCCATATTTATTATTTGTATTTCAAACTATTAAAATTGTAGATATATATATACAGGGTGTCCACCTAGTGCGCGTAAGTCCAATATCTGGGTTAATATAAGAGATAACTTATTTTTTTTTTCTACAGGGTTGTCTAATATCCCGAGCTGCACAAAATGAAAATATATTTACATATTTAGGGTGTTCAGTTTTTCCTGGACAGGTAACAACTTCATTTTTTTAAATGGAAACCTATATTTTTTATGGCATTATCGAATTCTACGTAAAAAATTAGTGGGACTTTGTGCATAACACTGCTATTGAAATATTGATAGTTTTCGAGATATTTGACTTTTAATTTTTTTTCTTATGTTTCGTCACTTCTAATAGTTGACATAATTATGGTTGTATGACAGCTAGAAATTATTTTTTTTCAGAAACTGTAGAGTGAAGATGGCTCTTTCGAAAAACGTATCAAAAGTTGACCTGCGATATACAGGGGGCAACAGAAATCGTGCCAAACCTGATGGTTTAAAATTTAAAAAATCTCGACTTTTTCAAATGGAACACCCTGTGTTTTATGATTTCATTAGATGCCTTTCTGTAGACTCTACAATTTTATAATAGCTTTCCCTATACCTAAGTTGCGTAGTTTTTGCAAAAAACCCACTTTTATGAAAAATACCCGATTTGCGCACGGTCCTTTCTCGGGAAAAACGCAGTGAGCGTCTGTCACGCAATAAAATTTGTGACAATCAGTTTACATGTCATTTCTTCTTTTACTGAATATTCACGTACGAGTTTAGAGTAAGTACTAAGCGTGCATACAATGAACTATTCAAAAGAAGAATTAGTGAAAATGGTTTATGCCTTAGGAGAAGCTCATGGAAATTGTTTGCTAGCAGCACGTATTTACAAAGCAAATAATCCAGATTTACAGAGATTTCCACGTGCTGACTGTTTTGAAAATGTGAAAGAAAGATTTGAAAGAACAGCAAATGCGAATTATGAGAAAACTACCAGGAGACATGATGGTAACAATGACGATATTCAGTTTAATGTTGTGGCGTCTGCTGTTGAAAATCCAAATATTAGTGTCAGGAAAATCAGTAATAATCTTGGAGTTTCCAAAAGCTTGACAAACAAGATACTGAAGAAGAATAATTTTCATCCGTATCATATTAAAAACCATCAAGCACTGTTACCTCAAGATCACCTAAACCGCCTGCAATTTTGCCACTGGGCATTGGATAAAATTCAGGAAAGTCCAAACTTTTTTATGAATGTCTTGTTTACTGACGAATCAACATTTTCAAACACATGCTTACCCAATCGTCGCAACTTTCATCACTACGCTGACAATAATCCAAGATTATTGAGGGTACTAGATAATCAGCATCGTTTCAAAGTGAACGTGTGGGCTGGAATTTGTGGAGAACATATTGTTGGACCGTACTTTTTTGAAGGCAATTTAAATGCCAATGTGTATTTGCATTTTTTGCAAAACGAACTTCCCCTTCTACAGCTACAGAATATGCCCGCTGATTATTTGGTTCAACAATGGTTTCAGCATGATGGTGCCTCTCCACATTCCACTTTGGCGGTACTGTGATTATTTTATTGTTGTAGTACTTTTCCTATTATCTATTCATATTTCAGATTAGAGAACACCTAAACCACGTATATCCAAATAAGTGGTTAGGTCGTGGTGGTCCAGTTCCTTGGCCTGCACGTTCGCCTGATTTAAATATTCTGGACGTTTTCTTGTGGGGTTATATCAAGGAGCGAGTATACGAAGTACCACCAACGGATATGCAAGACTTGAAAGAAAAGATCCAAAATGAGTTTCTAACCATAACGCCCGAAATGTTAAGAAATGTTCACATTCATTTTCGTCGTAGATTAATGCTTTGTGTTGAAAACAACGATGGACATTTTGAGCATTTACTTTAGGTTAGCTTGCTTGTATGAGTATTGCGTATTCTTTTTTCAATACTCTATGTATATTCATCCATTTCACTAATAATTTTTCTAACTACGGTAACACCGTTTGGTTTTCAATATGATACGTATGAAACTTCTTCTTCAATATCTTATTTGTCGAGCTTTTGAAAACTCCAAGATTTCTACTGATTTTCTGATACTAATATTTTTTGATTTTGAACAGCAGAAACCACAACATTAAACTAAATATTATCGTTGTTACTCCCATGTCTCCTGGTAGTTTTCTCATAATTCCCATTTGCTGTTCTTTCAAATCTTTCTTTCACATTTTCAAAACAGTCAGCACGTGGGTATCTCTATAAATACGTGCTGCTAGCAAATAATTCCCATGAACTTCTTCTAAAGCATACGCCAGTTTTGCTAATTCTTAATTACATGTAGAGCTTTTATGATTTTTTACTTTTATTTACAAATAAATGGTAACTTTCCATAAAGACTTGTTTATTAAACTGAAATTATCTAAATTTTTCAGTTATTTTTATTTTAAGAAGTGTAAACTAATACATTTTATAAAAATAAATAGCCTTACAATATTTTTTCCGTCAAAGGAGTACGCAAATCGGGTATTTTTCATAAAAGTGGGTTTTTTGCAAAAACTACGCAACTTAGGTATAGGGAAAGCTATTATAAAATTGTAGAGTCTACAGAAAGGCATCTAATGAAATCATAAAACACAGGGTGTTCCATTTGAAAAAGTCGAGATTTTTTTAATTTTAAACCATCAGGTTTGGCACGATTTCTGTTGCCCTAGGTATATCGCAGGTCAACTTTTAATACGTTTTTCGAAAGAGCCATCTTCACTCTACAGTTTCTGAAAAAAAATAATTTCTAGCTGTCATACAACCATAATTATGTCAACTATTAGAAGTGACGAAACATAAGAAAAAAAAAATTAAAAGTCAAATATCTCGAAAACTATCAATATTTCAATAGCAGTGTTATGCACAAAGTCCCACTAATTTTTTACGTAGAATTCGATAATGCCATAAAAAATATAGGTTTCCATTTAAAAAAATGAAGTTGGTACCTGTCCAGGAAAACTGAACACCCTGAATATATAAATATATTTTCATTTTGTGCAGCTCGGGATATTAGACAACCCTGTAGAAAAAAAAATTAAGTTATCTCTTTTATTAACCCAGATATTGGACTTACGCGCACTAGGTGGACACCCTGTATGTATATGGTGTGAATACATACATTATTAGATGGATACCTATGTATATCCATTGTTCCCGATTGCGTAATTATTTTTGTTGATCTAGATATGAATTTTCCAGGGGGGTTGACTTGTGGATAAGTCATTGTGAAGGGAAGGAATCAAAGACGAGGCTTCTGCTTGCATTTAACCAGTTGCGCAATTTGCATTCTGTTCTTGTATTACCTTTCATTATTTTTTTGAACTTATCTCCCACATAGTGTCTTCAGACAAGGGTAGTTCTCTGGATGGTTTCATAACTGACCAACTCATGGATTCGTACAGGCTTATGAGTCTTTTTAATTTAGTTTTAAGTTTATTGTACGTTGTTTAGGGACTGGGATATAGCAGGGACTTCGGGATTTCAAGGGTGTTGTGTTCTCGGATAACCTTGTGGAAGGATAGACATGGAGAGGTGTTATTTTTCTAACCTTGATGATCATGGTTATCATGGTGTTTGTTTAATCAGGGAGAATGGCACTACTGTGTACTGTCTGAGCTCCATCTCGGTGCAATTCTTGGAAAATTGGAGGTCGTGCCTCATCTCAGAACACTCCCGTTCTAGTATCGTAATTGCAAGTACCACAACCTGGAGCGAGTTGTCGGTCCAGCATTTTTAGCTCCGTATTTTTGTTCTTTGCAAGTACAACAGTGTATTAGGCAACCTGTTGTCAAGCATTTTAGTGCCTGTTTTTATCACAAGTGCTGTAGTTTGAGGACGCACTACTAGCCATGTGTATTAAGTCCTCTATTTTTCACAAGTGCTGTAGTTTCAGGACGCACTACTAGCCGTGTGTATTAAGTCCTTTATCTATTTTTAGTATTTTGTTTCACAAGTGTTATAGTTTTTGGCAACCTATAACCAAGTGTTTTAGAGCCTATTTGTCTTTGCTTATTTATATTACTACATTATATTATTTTCATGTATATTTTTCTATAGATTGTGGGTAGCTTTTGTCACTTTCTTTTATAAAAAATTATAACTCCTAGAGTTATTAATTTTTATTCTCCGGGAAAGGGGGGTGTGTAACAAAATTTTAAACATTTAGTTCCCTTTTGTATTAATATCAAAAATCCTTAGTTTTTATTCCTGAATACCAGCAACCCATAATGCTCCACCTTGTAATGTGTTCATCTACCTCTAAAGTGTTTTTGATTGGTCACTTTTATGAAAAGGTAGGGATGCCGCAAACAGACAGGAAGATAGACATTTTTAACTAGATCGAGAGTCGGTCTTGAGATAGAGTACAAGCAAGTTTGACAATTTTAAGCTCATTGGAAGCACCTGTTTAAATTTAATTTTTCTATTATTAATCTTTAATTATTATCACGATTGTTAGTGATCGGTGTTCCCATATAATAGATTATTATCTGTAATAATCGCATTATCGATATTATAGTATATTTTTGTTGTTGTCACGAGATATGTGATCATAAATTTATTTTACACGTGGTGTAAATTTTCTGCCGAATTTTTATTTTTGCAGTTGTTGAGACGCTGGCTTAATTTGCCTCAGGACTCTATTATCCTGGTAAACCATCAGATTCCATGCGGAACGTCTTAGGACATCTTTAAGGTGGGTTCACGAGGTTGGAGCCGAAATTTGTATACAGGTGAGTACATTTAATTTTCTTAATAAATTGAATCTGATTAAAGAAAATGTACCCTGTATGCAAAAGTCGATTCTCTCTGAAGAGCCTGGGTTGATTAGTGCGTTTGTATATATAACCATATGGTTATTTTTTTATATACTATAGTGTTTGTCTGATGATTACAGAATCTATTATATTCAGGAATTTTATTTTTTTATTCCTTGCTGGTATTCTAGACCGTCTCAAATTTATTTTTTTCTATTTCATTGTACTTGTTATTGTTAATTTTGCATTTTAAATCTCATGTATGAATTATAAATTTTCACCTTTTATGTTCACTAGTTTTTTTGTGTAGCACAGTTACAAATTTTGTTACTACAATTTTGGTAATTTTTATTGTAGCATATAGTAACGGTCCTAAGTAACTTTTTTCTATTAGAATTTTTATATACTGTCCTTCAGACATAGTTACTCTACTGTTTGATTGTTTACAAAATTCCAATTCCTGGATCATTTTGTTGTACAACTCTGGGACTGGGCTAATCATACAATCTGTTACATGTATCTATTTCCACCTTTGGAGCCACTACCTGAAACCTAGCTACGTGGGATTTAATTACATCGATCTATCCACCCACAGCAAGTCTAGCTAGACGTGGAGTCGGAGAGGAGTTCCGGATTAATCTAGGAGAGGCTACTGGGTGAGATAACTCCATAAGTAGGCCGAAGACTGGTGAACCCAGCCCAGTAAAATCTTCTTGCTGTAAAATTTTGTTAAACGCCTTCAGGCGATAGAGTTATTCAATTTAGCGTAAATTTGTTAATAATGTAAATACAATTTTTAATATATACTTTTATCGTAACGTAATTTGTTTGTTCTTACATTCACGCATTCACAACTGCAATGAACCTAGTGGAAATTATTTGGCTTTAATCCACCAGGAACTACTAACATTAGCTCCGGCTTAGCTTGTCGGTTAGGTGTCGGTTCGTAGGAAGAAAAAATGTTATTTTTAAGTTATCCTGTTGGAGCGCCAGGATAATTTTAAATAGACGATAATAAATAATATGAGTTAATATAAACTAATGAATGTTTGATGAAATTAAACAAGTCAATTAAAATAATTGTATATTACAGTTAAAATAATGATGCAGGATATGTACAATTTAGGTGATGAATGTAACGATAAATTATCATGTATTAACTATTGATTAAACTACTTGCAATCTTTGTGGTTGTTACCACGCAACAATAATAAAATTATCCAAAATTTGCAAATGAAATAATAATAGTTTAATAATAGTAAATAACCAATATACTATGTAGTTAATTAAATACAGGAACTGTTAATTAGTTCCTAAAAGAATTTATGAGGAATTATTTCTTTTACTTATGAAAAAATTTACAATGTGAACAAAAACCTATTAGTGACCTTGATGGTTGAAAAGGAAATTCCACGCCTTGAGCCCAGAGCTAACCGGAGCTATGTCCCTGAACCTTTAGGGAAGAAGCTAATAATTGGCGAGGTTCAGTGCAGGGTACAAATTACTCTTTAATTAGTACTTTGTTATGGGCTGAGTAATTTTCCAACAGTTGCAGGTGGGGGTGCTTAGTTGGCTAAATGGTTATGGGTACAAATTTGTTTTAATTAGCACTAAATTATAGGCTAAATAGATTTTAAATTCATCAAAGTGGGGGTGCCACCTTTATTGACGTTCCAAATCTTACTAATGAACTGCTTCAGTCACATTATTTTCGAAGGGACAATCAATAGCTTCAATACTGCCACGATAGTAAAAAGGAAATAAAAAATTAGTAGCATATTAATAATTCAATACTTTAAAATTGGCAATTTTATTCATAATAAAATGTCACCCTGTATATTAAATATAAAAATAAAATAAATTAATTCCTAAATAGCTGATTTGCTGCGTTTGCAATAATTGCCGACGAAAGTTAAAAGTCCAATGCCAATGAACTGGCAAAACTGTAGAGTCTGGAAAAATTGCGGAACAATTGGTTCCTAACCAAACAGTGTCATAAACCGGGGAGGGGATTCTGTGCTGGCTTCCTAACAGTAACCATCTCCCCAAAGTTCCTCCAAAGTCTGGAAAGATGTAAGTAGGACTTTATAGTGACTGTATCATTACTTCTTCTACCTTCACTACTTTGTCAATCACACCAGTAAATTAAACTAGAAATTAACTAATTGTGTTGCAAGCCAATAGTCACCTTTTTATAATTAAATAGTTTTTATAATAAAGTAAGTGTTTTACTTCTAAGTTACTCCCTTGTGCGCCTACGGCGTAACATTTGGTGGAAGCGCCGATCTGGACAATATTTCCCAGGGTAAATTTCTTTGTACCTTTTCATATTATTAAATATAATAAAATTTATATGATATTGCCTTGCAATATCAGATAAGTAACCTAGTTTTCGACAGAATAAATGAGAATAAAAAAGTTAATCATAATTCAATAAATTTTATTTTTGGAAGATAATTTACTGGTGGCTCAAAAAATTCTAAATATGATATGCAGTAGAATGGATAGAGCTATAGTACTTTTTTCATGCGAACAAGTAAGGTTTGTTGTACTGTAAAGGCAACAATACCGAGTACGTTCTCGAAATAGGATCTACGGAGCCTATTGAAAATAGTATTATAACTCGAGTAAATAGGTGAAAGTAATATTTAGAATTATATCGATCTTGTGAAAAGTAAGAATTGTACTATAAAAGTTAGAAAAATAGACTCTTTTTCTGCTTCCATAAATAATTTGTGTTAATTTTATAAAAAAAAAATTGACTTATAAAATACGCGAAAAATTTTTCACAAATCGTTAAACAAAGTAGAAAAGGTACCAACAAACTTAATTAAGAAAAACATGAATTAATAAGGCCCGTAAATATATTTTTTTTCTTTTCGTCTTAAAAATCTCTTGTTAATTGTTAATTTGGCATAGTTAACTTTATTCATTCATTATATTTCAAGGAAAATTTTAAAGAATAAATAAAAGGTAGTGTACAAAATATATATTTCAATGTCTCCTCTATAAAATAAAATGTTAGTGTGTGTAAGTGGGCAAGTTATTGCCAAGGGCCGGGTACTACATGAGCAACCACAAAGATAAAACTGTAACGGAAGTTAAGTACAAGCTCACAAGGAAAGAAGAGCAACAAGAGGAATTCAGGCCACAACACCGAAGTACGGAAAAATACAGTCAGCCAGACGTATCTTTGAAAGTATTTGCACGCTCTCCAAGGATAGGAAGATCCCCAGAACGATTGGAATTTGCAGGAAAACAGGACGAAGCCATTGCCACGGAAGTTAATCCAAGACCAAGAACAAGAACAAGCGGAGCTACAAAAGCAGACGGTAACAGAAGAAACTCGGGAAAACAGGAAGCACAAGCAAGCAAGTGACTCAATTCTACTGTTAAACAAACAGCCAGAACAACCCATTACACGTGGTAGAGAAAGTGAAGCTGAAAAATGTAGCGAAAATTTTAACAATTTACGCACAGTGGTTTATTGCTAGTCACTCATATGCAACCATGACTCCACCTCCGTATTACCAGTTGCGGATGATACTTTAAAACATTGGTGTCACATTGTATTCTTGCAAAAGAGAGGGGGGCACTCAATAAATTGAAAAGACAGACGAATTTCAGGGCTTTTTCGGTGTAAATCAGCAGGTGAGATACTTCTGTTATTGAATTTCATTTTCTATATATTGATTAATTAATTTATTATTTGATATTATTATATTTGTGGTTTATTCAGGGCATAGTGTTACTCAGTAATTATATTTGGTATTTTTCTACTTTTACACACGGATACGTGTAGGGTTTTTTTTTATTAAGGTTCAAAGCCACGTGTTGGCTTCAGTTTTTTAGTGCGTCTGATTGAGGCCTTCTATACAGGGTGGCCCATTTGGACTTAGGACACCTTTGTAAAATGGATATTTTAAGTCCGATTTTGATGATTTTTTTTTAGGTTGTTACTCATGGAAAATTGCATTTTGTGGCAAATAGACAGATTTCTGTTACACAAATCAAGGCCTACTTTGCAATTTTTTTGGGGGCGAAATTTCGAGAAATCGTATTAGCGATTTTTTTAGACGAAAACTAAGTACGCCACTGTATTCTGCGCCCCCTCAAATAGCTCTGTACCAAATTTAATCCTAAAGTACAGAATATTAATAACAATTCTCACTAAATTAATTTATGCCCCAAAATACGTTGTGAAGATCAAGTAACCCATGAAATAAAGAAATCTGTCTATTTGCCACAAAATGCAATTTTCCATGAGTAACAACCTAAAAAAAAATCATCAAAATCGGACTTAAAATATCCATTTTACAGAGGTGTCCTAAGTCCAAATGGGCCACCCTGTATATATTATATTAGTACTTTGAATTACTAAATATCGCTGTAATTTCGTTTTGAATTCATGTCTTTATGACTACCATTTTGTGGTAATTTTGGAGTTCAAATCAAGTTTAAGACTACAAGGCAGTTGACCTTTTGGGGTTGATTTTTTTATTATTAAGGTTATTTAACCAGCTTTGCAGGAAAATCTATAACTCGGGGCAATTGTTAGTCTATTTGTGATATTAAAGGGATTCAAAGTCAGTTAGTTATATCTCTGATTGGAGATAGATTTTTTTTTTTTTACTGAGTATAGGCTAAGGTAATAAACCCCAAATAATTTCATGTTTAATATTTTTTTATCAACAAGTATCTCTCCTGATCAAGTTGCACAAAGCCATTAATTTGATTTGTATTTCTATTAATTAAAATTGCGTAGATGTAAAATACATTTGTTTAAGGTTTAGTCAATTTTAATATTTATTTTTGTTAATATTTAACAATCTGTTAATATTCAATCATTTACAATAATTAATTTATAACCCAGCAGTTAGTGAATGTTTATATATTTTCTTTTCAACCAGCAAGGTCACTAATAAGTTTTTGTTCACATTGTAATTTTTTTCATAAGTAAAAGAAATAATTCCTCATAAATTCTTTTAGGAACTAATTAACAGTTCCTGTATTTAATTAACTAAATAGTATATTTGTTATTTACTATTATTAAACTATTATTATTTCATTTGCAAATTTTGGATAATTTTATTGCAAATTATACAGGGTGATTCCTGTTTGTCTTTTATTTCATTTAATTGTTTTCATTACCTAATTTAAATTTTAATACCACAGTTGTGTTTATTATCACAGCAAGATTGTCTACTGAGATTCTACTTTGTTAAAGTAGAGTTTGTATTTATCCTATGATTTTGGTTTAACACATTTACTATATTTCATGAGAACATCTTGGCTTACTGGAAGAGAGGAATCTTCAGAAATTTTAATTCCACCACTAGGAACTGGAAAAGGACAAAGTTGCTGACATCCATCGTCTCAGAACATACCAACCAAACGCTAGCTATCCCATCTATTTTGGTTGCAGACTGCAGTAGGTGCATAACTGTTGCACTTTGGAGAGTCCTAATCTACCATTGTTAAGGATATATTATGGTGAGAGTTAATCTGATTTCTTCGAGGCCAGAGGAATATATTTGTTTTTGTGTAAACCAAATCAATATCTGCTACCAGCAAGTTTTTTGTAAAGTCATTGTTGCGTGGTAACAACCACAAATATAGTAGTTTAATCAATATTTAATACATGATCATTAGTCTTTAAACATTCATCACATAATTTATACATATCCTGCATCATTATTTTAACTGTAATATACAATTATTTTAATCGAATTGTTTAATTTCATCAACCATTCATTATTTTTTATTAACTCATATTATTTATTATCGTCTATTTAAAATTATCCTGGCGCTCCAACAGGATAACTTAAAATAACATTTTTTCTTCCTACGAACCGACACCTAACCGACAAGCTAAGCCGGAGCTAATGTCAGTAGTTCCTGGTGGATTAAAGCCAATTAATTTCCACTAGGTTCATTGCAAAAAGTAGATATCTTTGAGGAAACTGTGCCTAACCCAGATCGAGGAAGGGTAATTACAATGAACACCACCATTGCAGAAAGTTTAGCGAACCCAAAAACACCTGCGGTACCAAAATTCCTTTCTCCCCCCATTTTCGACCCATGTTCAGGAAATGCTGTAACATTCATAAAAAACTATGAGCGAACGCGAACCAATAACCTCAAAATTAGCTATTTGGGGAGTTTTCTCGAAGGCGCTGCTGACTTGTGGTTCAGAAGGTATACAGGGAAGACTGTAAACCAATCAAAGACATGGGAGGGTATAAAAGCAGATTTTACTAAAGAATTTAGCGGTCCAGACACAAAGCGAATATTAGAGAAAAAGCTATATGATACCAAACAACGGCCTGGACAGTCTATTCAAGCATACTATTATGAACTGCAGACCTTGTTTGGAGAATATGACCCAACTTTTAGTAGTGAGAAATTTAGAAAATTCCTCGAAAACGGGATGCTCAAAAATTTATATAGGAGCTATCGGTTGATTTTAGAAGAAAATTTGGATTGGGATAAATTCAAAGATATTATAAGGAAACTAGAAGACATATCGGCCACCGACGATGTAAGTACCGGTTTGGAAAAGTTAAATATAGGTGAGAAGAGGGACTGCCACCAGTGTCATCACATGTGTGAGCCACCAAATCAAGAGAGAAAGTATAGGCGAGATGTCCACAACAACAGCTATAGATATGAAAATCCCAGACCACCGAGAGGATATTATCAAGGACCCTCCAGAATCTACTCCAGAGGTAATCAGTATGAACCATCTCAAAATCGCCCACCGAACAGACGGTTTCAACCACCGCCACCACCTCCAAGAAGGTACGATCAAAAACGATTTGGGCAACCACCAAATACTAGAAATACTGATGGGAGACCTAGGTGCTTTCAATGTAACAGGATAGGACATTTCACAGTTACATGTCCCCAAATTACACGTGAGCACCCAAACTTCAACAGACGGCGAAACAACTAAGCTCCGACGTCGTCTGTACCACTTCAGGGGCTCACACTAGCATAGGAAAAAGTCAAATTATCACAATCCCCTGTTAGGAGAGTCAAAGTTTTTAGGGGTACAATGATAGGATTTTTGTTCCCATCGGTAAAAGATTGGCCAGCCGAGGGCATTGTGTTGTACTTGGAGGAAGCTAACGCCGACGTGAAATCTGAAGATCATGAAGTGGGCCATATACTAGATCCCGTAAAGAAGGAAGACCTAAAACATCTGTTAAACTAATACAAAGATGTGTTTTCTAAATCTGTTCGTGAAATGGGACGGACTACACTTATAAAACATAAAATAGATGTAGGAGATGGGACCCCATTAAAATGTCGCCCCTATAGAGTCTCGCAAAAGGAACGAGAGATAATAGATGAACAGATAACAGATATGGCAGATGAACAGACTAACAATATCATACGAAGTAGTCACGGTTCGTGGAGCAGCCCTGTAGTTTTAGTTAAAAAGAAGGATGGTTCAACAAGGTTTTGTGTAGATTATAGGAAATTAAATAATGTAACAAAAAAGTCTACATACCCGATCCCAAATATTGATGATATCCTAACGTATCTTGGTGGCTCCAAATATTTTACGACGCTAGATATGTTCAGTGGATACTGGCAGGTTGAAATGGACGAGGAATCCAAGGAATACACAGCCTTTGTTGCCCAGGGATATGGTCTTTATGAATTTAACGTTCTCAGCTTCGTTCTGTGTAACGCCCCGGCCACTTTCCAGCACCTAGCTGATAGAGTATTTGAAGGAATGAAATGGAAGGATGTTCTCATCTATCTCGATGACATTGTGGTCTTCTCCAGGACATGGCCGGAGCTCCTAGAAAAATTAGAAAGGGTATTCCAACGGTTGAGACAAGCAAACCTGATATTGAAACCAAGTAAATGTGTCTATGCAAGGCAGGAAGTCAAATTATTAGGACATGTGGTGAGTTCAGAGGTATTAGCTCCGGATGAAGATAAGTTAAGAGCAATAAAAGAGTTTCCCCAACCAAAAACAGTAAAAAAGATCCAAAGCTTTGTCGGTCTGTGTAATTATTATAGGAAGTTTGTGAAAGATTTCTCCATCATCGCAAGGCCACTACATTTGGCAACGAAAAAAGAAACGGGGTTCGTATGGGGTTCTGAACAAAAAGCAGCATTCGATACATTAAAGGAAAAGTTAACCACTGCTCCTGTTTTACAGCATTTTAATCCAAACAAGGACTGCGAGCTGCGGGTAGATGCTTGTACTATAGGTATCGGGGTCATACTATTGCAACAAGGGGAAGATGACAAGATGCATCCAGTAGCATACGCCAGCCGGAGTCTATCAAAAGCTGAATCCAACTATAGTATTACCCATTTGGAAGCACTTGCTGCCATCTGGTCGATGACAAGTCGGTTGAGGCATCTGGTATATGGAAGACCAATCAAAATTGTCACAGACCACCACGCCCTTTGTTGGATAAAGTCTACAAAGGACGCCACGGGCGGACTAGCTAGATGGGATTTAAAACTCTCCGAGTTCGACTATACGGTCGTACATAAGAATGGTGCAGTGCATGCAGATGCCGATGCGTTGTCAAGGAACCCTGTCTCTACAGTTGATGAAAAGAACGATGATGTAGATGACGTATCTACGTTTATCCTTCAGCCAGAAGATATTTCCAAGGAACAGCAGGCCGACCCCTCGCTGAAAGAACTACTAAGGGCTATAGAGCTTCCTGAAGATGCCCCTATAGGGCTAGCCAGACATGCAAAGAACTTCAGGCTTATTGATGGAGTGTTGTATAAGGCGAATCCTTCGACCAACGGTGGAACAAACTTGTTAGTAATCCCAAAGCACCTTCGGGGAGAAATATTGTATGCACACCATTCGGAGCCTCTTTCTGGACATTTAGGAGTAGCTAAAAGAATAAATAAAATAAGGGCGGCATACTACTGGGAAAACCTACAAAAGGATGTAGAAAGATATATTAGAAGCTGTCCAGATTGTCAGAGTCGAACAGGACAGAATAATAAGAAACCAGTTGGTCTTCTCCGACCTATACAAGTGGGTACGCCATTTCATAGGGTAGGAATCGATATACTAGGCCCCTTTCGAAAAAGTCGGAACGGCATGACAGTAATTGTAGTGGCAACGGATAATGCCACCCGGTGGGTAGAAACCGAGGCATTACCTAATGGAAAAGCCAGGCCGATAGAAAAGATTGGAAAAGATTATAACTCGTCATGGTGCCCCCAAGTATCTATTGAGTGACAGAGGTCAGGTTTTCCGTGCAGAATTGGTGCGCGAATTGTTAAAATGTATGGGGACATACAGCCAATATACCACATCATACCATCCCAGCTGTAACGGCCTAACGGAAAGGTTTAATAAGACTTTGGCAAATATGCTCTCTATTTTTACTAATACCGAACAGTCAGATTGGAACGAGTACCTACCCCACGTCACTTTCGCCTACAACACGGCACGTCAGGATACAACGAAATTGTCACCGTTCATGTTGGTATATGGACGAGAACCAATATTACCTACAGAAGCCAACTTATTGGAACCATGTAACTCGGCGGACACCAATGAAATCAGGGAGCGAGCTCTGGTCGTGAGAGCAAAAGCTGTGGAAAATATACACCAGAAGCAGAGGCTCGATAAAGTAAGATACGATGATAAATATCGTCACTTAGAGTTTACTGAGGGTGATCAGGTTAAAGTGTTCACCCCAATAAGGAAAGTGGGCAAAAGTGAAAAGCTACTTTTACGATGGTTTGGCCCTTATAAAGTAGTTAAGAAGATGAGTGAAGTCGACTATCTCATCCAGAAGGGGCCCACGATAAAATCTAAACGTGAAGTAGTACATGTAAGCCGAATACTGTCGTATTATGACCCCTGGACGCCAATTCCGGGACATAAGGAGAATTAGGTAAAGTGGTGAGCACGCTAGAACGATATGTAGTATAATAAGAGGAGACATATGAACAAGTATTATTTACTAGGGTTATAGAAAACAAGGAATAGTTATTAGTATAATTTATAATGAAAATTATAAGAAATTTACAGAGTATGAGTATAAGTAAAAAAGTAAATAAATTAAATAATAATACGATTTTCCCCACAGGTTTGGATTCTTAATCATTTTATGGGTCATTCCTAGGCCAGATGCACAGCATGTAGAGGTCACTGGAGGGGGTTTTTGGAACGTACTACCATCAACGGTGATGTACGAGGCGACAATCCCAATCATTTACGAAACAATATGGCGGGAAGAAGAGATGAGAGGTGCAGAGTTCGAGGGTGATTGCAGTAAGCCACCTGATTGCATAATGATAAAAGGGTTGGAAAATATGCGAATCAGTTTTGAAAATGAATTTCGCTCTCTCAGCCGTACATGGAGTCCGATATACTTAAAAAACTGTTCAGGGTTGAATAATAGGCAAAAGAGGGCATTAGATTTTTTAGGGGACGGTCTTTCTTGGTGTTGTGGGGTAGCCACACAACATAAATTCAACTATCATCTCTGAAATTGCAGAGGAAACGTATGTAATTACACACCCAAAAAATATAACAAAAATAGTCTGTCAAAATTTTACAAAATTTTTACATGGGTCAGCCTATTCGCTACCAGGTTCAGTTAAATTATATTTACCTTGCAATTGTGAACTGGATATGGAGGTGGAAATAATTATTCCAAAAAGGTTTCCATGTCCAGAGTCCATGCCGCGGGAGTCCACAGTAACTCATATAATCCCTGCAGCTTGGTCTAAGTTAAAATCCTTTGTTCTGAAACCGAATAATCAAAATGATTTACCAAAATTTTTAAATCCCGAAGAATGTTTGAACACAAATTGGACTTTAGATATCCCACATTTGAATTTAACCTCAGCAAAAGACAATATCAGGGATATTATGAATAACATCCAATCTGACCTAAGAGTGTCATATGCTGATGTCTATGGTCATCATACAGACACGATTTTTCTAATTTGGAATGTTATTCTATCGATAACAGTAGGCTATATACTTTTTAGTGGTAGGCTCAACTTAGGAGCAATACCAGCAGTAATCGCGCCAGTACGAGCTGAGAGAAGAAGTAAAGTTGAACATGACATTTACTTTCCATTAATGTGTATAGGTCTTATATTGTTTATTCTATACATCATCATGAAATTTTTTTTAATTTTGAGATACAATAAAAGACCAACGGATAATGGTCTTAAACCACCAATATCCCAGGGCATCCCCTTGAACCAACCTCCACCCAACGAAAATTTTTATTACACATAGGTAGCGAAATGGAATTGAACTCTCTTCAACCAGAACACACCATAGATTGTGTGTTGGAGCGAGTCGAAGTACATAATGGTGACATACATGGCTCGGAGACAGGTGTATAAAGAGAGTATTTTTACTGAAAGTATAATGCCTATATTAAGATTTACCTGAACTGAAACGTAGTGCACGGTATTTCAGGGTAGGAATCGTTAGAAAAAAACTGAAGGAGGGTCTGGTTCTTTTTTCTCCAATAAACTTGTAAAATAAGACAGTACATATTATATACAGGCACACCCCTACTATGGGTAACAACACAACGTTGCTTGGCAATTTAAGCTGGCGGCATCGTAAAGCCACCAGATAAATCGCTAGTAAATTAGTGGAATACCGATGGCCTATGATGGACTAGACAATATAAAATAAAATAACGAACAGGTTCCCTTCCGTCAGTGATAAATTCCAACGAATTAAATTTATTAAACTAATATATTATATAGGCAGGTATATACAAGCAAGTAAAATACCAATTAGTTGAAGGAAACGTATTCTTAAAATAAAAAGGTTAATTATTGAATATTACAAAAATGCTATCATCAAGACATGATGAACACAGAAAGGTAGGTAAGCCACTGTTTAGTTTGAAAAATATGTGTTATGTAATGTTAATTGCATACCTTGGTAGTAAAGAGAGTAACAAGTATAATGTGGATTAGTATTTTGTGTGTTAATTTTGATTTCTTTTTCTCTCTGTATTTTATAAGTTTAGAAGTAAAATATGTTAATCAAAACGGTAGCTTGTGGCCACACCGTAATGTAATTAGTAATGCATGCTCTGATTAATTATTAAAGTTATATTAAGTATACATTAAGCAGATTAGTACTTACTTGTATATTTTTACAAGTCCCTGGAGCACACAAATTAACCACAAGAGGCAAATCAAACAAGGCACCACTACAGCAGTTACCAAATCCAGACATCCACCAAAAGCAGCGTTGAATACCAATGCTCAATACCAAAGCCACAAATATTCCTTCTACTACCTGTGCCAGACACCAACCTCTGGAAATCCACTGGAAACCTGGTTAATATACCACCCAGGCAGTACAGCATTCAACAGGTGGACAATAGACCAGTACCAGTAAAGAAGCTATAAACATGCCAGTAGTCTAAACATGTTCTAAACGGTGTATAGGATAAGTGTAACACTAAATACTTACCCATCCCAAGCACTGTACAAAAGTTCTTATAAAACGTTAGTTTCACTTTCACATATTTCGCTGACTACACAAAACAGAAGACCAATCTATGCGAGGAATAAAACTCATACGGATTCCAGGTTCAAGGCTAAATACCACAGATTCAAAACACCTACATCACAGTATTTCTGTGCAGATCAGCTGATGACAAACCAAGAAAACTAGGTTAACTCACCATTGACAAATAAAGCGAGTTGGAATTAAGTACTAAGCTGGCGCGAAAAATTTATAGTTCGAGCGTGCAGGTCCGGACTGGCTTAAATTTGGGTATGATAAACTTTCTAAAGTTGTTTTAAATAGTGAGTTGTTTTAAATAGTGAGGTGTGACAAACTATGAATATAAGTCTATGTGCCGATAAATAAACAGTTTCGTGTGTGCTTCAGAGAAAGACAAAAAATTTCGGGTTTTGTAATGACGATGATTTAATTTTTAGGAGTAGGTTTACGAATTTTCTAATTTGAATTTTAGATCCTTGTGGATTTACTAGCATTGATGTAGATTATTGTTAGGGGTTGTCAGTGCTTATTTATAAGCAACAATATTATTTTGTTTTCGTAAGTGCTATTACATGATTAGGGTTTTTTTATATTCTTGTTATGTTATAATCAAGGAGTCAAATTGTGGCTAGGGGTGATTATCTTTATTTTGGTGTGTTATGTTTTTATTAGATGGTCAGTTTATTTAAAAGCTGGTGGCCAGCTTTGAGAGGATAGGGAAATGTGTCACGATAGTAAAAAGGAAATAAAAAATTAGTAGCATATTAATAATTCAATACTTTAAAATTGGCAATTTTATTCATAATAAAATGTCACCCTGTATATTAAATATAAAAATAAAATCAATTAATTCCTAAATTGCTGATTTGCTGCGTTTGCAATAATTTCCGACGAAAGTTAAAAGTCCAATGCCAATGAACTGGCAAAACTGTATAGTCAGGAAAAATTGCGGAACAGTTGGTTCCTAACCAAACAGTGTCATAAACCGGGGAGGGGAGTTCTGTGCTAGCTTCCTAACAGTGACCATCTCCCCAAAGTTCCTCCAAAGTCTGGAAAGATGTAAGTAGGGCTTTATAGTTACTGTATCATTATTTCTTCTACCTTCACTACTTTGTCAATCACACCAGTAAATTAAAATAGAAATTAACTAATTGTGTTGCAAGCCAATAGTCACCTTTTTATAATTAAATAGTTTTTATAATAAAGCAAGTGTTTTACTTCTAAGTTACCCCCTTGTGCGCCTACGGCGTAACAATACACCACGATTAGATCTAATTTTTGTTAATTGTTTTCTTTCATTATTGGCATAAAATTTAAAAACAACAAGGCAGGCAAGATGGTACAAGTCACTGGCGGCACAAACCACTAATACCTAATTAAGATATTCTTTACAGATGGTATATTCCTTCATAAAGAACAGTAATCGGGAACACTGAGAAGAGGCGGATATGCCGTGAGATTTGGAAGCTGTCCGTCACAAAGAAATGTATTGGTTAAAAGCAAGTAAAAAAGGGTTTAATGTTCCATTGAAAACGCAGAAGAGCCCTCAATAAAAACAAAATAGCTACTGATATAAAGAAAAATTGAGGATATCATCAACCAGTTTTTAACGAGGAGATGGAAGCGACCATAACGAGGCGTATTTTAAATCTAGAATCTCGTCTGTTTGGCTTGACAACTACTGATCTCAAAAAACTTGCATTTCAAATAGCAGAGAAAATGAATATAAAACATCCATTCAACTAAACACTGAAAATTGAGGACAAAGGGTGGCTGTATGGTTTTTGAAAATACAATCCAGAGATATCACTACGCCTTCCAGAATCCACTTCTTTGGCTAGAGCCGAAGCGTTTAACAGGACGCAGGTAAACATATTTTTTAGCAAACTTAAGGAAGTTATCAACCAACACGATATCCATGATACCATGATTTTCAATATGGATGAGTCCGCCTTGACAACCATTCAAGTGCCACTAAAGGTGTTTGCCAAGAAAGATAAAAAGCAAGTCGGTGCTCTCACCAGTGCTGAGAGGAGTGTGCATACAACAGTTGTAGTATGTGCCGATCTATATGATGGACTGCCCCCAGGTTCATTGAAACTCCATAATGAGTCGGGTTACATGACTTGAAATTTGTTTACCTATTGGATGCGTCATTTTATTAATCATGTAAGACCCAATAACGAGAAGAAAGCTTTGCTAATCCTCGATGGTCATTTAAGCCACAAAAGTTACGAAGCTTTGACAATGGCCAGAAATAACGAAGTTGTTCTTCTTTGTATACCAGCTCATTGCACGATTCGCATGCAACCATTATATGTGGCATTCTTTGACCCCCTCAGCAAATACTACAATCAGTCAGTTACAGAGTGGTTAAGAGAAAATCCAGGTCGATCAGTTAGAATCTGTCAGGTATCAAAACCTTTCAATCAAGTTTACCAAAAAACGGCTACGTAGAAATTGCTGCAAGTGGTTTCCGTGCAACAGGCATTATGCCATTTAACCGTGATAATTTTCCTGGGCACATGTTTTTGCCAAGTGCAACCTCGGATGTATCTCTACCTCTGCGAAAGACCGAAGATAATGTTGCCAATGTAGAATCTTTAGAAGAAATTTCCAATCAAATAAGAGAAGATGATGAACCTGTTTCTGAAAATTTTGTTTTTGAACACAACTTATGCACTGAGTCGGATCA
This sequence comes from Pogonocherus hispidulus, assembly GCA_963924545.1. Lineage (NCBI taxonomy): Eukaryota > Metazoa > Arthropoda > Insecta > Coleoptera > Cerambycidae > Pogonocherus > Pogonocherus hispidulus. The sequence goes on from OZ004695.1 coordinate 35,374,654, forward strand.
TACAACGCCAATAGATTAGCTTGGTTCGTGTAATTTAAGTGCCGATGATATTCAAGATGTCTTGAATCAATTGTCACCGGTGCCTCAAAGCAGTAGAAGAAGAGCTTCTAAGCGCAAATCTGCTATTTCCAGAATGTTCTTACGGAAAACTCTTTCCTATTGAGTCTTGGTGAAAAAGAAAAACAAAAAAGGAACAAGAACTGAGGAAGAGCAAAAGAAATATTGTGTAAAGGAAACTTGTTGAATCCAGCGACAAAGAAGAAGATCCATTCAAGGATAACGGCGAAGGAGATGATTGCCCGTGCCTTTATTGTAACCATTTGTTCCGCCATTCAAAATCCAAAAAACTGTGGTTCCAATGCAACGTACGCAAAAACTTATCGCATGCTGATTAAGCCGGGCTCAGCAAACGTACAAAAGTGTTTGTGAACTTTTTGCATAAAGAATTATCTTTAATTAAGTTTTTTACCATTACGTTGTGTAAACCATTTTGCCGGCCCCCGGCGGGCATGTTGAATTGTTCTACAATTTTCTTTTTTAAGTTACAAAAACGAAATTTTTTATTTTAATAAATATTTGAGTTCGTGGTACCACTGGCAATACTTTTATTCACCTAATATACGTAAATCTTTGTTTTTGTTTTATTTTAGCCAGATAACCTGAAGTAAAAACTAAGTATGCCATTTTGGCCACCTCTACCCTAACTACAAACAATGAAGTTTCGATGTTTTTTGGAAATTTACATATTTGCAAACGAGACGTCAAATAAAATTTAGTTTTTGATATTTGGCACTGTATGTGATCAAAATAAGATCCTGAGTATAAAGTCAATAATGTAAAAAATACTATGCCCTTGTAGATATATTATTTTTGAATTTATTTTTGTTGCCATGCTTAGCACAAGCATAACTTATACTGTTACTGTTCGTATGCTAAAAAGTAAATGAGGATCTCACAATATGAAATATGTTGGTGGTTATCCGTAGTGGTACCTTGAACCCGTCCACTGTTAGGTACTTACTTTAAAAGAGAAACCAAATTGCTAAATCAAGAGACTGTCCGAATAATCATGAAGAAATACCATGTTAAAGACTGGAAACAAAAAAGTTAATCAAAAATAAGGAAGATAGGTAACGCAACAGAATCTAGTACCCTGTATATCCGCAAATGTTTAAGAACAATACATAATACATACAATCAACGTCTGTTAAAATATCAATTTATTTCAAGAGGAAACGGCCTAAAAATACCTACACACTATAAACTGTTTAATTGTAGGTACCTATTATCTAGTGAATAAAATGCTTTTATCTTTTACATAACTACGTATCTATTATTATTTTATTAATTCCTTATACTCCCTTCATCCTACAAATCCATTTAAATTTTAAAGGTGAGCAGATACCTAGTTACCTTATATGTAAGCAAGATCATCAGTTGATATTTGCAATTCTGGTGCAGTCGCACAACATGCGTACAGCAGCCATCTTGAGTAGCGACGTCATATAGACACAGCCCGGCCCTCGACCAGTCTCCGCCTTCACTCGTGTTGAGATCCATCTTTATTACATACGGGGAGGAAAGAGATAGAAAACGAAATTGACTAAGAATGACTAGGTGACTATAAACAGGCGCTGCGAAGCGGCACTCTTCAAAGACCTTGTTGACGTTTGAAAGTGCTTTCAGTAATAAATCGACGGAATCAGCGCTGCTATTCATAAAAGTTGCCGCTATCGCATTAATTATGAACCTGCTCCTCTCCCAGTTCAACTCAAACAGTTTGCATATGTGCATCATAAATATCTGTCAGTTATCTAAGACGTGTCGGTATTCTTTAGACTTCCCAGCAAATTTAAATCCACTCTTATTCCATTTTAAATAGGACAGGTTAATTGTGTCTGTGTTCGGTAATACAGAAATTATATTAACATTTTTAATAGAAGGTAATGGATACATACGTAATTCTGAATAATTTATTTATTTAAAAGTTCTTGACAACCTGCTTAACAGTAGGTACCTACTGTTTTTGAAAGTTTTGTAACTATTGTCTTTACCAGTGCCGGTTTCAGAGTCCTGAGTGTCCGTGGACTCCCTGGGATAAAATCTTTAATCTAAAAACAGTTACAATAGCAAAAACTAAAACCTAATTATTGTACATACAAGTGTCCCATATTGCTTGATTTCAGCTATTTCTTCTACTAAGTTAGATATAAAAAAGTAACCGAACTAAAATCTAAGTACCTACCATATATACTTGATTTTTGAAGATAACTAAATGCCGTGTAAGACCATGTTTCAAGGTTAAGAGGTACCTACACAGCGTTTTTAACTCCTTCCCATTTCCAATTATGCCCACAACTTTTTTATTTGTAATGTTCTGTATTTCTATAAACACATTTTTTTGATATCTTTAGAACACTCTATTTTTTAATTTTTGAAATCAGCATAAAATATGAAGTATAACAGTATATCATAGTTTATATACAGGGTGTCCCAAGATAATGTGACACATTTTAAAGGGTTATAACTTCAAGGCAAAATGTGATAGCGATGAACGGTTTTCACTGGTGCTCTTAATTTTACAAAAAGTTTTCTTTTGTCTTAGGGACAAGTTTGTTTTACTTCTACAGGTGCTTCAAAACAAATTGTACCACGTTTTAATTAAAAATTGTGATCATTTTTTAAATGGATCACCCTGTATATTATGTTACCATTCGATAGAGACACTTCTTCTCTTTTCAGAAATGTATAGTTTGATAGAGTTGTACCAAAAAGTAAAGGAGTTATTTCAATTTACACACCAGCCCTTTTCAATAGACCATAATTTTTTTGGAAGATCGCATTTTATTTTTTTTATATTGCCAGTACAGAATAATGGAATACAAAAATAACAATGTTCGAATATAACTGCTGCTGCTCCAGTACCTATTTGAGTTATTTTGAGTTTCGCAGTTTCCATTCGAATACACAGCATTAGTCGACTGATTTCTAGAGAAATAACACTCTGACTGTTTTTGTGCTTCTTCTAATGATCGTGATTGAATTACGGCTTCCTCTAGATTTAAAGTATTTCTTTCTAACAATCGTTGACGTAGGTATATCTGATTGTGATGGTCTATTTATAAAAGCATCTCGAATACAATCATTCTTATTTTGTTCTGCAGTTACTGTTTCAAAATTACAATCTTTACTTAATAGTTTTAAAGCTTCTACGTATTGATCAATACTTTCTGTAGCATGTTGTTTTCTTGTGGCTAATAAATGTCTTGCAAATACTTCCATTTATTGGTTTTACATATAAATCTTGAAGTAATTTGACAGCTTTTTCGTATTTGTCACAGCCACTTATATATTCATACATTGAATGAGATATAAAATTTATTAATATCTTCAGTTTATCTTCTTCTTGAAGTTTATCCTTGATTTCAGTAATTTCTAAAAAATTCTTGAAGGTCTTAAACCAGTGCGTCCATTCTTTAGTGGCAGTTGTAGAACTAGGATCTGTTTCAAACCTCTGTGGTCTTAAAATTGTATCCATTTTAATTTTATTATTTTAGTGAATTAAATTGTAATGAAAATAACCTTTCTTAGTTTAGGCTTTAATTCACTAAAAACTTGCACATATTTTTTTGAATTCTAGAAATATTTGGCAAGACAAATGTGAACTAGTAAAATAAACAACAAAAGACAAATATCATGGTAAACAAGGAAACGTTTTATATATATATATGAGAAAAGCTAGGTTTCCGGGTTGAACCGCGTTGTAGATGATTAGTGTCTCGACGTTTCGGCTCCCGTTTTGGAGCCATTTTCAAGAGAGGAATATTAATAGTGGAGCCTCAATCTGCCTACTCCTCAGAGAGATCTGAGAGATCTCTCTGAGGAGTAGGCAGATTGAGGCTTCAGAGACGATCGGTGGTGAGATCTGGGGAGTAGGCAGATTGAGGCCCCGGAATCGAACCACAACATCCTAATCCTTTCCCTTTCTCTGAAAACTAGGCAGATTGAGGTTTCAGAGAATTCCACTATTAATATTCCTCTCTTGAAAATGGCTCCAAAACGGGAGCCGAAACGTCGAGACACTAATCATCTCCAACGCGGTTCAACCCGGAAACCTAGCTTTTCTCATACTCAAGACCGCGGAAGCCTTTCCGAACATTTCATATATATATATTAAATATAAGGGAGCCGGTGGCTCAGGGATTAGCGTCTCGATCGCTCAACCCAGAGGTCGTGGGTTCTAATTCCTATTCCACCAACAATTTTTCATTAAATTGTTTACTCGTAGATCAAGGCTTCTTCGCAGGGATGGCTTAGCAACCATCCTGGCGATGGTCTAGGATGGAAAGAATGTCAACTTGGTGTTAATGTGAGATATTAAAATCAGTTGATGTTTGACTTGTCCCCCTAACTAATGAGGTTTTCCAGGTTTTCCCTCACTCCAGCACTGAATGGTGGTTAGGGCCTACCAACGTAAATCGTTCCTGAGGCGCAAATGAGGGCCGCGAAATAATAATATGCCTCCTCCTCTCCCACACAAGTCTCAGACTTTCGGGCTAATCCTTGTGATTAGAATGAGGGGTAGAGATTTTATTATTATTATTATATACATATTATTGATTTAGCCACTAACAACTACGAATTATGAATATAAGTACATATTGCTTTACATCGAGTCGTGTATACATATATACAATAAAATGTAATAACTATGTAAGGTCAGTTGTTAAATGTTAATTCATTAAATATTTCTTGTTGCTGTATACTTAAGGAAAGGCAAAGACGTTATAGTGTAAACAAATTAGACAAAAAATCGTCGAATAGAAGAAAAAATTTATAAAGTTTTGAAATTTTGGTTGTGAACTTCCAGTAGGGACCCAAATGCAGATTCGAAGAGTTCCCACCCCAGGTGGGAACGTCATCCCCTTTTGCTCAAAAAACCACCCCCAAACATGATATCACAACGCTTTTCGGCATTTTTCTCGTAAACCGTAGCTCCGACGAGAAAATGTTATAGGACTTATTATATTCTCCATTAAATTGTCCATAAAATTTGTTATATAAAGTTTTTGTGTATCTTCCAGCCATCGCTCATAAATGACGTTGGAAAATAAGCATATTTCTCAGCGCGAAGACAAAAATGAGTCCAGCGCAGTCTTTTGCGGCAATTATCTCGAAAATCATTAGTGTGAGCAAAAAAATATATAGAATCAAAATTATAGAGCAGTTCTTTCTCTATAAGGCCTATATTCAATAAAATACTTATGAATAAGTGTTAGTGGTCAAATAATAATTTTTTATACCTGTGCATTTTCTATTTTTGACTCCCAAGTAAATATACTTAGGAAATATGCATCAATTATTGTCATCAAATCACCGGCTATCGATGATGCCGACTCGCTAATTGTTCAGACTGCGATCAACGCAGCCAACAATTATGAAAAACCCGTTGTTGTTCGACAGGATATCGATTTGCTTACACTTCTTATTGCTCTTTCTCCGCCGGACCGAAACATTCGTTTTTTGAGAGATGCTCAAGTAAATATTAAGGAAAGGGCGTACAGTTTCCACGACTTACAAAATTCGACAGTTTTAAAGAATTGCCAGGATAATGTTTTATTTGCCCATGTGTCTGCGACACCACTTCTGCCTTTTTTGGCAAAGGAAAAGCACAGACTGTGAACTTAAAAAATACCAGAAAGAATTTACAAGATGTGGTCGCCGTGTTCAATAATCCTCAAAAGCTGGGGAGAAATTTACGCTTGCCTTATACAAGGCACCCCGAAATGAGACATCTTTAAATCACTATCGGTTCATTTCATTTAATAAGTTAGTTGGCCAATCCAGTCACGCAGCAATTTTGTCCAGACTACCGCCTACATCTGCTGCATTAGCACAACATTCCTATCGCCTTTTCCATCAGATTCATTTGTGGCGAGGAAGAACTTTAAATGCAACTGAATGGGGATGGACAAAAATTAACAAAATTCTGATGCCAGTTCTTACGACCCAGGCGCCAGCTCTAACTTCAATTCTTCAGCTCATATCTTGCGGCTGTAAAAAGTGATGTGGAAAGCGATGCAGCTGTGTGAAAGTTGGCTTGCGCTGCTCAACAATGTGCTCTAATTGTCATGGGCAAAATTGTTTAAATTCATTCGTAGAGGACGACTTTGAAGAGGGAAATGATTAAATAGTTATATTTTATTAGTGGAATAGTCCTATAGGGGAAACCACTTAAAAAAAAACGCGCCGAGAGTTGTACCTCAAGGTGGTGTGGAAAACCGCTCAAAGTACAAAATACACAGGTATAAAAACTTATCATTTGACCACTAACACTTTCTCATAAATATTTTATTCAATATAGGCCTTATACAGAAGGAACTGCTCTACAATTTTGATTCAATGCATTTTTTTGTTCACACTAATGGTTTTCGAGATAATGGCTGCAAAAGACGGCGCTGGACTCATTTTTGTCTTCGCGCTGAGAAATATGCTTATTTTCCAACGTCATTTATGAGCGATGGGTGGAAGATACACAAAAACTTTAACAAATTTTATAGAGAATTTAATGGAGAATATAATAAGTCCTATAACATTTTCTCGTCGGAGCTACGGTTTCCGAGAAAAATGCCGAAAAGCGTTGTGAGGTCACGTTCGGGGGTGGTTTTTTGAGCAAAAGGGGATGAAGCTCCCACCCGGGGGGGGGTGGGAACTCTTCGGATCTGTATTTGGGTCCCTACTGGGAGTTCATAACCAAAGTTTCAAAACTTTATAAATTATTTCTTCTAAAAAGTCTAATTTGCTTACACTATTAAAAATGCACTGCTGTAGTTACTTTATATTCATCAACTTAAAAGTACCAGTTTTTAAATTCTCGGTTAAATCCACCGGTGAATTAGAAGACCTGCTCCAATTGAGGTGAAATACTCCTCGTATCTAGGTTATTTTGCCATAATTCACGGAAAAGAGGAGATAGAATTTTTAGTTTAAAAATAGTTTTTTATTTACCTAGAATCTAGTGGTGTATTTAGTTTTTTCTAAAGGGTTCTGTTTTCTAGATATAGAGTGACGTGTGCTATTTTTTAAACGGATACATAGGTATATTCTTGAAATGCAAATTTTATGCTGTTTCAAAAACTGAAAAATATTCAGGCTGTGCCTTTTAAGAAACACTATGTATTCCATATCTCACAAATAGAACGTTTCAGGAAAATATACACTGACACTGAAATATACACTGACCTTCAAACCTGTTTTTCTTTCCCGTAAGAAACTGATATACTGAAATTTTAAAACTTTCAATTTCAAAAACCAAAAGAGCTATGAAAATTTTGTTTGTGACATCTTTTGTATCTCAAATTAGCAACACATTGTCGTCATGAAAACCGCAGGCCTGTATTTTGAATAATAAGGGAGATGCAATGAAAAATACTACAATGTTTGGACACACATTTTTATTGAATTTCTTAATTGAATCTGGATTTTATTTTAAATAGTCATGAAAAACCCTTATATTTTATTGTACCGGGGACGAGAAATAGAGGTTGTATTTAGTTACTTTTGTAGCAAAAAATGTTTATGAGAACAAGCAAAGTAAATGTAGAAGTATGTATATTATTTATTGTGTATATCAAAAAGTAGTGGCAGTTAAAAAGAACATATTTTTAAATTGGAAGTAGGTACAATATATTTACATTTTTCTTTTAACTAATGGCCCTCTGCAAAGTCTGTCTGCAATTGAAAGAAATAGTTTTTTTATGTTTGCCTTCAATGTTGTTTTAAAATTTTTTATTTTATCTTGCACCACTTTTTACAAAAGAACAGATACATATATAACTTTTGAGGATATCATGCCTTTTTTATTAAAAATATTTGACATTCTTGACAGTAAACAAAATAGTGCTTTACTTAACTTTGTATGTAGGTAATACGAAATATTATATATTAGGTAGGTATTAAAAATAACCGGTAAACATTATAAGTATAATGTTAAAAGACTAAGCTTATAATACGTTATAGTTACTTTCATTATGTAAATTTGAGTATTATATACAGGGCTTTTAAAAAATAACTAGTAAAAATTCTAAGTAGTATTAAAAGTTATAATATAATCATACCTACAATTTTTACTAGTTATTTTTTAAAGGCCCTGTATATAATACTTATATTTATAAGTATAAATAAGTATAAGTATAAATTTATATAATGAATATACCTATAATGTAATTCAAGATTAGTCTTTTAACATACTTCAGATGTTTATTAAAAACATAATATATATACTTTCATAAATTAAATACTTATTCTGTTTCACTATAACCGCCCCTTAGCCTAAAAAGTAAACATATCTAGAACGTCTTTCTGTAATGTGTAGGGTACAAAATAAATACATTTTACTAATGTCATAAATCCTACGTTTGGAGAAAAATGTTATGGGGATTTTGTTAAGTTGTAGGGCATATAACACACCAAAGGTGTTGGTGGTCACGTTAAAAGTACTTCAAATTAAACGTAACATGTTATTCAAATTACACAAATGTTGCGTTAATGTAATGTTTTTTTTTGCACAGTGGGTTCTTCTTAAGAAAATAAAAATTATTCAATTGGATGATTGGAATTATAGTACTTTATATATGGAATTATAGTACTGGTACCTTACCCAATCAGCTTAGCATATAAACATGCTATAGCTTAACCATCCAAGCCGGGTTAAGGGCAACCCACACGGTATTATAGGGTAGGAGCAGTGTAGGGTCGAAAACTACTCCTCTCGGTAGCAAATATTTATTATAGTGTGCGAATTCTAGTGAAGCAGGAATACACACTCAGCTAGCAAAGTGGGGGGGGGAGTGGTTCTTACGTTAAAAAAAAAGTGAGGTGATTTCTCACAGATATCATATAATAAAATCTTGAATGTATAAAAAAAACACTACATACATAATATTTGTACAAGTACCTATATATAATGTACCCTTACTGTAAGATTCAGATGCACCGCAACATGATCATGCCCCGTTGTCTCGACCACTGAAGGTGGCAATACACTTATTCACTATACTTATACTAACATAATCAGTTCTACGCTTACATAAGAAATGTTACATACATACATACACAAGACAGGTTTTAAAGACACTTAGCTAGCTGATAGGGACCACTCTAGTTCCAGGGTTATGTCTATGTGGACAGCAAGGCAACAGGGCAGTACAGTGGTAGGACTCAACTCACCCCTGTAACTGATAGGGACGCGACGTGGTATATTCTGGTAGTCACGCAGTCATAGGCAGCAAAACTTCCAGTACGTCACGACTGGTGTAGCCCCAGAATTCACCGGTGGTGTATCAAAAAAGAACCATACGTATGACGTAGACGTGACCTCAAAAAGGGAACAAAACCAAAGAGGAAACTAAAATAAAAGCTCTGCAACAAAACCCCGACTATAAGTTATCACCCTTGACTAGAAAAGTACAAATTAGTCAACTTACTTGGTTGATGTGCGGCTTACACGTGTATCTTAAATCTCATTGGTCAATATAAAAATGCTTGACATCCCATCCAGCAGGATTTATGTTATAATCGAACTAATCCACTCCTAGTATCGATTATCACAAATATATTGTGTCACAATAATATCCTCAAATATGGAAATTCTTATACAGAATTAAACATGTGCTCACAACAATGTCAAATGGTCAAAGCCTATTCTCCCAGCCAATCTGAGATCTGACAGAACACCAAAACGGAAGCCGGTAGGCGTCATCGCCCCAGGGATCAACTTATAGCCGAGCGGAAACCTCGAAGGGACCTTAGACTGGTGCACCTTCCTTTTATAGAGACGTTTATAAGACTTTATAAACGTGATAGGCACGAGATAACGAGAATGTAAATGGTAAAATGGTAAAATATGCAACTAGTCCCTTACTTGACGGTACGTGGCAAAATTCTCGCCCTCTAGCGTGGCAAACGCCGATATCACACATGCATTTCGCCGGTAATCATGGTTGCATACCGGTGACTAGTATAATCGTTATAGTAATGACTGAGGCATTCCCGTTACCTCGTATCATGTCTGTAAGTCTTATGTAGTTCGAATTTTACATGTAACAGTACAAAGGGACGAAGGTGCATCTTTGAATCCCTCATGAAATTTCACGAGGGATTCAGACTTCAGTCATTTTTTCTTCTCCAGAGGCAGTCTAAAAGAATGTATTAATGTAAATATTAACAACCTCCCCCCCCACATTAATAGTTATTTACGTTATAAGTACGGTAAATACATTTTTACAGTGCGAACAAGATGTTTCCGGGTGAGGCAATTAGCGGAGTCCGGAATTTCCAGCATTCCATTCCAATCCTGTGGTTATTACAAAAAAGAAATCCCAATCTGATAAGAGTCTCGGCCAACTGAGGCCCATACAGGAAAAAACATTTGTGATAGTACAAAAAATCAATCTGATGTTTTAAAGGGAATGACATACAAAATCAAATGGTAATAAATAATCGTAGACACAAAAATGCAAAAAAACCAGCTGTAGTGTATGGCACGGGAATTCAAAACAAATCTACTCTCACTGCAGTTAGCAGAAAATAATGGCTATACGTCGGACGTATAACGCCGGGCACTGGCCCTGACGGAATGAAAAAAAAACACATTGGCGAAATCTTTCCCAAAACAGAAACAATAATCGAAATGCCCCCAAAGTGGAAAAACGGTTCAACTGAAGCTTTCAAGATAGGCTTCCGCTATGATTTACTAAAGGAAGCATATAATACTGAAAACTGGCCAAAAGGTTCCCTTATTAAAAAACATAAATTTTTTCGAGGATAACTTGACTATTATGCTTAAAAATAACAATCTACCTTTGAATGGCTTTTGCGATAATGTTCACATACTTAGTTATTTCATGTTAATGTACAAGGCCTGCAAAACAAACTTGATGAAATCGGGTAGTAGATAAGGAAGACGGGCTTTGGAGCGGAAGTGACGTCACAGCGAGCTCGATGGCCAGCTACCATCGAGCTAGACCACGGAACAGCTGGTCATTGGCTACAGGATGAAGAAGCAGACTTCTTGTAGCATCCCTCCATGTTCTTGTAGCATCCTCGCAGGTGTAGGAGCCCCAGGGGCTGCAGAAGAGCACCTCAAGAGTGTGATTCAAGATGGCGGCCTGACGTCACGAGCCGCGCCCAAGGTAGTAGCTCAGGCGGCCACTAGAGGCGCGGCAGTCCGGGCAGGCGGCCACGAGGAGGCGCGACAGTATGGCGGCAAATTCAAATATTTAGTATACAGGGTGAATCAAAAGCTATATACAGGACTGTAAAATAAGAATGCAGATAGAAAAAACATGCGCAGTAGGTTGCTATCGTCAAGATGGCGGCCTGAAATTAGGTATGGGGATTTCAGGTGTCTGGCGCCAAATGCGTGATATGGGGAATGTCAAATATCTGAGAATTTAGCGGGTAAATTTAAAGGCTTAGATCTTTTTGACAGGTGACACGTGACATGTAGCAGCGCCTAATTGGTTGCTGCAGTCTGTCTGATGGAGGCAAATTCAAATAACTAAAATTGGATATGGGATTGCTTTAAAAAAACTAAAAATCGTTATATCTCGTAAACGCGTGCGAATATCGAAAAAACAAGTGGAAAAATCTCCCCCTAGTCCGCCTTGGTTCTGATTGGTGGTCCTCCACCAATAGAAAAAAGTCCCAAACTCGTACGTCAAAAAACAATAAAAAATTAGATCTGCTGACGTCACGAGTCGCGCTCAACAACTTAAAATCTTTATATCTCGTAAACGCGTGTGAATATCAAGCTTAGATCTTTTTGACAGGTGACACCTGACATGTAGCAGCACCTAATTGGTTGCTGCAGTCTGTCTGATGGCGGAAAGTTAAAATATCTGAAATTGGATATGGGATTGCCTTACAAAAACTAAAAATTGTTATATCTCGTAAACGCATGCGAATATCGAAAAAACAAGTGAAAAAATCTCCCCGTAGCACCCCCTGGTTCTGATTGGTAGTGCTCTACCAATAGAAAAAAGTCCCAAACTCGTACGTCAAAAAACAAAAAAAAGTATATATTCTTATATATCAAATGACTCGTAGCGACATCCGTGATATTAATTTCAAACTATTTTCAATCTAATAGCGAAAGCAGGAGTCTGTCGCAAATTCAAACGCAGCAAAAGCAAGAGCTGACATGGATGCAAGAGGTCTCTACTATATGGCGGCAAATTCAAATATCTAAGAAATTAGCGGGTAAATTTAAATGCAGCAAAAGCAAGAGCTGTCATGGGCGCAAGAAGACTTTGCTGTAGTCTGGCAGCAAACTCAAATATCTGAGAAATTAGCAGGTAAATTTAAACGCAGCAAAAGCAAGAGCTGCTGCCATGGACGCAAGGGGTCTCTGCTGTAGTCTGGCGGTAAATTCAAATATCTGAAATTGGCAGGTAAATTCAAACACAGCAAAAGACACACCCAAGTAAAGAGATATAAAATCATACGTGGGTGTATTAGACATCAAATAGGACTGTTTAACGTAATATGCCAAAAGGGCCTAACCTTAAACTTTGTGTGTTTTTAATGAAACAAAAACCAAAATTCTTGTAAAAATTTACACTTTTTAGAACAACAAGAGACGAATTTTCTGTAACTTTAATATTTCAGCTTCATGACGTCACATTCAAGTAATATCTTACGTGGGTATACTAGGCATCGAATAGGACTGTTTAACAACCTTAAACTTTGTGTGTTTTTAATGAAACAAAAACTAAAATTCTTCTAAACTGAAAAAATTTGCTCTATAAAACAACAAGAGACAAATTTTCTGTAACTCTAATATTTTATCTTCATGACGTTAGATCCAAGTAAAGTCTTACGCGGATATACTAGACATCAAATAGGATTGTTTAACGTAATATGGCACAATTAAAATATTATATTCGATAAATCATATTATGAATATTTAAATACGAAAGCATGTTTTCGCTCCACAAGTACATACATATAAATGAAAGAATTAACAACTGGAGAGGAAATGCGATAGCAGTGCATTTATTCTAATAGAATACACAATGGTCTTCATATATTTTTTAATACAATAGACAATGTCCCTCATTGTATGAATAAACAAAGGAAGCTATAAGATAGAAATAAAGTACAATAACAGGAAATATGTAAAATGTAATAAGATTTATTCGCAGAAGCTGCGTTTCTTTAAATATTACGTGGTATTACAGACAATGGCCTCATTGTTCGAATAAACAGACCAAACGATAAGATAAAAATAAAGTACAATGAGGACCATTGCTTATTGTATTGCATTAAGATTTATTTGCTGTAGCCGCGTTTCTTCGAATATTAATTATTATCACTGACCGCACACGTGTTATTTTTAATACAATAGACAATGAAGGCCATTGTCTATTGTATTGCCTTAAAATTTATTTGCTGATGCCGCGTTTCTTGAATATTAATTATTGTCACTGGCCGCAGACGTGCATGGTACGGCTTTGTTATCACGTGACGCAGAGTTCCTATAAATAGTCAAATCGGTGCTGAAAATATCAGTTTAGCACACAATCACCAAGCAGCAGCAACAGTTACATCACGCTCAGCATTGTTCATAGTGCAAAGTAGTTTATCAAGTGTGTGTAATATAATCAACGCTAGTAAAGTATACAATACTCAACGCTGGTTAAAGCAACATAGATAGACATCTTCAACGCATTAGAGTGAGTCATTATTATTATTATTTAGATATTATTAAGAAATTTTTATATCAAAGATCTTATTATTATTCCAGATTTTTATATTTTACTTATCGAATGGATCTATATGATATTAAAGGTATTATTATACCAGATTTCTTATAATTTACTTATCGAATGGATCTATATGAAATTAATTTCATACAAATTTTTGCAGTAAAGGAACAATAAAACTTCAGGGCCTACACGTTGCCGCTAGTTTTAAAATCCAAGCGGTCTCATCATCGTCATCATAAGAAGCCAACATTCAAGAAGGCAGCCAAACTAGACGCTTTATTTAAGTGTAAGTATTACATTGTTTTAGTGTTGGTGGCAGTAGTATTTAAAGGAATTAAGGATACATTCTGCAACGAGGGTGATAAGTTCATCAAAAAATTTGAGGAGGTAGCTAAAATTTTGGGGGAAAGTCGTACACCACCTAATGTGAATAATTATATAAAATTAATTAATAAGCAACTTAGATTGACATACCAGGCCTTGCGAAATAGTGACTCTGTTGGAGTATTACGTAAACTTCATACTCAGTTGGGCCATTTAAAGCGAATCAAAACCCTCATACAGTCAACACATGTCGGACCTGGGCTTAGGGATAATAGGAGTCATAGGGTTGAGTGGAAGGACATTCAGTCAGTTTTTTCGGGACGTATCCGTACGGGTGTTATCGTCAACAAACACCATATCGATGTGGGTGAGTTTTTGAATGAATCGTTTCCACTCTTCAAGTTAAGGCTGAACCAAATTCTCAAAGAGCATCCATCCATTAAAGTAAACACCGTATTCTGCGGTGAATTCATAAAGGAATCGAAAGTCTCAGAAATACGGGAATTTAAGTATTTCAACACAAAGAACGCGGTTGTTGACCTGAGAATCAATTTAGAGTTATGGTTCCAGGAGAACGTCGCTGATAAAATTTATAATAAATTAGAGGAATTTCAAGAAAAAGATAGCGGCTGGGCACTTTTTAAAATTTTAAGTTTAGAAGTAAACATTAATAAATTGGAAATGGGTAATGGCGTATCTTCTTATGTTAGATTACCAGAATAGATTACAAATATACATGCTTGCGTTAACGTACAAAATTATAACGATGACTTGTGTTTTGCGTGGTCTATTGTTTCGGCTTTACATGACTGAACTAGTACAGTCTGTAGGACCTCATCGCACCCTCACCCCGCCACCGTACTAAATTTAAATGATTTAATATTTCCAATGACATTAGGCCAAATTTCAAAATTTGAAAACTTAATGATATTTCTGTTAATGTTTATATCTTACAAAAACGTGGCCAGACTTTTAATGTTGCGCCTGCCCGTTTAACCAAAAATAAAGTAGAGAGGCACGTTAACCTACTTTTAATTCAAGATAAATATTTCGATGAAAGTCAGAGGAACGAGGGTGAGGAGGAAATTGATTGCGAAATTCAATACCACTTTTGTTGGATTAAAAATTTATCTAGACTTGTTTCATCTCAATTAAGTAAGAGGAAAGATAAAAAACATATTTGTAACATTTGCCTCAATTATTTTAGTTCTGAGGAAAAATTAAATGGGCATGTTATAGATTGTGAAAAATTAAACAAATGCAAAATCAGTTTTCCCGATGAGAAATCTCTATATTTTAAGAATCACAAGTACAAAATTCCAACGCCTTTCGTTATTTATTCCGATTTTGAGGCAATTCTAGAACCACTCTCTGAGACGAGTACAAATATAACCAGGAAATATGAAAAACATGAAGCATTTAGTGTTGGGTATTACTTCAAATGTTCATATGATGATAGTTTATTCTTTTATAAAAGCTATCGAGGTGCCGATTGCGTTCACTGGTTCTCCCGGGAACTTAAATTTATTGATTCGAAATTAACTACAGTTGTGCCTATGGATATGTTGTCACAAGTACAGGAGTTTGAATTTCAAGCATCTACCCACTGTCATATTTGTGAGAAACCATTTACGACAAATGATCATAGGGTCAGAGACCACTGCCACTTTACGGGTACATATAGAGGACCGGCGCATAATAAATGCAATCTAAATTTCAAAAATTCATTCGTAGTGCCCTTAGTATTTCACAATTTAAGTAATTACGACGGCCATTTTATCATTCGTGAAATTGCAAAAGCTGGCACCATTAGTTTACTACCGATAAATAAGGAGCGCTACATTTCATTCACAAAAACGATGCCCGACTCCAATGTTAAATTTCGGTTCACTGATTCTTTTAGATTTTTAGCTGAATCATTGGATAAGCTATCATCATACTGAACTAACAAATTTACATAAAGAATTTAGTCATTTAGAACCGGATAAATTTAATTTGCTTACACGAAAAGGTGTATTTTGTTATGACTACGTGGATAATTTGGAAAAGTTAAATGCAACCTCTCTACCACCGATAGACCAATTTTACAATAAATTAACTGATTGGAATATATCACAGGAAGATTTTACGCATGCCCAAATTGTTTGGAATTCATTCGGTTGTCAAAATTTAGGTGAATATTCAGATTTATATTTAAAGACCGACGTTCTCCTGTTGGCGGATGTATTTGAGAATTTTAGGCAGAAATGTTTGAATATAAACTCGATCCTGCGCATTATTACACTCTGCGGGGATAAAAATATATTATACATTATAGAAATTTGAAGCAGGTTCTCTCTTTAGGCTTAAAACTTACTAAAATTCACGGCATACTTAAATTTAACCAGTCTCCATGGCTTAAAGAATACATTGATTTGAATACAAAATTGCGAGCACAGTCAAAAAACGATTTTGAGAAAAATTTATACAAATTAATGAATAATGCCGTTTTCGGCAAAACTATGGAAAACATTCGAAAACATCGTCTGGTAAAATTCAAAAATCACTGGGAGGGCCGCTATTGAGCTGGAAATTACATAGCTAGCCCGAACTTTCATAGTAGAGCCATTTTCGACGAGGACCTGGTAGCAATTGAATTGAATAAATCGGAAATTTGCTTCAATAAACCTTTATATGTTATAATGTGTATTTTGGACTTGTCAAAAATTTGCGTGTACGACTTTCATTACAATTTTATGCTTCAAAATTTAAACAACAACACTTGTAAATTGATTTACACTGATACGGATAGTCTTATTTACGAAGTCCAGTGTGACAATATTTATGAACAAGTTATTAAAAATAATTTGGAAAAATTTGACACTAGCGACTATGCCCCGGACAATCCATATCAGTTGCCTTTGGTCAATAAAAATGTTCTAGGACTAATGAAGGACGAATGCAATGGATCCATAATGGCTCATTTTGTGGGCCTTCGCTTCAAAATGTATAGTATTCAAATAGATGGTAAACCATGCATTAAAAAATCCAAAGGCGTAAAGTCAACTGTTGTTAAAAAGTCTATAACTTTTGCAGACTATGAAAATTGTTTAAAAAATAGTAGAGAAATCTCTAGGACCCAACGAACTATCCAATCCCACTTGCATAACGTATATAGCGTGGAACAGTCAAAAATTGCGCTAAATCCCCATGATGTCAAACTATTTCTTTTAAAGGATGATAGCCACAGCACTCTACCTTGGGGTTCCTATGCCATTATGGATGTTTAATTATTATTCTTATGTATATTATGCTTTTATTATTCTTGTATTATGATTTTATTCTCATGTATATTATGCTTTGTTCACATAATCTTTATGTATAAAATAGAAAATGTTATATTTTATGTATATTTTATTTCTCTTTCAATATATATAAATAAACACGCTCAGAAGTTTATTGATGACGTAAAGCACGTACACATAAACAACAATCTTGTTGTGATGAAACTGGACTACCATTGAGTTTTCCAGTCTGGCCTATTGTAATGCAGAAAGCAGGGCAATTTAATTTTTAAATTAAAGTCCCTGCGCGGAGAACGTCGCAAAAACGTGACTTTTTTGACACGTAAAGAAGACATAAAAAACGACACAAAAACGTGACGTAAACGTGACGTAAAACGTGACGTTTTTGTGCCGTTCTTTTATGGCTTTTTTACGCGTCAAAAACGTCACGTTTACGTCACGTTTTTATACCACGTTTTACATGGTGTTATATGGGAAATACAAAATATTTTTTGTGGTCTTTTTACGTGTCAAAAACGCCACGTTTTTGTGTCATTTTTTATGGCTTTTTTACGCGTCAAAAAGTCACGTTTTATGTCACGTTTACGTCACGTTTTTGTTTCGTTTTTTTATGTCTTTTACGTGTCAAAAACGTCACGTTTTTGCGACGTTCTCCGCGCAGAGACTTTAATTTAAAAATTAAATTGCCCTGCTTCCGTATTATACAAAGTGGTCATAAGCTTGGGTAATTTAGAATTTGGAGGTACGCGGTGTTCTGGGCATAGGAGTAGGTCTTTATGAGCGTCATGGAGCTGCTGGGAATATTCAAGGTGAACTTCCAGGATGTACCATTCAGGTGAATCATCAGAAATTTTTGTAACATCAAATATGTCGTCAAAATTTTCCAACCAACTGAAGCCGCCATACGGGAGATATTGAGACATTGCCCAACCATACAGATTGTTTACGTCAAAGTACATGAGGTACTTTGTTAGTTGGGCTGGGTTAAAATGAGCCATAAACTTGTTGTTTGCTTTAGCGTATCGATTGGAGCATTGGCTAACACCTCCACGTATACCGCGTTCAACAAACATCAGCATATCGATGTCCTTCAAATAATCCAAGTCAACTTTTGTGTATTTTAGCATACAATCCCACGTATATCCTGGCAGAGTGTAATAATGCGCAGGATCGAGTTTATATGTATTCAAACATTTCTGCCTAAAATTCTCAAATACATCCGCCAACAGGAGAACGTCGGCCTTTAAATACAAATCTGAATATTCACCTAAATTTTGACAACCGAACGAATTCCAAACAATTTGGGCATGCGTAAAATCTTCCTGTGATATATTACCATCAGTTAATTTATTCTAAAATTGGTCTTATCGGTGGTAGAGAGGTTGCATTTAACTTTTCCAAATTATCCACGTAGTCATAACAAAATACGCCTTTTCGTGTAAGCAAATTAAATTTCTCCGGTTTCAAATGACTAAATTCTTTATGTAAATTTGTTAGTTCAGCATTAGTAAAGTATGATGATAGCTTATCCAATGATTCAGCTAAAAATCTAAAAGAATCAATGAACCGAAATTTAACATTGGAGTCGGGCATCGTTTTTGTGAATGAAATGTAGCGCTCCTTATTTATCGGTAGTAAACTAATGGTGCCAGCTTTTGCAATTTCACGAATGATAAAATGGCCGTCGTAATTACTTAAATTGTGAAATACTAGGGGCACTACGAATGAATTTTTGAAATTTAGATTGCATTTATTATGCGCCGGTCCTCTATATGTACCCGTAAAGTGGCAGTGGTCTCTGACCCTATGATCATTTGTCGTAAATGGTTTCTCACAAATATGACAGTGGGTAGATGCCTGAAATTCAAACTCCTGTACTTGTGACAACATATCCATAGGCACAACTGTAGTTAATTTCGAATCAATAAATTTAAGTTCCCGGGAGAACCAGTGAACGCAATCGGCACCTCGATAGCTTTTATAAAAGGATAAACTATCATCATATGAACATTTGAAGTAATACCCAACACTAAATGCTTCATGTTTTTGATATTTCCTGTTTTATTTGTACTCGTCTCAGAGAGTGGTTCTAGAATTGCCTCAAAATCGGAATAAATAACGAAAGGCGTTGGAATTTTGTACTTGTGATTCTTAAAATATAGAGATTTCTCATCGGGAAAACTGATTTTGCATTTGTTTAATTTTTCACAATCTATAACATGCCCATTTAATTTTTCCTCAGAACTAAAATAATTGAGGCAAATGTTACAAATATGTTTTTTATCTTTCCTCTTACTTAATTGAGATGAAACAAGTCTAGATAAATTTTTAATCCAACAAAAGTGGTATTGAATTTCGCAATCAATTTCCTCCTCACCCTCGTTCCTCTGACTTTCATCGAAATATTTATCTTGAATTAAAAGTAGGTTAACGTGCCTCTCTACTTTATTTTTTGTTAAACGGGCAGGCGCAACATTAAAAGTCTGGCCACGTTTTTGTAAGATATAAACATTAACAGAAATATCATTAAGTTTTTCAAATTTTGAAATTTGGCCTAATGTCATTGGAAATATTAAATCATTTAAATTTAGTACGGTGGCGGGGTGAGGGTGCGATGAGGTCCTACAGACTGTACTAGTTCAGTCATGTAATGCCGAAACAATAGACCACGCAAAACACAAGTCATCGTTATAATTTTGTACGTTAACGCAAGCATGTATATTTGTAATCTATTCTGGTAATCTAACATAAGAAGATACGCCATTACCCATTTCCAATTTATTAATGTTTACTTCTAAACTTAAAATTTTAAAAAGTGCCCAGCCGCTATCTTTTTCTTGAAATTCCTCTAATTTATTATAAATTTTATCAGCGACGTTCTCCTGGAACCATAACTCTAAATTGATTCTCAGGTCAACAACCGCGTTCTTTGTGTTGAAATACTTAAATTCCCGTATTTCTGAGACTTTCGATTCCTTTATGAATTCACCGCAGAATACGGTGTTTACTTTAATGGATGGATGCTCTTTGAGAATTTTGTTCAGCCTTAACTTGAAGAGTGGAAACGAATCATTCAAAAACTCACCCACATCGATATGGTGTTTGTTGACGATAACACCCGTACGGATACGTCCCGAAAAAACTGACTGAATGTCCTTCCACTCAACCCTATGACTCCTATTATCCTATTAAGCCCAGGTCCTACATGTGTTGACTGTATGAGGGTTTTGATTCGCTTTAAATGGCCCAACTGAGTATGAAGTTTACGTAATACTCCAACAGAGTCACTATTTCGCAAGGCCTGGTATGTCAATCTAAGTTGCTTATTAATTAATTTTATATAATTATTCACATTAGGTAATGTACGACTTTCCCCCAAAATTTTAGCTACCTCCTCAAATTTTTTGATGAACTTATCACCCTCGTTGCAGAATGTATCCTTAATTCCTTTAAATACTACTGCCACCAACACTAAAGCAATGTAATACTTACACTTAAATAAAGCGTCTAGTTTGGCTGCCTTCTAGAATGTTGGCTTCTTATGATAACGATGATGAGACCGCTTGGATTTTAAAACTAGCGGCAACGTGTAGGCCCTGAAGTTTTATTGTTCCTTTACTGCAAAAATTTGTATGAAATTAATTTCATATAGATCCATTCGATAAGTAAATTATAAGGAATCTGGTATAATAATACCTTTAATATCATATAGATCCATTCGATAAGTAAAATATAAAAAATCTGGAATAATAATAAGATCTTTGATATAAAAATTTCTTAATAATATCTAAATAATAATAATAATGACTCACTCTAATGCGTTGAAGATGTCTATCTATGTTGCTGTAGTAATACCAGCGTTGATTATATCGCACACTTGATAAACTACTGCAATATTAACATGCGTTGAAGATGTCTATCTATGTTGCTTTAATAATATCAGCGTTGATTATATCACACACTTGATAAACTACTGCACTATTAACATGCGTTGAAGATGTCTATCTATGTTGCTTTAACCAGCGTTGAGTATTGTATACCTTACTAGCGTTGATTATATTACAAACACTTGGTAAACTAGTTTGCACCATTAACAATTCTGAGCGTGATGTAACTGTTGCTGCTGCTGCTAGGTGATTGTGTGCTAAACTGATATTTTCAGCACCGATTTGACTACTTATAGGAACTCTGCGTCACGTGATAACAAAGCCGCACCATGCACGTGTGCGGCCAGTGACAATAATTAATATTCCAAGAAACGCGGCTACAGCAAATAAATCTTAATGCAATACAATAAACAATGGTCCTCATTGTACTTTATCTTTAGCTTATCGTTTGCTTTGTTTATTAGAACAATGAGGCCATTGTCTGTAATACTACGTAATATTTAAAGAAACGCGGCTTCTGCGAATAAATCTTATTACATTTTACATATGTCCTGTTATTGTACTTTATTTTTATCTTATCGCTTCCTTTGTTTATTCATACAATGAGGGACATTTTCTATTGTATTAAAAAATATATGAAGACCATTATGTATTCTATTAGAATAAACGCACTGCTATCGCATTTCCTTTCCAGTTGTGAATTCTTTCATGTATATGTACGTACTTGTGGAGTGAAAACATGCTTTCGTATTTAAATATTCATAATATGATTTATCGAATATATTTTAATTTTGCCATATTACGTTAAACAATCCTATTTTATGTCTAGTATACCCGCGTAAGACTTTACTTGGATCTAACGTCATGAAGCTAAAATATTAGTTACAGAAAATTCGTCTCTTGTTGTTTTATATGTTTTTTGTTTCATTAAAAACACACAAAGTTTAAGGTTAGGCCCTTTAGCCATATTACGTTAAACAGTCCTATTTGATGCCTAGTATAGCCAAAAAATTTTTTTTGCACTATTTAGTGCGGGGTCTGAAAACTATTTAAAAATTTTTCAATGCACGCCGCTGGATACTGGTCCACTGTAATGTAGTGACCTTGGGACTGACAATGCAAACTAGCTAGCACGAAAAAAACCGGCGCACCCGGCGGACCCGGCGCAAAAAAGATTTGCAGCGTTTTTACATTAAAATAAACTTAAAGATAGATAGGCGTTCCAGGTACAAAAAACTTGTTTACTGTTTTTTGTCGGAATGTGGTATATTCGATGTCGTTGAAGTACAGTTGTCCATCTACGTCGTCCTTTATAATAGTATAACTTTAAACATTATTTACGGGAAATCCTAAGCCTTTTATTATACATTTTTTGGTGATATCGATTTCTTATTTAAGGATGCACATATCCTCAAAGTTTTAGAGATGAGTTCTGAATAAGCCTGTATAAGAATATATACATTTTTTGTTTTTTGACGTACGAGTTTGGGACTTTTTTCTATTGGTAGAGCACTACCAATCAGAAGCAGGGGTTCTACGGGGAGATTGTTTCACTTGTTTTTTTCGATATTCGAATGCCTTTACGGGATATAACGATTTTTAGTTTTTGTAAGGCAATCCCATATCCAATTTCAGATATTTGAATTTTCCGCCATCAGACAGACTGCAGCAACCAATTAGGTGCTGCTACATGTTACGTGCCACCTGTCAAAAAGATCTAAGCTTGATATTCACACGCGTTTACGAGATATAACGATTTTAAGGATATTTGAATTTGCCTCCATCAGACAGACTGCAGCAACCAATTAGGCGCTGCTACATGTCACGTGTCACCTGTCAAAAAGATCTAAGCCTTTAAATTTACCCGCTAAATTCTCAGATATTTGACATTCCCCATATCACGCATTTGGCGCCAGACACCTGCAATCCCCATACCTAATTTCAGGCAGCGATCTTGACGATAGCAACCTACTGCGCATGTTTTTTCTATCTGCATTCTTATTTTGCTCATCCTGTATATAGCTTTTGAGTCACCCTGTATACTAAATATTTGAATTTGCCGCCATACTGTCGCGCCTCCTCGTGGCCGCCTGCCCAGACTGCCGCGCCTCTAGTGGCCGCCTGAGCTACTACCTTGGGCGCGGCTCGTGGCGTCAGGCCGCCATCTTCAATCACACTCTTCGGGTGCTCTTCTGCAGCCCCAGGGGCTCCAATGACCAGCTGTTCCGTGGTCTAGCTCGATGGTAGCTGGCCATCGAGCTCGCTGTGACGTCACTTCCGCTCCAAAGTCCGTCTTCCTTATCTACTTCGGGTTCTTATTAATAAACTCAAAAATCGATCTTATATGTTTGACGGAACATTTTTTTCTAAATGAGAATATAAACCATATACGTTTTACCGGCTACAAAATGATCACACATTTTTCGAGAGCTAGACGTATACAAGGTAAACACTTATATTGGTAAATAAATAGTTAAACTATAAACTAACAGAATGTACCCAAATTAGACAACTGTCAATCGAGTGTTATATAGAGATGTGTGCAGTATGCCTCTACATAAGTAACAAAAAATATATTGTTATCACAGCTTATAGGCTACCCGATGGTGAAGTATATATTTATTCTATACATCTATTTATCTATCTATAAATTTTTTAAAAATCTAACGCAAGCGCTGTATAGTGCAGTTGAACGATCGTATGGTGTTGTGTTATGCGGTGATTTTAACATCGACTTAAAGGAAAAATGCCAGATCACTAATATACTATGTGATATTTATTAATTGTTTCAGGTCAATCTTACGACCACTGAATATACACGTATAGTTACTGATATAAATGGCCATACAAGCTCTAGTGCCATTGACTATATGGTTACAAATTTGCCATCTGATTTTAAAGAATGCGAATTAGCAAACCCGAACATAGCTGACCACCTAGCTGATCACCTACACATACACGTGAGCAGGCCCATATATGACAGAAAAGATATTTTATCAATCTCTATGAGAAGTGTAAGTGAAAATAACATGAATGAACTAAACATTCAAATAAATCGTACAAACTGGGATGAAATGTATTTCCTTGATCTAAATGAGGCTGTTGTACTTTCCATGGATTCTATTATATGGTGTCTTAACATCAGCTGTCTGAGAGGAAGAGTATGACAGTAAACACAAACACTAACTGTAAATCTAAAAAAGTATGGTTATCATATGACCTAATAGAACAAAGTACTCACTTAAAAAATCTGTACTGGCTGATGACAAAAGTAGTCATTGGGGCGATTGAGCCAGACACTGTGACGTCACATATACGAACTGCATTACCGGCCGAGTACAGGTGCTAACTTCATATTGATCAAAAGTAGACGGTATTTGAACTCACAGCCTGTCAACATAACCTCACAAGAGTAGGTCTCTATGATATAAAAGACAGCCACAGGTAGGAGGGATTTAATTAGTGGCCCCAGCTTAGGACACCAGCCCCATTTAGTAGGGGTGCCAATCAGTAACTTTTCCGAGACCCCGTCCTCAGAACGCCATTCACAGAATAGACATTGTCGATCAACGAACATGAGTTCCATGGTTACCGCCCGGTTCCGTGATTATTAGGCAATAACCTCAAATCTATTAGGATCTCACCTTCAGACACAATTGTACGGGTCCCGTTCTGTTACTGTGGTCCTTGCGGGCCCCAACTTCGCGTTTATCACCACCAGCACTTCATCAAATATAATAAAGAAACGGTTATATATATATATATTAATATTAAGATATGTGATTAATTTCTGAAGCAATTCTAACAAATCAGAATATAGTATCTACCGAACTAATCAGAGTACAGCATCAAACGGGGCAAAATTCAAGTCTAAGTAAAAATCATGCGCGATATATCCTCTACTATAACAGAAAAATATGCACAACAATCCTGTTTATAGAAAAAACATGGGGGACAGTAAATTTAAAAAACGGTGAAAATTCAAATTTGTAGATATACCGGGTAATAACAAAAATAAAGTCCTATGACAATAAAAACCAAATAGGAAAATAAGAAGGAATAGAAAAATCATGCGCAATAAATTTCAACAGAAAAAAATGGCGGTCAGTAAAATTTAAAAAATAGCGGGAAAATCAAATATTAATATACAGGGCGTGTCAAATCAAAAAAGCAGGGTGAACCAGACACGAAAGTAACCTACCTTATCAAGGAAAAATCATGCGCAGTAAATTTCAACAGAAGAAAACAGCGGTCAGTAAAATAAAAGAAGAAAATTCAGTGCCCCAAAAAAGTTAGTGATAGAGTGAACCAAACAAGAAAGTAACCTACCTTATCAAAGAAAAATCATGCGCAGTAAACAACAACAGAAAAGCACACCGGTTAGTAAAATATATTGTCTATAAAAGACACTTAGAATCTTGTTTAAAATGTTAAAGTATGTGTAAACATTACATGTTTCACTTCCACTAATCTAACTTCACTTTTTGCGAGATGAGCACATAAAACCAGCACGTGTTCCCATTACTATGGTTTACGTCGCACTGACTTGACAGCACCTCTATATATATATATATATATATATATCACCAATTTGTATCTCTATGTAGATGAGCCATGAGTCAGACACTTAAAACCATGAGGAAGACACTTACCGGCCTATCGTAAGTACCTAGCCAAAGTATTCAGGTCACAACCAATCAGAATGCAGTAACAAACGGAGAGGAAATGAAAAGGTGGTGGTTTTGGTATTAACGTCTTCTCGGGACTGGGTATATTGTTTTTCTTAGTATTGTAATTCTATAATAGTGAAAAGAAAACAGAAAACAGGTATTTTCAAACACGCATGGAACAGAAAACATGTATTTGCAAACAGGTATGGAACAGAAAACAGATATTTGCAAACAGGTATGTTACAGAAAACAGGCAAGTATGGGACAGAAAACAGGTATTTGTAAACAGAAAAACTTAAAAAAAGGTATTTTCAAACAGGCATGATTACTTCTCTAAAGAGAATAAACAACGACAAAGACGAAATGAAAATCCACAAATCCTATGGTAACAGACGATGTAACCAAATGAAGAAATATAAACCACAACCGTTTTAAACAATTCTGCAACATAAGATATAATTGGCGATTCATAGATCTCAGACTCAGCAACAGCAAGTCGAAACTAGCTTAAAAATGTAATTTGATATCCCAGGATGAACACATGCGTATGACTCACCCTGAAAAAATGTATAATTATTGCGCAATCTTGAGAACGTGATATCAGGCTCAAACAAGTATCAACTTGTCTAAAAATGCTAAACACAGCATATAACAAAGTCCTTTGTCGGTGAAATTCCTGGAAAGAAAACCAATAAATCTGTCAAGTTAATGTAAACAACGAGTGATTTATTGGTAGGGGTTTATTTGATGATGGAATTTTTAGAACCCAAGCCATGAACATCGGCGTTCAAGATTAAGCCAAGTCAGCAAGTTGGGACATATCGGTATGACTCATCGAACACCTGGCGTCTAGACTGTCACGTGGTCCGCGCTGCACAATATCAGATATGACATCATCACAGTGGCAGTATAAAATGAAATACAGAGCCTCGCTTCAGCATCATATTTGAGTTAGTGCTTCGAAGTGTATTATCTGATTCAGTGTTTACAATTTTATAGTTTGGTGCCTAGCAATAATAACATAGCTTTGCTAATATTTTAATCCAGGGCTGTACTGTTTGAATTCAAGGTAAGTATATTTATCTTTATAAGTGAACTTAGAGTATAGGAAAAAATTTTAATGAATTAATAGCAAGTGGTTAGCTCTGTGAATTACTAGCGCTACACCCAATATTATCGGTACAAATAATAATAACCAAGTTTAATGCAACAACATAATTAAATCGGATAATATTTTATTAGAACACGTGCTGAAGGATAATTTACAAAATTTTAATGAGAAAAATACAACATAATATCCAGAGGCGTACTATTTGAATTCATTAGGTTTTTAATTACACAACATTACACAATTTGGAAAACTTGTTTCTAATTATTTTTAAAATTCTGGTTCAAACCATAGACGATAAAGTATATTTTTACCAACAGCTTTTAAGTGTTTTAGTAAGATTGAATCATTATTTTGCTAAATATAATTTCTGTTTTCAGATTATTTGGTTTCTCTATATACAGGGTGTCCACCTAGTGCGCGTAAGTCCAATATCTGGGTTAATAAAAGAGATAACTTAATTTTTTTTTCTACAGGGTTGTCTAATATCCCGAGATGCACAAAATGAAAATATATTTACATATTCAGGGTGTTCAGTTTTTCCTGGACAGGTACCAACTTCGTTTTTCTAAATGGAAATATATATTTTTTATTGCTTTTTCGAACTAAACCCTTGATTTTAGTAGGACTTTCATCAGCCTTCCCTATACCTAACTTAAACTGTTTTTGAAATATTGACGTGTGAATATTGACATTTTTGCAACTTTGACATCCTGTAAAATCTAAACGGTTTGAGATCAAGCAAAACGGTTTGCACAAATACAAACCCAAAGATCTGTCGAGCTCTTGAGAGAGGCAGGTGTAGTTACACCTGGAGAAGGCTGTGGCATCCCAGAGCTACAATAGTTCCAACAACACTTACGAAATTTTAGGATTGTTGTGTACCGGTATGGAAGCAATGGGCGTGACACCATATTCAAGGGCGCCATAAAAGGACCCTATCTGAATCTACTTTACCACGAGAGACATTACAACGTCATCACCTCCCTAAAGGGTGCCTTCTGCTGCTCCTACTTCTGCGAGAGTTGCAGCACACCCTTCAACAGCAAAAATGATCACAGGTGCGGAGGTACCTGTGCTGCGTGTTACCAGTCGCTTGCCTGTCAACAAACCTTGAAAATTATAATGTAATGTCTGTAAGAGGTCGTTCAGGGGGCAGCAATGCTACGACAAACCAACATCTTATAATCAAAATAGCTCTGTTTGCGAAAAGCTCCGCAGATGCATGCAGTGTTACAAGTCTCTGATGGCAGGGCGGCAATAT
This sequence comes from Pogonocherus hispidulus, assembly GCA_963924545.1. Classification (NCBI taxonomy): domain Eukaryota; kingdom Metazoa; phylum Arthropoda; class Insecta; order Coleoptera; family Cerambycidae; genus Pogonocherus; species Pogonocherus hispidulus. The sequence continues at coordinate 35,402,960 of OZ004695.1, forward strand.
ACCTGCGGCGAGGTGTATTGCAAGGTGTGTAGAGCCCATGTACCCGCCGATCACCTTTGCTACATGAAACCCGACACGCGTAAGCTGGAATCAAGCGACCTACTTTTCGTCTTCTACGACTTGGAGACGAGACAAGAGAAGGAGCTCGATGACGGATCCCACCTTCACAATGTGATATGTGTTTGGAGACCGAAGTTAAGATTTGTCAAAAATGTGGACCAAGGCTCCAAGAATTAAAAGTAGAACCAATTCCTAGGTTTACGGAATTTATTATGAACCAGAGGAAGAAGTTTAAGCAGGTGGTGGCCATTGCACATAACGGTCAGGCCTTTGACCACCAGTTCGTTCTGAACCGCGTCCTCAGCAAGACGGACCTAATCCCCGAACTCATCATGCGAGGTACCAAAATTATCATGATGGGCGTGGGTAATGTCAAGTTCCTGGACTTCCTGAACTATTTCCCCATGGCCCTGTCCAGACAGCTCAAGGCTTTCGGTCCTGGAGATGGGTTTAAGAAGGGGTATTTTACCCACCTCTGCAACACCGTGGCAAACGCAAACTATGTTGGACCCCTACCACCTGCCGAGTATTACAGCCCCGACACAATGAAGGAGGGCGACAGGGAGACCTTTCTTGCCTGGCACGAGGAGCACAAGAACGACGTTTTCGATATGCAGAGGGATCTCGTAGAGTACTGTGTATTAGATGTGGAGATTCTTGTCGCGGCGTGTCTCAAATTTCGACACCAACTTATGCTTAATGGAAATGTGTGTCCATTTACGAATAGTTGAACAATTGCCTCGGCCTGTAACAAGCCGATTTCCTTCAACCAAACACCATAGGCATAATTCCTAAAGGAGGGTACAGGTGAAGGGACAACCAGTCCAAAATAGCCACCCAATGGCTGGTATGGTAGGAGCAAACCAGAAGCATAAATATCAGGCACGCCGCGAAGCAGCAGGAGGCCATAGTACAGGGCGTCAAAGTTGATGGTTACTGCGAGGAAGCCAAACAGATCTTTGAGTTTCACGGCTGCTTCTATCACGGCTGCCACTCGTGTTTCAAATAAGGGCGTGACGAGCCCATGGACGACAACCCCACCCAGACACTAGATATCAGATACGAGGCCACCACCGCCAAGACAGAGAGGTTGAGCACATTTGGGTTCGATGTCACCGAAATGTGGGAGTGCCAGTTTAGGCGACAGCTCCAACAGAACGAGGAGCTCAAAACATACACCCGCGAGCACCCGCTATTCTCCAACATCCTCTCAACCCTTGGGACGCTTTCTACGGCGGCCGCACTGGGAACACCGTCGAGTACTACAGGTGTGGGCCTGGGGAGAAGATCAAGTACGTGGACGTGTGCAGCCTGTACCCTTGGGACTGTAAATATGGCAAGTTTCCCAATGGTCATCTCTTTGGGCAACGAATGCCCCAAAGACTTGACAGGTCTCAACGGAGTAATCAAATGCAAGATTCTGCTGCCTCAAGATCTCCAACACTCCGTCCTTCCCGTCAAGATGAACAACAAACTTATGTTTGTGCTCTGCCGCACCTGCTGTGAACAGATGAACCAGGGCGAATGCCATCACGACGAGGAAGAGACAGCTCTTACCGGCACTTGGGTTGTGGACGGGGTTGTGAAATCCCTTAATAAAGGATATTGCCTACAAGAGGTTTTCGAGGTGTGGTCTTATTAGATCGACAGGTTTGATAAGATCACAAAGACCTCTTTATACCCTCTTTACAGCAAGCTAAATTAAATTAATAAATAAATTCATCATTGCTGCAGGCAACGGGCTGGTCTTCCCACTGCACCACAAATGCACAAAAAGATATATTGAGCAGTTCCTGGAGAGAGATGATGTCAAGCTGGAGTTTGCGGAGATTGTGGAAAACCCTGGACTGAGATCTTTGGCCAAACTGATATTAAATTCGTTCTGGGTTAAATTGGGTCAGAGAGAAAATCAGTCAAAGACGAGGATCGTCAGAGCCCCGAAGAGTTCTTCTCCATGCTAGCAAACCCCTCGATTTACGTTTACAGCGTACTACCCATCAACGAAGACACTTTCGTCGTGAACTGGGAGCACAGGGAGGAGGCGTATGATCCTCTAACCACCGTTAATGTAGTCCTCGCAGCTTACGTTATCACCCAAGCACGGCTCAAGCTGTACAGCTACCTCGAGCTGCTGGGCAATAGAGTGCTGTACTACGACACGGACTCTGTCATCTACGTGTCGAGAGAGGGGGAATTCGATGTACCTACGGGAAAGTTCATCGGGGACATGACGGATGAGTTGGAATGCTATGGCCCCGGTTCCTATATTACAGAGTTAGTATCGGGAAGTCCGAAAAACTATGCATACAAGGTTTTCTCCACTAACAAACAGAGGGAAGAATTTACATGCAAGGTAAAGGGCATCTCCCTAAATTACGCAGCCTCTCAGCTAATAAACTTTGAGGCTATAAAGGACATGGTTATAACTCCCTCAGACCCAGTATACATCACTACAAACTATATTCGGAGGACAAAAGAGCATGAAATGATTACATGAGAGGAAACTAAAAAGTATAAGCCTCACTCCACCAAGGAGATTTTTTGAAGACCATAGCTCTCTACCCTACGGGTTCAAAAGGCCAAGATATGAACCTCTTCAATAAGATGTAATTTGTTTTACTGTTATTGTTTTACATTCTTGTAATATTATCTATATTTATACCCTTATATTATAATTATTACCTGTTGTATAATATGTAGACCTAACCTGACCTAACGGGGCCGTTATTTATTTTACCGGTCACACTGATACTTTCGCCTGGGTATAATAATTAGGTAGGTAACCTCTTGAGAGAGTGAGAGAGAGAAGTCTTAAGTTCCTTAAATATTATTCTCGTAAGCGAGAGAGAGAGAGACAACAGTCCTAAGTTTCTTACACAATGAAATCATTTAAAGACAATCGATGAAGTCAAAGCTTAAATTTAAAATGTATAGACACATCCATGCGATATATTATTAAAAATATCTCACTTCCTGACCTCACGGCCTCATTTTGTTTCAATGTGTTCAGTTGTTGTTGGCGGTTGAACTATAAAAGTATGTTTTTTGGTGTGGTCAAGAACAAGAATAAAGAAGATTAGCTCCAGTTACTTATTTATTTAAAATACCCTTATATTTAGCACTTAATAAAATCTTTAATGGTGATGTCTGTTTTATTCATAATTAGAGATAAATCTATTTTTCAACTTATAATCTTTTACATATATTAGGTCTTTAGAGAAATGTATGGAATAATAACAATAATAATAATAATCTTTTTGCATACATACATTTTTATGTTTAAATAGCTTTGGTCTCGTTTTACCAAAACCATGACTACTACTAACAAAATAAAAAACATGATTTAGTTTACGTTATATTTAAAATATTTTACATTATCACGAAATAAGTATAATATAAGGTTATAGATATAAATAATACATATTATACAACAGGTAATAATTATAATATAAGGGTATAAATATAGATAATATTACAAGAATGTAAAACAATAACAGTAAAACAAAATATATACATCTTTTTGAAGAGGTTCATATTTTGGCCTTTTGAACCAGTAGGGTAGAGAGCTATAGTCTTAAAAAAATCTCCTCTTGGTGGAGTGAGGCTTATATTTTTTAGTTTCCTCGCTTGTAATCACCTCATGCTCTTTTGTCCTCCGAATATAGTTTGCAGTGATGTATACAGGGTCTGAGAGAGTTATACAGGGTGTCCACCTAGTGCGCGTAAGTCCAATATCTGGGTTAATAAAAGAAATAACTTAATTTTTTTTTCTACAGGGTTGTCTAATATCCCGAGCTGCACAAAATGTAAATATATTTACATATTCAGGGTGTTCAGTTTTTCCTGGACAGGTACCAACTTCATTTTTTTAAATGGAAACCTATATTTTTTATGGCATTATCGAATTCTACGTAAAAAATTAGTGGGACTTTGTGCATAACACTGCTATTGAAATATTGATAGTTTTCGAGATATTTGACTTTTAATTTTTTTTTCTTATGTTTCGTCACTTCTAATAGTTGACATAATTATGGTTGTATGACAGCTAGAAATTATTTTTTTTCAGAAACTGTAGAGTGAAGATGGCTCTTTCGAAAAACGTATCAAAAGTTGACCTGCGATATACAGGGGGCAACAGAAATCGTGCCAAACCTGATGGTTTAAAATTTAAAAAATCTCGACTTTTTCAAATGGAACACCTGTGTTTTATCATTTCATTAGATGCCTTTCTGTAGACTCTACAATTTTATAATAGCTTTCCCTATACCTAAGTTGCGTAGTTTTTGCAAAAAACCCACTTTTATGAAAAATACCCGATTTGCGCACTCCTTTGACGGAAAAAATATTGTAAGGCTATTTATTTTTATAAAATGTATTAGTTTACACTTCTTAAAATAAAAATAACTGAAAAATTTAGATAATTTCAGTTTAATAAACAAGTCTTTATGGAAAGTTACCATTTATTTGTAAATAAAAGTAAAAAATCATAAAAGCTCTACATGTAATTAAGAATTAGCAAAACTGGCGTATGCTTTAGAAGAAGTTCATGGGAATTATTTGCTAGCAGCACGTATTTATAGAGATTCCCACGTGCTGACTGTTTTGAAAATGTGAAAGAACAGCAAATGGGAATTATGAGAAAACTACCAGGAGACATGGGAGTAACAACGATAATATTTAGTTTAATGTTGTGGTTTCTGCTGTTGAAAATCCAAAAATATTAGTATCAGAAAATCAGTAGAAATCTTGGAGTTTTCAAAAGCTCGACAAATAAGATATTGAAGAAGAAGTTTCATACGTATCATATTGAAAACCAAACGGTGTTACCGTAGTTAGAAAAATTATTAGTGAAATGGATGAATATACATAGAGTATTGAAAAAAGAATACGCAATACTCATACAAGCAAGCTAACCTAAAGTAAATGCTCAAAATGTCCACCGTTGTTTTCAACACAAAGCATTAATCTACGACGAAAATGAATGTGAACATTTCTTAACATTTCGGGCGTTATGGTTAGAAACTCATTTTGGATCTTTTCTTTCAAGTCTTGCATATCCGTTGGTGGTACTTCGTATACTCGCTCCTTGATATAACCCCACAAGAAAACGTCCAGAATATTTAAATCAGGCGAACGTGCAGGCCAAGGAACTGGACCACCACGACCTAACCACTTATTTGGATATACGTGGTTTAGGTGTTCTCTAATCTGAAATATGAATAGATAATAGGAAAAGTACTACAACAATAAAATAATCACAGTACCGCCAAAGTGGAATGTGGAGGGGCACCATCATGCTGAAACCATTGTTGAACCAAATAATCAGCGGGCATATTCTGTAGCTGTAGAAGGGGAAGTTCGTTTTGCAAAAAAATGCAAATACACATTGGCATTTAAATTGCCTTCAAAAAAGTACGGTCCAACAATATGTTCTCCACAAATTCCAGCCCACACGTTCACTTTGAAACGATGCTGATTATCTAGTACCCTCAATAATCTTGGATTATTGTCAGCGTAGTGATGAAAGTTGCGACGATTGGGTAAGCATGTGTTTGAAAATGTTGATTCGTCAGTAAACAAGACATTCATAAAAAAGTTTGGACTTTCCTGAATTTTATCCAATGCCCAGTGGCAAAATTGCAGGCGGTTTAGGTGATCTTGAGGTAACAGTGCTTGATGGTTTTTAATATGATACGGATGAAAATTATTCTTCTTCAGTATCTTGTTTGTCAAGCTTTTGGAAACTCCAAAATTATTACTGATTTTCCTGACACTAATATTTGGATTTTCAACAGCAGACGCCACAACATTAAACTGAATATCGTCATTGTTACCGTCATGTCTCCTGGTAGTTTTCTCATAATTCGCATTTGCTGTTCTTTCAAATCTTTCTTTCACATTTTCAAAACAGTCAGCACGTGGAAATCTCTGTAAATCTGGATTATTTGCTTTGTAAATACGTGCTGCTAGCAAACAATTTCCATGAGCTTCTCCTAAGGCATAAACCATTTTCACTAATTCTTCTTGTGAATAGTTCATTGTATGCACGCTTAGTACTTACTCTAAACTCGTACGTGAATATTCAGTAAAAGAAGAAATGACATGTAAACTGATTGTCACAAATTTTATTGCGTGACAGACGCTCACTGCGTTTTTCCCGAGAAAGGAACGTGCGCAAATCGGGTATTTTTCATAAAAGTGGGTTTTTTGCAAAAACTACGCAACTTAGGTATAGGGAAAGCTATTATAAAATTGTAGAGTCTACAGAAAGGTATCTAATGAAATCATAAAACACAGGGTGTTCCATTTGAAAAAGTCGAGATTTTTTAAATTTTAAACCATCAGGTTTGGCACGATTTCTGTTGCCCCCTGTATATCGCAGGTCAACTTTTGATACGTTTTTCGAAAGAGCCATCTTCACTCTACAGTTTCTGAAAAAAAATAATTTCTAGCTGTCATACAACATAATATACATAATACATAATACATAATTATGTCAACTATTAGAAGTGACGAAACATAAGAAAAAAAAATTAAAAGTCAAATATCTCGAAAACTATCAATATTTCAATAGCAGTGTTATGCACAAAGTCCCACTAATTTTTTACGTAGAATTCGATAATGCCATAAAAAATATAGGTTTCCATTTAAAAAAATGAAGTTGGTACCTGTCCAGGAAAAACTGAACACCCTGAATATGTAAATATATTTTCATTTTGTGCAGCTCGGGATATTAGACAACCCTGTAGAAAAAAAAATTAAGTTATCTCTTTTATTAACCCAGATATTGGACTTACGCGCACTAGGTGGACACCCTGTATAACCATGTAACCATGTAACTTTATAGCCTCAAAGTTTATTAGCTGAGAGGCTGCGTAATTTAGGTAGATGCCCTTTATCTTGCATGTAATTTCTTCCCTCTGTTTGTTAGTGGAGAAAACTTTGTATGCATAGTTTTTCGGACCTCCCGATACAAACTCTGTAATATAGGAACCGGGGCCATAACATTCCAACTCATCCGTCATGTCCCCGATGAACTATACCGTAGGTACATTGAATACCCCCTCTCTCGACACGTAGATGACAGAGTCCGTGTCGTAGTACAGCACTCTATTGCCCAGCAGCTCGGGGTAGCTGTACAGCTTGGCCGGGCTTGGGTGGTAACGTAAGCTGCGAGGACTACATTAGCGGTGGTTAGAGGATCATACGCCTCCTCCCTGTGCTCCCAGTTCACGACGAAAGTGTCTTCGTTGATGGGTAGTACGCTGTTAACGTAAATCGAGGGGTTTGCTAGCATGGAGAAGAACTCTTCGGGGGCTCTGACGATCCTCGTCTTTACAAGCCCAGGGGTACAGGCTGCACACGTCCACGTACTTGATCTTCTCCCCAGGCTCACACCTGTAGTACTCGACGGTGTTCCCAGTGCGGCCGCCGTAGAAAGCGTCCCGAGGGTTCAGAGGGATGTTGGAGAATAGCGGGTGCTCGCGGGTATATGTTCTGAGCTCCTCGTTGTGTTGGAGCTGTCGCCTAAACTGGCACTTCCACATTTCGGTGACATCGAAACCAAATGTTCTCAACCTCTCTGTCTTGGCGGTGGTGGCCTCGTATCTGGTATCTAGTGTCTGGGTGGGGTCGTCGTGCATGGGCTCGTCACGCCCGTATTTGAAACACGAGGGGCAGCCGTGATAGTAGCAGCCGTGAAACTCAAAGATCTGTTTGGTTTCCTCGCAGTAACCATCAACTTTGACGCCCTGTACTATGGCCTCCTGCTGCTTCGCGGCATGCCTGATATTTATGCTTCTGGTTTGCTCCTCCCATACCAGCCATTGGGTGGCTGTTTTGATCTGGTTGTCCCTCCACTTATACCCTCCTTTAGGAATTATGCCTATGGTGTTTGGTTGAAGGAAATCGGCTTGTCACAGGCCGAGGCAATTGTTCAAATTTTCGTAAACGGACACACATTTCCATTAAGCATAAGTTGGTGTCGAAATTTGAGACATGCCGCGACGAGAATCTCCACATCTGATACACACTACTCTACCAGATCCCTCTGCATATCGAAAACGTCGTTCTTGTGCTGCTCGTGCCAGGCAACAAAGGTCTCCCTGTCGCCCTCCTTCATTGTGTCGGGGCTGTAATACTGGGCAGGTGGTAGGGGTCCAACATAGTTTGCGTTTGCCACCGCGTTGAAGAGGTGGGTAAAATACCCCTTCTTAAACCCATCTCCAAGACCGAAACTCTTGGGCAGCCTGGACAGTGCCATGGGGAAATAGTTCAGGGAATCCAGGAACTTGACATTACCCACGCCCATCATGATAATTTTGGTTCCTCGCATGATGAGTTCGGGGATTAGGTCCGTCTTGGTGAGGACATGGTTCAGGACGAGCTGGTGGTCAAAGGCCTGACCGTTATGTACAATTAGCCACCACCTGCTTAAACTTCTTCCTCTGGTTCATAATAAATTCCGTGAACCTAGGAATTTGTTTTACTTTTAATTCTTGGAGCCTTGGTCTACATTTTTGACAAATATTAACTTCGGTCTCCAAACACATATCACAACATTGTTTTGAACACACAAAGGTTGGGTTCGTGAAGGTGGGATACGTCTTCGAGCTCCTTCTCTTGTCTCGTCTGCAAGTCGTAGAAGGCGAAAAGTAGGTCGCTTGATTTCGGCTTACCCGTGTCGGGTTGCATGTAGCAAAGGTGATCGGTGGGTACATGGGCTCTACACACCTTGCAATACACCTCGCCGCATGTATGTTGCCGCCCTGCCATCAGAGACTTGTAACACTGCATGCATCTGCGGAGCTTTTCGCAAACAGGGCTATTTTGATTATAAGACGTTGGTTTGTCGTAGCATTGCTGCCCCCTGAACGACCTCTTACAGACATTACATTATAATTTTCAAGGTTTGTTGACAGGCAGGCGACTGGTAACACGCAACACGGGTACTTCCGCACCTGTGATCATTTTTGCTGTTGAAGGGTGTGCTGCAGCTCTCGCAGAAGTAGGAGCAGCAGAATGTAGCCTTTAGGGAGGTGATGACGTTGTAGTGTCTCTCGTGGTAAAGCAGATTCAGAGAAGGTCCTTCTGTGGCGCCCTTGAATATGGTGTCACGCCCCTTGCTTCCATACCGGTACACAACAATCCTAAAATTTCGTAAGTGTTGTTGGAACTGTTGTAGCTCGGGGATGCCATAGCCTTCTCCAGGTATAACTACACCGGCCTCCCTCAAGAGCTCGACAGCTCTTTGGGTTTGTATTTTTCCGGTGTCCTTACGCACCTTGGTCTGTTCGGGGTCTTTGGTAGCGCAGGCCATAGCTACCACTAGAGCACGAGGTAAACACATGTTGTCTCTGTTGTTGACGGCTATGATGCTCCGTCTCATCCCGCACTCCTCATTGAAGGTGTTCTAGATGTTGACCCTCTTTCCTCGACCTGCCGGCATCTTGACAGATGTCACCCCCCAAGCAGAAAGTTGAGGTGTCGAACCCCGCGGAGTTTGACTGATAGACACCGGATATAACGTCCCAGTCGTCGTCGAATTTTACCTCGTGCACGGGGCGGAGGCGCACCCATCCATCCCCTCGGGCAAAATCCTTGGAGCAGAAGGAGAAACTGACTTGGTCGCCACTGGAGAGGCCCTCCGTACCCTTAGCGATGATCGTGTTGAATCCAACCTACAGGTTCTTCACCTACCGGAACAGGCTTCAAATTAAATTCTAACGTGCGTCCTGTTAGGTTAAACTGGTGCACGTTCTTTACAACATCCTTAACAATAACGAATTTCTTCATATCTTTTTATAATTTCGGAGGTGTCTTACAATGATGTTCACTCTTCAACTTCTGAAGATAGACTGACTAGTTCAGGACAGGCACCCCTATTTATAACCTCGGTATACCTGAAATAGATCACGTGATTAGGGCGTGTTCCAGCATCCTCAAAATAAGGGCGTGTTCAAACATACGTTTGTAAACTGAATAGAGAAATGAACCATGTTCTACTCACCACACGATTTTAAAACTCGTTAGTTTACTGGTAGAAGGTTAATAGTATCTCGATATCCCGAAATTTAAAAATACTATTAATATTTTCTATAAATTTGATATATAAACTTACTCACTAAACTAATAAGTTTTTCACTGATAAAACATGTTACGTTTATTTTTAAATAATATTATAAAATATCCTATTTTCTGACATAAAAGATTAAAATTCTTTTTAATTAATCTGACGAGTTAATATTAATATTTTTTTAAATGTTATATTTAGTTTACAGCTAAGTAATTGTTTTTCCATTATCAGCAATTCTTTTAGCAGGAATATGTGCGTATATTAAAATCATACGTTACTTCGTTACGTTCATATATAAATTTATAAATAAAAATTTCAGTAATTTTGTTAGGAGTAAGTTTGGTTTGATATTTCTTCTATATATTATTTTTGATTCTAGGTATATCGAAATCACAAAAGATATCTCCTTTTATTTCTTCATAATTTTTTCGCTCTGAGTAGTACCTTTTCTTTATGAGACAAAAAAACTGTATTCAGTACTCGTATTCTCGAGCATAGTAAGGCATTGGTTGTCATTCAGATCGTTAGGTACCTGTGAATTTCAAATAGCAAGTGCAGTGTAGTGCTTACCATTTTATGTGGGATTATATTGAAGTTCACAATTTGTTGTGATTTTCGTGTGATGTAATAAATCACGACTTCGACTTTGTCGGATTCAGAAAACGATTTGAAGTTGATACTGTCAAATTGCCTATATCCCAATAGTTGTACCTTTGGCCACAAATTAAGCCGTCCTCCAACTTTGAGTGAGTATATGCTTACTTTCTTTGTCAGACACTAGCTTATTTTTCTTTATTATTTGAGGGCTTTTTTTCTCTTTTTTCCTTCCCTCTTTTTTGCTTTGTCCTGGTTGCTTATGATGTTTTCTACTCATCTGGTAGTAACATAATTTATTAACTACTCCCTGGATGCTGTGTTGATTTCTTCAACCTCTGGTTTTGCTTCGTGGTACAAGTTGGCCGGAGTCACCCTCAACTCTGCAAGTGACCGTCAATTCCGAAGGAGTTACCCCGAGTTTGCGACTGGTATTCCCACTGGCTGGGATACTCAAATAAGGATATCTGCAATCTTATGATACATGTCTCTCGTCCCCGGAGTATTTAGTAAGATAGCTTACCTTGCTTATTTTTTTTTAATGATTATGGTGTTGAAGTTAATACTGTAGTGACGAGAGAAGTAACTTTCAAATACGTTTTTTCAAATTTTCTAATAATAATAATTATTATTTACTGTGTAGGTATAGTGAAATTTTGCACAATAATTTAAGAGAATTATTTAGGGTTTAGCTCACCAGTTAAATATCACTATTTTATTATTATTAATTGTTAATCAATTACCTAATTTATTAATCAAAGCAAATCATACGTATAAGTCAATATATAAATATATTTAGCATACATTTTCGGAAGTTTACATTATAGGCATAACAAAATAATATCTTGTACCATTTAAGTGCTTATACATGCATATAGTACGTATCATTATTCTTTTATTTTGTGTTTAGTTATAGACAACACTTATGTAAACCTTACGTGATCACGATGGTACCCACATAAAATATTATATGAATGCATATGAGTGCGCAAATACTACAAATCTGCCTATATGTTGATGTACTTAAATCTACGGAAATTTAAATAAATTTTGTATAAATCTTTGCCAATATTGTCCAGTGAGCTGATTGACCATAAGTATTATTTGCTTGATACTTATTTTATATAAAAATAATACAATAAGCGGTTTGGGAGACCTAGAACAGCAGGGAACCTCCTGCCAGGGTAACGAGTTTTGCTAGTGGCACCCGCAGAATTTGGTAAGTGTTTTGATCACCAAACCTAACCCATTATTATTTTTTTGTCGACTACTGAGCTAGCGTCGGCAACCTTTTGTTACGCACTTTTCGCACCCAAACCTCTGAATTATTTTATTTTTCCTCTCTCTTGATTAGATATTATTAATTTGAACTTGATTATCATAGTAGTATATAAATATATTTTTCTATACTCAGACGCGTAACAAACACTGCTAGTTCCTCGAGCCGCACAATAAAGGTGTACGTTCGTATTATATATAGAGAAACCAAATAATCTGAAAACAGAAATTATATTTAGCAAAATAATGATTCAATCTTACTAAAACACTTAAAAGCCGTTGATAAAAATATACTTTATCGTCTATGGTTTGAACCAGAATTTTAAAAATAATTAGAAACAAGTTTTTCAAATTGTGTAATGTTGTGTAATTAAAAACCATAGACATAAGAAGGGGGAGACAGAATTGTTTATATTTTATGCCGATCAGACATCGTTTTCAACAAAAATCAATGATATAAAATCTATGCGGATTGCCCTAGATCTACCGCCGGTGCAGTGTTTGAAAACGAAGAGTATATTAATTGTATTTATCTGAGTTTGTATGTGTAATTAAGAAAAAATATTATACTAAATATTTATCTGTGTTTTTTAATGAAAATACATAATCTCTACTTTTAAAATTATTTATAATTTCCTAATAACATAAAATTATTATCGTGTTAGGGAAATACTATGGCAATGCTGTACGGCTGTTTTGCTATCAAATGACGCTCTTATGTCAAAAGATGACTTTACAATGTTGCTGTGCTGTGTTTGTGATCTTTTGGGATTTTTTATTTATTTGCAGTGTTTTTTTGGCAGTAGAGGTATTTAGAGCCTTTTATAATCAATCTACAATAGTTCAACAGTGCGTGGTTTGTAAAAAAGTCGACTATTCTAACCCCGGACTGGTATTTCGGCGGTAAGTAAGGTTATGTTTTTTTAGCGTAAGCAGTGGTGTTGTTAACTAAATTTTAAGTAAATTATTGCAAAAAATATTTATCTGTTGTGTATTAAATTTAGGGAATTAAAGCATTTTAGACCGAAAAATGATATAGTAACGTTGTAATAAAATTATTGTCCAATGCCAGGCTGGATTTCCAGTATTTAAACAGTAAATAATTTTGTTGCAACTATTTGAAATGCAGAAAAATAAACCTATTAGATGTTTGTTATATTTTAATACAGAATATTATTGTTGTAGATTTCCTGTAAATCCTGAGAGCAGACAAATGTGGATTTTTAAGTGGTTGGAAAAGCTTCCTGATGGAGTTTGGGGTATAAATAATACTGTAAATGTAAATGTTTAAACAAATCCAATAAAATAATACAGAAATTCAAGCTATGAGAGATAAAGTAAAGAGAAAACTTGATCATTGATGATATTGATAATGAATGAATTGCATTCATAAGCTTTTCAGTCCAGAAATGAAGAAAAGGTTTGATAAGAAAAAGTGTTACTTACAAAAAGTGATCTTGTCTTTGAGCTAGTGCTGTTACAAACGGCAAAGAGGTAACTGGAAAATTAAAATATGGTTGTAAGTAGCAGCAGATACTTAAAAAAAAATAGATAAATAATTTAGACGTTAGTTCTGATAGTGACTTAAATAGCACAGATGAATTGATTGATTTGCTAGAGTGTTGAAACTATTATTTTATGTGAAAATTAACCCGTTTATTAATTAATTATAAAATTTTTCAGCTATTATTACAATTAATTGGACATGCCATAGAAAAACATTTTATCTAATTGTTTATTATAATAATTCAAAGCTGGATAATGCCGATGTGTTCCTTTAAATGTATAAGGATATGTATTAGGTAAAAGTTTATAAAAATAGATACGAGTGGGAATTCGTGAATAGCGCCCACAAAAATAAATATTTTTTTTATAGTTGTATCAACATCCAACTATATTTTTGTGGAACGACTGAGGCAATAGTGTATAAATATTAGTGTTTATAAGCTTGGAATTTAAAGCTGTTGAATAATAATAATAAGGAAATTAAATAATAAATTATATTGATAATGAATGATTTGCATTCATAAGGTTTGCATTCGAGAAATGTGTGAATAGCGCTTGACTGCCATACAATAAACAAAGGGAATTCGTGAATAGCGCCCACAAAAATAAATATTTTTTTTATAGTTGTATCAACATCCAACTATATTTTTGTGGAACGACTGAGGCAATAGTGTATAAATATTAGTGTTTATAAGCTTGGAATTTAAAGCTGTTGAATAATAATAATAAGGAAATTAAATAATAAATTATATTGATAATGAATGATTTGCATTCATAAGGTTTGCATTCGAGAAATGTGTGAATAGCGCTTGACTGCCATACAATAAACAAAAGTAAAACCTGCAGTAGAGAAATGCGTGCATAGTGCTCTACTATGCAGAATAGTTTCTCAAAAATCATTCATACCTATGTCTTTTAAAATGTTACAGGTAGCATCCGTTTAGGCATGGGCAAAACTTTCTTCGGTACAATAGAAACACAGGAAGGCCGAATATTAGGATCAGCTGTTTCAAGACCAAGGACAATGAATTAAACACCATTATAAGTGTTTTGAATTGTTTATATAACATTGTGCTGAGATTTTAATAATGATTTTGTAGAGTATTGAGAATATATAGGTCCAAACAGTAATATATGTCTTATTTGCTCCCACACAAATCTAAGTTCTAACATAAATAAACACATATTTAATTATGTTGTTGCATTAAACTTGGTTATTATTATTTGTACCGATAATATTGGGTATGGCGCTAGTAATTCAGAGCTAACCACTTGCTATAAATTCATTAAATTTTTTTCCTATACTCTAAGTTCACTTATAAAGATAAATATGCTTACCCTGAATTCAAACAGTACAGCCCTGGATTAAAATATTAGCAAAGCTATGTTATTATTGCTAGGCACCAAACTATAAAATTGTAAACACTGAATCAGATAATACACTTCGAAGCACTAACTCAAATATGATGCTGAAGCGAGGCTCTGTATTTCATTTTATACTGCCACTGTGATGATGTCATATCTGATATTGTGCAGCTACGGATCACGTGACAGTCTAGACGCCAGGTGTTCGATGAGTCATACCGATATGTCACAACTTGCTGACTTAGCTTAACCTTGAACGCCGATGTTCATTGTTTGGGTTCTAAAAATTCCATCATCAAAGAAGCCCCTACCAATAAATCACGCGTTGTTTACATTAACTTGACAGATTTATTGGTTTTATTTCCAGGAATTTCACCGACAAAGGACTTTGTTATATGCTGTGTTCAGCATTTTTAGACAAGTTGAGACTTGTTTGAGCCTGATATCACGTTCTCAAGATTGCGCAATATTTATACATTTTTTCAGGATGAGTCATACGCAGGTGTTCATCCTGGGATATCAAATTACATTTTTAAGCAAGTTTCGACTTGCTGTTGCTGAGTCTGAGATCTATGACTCGCCAGTTATATCTTATGTTGCAGAATTGTTTAAAACGGTTGTGGTTTATATATCTTCATTTGGTTACATCGTCTGTTACCATAGGATTTGTGGATTTTCATTTCGTCTTTGTCGTTGTTTATTCTCTTTAGAGAAGTAATCATGCCTGTTTGAAAATACCTTTTTTTAAGTTTTTCTGTTTACAAATACCTGTTTTCTGTCCCATACTTGCCTGTTTTCTGTAACATACCTGTTTGCAAATATCTGTTTTCTGTTCCATACCTGTTTGCAAATACATGTTTTCTGTTCCATACTTGTTTAAAAATACCTGTTTTCTATTTTCTTTTCACTATTATAGAATGACAA
This sequence comes from Pogonocherus hispidulus, assembly GCA_963924545.1. Taxonomy (NCBI): domain Eukaryota; kingdom Metazoa; phylum Arthropoda; class Insecta; order Coleoptera; family Cerambycidae; genus Pogonocherus; species Pogonocherus hispidulus. Next base: position 35,418,762 of record OZ004695.1, read on the forward strand.
TACTAAGAAAAACAATATACCCAGTCCCGAGAAGACGTTAATACCAAAACCACCACCTTTTCAATTCCCCTCCGTTTGTTACTGCATTCTGATTGGTTGAGACCTGAATATTTTGGCTAGGTTCTGAATGCTGCAATCTGCTTCACCCTGTATATCTACCAATTAGAATTTCCCCGCTTTATCAGTAAAATCCTCAAGTTGCTGTAGCTTTTTCTGTTTTACCGGTAAATATGTTTTGATAGTTACGATAGGCCGGTAAGTGTCTTCCTCATGGTTTTAAGTGTCTGACTCATGGCTCATCTACATAGAGATACAAATTGGTGATATATGTATATGTATAGAGGTGCTGTCAAGTCATTGCGATGTAGACCATAGTAATGGGAACACGTGCTGGTTTTCTGTGCTCATCTCGCAAAAAGTGAGGTTAGATTAGTGGAAGTGAAACCTGTAATTTTGACACATACTTTAACATTTTAAACAAGAGTCTAAGTGTCTTGGTGCTTTTATAGACAATATATTTTACTAACCAGTGTGCTTTTCTGTTGTTGTTTACTGCACATGATTTTTCTTTGATAAGGTAGGTTACTTTCTTGTTTGGTTCACCCAATGACTAACTTTTTTGGGGCACTGAATTTTATTCTTTTATTTTACTGACCGCTATGTTTTCTTTTATTGAAATTTACTGCGCATGATTTTTCCTCTTATTAAATTATATATTTTTTCTATAAATATAAAAATCTACTGCGCATGATTTTCCCTTGATAAGGTAGGTTACTTTCTTGTCTGGTTCACCCTGCTTTTTTAATTTGACACGCCCTGTATATTAATATTTTATTTTCGCGCTATTTTTTAAATTTTACTGACCGCCATGTTTTTCTGTTGAAATTTATTGCGCATGATTTTTCTATTCCTTCTTATTTTCCTATTTGGTTTTTATTCTCATATGACTTTATTTTTGTTATTTACCCGGCATATCTACAAATTTGAATTTTCACCCTGTTTTTTAAATTTACTGTCCCCCATACTGTCCTGTTTTTTTTATAAACAGGACTGTTGTGCATATTTTTCTGCTTTAGTAGAGGATATATCGCGCATGATTTTTACTTAGACTTCTTTTCTTATTTTGGCTCACCTTATAACTAACTTTTTTGGGATACCCTGTATACTATGAATTTAAATTTTGCGCCGCTTGATGCTGTACTCTGATTAGTTCGGTAGATACTATATTCTGATTGGTTAGAATTGCTTCAGATATTAATCACATGCCTTACATATTAATATACATATAACCGTTTCTTTATTATATTTGATGAAGTGCTGGTGGTGATAAACGCGAAGTTGGGGCCCGCAAGGACCGCAGTAACACAACGGGACCCGTACAATTGTGTCTGAAGAAGGTGATCCTAATAGATTTGAGGTTATTGCCTAATAATCACGGAACCGGGCGGTAACCATGGAACTCATGTTCGTTGATCGACAATGTCTATTCTGTGAATAGCGTTCTGAGGATGGGGTCTCGGAAAAGTTACTGGTTGGTACCCCTGCTAAATGGAGCTGGTGTCCTAAGCTGGGGCCACTAATTAAATCCCTCCTACCTGTGGCTGTCTTTCATATCATAGAGACCTACTCTTATGAGGTTATGTTGACAGGCTGTGAGTAATCTAGTTCAAATACCGCCTACTTTTGATCAATATGAAGTTAGCACCTGTACTCGGCGGGTAATACAGTTCGTATACTTACCGACCACCCTGAAGTTGGCGCCAGTGTGACGTCACACTGTCTGGCTCAATCGCCCCAATGACTACTGACAAACATACAGAGTATTGAAGCAAATTAAAATAAACAATGCTTCTAGTAAAACAAAAGAAACTTAAAAAATTGTAAATAGAGAACTGGGACGCAAACAACGGGAAAATACCCAGATAACACTTACGTATTAAAATAAAAAGATATCCTACCCAACAGAAGTCACATTTGCTAGTTTTTTCGCCACAGATGCACTAAAAAAACTAACCTAGCACTTTGGCGCAAATCTTTCATTAGCTTATACTACCTCACCATATGTGGAGAAAACTATGTATTTCATTTATTACAGTACAAAATCAAGCTATTATAAAACTAAAAAACAAACATTCTTTTGGTTTTGACGGACTTACAGCTGAAGTATTAAAAAATGTAAAGGATAGTGTCATATATCCTCTTGTTTACCTTTTTAACTTGACCTTAAGTGAGGGATACTTTCTACAAATATTAAAGGAGGCAACAGTTGTATCGATCTTGAAAAAGGGCTCAGCCCATGATATTGTAAACTACAGACAAATTTCCAATTTGAATATAATAACAAAACTATTTGAACGAATTATATATAACAGGATAGTACCATTTTTAGAAAAACATAATATTCTAACATCAGCTCAACATGGCTTTCGTGTAAATAAATTTACGGAAAAAGCAACTTATCGTTTATTGAAACAAGTCTACTTTAACCTAGACAAAGGTAAATACGTGGTTTCCCTGTTATTTGACTTATCAAAAGCTTTATTTACATAAAAATTATTTAAAAATATTGCAAAACGGAGCTTTTTATAGTGTACGAGATTACTTAAACAGGGAATCTCCACATGTGTAGGATATGGATATGTTGTCATACATATTGTTGTCTATATTTATTGATATATATTATATATATATATATATATATATATATATATATATATATATATATATATATATATATATCTTGTGCATGCTTTGCTTTGTACAGCGTTAGCAGCGTTAAACTAGAAATCGTGTTAAAATAAATTAAGTATATGTCATGGGTATTTTTACATTCTTTGAATTGTATAGCATTTGTATGTATTAGAGTATCTTTGTTGTTTGTTCTAATAAGCTTGTTCTATGTGTGTGTGTAATACTATTACTATTACTCTGACCTCTCATATATACACTATTGTATCAGAAATGGTTAATAAAAGTAATTTATTTATTATTAAGTTTTAATTTATTTCGAAACGAGTAGGTGCTGGAAAAAGTTTACCAGACGTATGACGTTCAACATTTTATTTCATACTTTTTAAAAACAACAAGAAATGTGAGTAATTAAAGAACAATTTTATGTGCGGGGAGTGTTTTTGGAATTTCAATTGAATGCATGCCTAGCTGTGAAATAGTTTCCCTAGAAAGGCGAGCAATTTTTCGTATTTATTCTTCCGACACTTACTCTCATCACTTTATTAATTGTAAAACGGATCAAGAAAAATTTATTAATTCCTGAGATTATTGAGCGGAAATCTCAAAAAGCCATGGGACACCTGATACCCAAAAAGTCGTCATCTCGTTACGACAAAGAATACAAGCTTTTTTGTGAGTGGAAATTGGATAGCAACGTTAATATCGTGAACGAGGATGTGATGACGGCTTACTTGTTAAGATGCGTACAAACTAGAGAGTGCATGCAGTTACAATGGACATCCATAATGGCCATGCCGGGCCTGTCTTACTGATAAAGTGCGGTAAAGTGATGATATGATCATTTCTCGAGCGTTATCTTGTGCACGTAGAATTTACCGTAAATTATCTGTTACCTTTTTATATCACACCAGGAATAATCTGTTTTTATTGTTAATGTAACATATATCTCATCGCTTATCTTTTTATACGGATAATTATCTCTAGTAATGCCCACTATGTTTATAGGCCTTACTATATAAACCATATGAGCTATGTAACTTTAGTTTTAGTCTAGAAAAACCTACGGAAGACACACTTTTAGTTTATTCAGACAAGCTCATTTGGGCTAAGTGTTATACCAGCTTGTGAATAAATAAAACACAACTAGTAAGAGTGACATTTTATTCTGCGTTGAAATTAATTAACAAGAGTGTAGCAAAGTCCAAAACCACGAAAAACGGTAGTGCTTCTTTCCCAACACGACTGCAAGAAGCCCTACGTAACTGGCGCAGTCAGCAAAAGGATTTGATAATCATCGCTCAGAAGAAAGCATAGTGCCTTTTTGGAAAGTGTTTTTCAACTGACGGGGCTACTGCAAGTTAAGGGTGCTTCGAGAAGAGAACCGAATATTCCTTGTCGACACCAGAGTCCACCTTCCAAGGAGTAAGGAACTCAGGAATTGGCTAGCAATCGGTTCAAGGACCGTATATCTCTGAACAGGTTTAAAGAAGAAAAAAAAAGAAAAAGAAGATTCAAGAAATCTAACATTCACGGAGGAAACAGAAAAGTTTCTACAAAGCAGAGAACAACTTTAAAAGCCACTTAAGGTTAGTAATTTTTTCTCAATCCTTTTTTTTCTCAAATTCCATTTTTTTCCTCCATCGTTAACCTCATTCTTTTTTAATATCCAAAAAAAAGTAGTGAATTATTTATTTTCTCATGATTAATGTTTAGTAATATTTGAGATATAGCAAAAGCAAATAAAAAATTTAGGCAACAAGTTAGAGCTAATAGAAACAATAGTTCTGAAGAATACTCTGATTCTGATATAGAAAGTTTAATCCAAGATTTATCCGAAATCAGATTGAGTTATCAAAATTCTGCAGTAGATACTAACAGTTACAGAATGCCTGAAACAAATTACCAACAATTAAAATTATTTTTAGATATTATTCCAAATTTTAGTGGAGATCCATGTGAACTAAATAATTTTATCGGTGCTTGCGATGAAACCATTCAACAGTATATTAACGAACCTGCTACTGTACAAAAATTAATTCGTAGAGCCATCATAGGTAAACTGAGTGGCAAAGCATTATCTTTAATTTCAAGTAGAATTGAACTAGATACTTGGCATAAAATAAAAAATATATTAAGAGTGTCTTTTACTGATCAAAGATCATTTACTTGTTTACTTCATGAAATGTATAGTTTAAAACCAAATCCAAAGGAAAGTCCTTATAATTTTGGTATTCGCTGTCAGTATACTAGATGTTTAATTTTTGCTTCAATTAATAATTGAATGAAATCTACCTAGTTTCTCCTAGAAATAATCAGCTATGCAATATGTCATTGAAGAAGAAAATTTTATGTCGGTGGTAAATGAAAGCAAAAGAAATTCTAATCACTATATTCCATCCCCAAATATTAAAGCACCTGTGCAAACATTTTCTCCAGCGCAAACTGTTACTAATCAATCATCTCTACGATACAATAATGCATATTTCAATCAACGATTTTCTGAACCACAGAAAAAAATATTTCCCAGCCAACCTATTCAAATAACACCGAGTCAAATACCACAGAAATTCTTCACTAATCAGCAAGTGTTTGGTAAACCAAGTACCTCACATACAAACGTATGGAAACCAAGGAATCAATTACCAACTTATAAACCTACTGCAATGTCTACAGTAACTAGTCGCACTCCAATGCAGACACATCAATTTAAACCCCAATCAAGACCCACATTTATGGCAGAAGAACTACATAATACTGAGTCCACTGATCATGCTCCACCTTACAGTACTCAAGCCTATGAAGACAACAATGATTACGAAAATCATATGTATGAAGATCTCACTTACTTCGATATACAAGAAGAAAATTATGAATATTCTGACACATACAATCAAGACCAAAGAGAAGACATTGAACCAAACTTAGAACAAAACACCAATGAAACAAATTTTATCCAACTAGCCTCTGGACAAAAAATTACTTAGAATTAAACCACATAGATGAAAGTAAACTACCTTTCATTGAAATTTCTGGATTTCATAGACCGCTACATTTAGCAAAAAAATATTATCCAGAATGTATTATAACTAAACCTAATATAATCAAAACATCTTGTGGTCAACAAACAGCTAAATTTGAAGCACATATACCAGCTTTTAAGGAATTTCAAGCAAAAGGGAAAATACTATTTATTTATTCGACTTTCATCTCTTTTTTTGATGGACTAATTAGCTTCAGAGATTTAAGAAATATGGGATTTAATTGGAATTTACAGGAAGAATATTTACAACGAAATAACTTGAAGAGCCCAGTACATCAATGTTCTCCATCAGAGTATAGCCTTTACAGCATTACTTTAAATGAAAACGAAATATTGAGAACAAGACTTCCGACCAATGCTGTTACAGATGGAACTTATTACATTCCTGCAACCAATATTAATGAACACTGCTTTATACCAGAATGCATTACAACAGTAGAAAAAGGACAAGCAACTCTCGAAATACATAACGTAAGTATCGAAGATACTTATGTAAACCTTACATATCCACTAGAAGTTTTCCCAATCGACAATTACGAGATTTTTCAAGCTGAGATTACAGGTGATGATATGAACTTAGAACAACAGGAAATTGAAAACCTACTTCGACTAGATCATCTTAATCTGGAAGAAAAATCAAGATTACTTAAATTATATAAACAATTTTATTCGATATTTCAATATCCCAATCAACCTCTTTCAGCAACCACACAAACCACTCATATGATACGGACAACTGATGAAGAACCCTTTTATACAAAATCATACAGGTTCCCGGAAATTCACAAAAAAGAAGTCGAAAATCAAATAACGAAAATACTTGAAACCGGTATAATAAGAAACTGCACAAGCCCATGGTCGAGCCCTATTTGGATTGTCTCTAAGAAGCCTGATGCAAGTGGAATTCAAAAATGGAGGATAGTAGTGGATTATAGGAAATTAAACAACAAAACCGTTCAAGGCAGATTTCCTATTCCCAATATCGATGACCTTTTGGAGAAACTAGGTAGATGTCAATACTTCACTACTTTAGATTTGGCAAGCGGATTTCATCAAATTAAAATGCATAAAGATAGCATTGAGAAAACAGCTTTCTCTACTGACTATGGACACTACGAATTTTTAAAGATGCCCTTTGGACTAAGCTGGGACTTTTCAAAGAATGATAAATCCAGTTTTAAAAGAATTAATAAATAAAACATGTGTGGTGTATATGGATGATGTTATTATTTTTTTCTTCGTCATTAGACGAACATATTCAAAATATTAAAGACGTATTCAAGAAATTCCAAGAACACAATCTGAAAGTTCAATTGGATAAAAGCGAATTCATGAAACGAGAAGTAGAATTTTTAGGACATGTCGTCACTACTCAAGGAATTAAACTCAATCCTCGAAAAGTAGATGCCATCATGAATTTTCCAATTCCGAAAACTTATAAAGAAAGTCAAACGCTTTTTAGGAATGATAGGATTTTATAGGAAATTTATTAACAATTTGGCAAAAATTACCAAACCTCTTACAAGTTGTTTAAAGAAAGGAAAAAAGGTTGAACATACTCAAGAATTTATTCAATCATTCGAAACTTGTAAAGCCATATTGTGTAATGAACCTATTTTAGTGCATCCAGATTTTTCTAAAGTATTCACCTTAACAACTGATGCCAGCAAATTTGCAATAGGTGCATTACTCAGTCAGGACGGAAAACCGGTTTGCTATGCAAGTCGTACACTTAACCTAAATGAAATTAAATACGCAGTAACAGAGAAAGAGCTCCTAGCTATTGTATGACCAGTGAAATATTTTAGACCATTTTTATTTTGAAGATTTTTCCAAATCAAAACAGATCACAGACCACTAAAGTGGTTCGAAAATTTAAAAGAACCAAACTCTAAATTAGTTAGATGGAAACTACTCTTAGCTGAGTACAACTATGAAGTTGACTACATAAAAGGAAAAGACAATGTCGTTGCTGATGCTGATCTAGAAACCCTTCAGACAAAGTTTCTCTTGTTAAAAATTTAGGAAATAGCAAATCAAAAATCAGATAATGATTCACTGATAAACGAAGCAGGAGACAGCGATCAGATTATACAAGAATACCTAAATTGCGAAAATCATGTAACCACTGTCCATTCAGCAGATAAAGTACCTTTACTTACATTGCCTTATACAGAAAAACCATTAAATTATCATAAACATCAAATGATTATAAAAATCACAGAGTCATCCCCTGTACCCCTTTCTATAAAAGAAAAGATTTTTGACAGCAATAGATATTATGTAAATATTAGAAAAGGTCATTTGGATAAAAACTTACAAGAATTCATAGCTAAACTTGACAATAAAGTTATATATCATTTATACTTTCCAGATAAACTACATGAAAAGTATTTCATAAAAAATATACAAGAGAAATTAATTAGGATAAATTCAAAATTAATTATTTGTTCTACCAAATTGACAGATGTTATTACAGATACTTACAAACAGGACAAGATGAATTACCATCACATTTACAAAACAGGTCATAGAGGTATAACAACCACAATTTATTCTTTAAAAAGGAATTACTATTGGCCTAATATGGCAAAAGATGTACATAATTATATTAATAATTGTGTAATATGCCAAAAATCTAAATACGAAAGACAACCTAACAACTTTGAATTTGAACCAATTCCAGTAAGTTCAAGACCCTTTGAAAGAGTCCACTTAGACGTATTGTCTATTTCAAAAGAAACATTTTTAACGATAATAGATACTTTTTCAAAGTTTGCACAAGCTTACCCTATTTTAGGAGTAAATTCTATTAATGTTCTTGATGGATTATTAAATTTTATATCACATTATGGACTACCTCACACTATTGTCTGTGACAATGGAGCGGAGTTTAACAACCAGAATTTCTTAGATTTTTGTAAAATTCATAAAGTTAGGTAACATACATTTCACTACACCCAAAAATCCAAATTCGAATAGTTATATCGAACGCTTTCATTCTACATTATTAGAACAAGTCAGAATAAAATCGTTGCAAAACCCAAAAGACTCACTAATTAATTTGGTAAGATATTCATTAATACATTACAATAACTCTATACCCTCAAGTACTAATTTTACACCATTCGAAATTATTAACAGGGCATTTTAATTGTAAAGATCCATATGATATTGAAGAAAAAGATATAATTTTTAAATATGTACATCATCATAAAGAAAAATTGAAAAAGAATTATTAACAAATTAGTGATCTAGTAAACAAAAAGAAATCTGAAAAATTAGAAAAAATCAATGAAAAGCAAAAAGAACCTATAATAATAAAATCAGAAAATGATCAATTATATCGTAAAGAACAAACCAGGAATAAATTAGCTATGGAATTTTCAAAAATATCACCTGAGGCACAAACAAAAAATAAAATTAAAACTGCAACTGGAAAATTTTCCAAACATAATTTAAAAAGACATAAAAAATATTAATGTTTATTTATTTCTTTTACAAATGAAGTATTTATCATTTTCTCATTCTCATTCATTCTCTCTTTTCTCATTTAATTTAACTAACACTTTTAATTCAAAGATTAACTAATCCTATATTACCTATGAACTTAGAAAATAGCAGAATAATTTTAAGTAAACATACTTTTGTTAGTTATCTAAATATTTCGGAACTAACCAAAATTCAAGCTAACTTACAAGACCAAGTAAATTTTATAGCAGAACGAAAAAATTTTAGTGCTATGTCTAATAAATTAATTAAACAAGCACAATTACTGTTATTTCAAAGCAACCATTTATTGGAAACCATATATCCAGATATTAGATTCAAACGTGGATTAATAAATTTTGGTGGCAAAATATCAAAATGGCTATTTGGTACACTCGATTCTGACGATGGTAAAAGGATCGAAACTATAATTAATTATCTCAATAAAAATGACCACCATTTGCAAAAGAATTTATGTCAAAAACATATCATAGTCTTTTTCAAATTAAATCAAATATTTTAATATTAAAACAAGTAATTGCTGATTATCAAGACGATATTAATGTAATTAATACATTACAATCAATAATTCATTCATTGATAAGTTTTCAAATCCAACTGAATCAAATTATTAATGCTATCACCTTTGCTAATTTAAATAAAATCCATCCTACTTTCCTAACATTAGAAAATTTAAATACTATAAAAAGGAAAATGCATACTTTATATGCTCTAGATCAAATAGCTCGTTTTAAAAATAAACATAACTATTACTTATTTTTTGGAATTCAGCTTATGAAGATAAAGATGAGAGGATAATTTTCTTGATTCATTGTCCAATTTTAATGACAACTTCTTTTAAAACATACTTTTTGTATTCAATCCCTATCCAAAACAAAATTATCCCTCCTCAGAAACCATACCTTATCCTTGATGAGAAAAATGAAGTATACCAATATCAAAAGGAATTATGCGAGAAAATTTAAAATGCATTCTATTGCCACAACTGTCTTCAAACTGAAGAAGATTGTATAATCAACATTATAACGAGAAATGATGGTATTAACTGTTCCACAGAACAGTTAATACAAATCTTTCCACAGAACATTCTGTTCACTACACCAATCAGTACAATAGTTACTGAAACCTGTTCCATTGAAAAACACCAGGAACTTCAAGCAGGAAGTTACTTGATGAAAAACACCAAGAACTTCAAGCAGGAAGTTACTTGATAACTATTCCTGAAAAATGTCATTATATTATCAACCAAGAAAAGTTTTCTTCTGAAAACCAACACCTCCCACCAGTAAAAATTGTTCAACTTCCGTCAATGAATATATCTACATTGACGGAACGTTCTACTCGTAATATTGTGAAACTTAACAAAATGATACATTGAAGACCTGTCTCATTTAACAAAAAAAAAGAAAAATCACCATGAGTTAGTCCTACCCATGGAACCTAAACAAGATCATTTATTTCCCATCTGGGTCATTGTAGTCATCTGTTTGATTATCTGCATTTTGATTTACTTTGGAGTAAGATGCTACTACAGAACATGTTATCCATATCCTGTCACATTATTTAGAAGAAAGAAAAACTCCACAGCAGCTACCACATCCCATGATGATCAACCTAGCCAACCATACCAACCCTAGGTTTCCCTCTAATGCCCGAGGAGTTACAATGGACATCCGTAATGGCCATGCCGGACCTGTCTTACTGATAAACTGCGGTAAAATGATGATATGGTCATTTCTCGCGCGTTATCTTGTGCACGTAGAATTTTACCGTAAATTATCTGTTACCTTTTTGTATCACACCAGGAATAATCTGTTTTTATTGTTAATGTAACATATATCTCATCGCTTATCTTTTTATACGGATAATTATCTCTAGTAATGCACACTATGTTTATAGGCCTTACTATATAAACCATATGAGCTATGTAACTTTAGTTTTAGTCTAGAAAAACCTACTGAAGACACACTTTCAGTTTATTCAGACAAGCTCATTTGGGCTAAGTGTTATACCAGCTGTTGAATAAATAAAACACAACTAGTAAGAGTGACATTTTATTCTGTGTTGAAATTAATTAACAAGAGTGTAGGAAAGTCCAAAACCACGAAAAACGGCAGTGCTTCTTTCCCAACACGACTGCAAGAAGCCCTACGTGACTATGCGACGAATCAAAGCGAGAACGCACGAATATTCTAGTGTTGACCGTTGATTCGTAGCATCTCATCGCATACGTGGCTACTTGCGAAAGACTGAGAACGTAAATGAAGCGAGCCGAAATCTGTCGATTTTTGGGCATCGCTTAAAGAGAATTATGCGTCGAATATCGTTCATGCATGTCGGCGCCACCTTAAATAACTTCTGCACGCCTATGGTTCCAGACTATACCAACCAGTGCAGGTGCCTGTCACAGCACACTTTACCTCGGATTTATTATTATGGTGTTAATATAAACATTGATACGATTATTCGGCTTAACGAATGATAGTTTAAGATTGGGACTATTACCTTATATGGATATAGGAACACGCTAAGGGAATCCAAAGCGAACGGAACGAAGCCAGCTAGTTCGAGAAAGGAGACGCTTTTAGAGATGTCAGATATGATTACTTTTGAGTAATCATGAGTACCGATTACTTTCGGGTTGAGTAATCGGTACTTTGTATTCGTTACTTTGATTACTTTGATTACTTTGATTATTAAATTACCTTGATTACTTGGTTACTAATGAGTATTGTATCCAAAATATTCTAAATACTATAGTAATCAGTAATTATCTAATTTATATACAGTATTTAAGTATATAATAAGAAAATATTAAATAAATAGAGACATAATTAAATTATGAATAAAATCTAACCTCAATATCTTTCCATTAGCAATTCTATAATATATATTATTATACCTAAAAGATATAAGATTAAAAAATATAATTCTTAGACAAAGAGCAGATTATGGATAAAATATATATTTTGTAGATAAACTTTCACTAATTTTAAAATAATTGGAAACATATAAAAATAAAAAGTAGGTAAATAGATAGTGTATTGATATAAGTACATTTATTTAGACTATAATGCAACTAAGTAGGTACTCGGTAATCTCGAATCTCGGTATTGATTAAGTATAAGTAGGTATCCATCCATACTGCGTAGATAAATACTATCCGGTACCCATGTAATCAAAGTAATCAAACAAGTAAAAGTAACGAATACTTTTAAAACCGAGTAATCGTTACTTCGGGTCCAATCGAGTAACGAGTACTCATGTAACGAATTGATACTTTTTCGACATCTCTAGACGCTTTAGATTATTATATGTTTACCACTCTTAAGAGAAGGGTGCAGAGATTGAGAAGACTAGCGGGTGGCGGACCGTTAGTTCCTTTATCTATTAAGTATTAATTAAGTAATTCAGTATTGTACTCAGTCTAATATTGTTGTTCTTAGTGTCTAGTAATTGTATACTTAAGTACTAGTCCACTTGTGCAATATCAATAAAAGTATGTGTTTCTTAGTTATAATCAGTGGCGTTCGCATTAACATGTCCAAGCGGTCAAAAGCTAAAGTCGCCCCTAAGGCTCCGACATGCATTTACATTCTACAGAGGCGAGACGTTAGTGTGTGTATATGTGCAATATGTCTGATTCACAAGAATGGTCAAATGAGCAATGTTTACAATTACCTAATAGATTATTATGAGGAATGCCCTTTATTATGGGATCCTAAACACCCGTCTTATTATTCATCCACCACTTCCACCACTAGATCAGATAATAAATCGGATCTACTGCAACGGTTCCTGCTTCTGTATAATTGTGTTATCCACCAACGCCGTTGCCTTTTTTTTCTTATTTTGCTTGATCAATTCATTTATAACAAAAAACGCAGCTTGCGCTATAACGACTACTTCATCTGAAGACATCTTTACTACGAATGAATGCAGCGCAGTGAGCAGTGAGAAACATCGCATGGGTTTGAGAAAAAGTTTTACCACAATCACTGGACCCGACAACGCATGCATATGCGTGCGTTCTCTCTTTGACTCGTCGCATGCGCTGTCTAGTTTGTACACACCTTTAGATTTGGTGAGTAATTCTCTAAAATTTCTAAGTCAATTTTAAGCAATCTCTTTCTGTAATAAATTCTTTATACATTTTATTTTTATTATATTGTTTATTGATATTAATATTAACTAATAAGATGTTTATGTTTGTAATTGTTTAAAAATAAATTGTTGACTTTATGAGGATGTTAATACGTTGCAAAAACCTGTCGGGTCCAGTAGAAAAGTTTTACTGGACTAGTCCGATAAACAGTTCATAACATTTCATTACGGTACTCAATATCGTAAAAAGGTACATTCCGGACTAAAATCAAGTATGTAAAAGTGTTTTACGATATAGTATGAAATAAAATAAATATTGGGACATTTTATCTGTTAATTTGACTTTTACATTCAATCATGGGATACCATGCAATGGTTTAGTTATTCTTTTAATCAATACTGGCGGTTTTCATGTTTTGCTTGTAATGCGTGTATAGGTATCTCTTCGGTTTTACAATTGATATTTTTGTATATTCACTGTTTTTTCTTTCTTTATCTTCATATCCTTTTTTGTGTGTTGAATTTTCTTTGTTTTATTATACTATGTTGTATTGAAATTGTATATAGAAATAATTTATCGTGATAGATATACCTACACTATGTTGTGTGTTTTTGTGTATGCCTATATTTGGTTTGTGACTTGCCATACAGGTTCTTTGTTGTAATCTAATAAGGTCAATAAATAACTGCTACTTACTACTACTACTACTCTTCTGGTTTCGTTTGAGGTCATATTATTTTGTGGTGAAAGCGTTTAATACCGGTATAAAACTTTTTATACAATATATAAAATATGTATTTTAAAAGTATTATACAAATAATGTATTATACATTTTTACATCTCTACATAAGTATCAAAAGAGATATTATTAAATGTTTATATGACTAAGCAAACTTAATATCATCAACCTCGTATGCTTTTAATAAAAAAATGATGTTATGTAAAATATCTTAAGGGAAAACCATTAATCCTGATGATTTTGTTGAAGATACATTATTTGTAAAAATTGAAAATGAGCAAAATATTAATATTCCAAGAATAAATAGAGAAATCCAATAACAACCATTCCATATATTCCAAAGATATCTGAAAGACTTAAAAAGCTGAATAATTTTAATATAAGAACAACATTTAAAACGAAAACAAAACAAATTAATGATGATCAAAATTTAAAAAAAATTATTTACAAAATTCCATGTGAATGTGGTAAATATTATATTAGTGAGGTAGGTACATCGACTCTATTACAAAAAGGATCCGCGAACACAAAAATTATATTAGAAACTATGTAATCGGTAAGTCTAAATTAGTAAAACATGTATGGGACAACAAATACTGAGTTGATTGGACACAGGTTAAAATTATACAAAAAGAAGAAAAATCAGTTAAAAAAAATTATAAGATAGCTCTTTTATTAAACATAATGGTGATAACTGTATCTCATCGAAAATAATATTCTTGGATCAAACGTGGCTTCCTCTTCTCTAGAAGGATACCACCAGTGGAAAATGTCAACCTGACAATTTTTTATCATATAAACTTCTATTGACGAAGAGTGGAGGATCGACTGGAAATGTTTAGAACAAAACTAGTTAACTGTTTTTTTTTATTTTTATTTGTAGTAAATTATGTTAAGAACGGTATCCTGATTAGTAGAGTGGAAGTGTGGAAGCGCGGTAGCTCAGTTGGAAGAGCATTGACCCGGAAAGCCAAAGGTCCCGGGTTCGATCCCCGGCTGCGTCGAAACATTTTTCATTCTACTACAGCTTCAGAAGTGGGATAGGGAATCCGCCTGACAGCACAGTTCACCTTATGTTTATGAATTATGTTTACCGAGGTGTCGGATTATGGCCGGCAGCCGAGGACGGCTGTGTTGTAGAGATGGGTAACGCAGCAAAATTTCGTGTGTTGATACACTAACTCAAGCGCAGGTAAGTGTATCAACGCAGTGAGTTATCTCAATTGCGGCACAGCGCAATTGAGTTAACTACCACTCAGGACTCACAAGAGCTTGTCTTGTTTCGTTTCATTACGAGAATACTGAATACTGCGCTGCCGCTATCAACAGGTGCGCTTGCGCTGCATTGCCAAAATATTAAGTCAGATCTTTAAATTTGTATGCGAGTCAGAACAGAATAATTGATCAGACATTTTCGACACAGCGTGGCCGTGGCGCACTGGCGGGCGCAGCGCAGCATTTACATTGACACTCGACTCATTCGCTCATTCTCATACATTCAACGTTCAACACACGGCACACGGCACAGCGCGACGGCGCCTTAACTCAGCCAACCAGTGACTCAAGTCACAAATGAAATGAGTTGATGAGTTGATACAATAGTGCCACTGCATCAGCGCACTAAGCGCAGCGGTACTGCTTCAGCGCAATAGCATAACTCAACACTGCGTTACCCATCTCTACTGTGTTGTCAGGTATGGCCGAACTGTAGTAAATTATGTGAAGTTATGTTAAGAACGATATCCTGATTAGTAGAATGGAAGTATGGATGCGTGGTAGCTCAGTTGGAAGAGCATTGGCCCGGAAAGCCAAAGGTCCCGGGTTCGATCCCCAGCTGCGTCGAAACATTTTTCATTCTACTACATATTATATAATTTTTTTTATTTAAACATAATTCCAAATATTTACTTTTATTATAGTGTTTTTTTTTTGAGTAAACTTTAGAAGTTTGCCCTGATACTACACTTTAAATCTTTATTTTGAATAATTCTGGTTTTCTAATTTTATTATTTTGCAGGTGGTGTAATCGCAAAAGAAACTGCAATTAATTTTACAGCTGCACCACAAATAAGTTACAGACATCTTAAGATAACCGAAAACAATGGAAATTTGGAGCGAATATAATAAAATTGACATTTATCACCAAACTATAAGTGGCAATAAGTGTCCCTATGGATAATATTAAATTATTAATATAATTAAATAAGATTAGAGACTAAATAATATTTTTTTATAGTTAAAAGTTTATAAATATAAACAGTTCAGAATCGGCTTTATCCTTTATCTTATCATATAAAGTTTGGTTTGAGTTATATTTTCTTGTATAAATCACATTAACTATCCTCCGTTTCTGCTTACGATGCCACGAGAAAAATATATAGCGGTATCCAAACTACCCACTTCTTGAAAACGAAAAATAATGGAGCTTGCCCCAGGCCAGCATCACGGCGGTCCCTGAGCCAACTTAGAATCGCTCGTCAAATATATTACCCGACTACATGGGTCGACTGCTAGCTCTTTCCTCCTTTTTAGAATTTATGAGTCTGTCATAATTCGCAACTTGCAAGCCGGTAATTCTTGGGTAAGAATTTATTATACTGCCGTCTCCTATGGCCCATTAATCCTTCCCGTTACTCGGCTGACACCGCCACCGGTTTAACTGTTGCCTAGCTTGCCAAAAATGGAATTGCCCAATTGCTGGGTTTTATTTAAAAATTTTACTAGAAATAACTTTAATTTATTCTTTTAAACACTTGATAAATACAATATGTCGTATTACTTATTAACATGTACACTGCAAAATAACCATAAAGAACATATTTATTCTAATAGATAATTTTAAAGTTAATATAGTCGAAGTGGAGTCGTTGTGAATAGATTTACTATATTTTTAGTAATTTATATCACAATAATGTAACAAAGGCCTTTAAACAAAATAATTTCATAATAAATTTAGAACAAGCAATTGGTTTTACTTATTTAATTATCAAAGAACATTTTTATGACCAAATTCAATCATTATTACAAAACAACTAAAATCAATAAATCAAGTAAATTCAAGTCAAGTAGTTTGAATATCAAGTCAAGCCGTGAATCCCTAGTTAAAAGTTTTAACTACATTAAAACATTTAAATATTTAGAGTGAATGATGGCCTTTTCACTCGCCGAATGGAACACAGAAACGCTTGTAACTCTAAAATGGATGACTTGATTTTAATTTTTCAATAACTCATATGAAGAGAATCGAAATACCTTTTAAACGATGTGAGACAAGGCCTATTATGCTATTTAAAAAAATATGCCGACACCGATTCTATTTGTTGTCAAAATTCCGTTTGCGGGTAGAAAATAGTATTTTTCTCGATATGTCAATTCATTCAAAAATCAGGTGAGGGGAGGGGGTTTACTTTAGGAGGGACTATTTAACTCCTTGCTAGGTATTTTATTAAAATAAATTCATAGAAACTGGTTTTATGGCCTACTTAAAATTAATTAAATAAAGAAATATACAACATTTGGTTGGATTTATAGAATATCTGTTAATAACTTAAAAACTATTATGAATAGGTGTAGGGATGTGAATACAAAGTACTCATTGGTGAAAAAGTAGTCAAAAAACATTGGTGTTTCCATTTAAAAAAATGAAGATATTTAATTTTTTTTGTTAGATATTTACATTGCCACTGTACTCACCTTGAATATAACTAAACATTTTATAATCGCAGTTATTCACAGATAAATTTTCTTTGTAAGTCTGCATCCGTCAAATTTTTGTTAAAAAAATTAATATCTCGAAAGCTACATTTTAGGAATAGGGTTTATTACACACAGCGACTAAAATTTAATGTAGAACCCAAATATGGAGAAATATACAGGATGTTCCATTTAAATTAAGCAAGTTTTCATGTACTTTCGATATATCAAGAAGTTACAGAACTGTCAAAATATATTATATAAAATATGTTGCTCGTTAATCCGACCTATTGCCACTAGGCGAGAAGCTGCCGGAGTAAATACTGTATACAGAATGTTATATTTTCTGAATAATATCTTATACCGGGTTTCTCATTTCATTTGACTAATGGCAATTAACATGGCCTATTACATTTCATTGAATTTTATATTCCCAGGGCAAACTATGAGAAATATTGCTAACGGAATCGATAGTACTGACTGTCAAACACCTCTGATTACCAAAATACTAAAGCAAAATGGTTTTTTAATTAAAATATCAATAAAAATTCGTTTTAAGTTAATAGGTGTAGTTTACATAAGGTTTTAAGAAACGTCATGTTACGTCAACGATTGGACTTGTTGGTTGACCGTCCGTCTTTCAAACTGAACCGCACAATTTTGCAGGTTCAAATCCCGCCAGAGACAACTTTTTTTTATTTTACTTTTTCATTAATTACAAATTATTAGTGTTTACTTATTCGAATAAATATGGTTCATTGTCAATACCTAGTTATTATTTTTGAAAGTCACAATATTTACTTATCAGCAAAAAAAATAAAACATGTTTTAATTGGTTCGTTTCCTTTATCTTTAGCTAAAGCTACTATCTTACAAAATAAGTAATCAATAAGCAACATATGTTTTATTTATTACATGCACTGTGCTTTTACTAATAGTGTACTTATCTCTGCTAATAGTTACTACATATTATACCTCAATCTGGATATTGAGTTAAACAGTTACGCAGAGGAACTGTCGTGAATTAGTAAAACCATTTCGCTTTAGTATTTTGGTAATCAGAGGTGTTTGACAGTCAGTACTATCGATTCCGTTAGCAATATTTCTCATAGTTTGCCCTGGGAATATAAAATTCAATGAAATGTAATAGGCCATGTTAATTGCCATTAGTCAAATGAAATGGGAAACCCGGTATATGTAGCACCTACATAGATTTTGAGATACTAAATATATTATTTATTTTCATATGGGTACCTTATGGTAACCTCGGCAATACTTACATAAAATATAATTTTAATATATTTTTATATGTATATGATATATTTTATAAGAGCAAAAGGTATAATAATAATAATAATAATAATAATATTTTTTTCATCCCTTTAGATCTTACAGCAAAGATATAGGACAAGTCAATATAAAGAAATACAATGAGTATTACTCAAAATAACACAATAGTATTCAAACTAAAATATAACATAGTTTGCACATACATAACATAATAACATAAACAATTCTTTAAAAACATAGAATTTAAAATTTAAAATTTTAATATATTCCATCCAAAAATTCTACAATGTTATAGAAACATTCATCAGATAAAAAGTGCCTAAGTTTACGTTTAAAAACATTTGGATTACTCTCCAACCTTATACGCTCAGGCAGATGATTTAAGAGTTGAATTCCCATATAGACTGAGCTTTTTTCAAAACTAGTTGCATGCTTAGGTGGCCTAATAGAATTAGAGGATCTAGTAAAATGATCATGATAATCGGAATTTCTGCAGAAATTTTGATAGTTACTCTTTACATAGAGAATACATTTGTATATGTAAACAGAATAGAATGTAAGTATACCATGCCTTTTAAAATGTTCTCTACAGGTTTCTCTGTATTTTAAATTAAAAATTAGTCGTACAATTCTCTTTTGAGAAATGAAAACTCTGGATGCCACCCTCATACTTCCCCACAAAATAATATTATAAGAAATGTGAGAGTACACAATAGCATAATACACATTAATCAATTGACTTATCGTAAAAATATTCTTCAGTTGTAATATAGCACAGTAACTTCTGTTTAATTTTTTGCATACATTATCTATGTTTGTATTCCAACTCGTATTGCTGTCAACATATACACTTAAAAATTTATATATTATGTCTCCTTGTCTAACGCATTGGAGTAATGCTGGGACCTATGGTGACGTCATAAATATGGATTACATATTACATAGTGGTTTAGGGATTGACGCCTTTTTTACTTTATCTAATTTATAGGCTCGAAGAAAAAGATGAAGTGATGTTGTCTCTAATGATATCGAAGTTACCTACTTTTCAAAATCGGCGTCAGCATTCTTTGCCGTTTATCGCCACGTCACTTGTCAGTTCAGTGTGTCAGTATATCGAATTCGAGTGTACATATGCATGATACAACTACACTGATATGCCTATGCGCATGGGGGCGTGGTCTATTGATGAGCGTGACGTCAGTTATTATACAAAATTAAATAAAATACTTGTAAACAAAGATAACAAAATAAAATAAACGTCGATTATGGAATTATAATACACGATTCATACAGGAAAACTAAAATAATAGTTGATTAATATCAATCTTTCTTATTTTAATTCAAACCGCATTCTGTGTACCGATCTACCTACCGAATATAATTCTTACCTAAATTTTACAATTTGAAGAGATAATAAGAAGCACTACTGTAAATAAATACCACCCTATAATGTAAAAATGATAACTTGATAAACCCTCGGGCCTCACAATTATAAAAATACGGGAATACAATTACAGACACGAAAATAATTATATTACTGACAGTCATGCTGACAGTAAGGTATTTGAATTTTTGCCATTTTTGCATCAAGAATGACGTCGTGCGCAGAACAAACGAAATTTGGTCAAGTTATGAGCATATCAGTGTAGTTGTATCATGTACATATGTAAGATTCGTAATCCTGTGTGTTGTTACTTTTTCCTTCGCCATTTTATTTCGTTTTCACTGATCTCCACAGTGACAATTCTTTCTGTTTTGTGGAGCGACGCAAAATGAGAACAGTTGCATTTAGTTCATAATTATTGTGGTTGTATTTTCAATCAAAATTTTATCGGGATAGGAAAAGGATAACTTAGCCTTTAAGCTAATATAAGTAGGTACTAACTTTACGCAATCTGCGTTGTTAAGAGAATATTTATTATCTTTCGTTTTACGTTATTCTAACCTAAATTCAATATAGAATATCTCTAAAATATACACATTAACTAGAAAATCTTTAGAACAAATCTAAAGAAAGACGAAGCGATGTAAACAAGCACAGCGACGGTGGTGGGCAAAGTACGGTCGGCCCAGGCCACGCCTTTGTCTTCTGTTCCCTCCGGCAAGCGCGGGGGCCAGCCGGCAGCTAACAACCACAGCTTGGCCGACATTCACTATCGCTCTCGCACTGAGAAGAGAAATCAGAGTTGGACGTATAATATTTGTAGTTATCGTAAATGCGCGTTAACAGTGCCGTATTAAAAACTCTTGAAACATTTTATAAATAACTTGAAATAGACATGATAAAACGGTGATGCCTAATTTAGAAATAAGTATTAATGGGATTCAGGTCTACCGATTAGCAAAGTTTTAAAAAAGAAATTTGCGATAGTAATTATGTACATATGTTTATTACACATTGATTATTTACAAAAATAAAAATAGACAATACTTCAATACAGTGATGCCTAATTTAGAAATAAGTATAATAATGGGATTCAGATATACCTATTTGGGAAAGTTTTAAAAAAGAAATTTGAGATAGTAATTATGTACATATGTTTATTACACATTCATTATTTACAAAAATAAAAATAGACAATACTTTACAATGAGGTACATATAATAAATAATAATAAAAAATCTTTATTGTTTTCTTAACGAAAAAAGGAAGAAAGAAACACAAACGGTAATAATTCGGAATTGCCGTTCTTCCACTCCACCTATATAAATTTTCAAAATTGAAGCTTGGCTTGGCTTTTATGAAGTGTGTCTAATTTCTCCATAAGGTCTTCCCTATTGGCTTTCATTAGCTATATCCTTGCCATTAAAAAAAAAAAAGAATATTTTTAAAAATTAGTTAAAATTATTTTTAAACACACCGCAAAACATTAGCAAAAAAAATTTACACTCGACTACTTGGGCAGTACTGTTCTATAATTTTGTTTTTCCTAAAACTAAAATACAACAGCTGGCCAACTTTTAAACTAAATTCATTAAATCTTAAATTGAGTAATTGTATAAACCATATTATTGGCTGTCTATTGTCTATGAATGAATTTCCTAAATTAAGTTAACTTACAGTGGCGGCTAGTCATAATGGGCACAAGGACACGTGCCCTATGCGTAAGCACATAAGACTTGTGAATGTTGTGATATTTTATAAACTTTTATTAATTATTATAATTTGGTGGATTTTTGTATTAATTTTTCATCATAAATATTGAATCATTTGGTGCATACATATCCGTCTAGCGTCTAGACCGCTTCACGCTTCACCGTCTGTATAGTAATCCGTGTGTCCACTGGGCTGGGCACGGCCGCTGTGTGCCTGTTCTTTTTTCTTTTCTATTTGCATGCGCAAGAAAAGGATACACAGCTTCTATTTTTCTAGCGCGTCTTTTCTAATGCGTTCTGTTACGTCATTGAATGGGCGCTGCCCCGTCGACCAGACGGTACAGAGAACTAGAGATGGGAATACCCCATCATATTAAAGAACGTACGTGAGAGATTTCAATTTACTGATTTTTAAACTATAGCCAATTTGTTTGAAAAGGAGAAATTTAACAACTATAGAATAGTTTTTCCTCTGGAACATATTAAAAAAGTGTGTGCCTTATTTCCAAAGATCAACATTACAAAATTAAAAAATGAGCTGTATAATGTATTCTAGAGATGATTTCATACAACATAGTGGTGCGGTTGCTTTATTACAAATAATGTTAAATAAAAATAATTTACTTACGACGTTTTCGGAATCGGTTGAACTATTAACTATATTGTGCACAATTCCTATGACTACAGTCGAAAGTGAACGCTGCTTCTCAACACTTAAGCGAATAAAGACATTTTTAAGAAACATGATGTCACAAGAAAGGTTATGTGCTCTAGCAATGCTTTCCATCGAGAAAAATTTAGTAAACACTATGACTGATTTTAACGAACAAGTTATCGAACATTTTGCAAATGATAAGTCAAGAAGAATTGAGTTTCATTTTAAAAGTTACTAAGTTTAGTTTTCGATGGACGAGCGGGTGGTTGGAGATTGTAAGGTAAGCACACCGATTTGTTATGGGTTTGGGTTACTTAAATGGGTTTATTAAGTACTTAAATGGGTTTTATTATTTATTTTTTTTATCTATCTGTGTTTTTTTTTGTCTAGCAGAAAACAGAAGTTTCGCCTGCCATTTTTCTGACATGTATATTTTTTTTAACCGATTTAAATATTATTTTAAATAATTTTTCCATATTTCTGTCAATCGCATCAAAAAAGGGGATATTTGCTTAACGAAACCTATTTCTTCAAGCAAATATTTTTGCTCTACGAATTTCTAATTTTTAATTTTAAGGTGTTTGACCTTGAAAAATGCAAAATTTTCCCCTGTGCCCCCCATTCCCAAATTTCACCAGCCGCCACTGTTAACTTAGATACTAAATAACATTTATGTATAACAAATTTTGATCTACTTACCGCTGGGGTTCCTTAGGAAAGGTGAAAAAGCTCTTATTACAATTATAGCTTTTATTATTGCAGTTTTTAGTTGCACATACGTTTCCTGTTTTTCTATTACTCATTATCACTAATGAAAAAAGGAACACTATAGAAAACAATAAATAAACACAAAACATTACACTCAAAATAAATTTGCAAGAATAACTACGTCCCTGGCTTAATCGATAATCAACACGAAGTGATTTCCCTATTTCGGTTCGAAACTCTCGCCACTGTGCTGTTCTCTTCTCAAAGGCGGGCCTAAGAAGTGGCGCGCGTGGATCGGCGCGAATCGACAAGGATCTAGGGATACCCTTGCGACTTCGATGCCGAAGCTGCGCGCATGGCAAGTGTGATTGTTTTGAATCTTGTATTCATGCTCTTAATAACAATTAATAGTATTGTCATTATTATTGTCTGTTACCGAATTTAGTTTATTGCAGTTAAAGTTTCCACACATATTTCGCTGCTTTTATACACTATTTCATAATTTTAAATAGAGGGTATTATGTGATATATTATGTACTAGCTAACCTTTAACTAGGGTAAGTAAATTGGATTAAATTTAAGTTAAAAAAAGAAATACTCAACTAAATTGTCTTTCTAAAGTTATTTTATGGAAAAACCTTTTTTCTTCAATCTAGGTACATATAAAAATAAAATAAAACCACAATGTAGTAGATAGTTAAAATAGAAAGATTTTAGTAGGTAAGAAAACACTCTTTTGCGGATAAAAGTTCTGTCACTAATCTAATTTAATTATTCATGTAAAAACATTATTTTCAGTATTTAAGTAACCTATGAAGAAGTCCGAAAACTCGGACGAAACGTCGGAGAAGGTATCAATGTAAAAAAAATGAGCTGAAAGTCCTCCAAAAATAAAAAAATAAAAAGATTTTCTTTTGGTTTTTTTTTATTGAAGAAATAAATTCTATATATTATTTATAGATATTTATAATTTTTTTCTGTATAAGGGAATGTGTATTGTCTAAATATATTTTGTGCCAAATTTTAGCTCAAATGGGCGAAATTAGAGTTAAAAATTTCGAACCACGTTAACTGCACTTCAAATTGCACTTCACATTAATTTTCTTTTATTATAATATTTATTCTAGCAGGGCAATATCCACCAATTTTGTTGCTACCCTGTGTTTTTAATTTTCGAATATTCTTTCCTTTTGAATTAAATTCGCCTGATCTATGGCAATTATAAGTAATGGTAGTACAGTTAACTTGTTTTTTTAACCCATGCACATTTGTAAAGGATGCAAATGTTTCTTCTTCTAGTTTTGATTTCCATGACTGAAAATCTTCAAACGATTTAAACTGAAGGGTTTCATTGTCAATTTTCAGGAAATGGTCAACTCGGTAATGCAAAATAAAATTTTTTCTACTTGCATCTGTGTAGCATCATAAAGGACACTTTAACTTCTTAATCACTTATATACATATTCTTATGTACTATTCTTATGTACAATTAATTGTTTTAGAAGTGGAAAATGTTCGTTACAATATGGGCATTTATAATTTTTTTTTTTGATAGGGGCTAGTTCCTCTAGTTTATCTGCAACAAAATATAAGTTTGTCTATTAAAGATAAAAAAGTACTTTATAGTAATTTAGATCCTTACCCGGATGTTGCTTTTTTATGTGGCGTCTTAGAGTTCCTAGACTTGAAAATTTTTTACTGCATTCCAAACAGGTTACAAGAGATTCACATTGTTTGCTTTTTTTTGGTGCAAGTACATCTACTTTATCTAAAAAGTATATAAAGTATAAAAAGTATAAAGTACCTACCTCATTATACAGGGTGTTAATGATTAGTTTTGCCAAACTGTAATGGCGTATTCTATCGATGAACACGGGAAAATAATAGAAATATTTCAAATTTTTGACACCCTGTATCTCCTTAGGGAAGCCTCCTATCAAACAATTTTATAAGACAAAACTTGAATATTTTCATCGGTAGAATATGCCATTAAATTTTGCCAAAACTTATCGTTAACACCCTGTATATTCTAACATATTCTATAACATATAACAATTAACTTAATAGTACAGTACCTGGATGCTTCCTTTTCACATGAGCTCTCAAGTTCGAAGTTTTCGAAAAGTTCGTTCTGCACTCCTCTCAGTACATTTTAATCCTCGACGATTTAAGTTTATAAAAACTATAAAATATAAACACAGCTACAAATTGAACACAATGACACCAATAAAATAAAAACACCAGACAGGTAAATATCGTGTGACAATTATTATGCTCGTCAATGTTCAATTCAAAATTTATACGTATTTAAACGAATAAGTGAAAGAGACAGGTTATGGACATTACCGGTTACCGGTATCCCGGTAGGTATACCAACAACCAATACATAGCGATGAGTAACTTACTCTAGTCACATTTGCCATGCGCGCAGCTTCGGCATCGATGTCACGGGGGTATCTCTAGATCCTTGTCGCGAATCGTTCCTGTCAAGAGAGCGAGCGTACCCTTCCACTTAGCTGGGCGGTGACTCTACTCTACCACAACATGCATGCGTTTCACCCATTCGCTGAAGACTCTCTGTTTATCACATTGTTACCTACATCGCTTCGTCCCTCTTTAGATTTCGGCTAAATATTTTTTAGTTAATCTGTATTGTGCAACTTGGCATAATATTCTGTGCACTGGTATTATTTGCAGATACCTACTACCTTAAGATTGTTACTATGTATAGCAAGTATACCAATATAACCGGTATAACCGGAAGTGCGGCCATCTTGCAAATATTTTAGATCGCTTGCCCCCAGTGACTTTGGTACACTGCCCAATTTTCAATTTTTTCCTAATTATAGTTTGTCATAATATATTATAGATCCAGGCGGTTCCCGGTGGACACCGTGTATATGTATATATATATATATATATATATATATATATTGTGAAAATTTGCGTTTCAGCCATTACAATGGATATTATACTATTCACCCTTATGCAACCCTCATTACTTTTGTTAAATATCTATTTAAACATTACCTATTATTAGGCAGCTGGCCTTTACTCCTTTGTCACTCAAGGATTGGTCAGATTATAAAGGTTTTTATTCTTGGAATTCAGTTTTTTCTATAGATTGATTAATTATTTGTTTTGTATTTGTGGTTTGTTACAGATATAACTACTCAGTTATATTTATTTTGTAATATTTATTTTCCATAGAGAAAATAGTGGTTTTTTAGTGAAACTGGAAGCACCTGTTGGCTTCAGTTATTTTTTTATTGATCGAAAAATATGATGGATATCTTCAATATATATATACATATATATATATATATATATATATATATATATATATATATATATATATATATATATATGCACAACATATAGATACGCCTCCAAATATACAGGCATTGACAGAACTCGCCTCCGATTTTGGAGGCGAAATGGAAAAAGTGGAGGCGAAAACGAATTGCCGTGTATATATGGTTTAAATGAATTTTTACCATCCATCTGTCAATTTGGCAGATTTTAGTATGGAGTCGAAAATGATGTTCCATCTCTACATATATACACTCTAGTACATATCATCGCACACCAGAGTGCGCCACTCCTTTTTCCCTAGATATGATCAAATATATTCAACAGTTGCACTCGCCTCTTTAAACTTAAAATACTTATTCGACTCCTTTTGTTGGCAACGTCGCACGGAGTGGAAATGTGTAGGTAGACAGATACAAAAAATATATTAATTTAATTATATTGTGATGTGAATTATTAGTAGCTGTAGCTGAGCGGCAGAAAGTGGTCATATGGATATGGGAAAAGCTTTTAATTGTGTATTCTTCAGATTGCATACTGTAAATGGACTGACCAATTGACCATGTCCAAGACCATGTCCAAGAAAATGTGTTAAGGTATGTGAGGTAGAGTTGAGAATGAGAATAAGACAATATAATTATTCTTAAATTACTGTATTTTACGTACAATTACATGTATAGTGTACAGGGTGGGGCAAATTCGATGGAATTGTAGGATATCTCAGAAAATATTGGAGATAGAAAAAATCTAATGCCACGTTCTCGAGCCCAATTTTCAAAACAAATTCAAGTGTCAATTCAGAAATCCTGTGATTTTAGTTGTTTTCGAATTACAGGGTGATATTCATTTTTTTGACATTTCCGACCACCCGTGTATCTCCGGAACTAAAGTTATGATAAAGTTATGATAAAGTTATTTATCATAACTAAGTTATGATAAAAGTTAAGACTGCTATAGATCAATTCTCAGACATAGAATCGAATGGTCTTATTAGTTTCTTAGTATACCTTATAGTTATGGAGCTATGAAGCAAACTTATATTTTTTTAAATGGGAATCATAGTTGGCTATGGCCTATGCTAGTTATTTTTACAAATTTAGGAAATACAGGGTGTTTATCATTTTAATTTTGTACATATTTTTATATTGTGATGAAAAGTAGTTGGCTATGGAAATATTATATCTTCACAAAGGCTATACCTAAATGTTGTAAATGGAAATTGTTAAATAATACATAAACAAAAAATTTACCAAATATGAAGACATAAAGGGATTAAAATATGGCACCTCATTGTTATTTACATTGTAGAATTTTTCTAAATTAGAAGCACTTTCTGAATTCCTAATATTTAAGTAATTTTGCTCTTACCTTAAATACCTAGCAGAACTATAAACTACTTTAAATAGGTAGGCCCACGAAAACTGTCAAATTAATTAAACTTCAGATAGGTTATTTTCATTATTTTTCCTATGAGAAATATTGCTAACGGAATCGATAGTACAGACTGCCAAACACTTCTGATTACTAAAATACTGAAGCGAAATGCTTTTCCAATTAGAAAATCGGTAAAAATTAACTTTTTAGGATAACCCGTATAGTTTACATACTTAAACATCTCAAGGTAAATTTCTGACAACAGGCTAGGTAGTGCAGTGGGATAGTTGTATGATTCAAAAAATCGTAAGGCTGATTTCGCGACTTCGAGTCACGCTGGAGGTTAACTTTTTTTTCACTTTGTAATTCCAATTATTTATTAGTATTAGTTTGGAATTAATTCCTTCATTTTGGCAGTCTGTAAAATTCATAGGCCAGCTATATCTCCCCACTAGATTTTTTCTATGGGAATTTATAAAATCTGAAGTATACAAAGTGGTGATTAATAATGGTATTGTTCATAATTTAAGAGATAATATTGTCACAACATTTAGGTGAATAACAAATGTCCATCCGGAGAATGCTTGTAAAGCCATCAGAAAGCGCTGTCAGATGTGTATTAATGAAGATAGTGGTCATTTTGAACAACTCTTGCATTAAATTATTTATATTTTTTTAGTTTACTTTTTCTATTTATGACTGGTATTTTTCTTCGTTTGTGAAAAATTTGTTTCTAAAATTAAAATTATCTTAAAATAAAACAATTGGGCCTACTTATTTAAAACAGTTTGTAGTTCTGTTATTTAAGGCAAGTGGTATAAAAGTGCTTCTCATTTAGCTAAATTCTACAATGTAAATAACAATGAGGTGTTATATTTTAATCCTTTTATGTCTTCATACTTTGGTAAATTTTCTGTTTATGTATTATTTAACAATTTCCATTTACTTTCAACATTTAGGTATAGCCTTTGTCAAGATATAATATTTCCATAGCCAACTACTTTTCATCACATTAAAAAAATATATATAAAATTAAAATGTTAAACACCCTGTATTTCCTACATTTTGTAAAAATAACTATAGCATATTATATATCATTGGAAAGCAAAAAAAAATATTTTTTTCTAGGACATAGCCAAGTATGATTCCCATTTAAAAAAATATAAGTTCATAGCTCCGTAACTGTAAGAGATACTAAAAAACTAATAACACCATTCGATTCTACGGCCGAAAATTGATCTATAGCAGTTTTAACTTTTATCATAACATATTTAGTTTCGGCGATGGTACACGGGTGGTCGGAAATGTAAAAAAAATCAATATCGCCGTGTAACTCGAAAACAACTGAAATCACAGGATTTCTGAATTGACAGTTGAATTTGTCTTGAAAATTGGGCTCGAGAACGTGGCATTAGATTTTTTCTATCTCCAGTAGTTTCTGAGATACCCTGCAATCCCATCGAATTTGCCCCACCCTGTACACGTAGGTACAGCTCGACAAATGAATTGATATTCATCGATTGACGAATCAATTGATTGCTCGATAATTGAATTTATTGATGTTGTATAACATAAATTCTACAGTGTAATAATAATAAAGTAACGCACAAAATTTATAACTTTTATACAGAGTGATTTTTAAAAAAACGCCGTGACAGGTCGATTTTGTTTTTAAAAAGACCATGCTCACATGATAAAATTTTGTTTTATCTGCTTTTGTTTTACGTCATCGTACATTTTTGTAAATTGAACACCCTGTATATTTTTACATATTTGGATAGGGCGTTCTCTAACGAATACATTGATATAGGGATAGGGTTTGATGGAGTTACCTCTAATAGTACGGGATATATACCTTAAATACTGTTCCATAAGAGCAATGTGTTAGAGAAAGACTTTGTAAGAGCTGTAGCCTAGCAACGAATCCATATTCTCTTTCTAACTCATTATGTTTATGGAACACTAATTAAGGTATATCTCCCTCACTATTAGAGCTAGATCCATCAAACCCTATATCAATGTATTCGTTAGAGAACACCCTAACCAAATATATAAAAATATACATGGTTTTCCGTTTCAAAAAATGTATGATGACGTCAAAACGCTAAAACGAAGGCAGATAAAACAAAATTTTTCATGTCAGCACGTGTCCTTTTAAAAAACAAAATCGACCTGTCACGGCGTTTTTTGAAAAATCACTCTGTATAAAAGTTATAAATTTTGTGCGTTATTTTATCATAACACTGTAAATACAGGGTCATCCAACCAAAACTTGACCCCCCCTGATTTTGGGAAGTAAGAATTTCCCGGAAAATTTCCAAACTACGTCAACACATTTTGAGGGGGAAGAACTGTAATGAAAAAAACAACACCCAAACGTCACCCTATACACGTCACATCAACCCACTTAAGAATTTTAAAGGGCATGAGGGGTCATGAAATACATCAAATTAAAGGAATTTTTATCCTGTAAACAACAATATTTTTGTTTTTGATGTGCCGAGCAATGTAAAAGAAAAAAATCAGTTTGAAATAAAGAAGCTGAAATTAAACAAAATCAATTTTTATTTAATGAATTTCTCAAAATGGCCCTCATTAACTTGCAAACATAAAGCCTATCATTAAATGCTCTTTGTTTTTGATGCGCTGATTAAAGTATAAGGAAAAATATAGAAGGAAAGTTTAAAATAAAAATGCTGAAGATAAAGAAACAATTATGCTAACAAAATTGTAATTTTTTTGATGAAGGCAAAAAATTGCTTTTTTATCTCTTTCTAGAATACAATAAATTTGCTGCTATTTTTCACTTGTGACTACCAACTTGTTGTAGTAGTTTGTTCTTGAAAGAATGCTTAAAAGCGTTCTCGAAATGGTGTATTCTATCGAAGAAAGAGTGGAAGTTACCGTGTGGTATCGAAATAATGATTGCGCTAAAGCTACAGCACGAATTTTCAATGAAAACTACACGGAAAGAAATGTAAGCCAGCAGTATGTTAAGCAAGTGATCAATACGTTTGTTGCAATTGGTTTGCTGCTAAACAAGAAACGCGAAGTGAACCGCCCAGTACGAAATGAAGCAGTTGAAGTGGAAGTTTTAGGTCATTTGCAAATGGATAATACACAATCAATCAATGCAGTTTCTCAAGCTTCTGGTATATCTACTTCCAGAGAATTTTGAAAAAACAGAAGTTTCATCCATTTAAGATGACGTTGGTTTAGAAGTTGAATGAAGATGATTTTGATCATCGCATTGAATTTTGCGTGATTTTAGTGAGCAACTCCGTCTGAACCCAAATCTCCTCTACAACATTTGTTTGTCGGACGAATGTACATTTATGGTAAATGGTGAAGTAAACAGACACAATTGTGGGTATTGGAATGATACTAATCCTCATTTGATCAGAGAATGTCATACACAGGCTCCTCAAAAATTGGATGTTTGGGCCTGAATTTTGGGCAATCATCTTGTCAAAAAAATCAAATCAACGTCATCATCAATAAAAAATGGTCCATTTTTATTCAGGGCACTCTTAATGGGAACAATTATTGGAAGACGCAATTGATGCGATGATAACAGAAATTTTAGAAAATGACGATAATTTAATAGAAAATGAATTAACTTTTCAACAAGATGGTGCACCCCCTCGCTATGCTATTGCTGTGCGGCAATTTATGGATGAGCGTTTTCCAGGGCATTGGATTGGTAGACGAGGTCCCGTTGAATGGCCACCCAGATCACCTGATCTAACTCCTTTGGATTTTTCCTGTGGAGCCATTTGAAATCGCGGATGAACGTTGCGCAACCTGAGACATTAGAAGAATTGCGCGAAAGAATTGTAGAAGAATGCCGATTAATAACACCTGAGGTATTCAGTAATGTCAGAAGAGCATTTAATGATAGGATTTATTATTGTTTGAAAGTTAAAGGGGTCCATTTTGAGCAAGTCATTAAATAAAAATTGATTTTGTTTAATTTCAGCGTTTTTATTTCAAACAGAATTTTTTCTTTTACATTGATCAGCACATCAAAAATAAAAAGGTGGTTGTTTACAGGATAAAAATACCTTTAATTTGATGTATTAAGAATTTTAAAGGGCACGAGGGGTCATGTAACCCCTCGTGCCCTTTAAAATTCTTAAGAGGGTTGATGTGACGCACATAGGGGTGACGTTTGGCGGTTGTTTTTTACATTAAAATTCTTGCTCTTGGAGCAAGAGCTCTTGGATTAAAGCTCTTGGAAATTGCTATTTAACAGTACTAAACAAAATACTTCTTAATAGTTTAATTTTTGAAAAATACGCAAAATAAATTTTATAATTATTTATTCGAATTTCTCGTTACAAATATCAAATTAAACCATTTTGGTGCAAATAAGGTTGTAAAAACATTAGTAAAAAAACTGGAGAACACAAAATAATTCTAACAAATGTATAATAAACAAAAAAAGCATAATTATTATGCTTTTTTGTTTATTATACTTTTAATTGTTAATTACTTACATGCTATATTTTAATTAAATTAATAGCAATTTCCAAGAGCTTTCCAATGAGGTATCACAAAGGGGGTGTTTCCATTTAAAAAAATTGAGTTGGGGTGGCTACAGCCCCAGAGGTTGCTTAGTGAAGGCCATTTTTGTGGTCATACTAATCGCCCCACATACCCTGGAAACGGTTTTGAGAAATTTTTTAGTTATTTTTTAGGCCCATACTTACAGAACATTGCTCGTTTTTAAATGGACACCCTGTATATCAAACTAAAGTATAAATTGCCCACTATAGGATTGAAAAATATAGACCCCTGTTCTTGACTGGTATCTGTCTACCGAATAAATTAATAAAAATTAAACTAATGCAGCATAAATACAATTATTATTAACAACCATTATTTATTAATTTGCATTCTTAAAAAAGAATTAGGAAATTCTGAGTTTGTTTTTCCCTAATCAAACGACTGAAGAAAAATAAATTTCACTTGGAATAACTTCAATCGAACATTTCATTTTACTACTTTACAATAAAAAAAGTTTACACGACGTAAAATGTTTGTACTGCCACGAGCAACGTTAAAAACTGTGTTTTAATAAACATTTTTTGAAGGAGGTATAAGAAAGATAAAACTTTTTCCTTTAATATCTATAAAAATCTATTTAAATATCTATTATCCTAATATTTATAAGAAGTTATAGCAAGTCATGATAAAAATAATTAGTTACAATAACTAGGTAAAAAAACAAGAAATATAATAATTGTTTTGAAAAAAACATTGATCTCATTTAGATGTTCCAAGAAATAACATTGGAACATCTAAATGAGATCAATGTTTTTTTCAAAACAATTATTTTCACGATGTTTCATAAAGAACCATCCGCTTCGAGTATCCACTTTAAAAACTAGAAGCTGGGACACCTAAGTCATATCTTCTACTTTTCAGTGGTCATTATTCAATGTAACTTAAACACAGTTTAAACATTCACATTAAAATTATTAAAATTACGTCTAATCTCAACATTTTAGACTACGGATCAACCACCTTTAAATAATTCATTTACTGAAATTGCCGTATTAATATTTAATACAGGAATCAACATCCTGTAACTTAAAACATTACCATCATTAAGAAGATTATTACTGATGACTGCAAGAAATCATCCTATGCTTTATTTTCCGTTTATATTTAAAATAATATTTGATTCGCACATACCTATAATACATTTTCTACTCCGTTAGAATTGGCAATGTTGCTGGAGGCGAACAAAGCTATTAGATATATCTCAATTATACAAATATGAGTCGCAAATGTATGTTTAATATTAAGATGAAAAATATTATGCTTCATTGATAGGTTTCTGTATAAAATATTTATTAAAAATTATTTCCCCTCTAGGGTTGCTTGGCATAAGGGAGTCATTTTAATGCAATATACATGATAAAATTTTTTCTGACTATGTTTATTAAGATAGAGTCCAGGGCGCCTTATACGTTTGTGGAGGCGAAAGTGATAGTTATGCATGTATATATATATATATATATATATATATATATATATATATATATATATATATATATATATATATATATGCACAACATATAGATACGCCTCCAAATATACAGGCATTGACAGAACTCGCCTCCGATTTTGGAGGCGAAATGGAAAAAGTGGAGGCGAAAACGAATTGCCGTGTATATATGGTTTAAATGAATTTTTACCATCCATCTGTCAATTTGGCAGATTTTAGTATGGAGTCGAAAATGATGTTCCATCTCTACATATATACACTCTAGTACATATCATCGCACACCAGAGTGCGCCACCCTTTTTACCCTAGATATGATCAAATATATTCAACAGTTGCACTCGCCTCTTTAAACTTAAAATACTTATTAGACTCCTTTTGTTGGCAACGTCGCACGGAGTGGAAATGTGTAGGTAGACAGATACAAAAAATATATTAATTTAATTATATTGTGATGTGAATTATTAGTAGCTGTAGCTGAGCGGCAGAAAGTGGTCATATGGATATGGGAAAAGCTTTTAATTGTGTATTCTTCAGATTGCATACTGTAAATGGACTGACCAATTGACCATGTCCAAGAAAATGTGTTAAGGTATGTGAGGTAGAGTTGAGAATGAGAATAAGACAATATAATTATTCTTAAATTACTGTATTTTACGTACAATTACATGTATAGTGTACAGGGTGGGGCAAATTCGATGGGATTGTAGGATATTTCAGAAAATATTGGAGATAGAAAAAATCTAATGCCACGTTCTCGAGCCCAATTTTCAAAACAAATTCAAGTGTCAATTCAGAAATCCTGTGATTTTAGTTGTTTTCGAATTACAGGGCGATATTCATTTTTTTGACATTTCCGACCACCCGTGTATCTCCGGAACTAAATAAGTTATGATAAAAGTTAAAACTGCTATAGATCAATTCTCAGACATAGAATCGAATGGTCTTAATAGTTTCTTAGTATATCTTATAGTTATGGAGCTATGAAGCAAACTTATATTTTTTTAAATGGGAATCATAGTTGGCTATGGCCTATGCTAGTTATTTTTACAAATTTAGGAAATACAGTGTGTTTATCATTTTAATTTTGTACATATTTTTATATTGTGATGAAAAGTAGTTGGCTATGGAAATATTATATCTTCACAAAGGCTATACCTAAATGTTGTAAATGGAAATTGTTAAATAATACATAAACAAAAAATTTACCAAATATGAAGACATAAAGGGATTAAAATATGGCCCTCATTGTTATTTACATTTTACAATTTTTCTAAATTAGAAGCACTTTCTGAATTCGTAATATTTAAGTAATTTTGCTCTTACCTTAAATAGCAGAACTATAAACTACTTTAAATAGGTAGGCCCACGAAAACTGTCAAATTAATTAAACTTCAGATAGGTTATTTTCATTATTTTTCCTATGAGAAATATTACTAACGGAATCGATAGTACAGACTGCCAAACACTTCTGCTTACTAAAATACTGAAGCGAAATGCTTTTCCAATTAGAAAATCGGTAAAAATTAACTTTTTAGGATAACCCGTATAGTTTACATACTTAAACATCTCAAGGTAAATTTCTGACAACAGGCTAGGTAGTGCAGTGGGATAGTTGTATGATTCAAAAAATCGTAAGGCTGATTTCGCGACTTCGAGTCACGCTGGAGGTTAACTTTTCTTTTCACTTTGTAATTCCAATTATTTATTAGTATTAGTTTGGAATTAATTCCTTCATTTTGGCAGTCTGTAAAATTCATAGGCCAGCTATATCTCCCCACTAGATTTTTTCTATGGGAATTTATAAAATCTGAAGTATACAAAGAGGTGATTAATAATGGTATTGTTCATAATTTAAGAGATAATATTGTCACAACATTTAGGCAAATAACAAATGTCCATCCGGAGAATGCTTGTAAAGCCATCAGAAAGCGCTGTCAGATGTGTATTAATGAAGATAGTGGTCATTTTGAACAACTCTTGCATTAAATTATTTATATTTTTTTAGTTTACTTTTTCTATTTATTACTGGTAATTTTCTTCGTTTGTGAAAAATTTCTTCCTAAAATTAAAATTATCTTAAAATAAAACAATTGGGCCTACTTATTTAAAACAGTTTGTAGTTCTGTTATTTAAGGCAAGTGGTATAAAAGTGCTTCTCATTTAGCTAAATTCTACAATGTAAATAACAATGAGATGTTATATTTTAATCCTTTTATGTCTTCATACTTTTGTAAAAATTTTTTTTTTTTCTATGACATAGCCAAGTATGATTCCCATTTAAAAAAATATAAGTTTGCTTCATAGGTCCGTAACTGTAAGAGATACTAAAAAACTAATAACACCATTCGATTCTACGGCCGAAAATTGATCTATAGCAGTTTTAACTTTTATCATAACATATTTAGTTTCGGCGATGGTACACGGGTGGTCGGAAATGTAAAAAAATAAATATCGCCCTGTAACTCGAAAACAACTGAAATCACAGGATTTCTGAATTGACAGTTGAATTTGTCTTGAAAATTGGGCTCGAGAACGTGGCATTAGATTTTTTCTATCTCCAGTAGTTTCTGAGATACCCTGCAATCCCATCGAATTTGCCCCACCCTTTCTGAGATACCCTGCAATCCCATCGAATTTGCCCCACCCTGTACACGTAGGTACAGCACGACAAATGAATTGATATTCATCGATTGACGAATCAATTGATTGCTCGATAATTGAATTTATTGATGTTGTATAACATAAATTCTACAGTGTAATAATAATAAAGTAACGCACAAAATTTATAACTTTTATACAGAGAGATTTTTAAAAAAACGCGGTGACAGGTCGATTTTGTTTTTAAAAAGACCATGCTCACATGATAAAATTTTGTTTTATCTGCTTTTGTTTTACGTCATCGTACATTTTTGTAAATTGAACACCCTGTATATTTTTACATATTTGGATAGGGCGTTCTCTAACGAATACATTGATATAGGGATAGGGTCTGATGGAGTTACCTCTAATAGTAGGGGATATATACCTTAAATACTGTTCCATAAGAGCAATGTGTTAGAGAAAGACTTTGTAAGGGCTGTAGCCTAGCAACGAATCCATATTCTCTTTCTAACTCATTATGTTTATGGAACACTCATTAAGGTATATCTCCCTCACTATTAGAGCTAGATCCATCAAACCCTATATCAATGTATTCGTTAGAGAACACCCTAACCAAATATATAAAAATATACATGATTTTCCGTTTCAAAAAATGTATGATGACGTCAAAACGCTAAAACGAAGGCAGATAAAACAAAATTTTTCATGTCAGCACGTGTCCTTTTAAAAAACAAAATCGACCTGTCACGGCGTTTTTTGAAAAATCACTCTGTATAAAAGTTATGAATTTTGTGCGTTACTTTATCATAACACTGTAAATACAGGATCATCCAACCAAAACTTGACCCCCCCCCCCCCCCCTGATTTTGGGAAGTAAGAATTTCCCGGAAAATTTCCAAACTACGTCAACACATTTTGAGGGGGAAGAACTATAATGAAAAAAAACAACACCCAAACG
This sequence comes from Pogonocherus hispidulus, assembly GCA_963924545.1. NCBI lineage: Eukaryota > Metazoa > Arthropoda > Insecta > Coleoptera > Cerambycidae > Pogonocherus > Pogonocherus hispidulus. The sequence goes on from OZ004695.1 coordinate 35,456,550, forward strand.
TCACCCTATACACGTCACATCAACCCACTTAAGAATTTTAAAGGGCACGAGGGGTCATGAAATACATCAAATTAAAGGAATTTTTATCCTGTAAACAACAATATTTTTGTTTTTGATGTGCCGAGCAATGTAAAAGAAAAAAATCAGTTTGAAATAAAGAAGCTGAAATTAAACAAAATCAATTTTTATTTAATGAATTTCTCAAAATGGCCCTCATTAACTTGCAAACATAAAGCCTATCATTAAATGCTCTTTGTTTTTGATGCGCTGATTAAAGTATAAGGAAAAAATATATAAGGAAAGTTTAAAATAAAAATGCTGAAGATAAAGAAACAATTATGCTAACAAAATTGTAATTTTTTTGATGAAGGCAAAAAATTGCTATTTTATCTCTTTCTAGAATACAATAAATTTGCTGCTATTTTTCACTTGTGACTACCAACTTGTTGTAGTAGTTTGTTCTTGAAAGAATGCCTAAAAGTGTTCTCGAAATGGTGTATTCTATCGAAGAAAGAGTGGAAGTTACCGTGTGGTATTGAAATAATGATTGCGCTAAAGCTACAGCACGAATTTTCAATGAAAACTACACGGAAAGAAATGCAAGCCAGCAGTATGTTAAGCAAGTGATCAATACGTTTGTTGCAATTGGTTTGCTGCTAAACAAGAAACGCGAAGTGAACCGCCCAGTACGAAATGAAGCAGTTGAAGTGGAAGTTTTGGGTCATTTGCAAATGGATAATACACAATCAATCAATGCAGTTTCTTAAGCTTCTGGTATATCTTCTTCCAGCGAATTTTGAAAAAACAGAAGTTTCATCCATTTAAGATGACGCTGGTTTAGAAGTTGAATGAAGATGATTTTGATCATCGCATTGAATTTTGCGTGATTTTAGTGAGCAACTCCGTCTAAACCCAAATCTCCTCTACAACATTTGTTTGTCGGACGAATGTACACTTATGGTAAATGGTGAAGTAAACAGACACAATTGTGGGTATTGGAATGATACTAATCCTCATTTGATCAGAGAATGTCATACACAGGCTCCTCAAAAATTGGATGTTTGGGCCTGAATTTTGGGCAATCATCTTGTCAAAAAAATCAAATCAACGTCATCATCAATAAAAAATGGTCCATTTTTATTCAGGGCACTCTTAATGGGAACAATTATTGGAAGACGCAATTGATCCGATGATAACAGAAATTTTAGAATAGAAAATGAATTAACTTTTCAACAAGATGGTGCACCCCTCGCTATGCTATTGCTGTGCGGCAATTTATGGATGAGCGTTTTCCAGAGCATTGGATTGGTAGACGAGGACCCGTTGAATGGCCACCCAGATCACCTGATCTAACTCCTTTGGATTTTTCCTGTGGAGCCATTTGAAATCGCGGGTGTACGTTGCGCAACCTGAGACATTAGAAGAATTGCGCGAAAGAATTGTAGAAGAATGCCGATTAATAACACCTGAGGTATTCAGTAATGTCAGAAGAGCATTTAATGATAAGATTTATTATTGTTTGAAAGTTAATGGGGGCCATTTTGAGCAAGTCATTAAATAAAAATTGATTTTGTTTAATTTCAGCTTCTTTATTTCAAACAGAATTTTTTCTTTTACATTGATCAGCACATCAAAAACAAAAAGGTGGTTGTTTACAGGATAAAAATACCTTTAATTTGATGTATTAAGAATTTTAAAGGGCACGAGGGGTCATGTAACCCCTCGCGCCCTTTAAAATTCTTAAGAGGGTTGATGAGACGCACATAGGGGTGACGTTTGGGGGTTGTTTTTTACATTAAAATTCTTGCTCTTGGAGCAAGAGCTCTTGGATTAAAGCTCTTGGAAGTTGCTATTTAACAGTACTAAACAAAATACTTCTTAATAGTTTAATTTTTGAAAAATACGCAAAATAAATTTTATAATTATTTATTCGAATTTCTCGTTACAAATATCAAATTAAACCATTTTGGTGCAAATAAGGTTGTAAAAACATTCGTAAAAAAACTGGAGAACACAAAATAATTCTAACAAAAGTATAATAAACAAAAAAAGCATAATTATTATGCTTTTTTGTTTATTATACTTTTAATTGTTAATTACTTACATGCTATATTTTAATTAAATTAATAGCAATTTCCAAGAGCTTTCCAATGAGGTATCACAAAGGGGGTGTTTCCATTTAAAAAAATTGAGTTGGGGTGGCTACAGCCCCAGAGGTTGCTTAGTGAAGGCCATTTTTGTGGTCATACTAATCGCCCCACATATCCTGAAAACGGTTTTGAGAAATTTTTTAGTTCTTTTTTAGGCCCGTACTTACAGAACATTGCTCGTTTTTAAATGGACACCCTGTATATCAAACTAAAGTATAAATTGCCCACTATAGGATTGAAAAATATAGACCCCTGTTCTTGACTGGTATCTGTCTACCGAATAAATTAATAAAAATTAAACTAATGCAGCATAAATACAATTATTATTAACAACCATTATTTATTAATTTGCATTCTTAAAAAAGAATTAGGAAATTCTGAGTTTGTTTTTCCCTAATCAAACGACTGAAGAAAAATAAATTTCACTTGGAATAACTTCAATCGAACATTTCATTTTACTACTTTACAATAAAAAAAGTTTACACGACGTAAAATGTTTGTACTGCTACGAGCAACGTTAAAAACTGTGTTTTAATAAACATTTTTTGAAGGAGGTATAAGAAAGATAAAACTTTTTCCTTTAATATCTATAAAAATCTATTTAAATATCTATTATCCTAATATTTATAAGAGCTATAGAACCTCTTAGCTCTTCTTTAGAAGAGCTAAGAAGTTATAGCAAGTCATGATAAAAATAATTAGTTACAATAACTAGGTAAAAAAACAAAAACTAGAATAATTGTTTTGAAAAAAACATTGATCTCATTTAGATGTTCCAAGAAATAACATTGGAACATCTAAATGAGATCAATGTTTTTTTCAAAACAATTATTTTCACGATGTTTCATAAAGAACCATCCGCTTCGAGTATCCACTTTAAAAACTAGAAGCTGGGACACCTAAGTCATATCTTCTACTTTTCAGTGGTCATTATTCAATGTAACTTAAACACAGTTTAAACATTCACATTAAAATTATTAAAATTACGTCTAATCTCAACATTTTAGACTACGGATCAACCACCTTTTAAATAATTCATTTACTGAAATTGCCGTATTAATATTTAATACAGGAATCAACATCCTGTAACTTAAAACATTACCATCATTAAGAAGATTATTACTGATGACTGCAAGAAATCAACCTATGCTTTATTTTCCGTTTTAATTTAAAATAATATTTGATTCGCACATACCTATAATACATTTTCTACTCCGTTAGAATTGGCAATGTTGCTGGAGGCGAACAAAGCTATTAGATATATCTCAATTATACAAATATGAGTCGCAAATGTATGTTTAATATTAAGATGAAAAAGATTATGCTTCATTGATAGGTTTCTGTATAAAATATTTATTAAAAATTATTTCCCCTCTAGGGTTGCTTGGCATAAGGGAGTCATTTTAATGTAATATACATGATAAAATTTTTTCTGACTATGTTTATTAAGATAGAGTCCAGGGCGCCTTATACGTTTGTGGAGGCGAAAGTGATAGTTATGCATGTATATATATATATATATATATATCTTTATACTGAGTACATGCGAGGCCCATAAATGCATGTACAACATACTAAACGAGACCCGTTTTGGACAAGCGAGGCCCGCATGCGGGCCTCGCATTGAAACTCCATGTATATGAAATTATTTTACTTCCCCTGCCACCCCTAAACCCCACTGTCAATGTTTTTCTATGGACTCACAAGTGATGTGCATATCACCTCTTATACGGTTTTTAGTTCATCCAAATAGTACGTAGAGGTCGCTTCAATAGTTCTGTATATAATTTGCTGTTGACAATGCGAGGCCCCCATATATAACTTAAATTTACAAAGTGATTGTTAATTCCGAGTCCCTTAAACATGGCAACAGTGCGTTGATTTATGAATGCATAGACCAGGCGTCTTTTTCACGCGTTTTCAAGATTTTAATTATTCTTATTATCTCAATAAATGAAGTATAAGAAAAATTTGTAAAAATTAGAATATTTATAGGATGTTAAAAATAGTTATCCTATTTTTAATATAATATATAATAATAATAATACATTATTCGGAGTTTGATGGTTGGTTGTAAGAATATAAATAACCAAATAACCATTTATTATTATTATTATTATTTCTTGAAATCCAGTCGATTTCCTGTCTTCGATTCTCCGGGTCGGCCGCTGGTGCTTTATTATTATTATTATTATTATTACTATTACTATTACTATTACTATTACTCAATATACTTGATGGCATGTATCTCCCAGAATTTTTCTCAAGGAGCCCTTTTTGATCGTTTTGATCTTATTAAATTAGCAAGTCGTAGAGGTACGCATCGAATATTATTTTTACATAAAATTTTAAACAATATAGTGGACTGCCCAGAAATCCTCACATTAATAAGTTTTAAAGTTCCTCCATTACCTGCACGTCACCATAGCTTTTTTAACATTCCATTAGCACGAACTAATATCCTTGTTGCATCTCCTATTCAACAAATGGCCACTTTCTGTGAACTGCTGAGGGACAGCATTGATATGTTTGTAGTGAAAAACAAATTAAAGCAATTCATCTATAGTTGTTTTATAATAGTTTATTTTAAAATAATATTGCTTTACATTTGATGTTCTTAGTGAATTATTTCAACACCTTTGTATGTTCTAATCAATTGTATTTTATTGTATTGTTTTTTGTTTTGTACTTGCGCCTTCTATAATGTCGTACTTTGTTGCTATAAATTTTTGTTTTATTAAATTATTAATGGATGTATGTGTCCTGTAATTGGGCCTTATTGTGTCTAATAATTGTTTTGAAAATAACACAGATGTCATTTAGATGTTTCAGGAAATATATAGAAAACACTCTATACAGGGTGCTTCAAATTCGATGCAATACATGGGGATCTCGGAAACGGTAAGAGATACGAAATCGGTTAAATGGAGGCAAAGTTGCGTATTCAGGGGGGCAACATAATGGTGAAAAGAGATCAAGGCTAACTTGATTAGTTTTCGAAATATTTTGAAAAAAACGAAAATTTCAATTTTGTTTTTTTGCGGGTCTATTTGATGAGGTATTCAAAAATAAAGAGCACTTTTCTATAGCAACTTTTTGCCCTTTATCGAATGGTATTAGCAAATTTTCTGCAAAACGTTTCGTTTCCCGGAAACCAACATCAACTTAATTTTTTTAAATACGGACCTAAAATTTTTTTTCAATTTTTTGGAAGCATTTTTGTAACTTGATAGAATGCCACCATAAAAGGAACCATATTTAAACGTTTTGTCTAAGAAAAATCCTTCATTAATAATTTCCCGTGGTCCTCTTATAGATTTAGTTTTATCTAGGCAAACGTTTTCTATGACAAACACATTTCAATGTTGTGGCAAGCACTATCGGTACATAAAAATGGCTTTCAGCAAACTAGAATTTTTTAATTTTATTTAAATTTCCTCATAATTCAGGAATTGTGCGCAACTACTTAAATGAAACATTTTCAAACAGCTCAGAAATCATGGTGCTATAGAATGGCCAGCAAGAGCTCCTGATTTATCCCCTTCAGATTATTTCTTATGGGGACGAACATCATTTTTTCAACCTCTGCTTTAGGGTTTTTATAGTTTTAACATATTTTGTTGTTTTATTCATTGTTTATTCAATTACATCAAAGTTTATAGTTGTGAATTCGTTGTTTTAATATTATCAAAAATATTATTCAATATCTAGAATTAACAAAAGTCGAAGGAAAAATACTAATGATGGATTTTTCTTAGACAAAACGTTTAAATCTGGTTCCTTTTATGCTGGCATTCTATCAAGTTACAAAAATGATTCCAAAAAACTGAAAAAAAATTCCAGGTCCGTATGTAAAAAAATTAAATTGATGTTGGTTTCCGGGAAACGAAACGTTTTGCGGAAAATTTACCAACACCATTCGATAAAGGGCAAAAAGTTGTTATAAAAAGTGCTCTTTATTTTTGAATACCTCATCAAATAGGCCCGCAAAAAAAACAAAAACGAAAATCGAAATTTTCGGTTTTTTCAAAATATTTCGAAAACTAATCACGTTAGCCTTGGTCTCTTTTCACCATTATGTTGCCCCCCTGAGTACGCAACTTTGCCTCCATTTAACCGACTTCGTATCTCTTACCGTTTCTGAGATCCTCATGTATTGCATCGAATTTGAAGCACCCTGTATACTAGTATTTCTGCTTTTTATTCCTTTTTCAATAGAGTAAATAATGTCTATTACTAAATATTTCCAAGCGCATTAGTAAAACCTACGCGCATTACTGTTTACGAGTACCTACACCGATTGATCCTAACATCTGGTAAAGCCCGAGTTTTTAGTATATTTTCTAAGAAGGGCGAAAATGTAAAATCTATTTGATCATTCGTAGTACAAGGATGTCTAATTAAAGATTGTTTAATTTCTAATTGCTCTAACAGATTTAAACGCTTTCCTTTCTTTTCACGATGCAGTACCTTTACATTTTTCAGATCTATAAAATGATTGTTTTCTATACAATGCGTCGAAAATCCTGAATTATTTACGTTATTTAGTATGGATTTTTTTATATTCTTTTACTCTAGTTTCAATACTTCTACCGGTTTGACCCACCTACACGGCATTACAATCCACGAAGTTAATTTGATATACTCCCGATTGTTTTAATTTATTAATCGTTTCTTTGTTGTTTAACAAAATCCTCCCAATGTTACGCTTGTTGACTCCAATCGTTTTACACCCGTTTCGTTCTAATCTATGAGCTATTTTTTCACTATAACCTGGGACGTAATTAATATAACGATAGGTCGCTTCTCTTTCCCGAATATTGTAAAACTCCCGACGAATGTTCTTCCTTTTGTTTTTTATTATGTTATCTATTAGTTGTTCTTTATATCAGTTGTTTGTTGCAATTTGCTTGATTATACTTAATTCTTTTTCAAACTCTGTTTTTTTTAGCGGGAACATTAAAAGCCTAAGTATTAAACTATGGAAAACCGACTTTTTTATTTGCCAGAACTGCTGCAAATTTGCTGGTCGGATAATAAATGCGTCGGAAGTTCTTGGTTTTCTATAAACCGAGAATTTTAATTTATTTTCTACCTTTCTTATTGTCATATCCAAATAATTTAATTGATTATTGTTTTCCTCCTTTTCCATTGTAAACTGAATATTATCGTTAAGCAAATTTAAAAAATTGAGAAAGCCGCTCAAATTTCTTTCGGTACCAGTCCAAATACAGGTACTAAAAACTTGGGCTTTACCAGATGTTAGGGTCAATAATCGGGGTAGGTAAGTACTCGCAAACAGACAAAGATGCGCTTGGAAATATTTAGTAAAAGACATTTATTCTATTTAGAAAGGCCTAATAAACCGAAATACTAGTACATAGAGTATTTTCTATATATTTCATGAAACATGTAAATGAGATCTGTTTTTTTTAAAACAATTATTTTCACGATGTTTCATAAAGAACCATCCGCTTCTAGTATCCTCTTTACTTATTGTGTCTGTTGGATGCGAAACTAAATAAACAAAATGAATAAACAAATAGTTTTACCCCATTTTCAAATTGCAGGTACCAACCTTTATCTCTGTAACTCAACGAAAATATGAATTACTATAATTGCTCGTGTAAACATTGAAATAATATTTTAAATTACATTCAGAGAAACTGTACAGAAAAAACTTACTTGGATTAAGAGTCCATTCACTAGGTCGAAATAAGCCCTAAATCGGCGTTCGTCTCGTGTCTAATTATAAAAAAAAACTATAAAAGATAGCGACTTTTAGTAAAAAAGTATTGAAAGATAAGACTTTAATCTAAGTCCCTATAGTAGTAATTTTTGGTATTTCTTTTTATTTTTAAAATTCCAGGCAAACAATCTTGTACTAAAATAGCGTATTTTCAAAAATTATTTTCTCTAAAATACATGTATTAAACAAAAATTTGCTATTATAGGGATCTAGTTTATCTTTAGATCTTTCCGGTGATATATAATTTATACCATTAAAAAGAAATTTTGTTGCAATTATAAGACAAATCCGGTACCCTTGCAATGAGGGCTAACTTTATTTCCATGTGCCTTTTTACTTCGGCTTTACGTGCACCTCCGAAATCTTAATAATTAGATAGTTGGAATATATGTATAAGTCTCCACCCATCGGCCACCCATCCTCTCGATCCGACCCAACATTCATGCCTGTCAAATCTACAGAGAATGGACCCTTAAGACTGAAAGCTAATTTCAACATATGTTTTCAACGATTACTCATTTTTACGTAAAATCTTCACCGCACACTTACTAGAAATAAAAAGAAATAATACCTACGTAGATAAGTTGGGAATAACCTCAAAATGCACGTGGTTATGTTTTTTTGCGAGAAAATATTAGGCAACGTCGCAGGGACTCGTATATACACTGAAAATATCATTTATAAACAGTGGGCCTCACATGTTAGGTAAATATTATAAAGGGACTCGGATGTACGTTGAAAACTTGTATGTCTTAATTTTGGAAATATCTTACCCCTCAAGAAGGGTTATTATTAAATGTTATTAGGAGATTACAAAACATCAAAATATATAGTATAAAAATTATTCCTTCAGGTGGGCCTCGGGTGGCCTGTTAGTTATATCGGGCCTCGTTTTTGTCGCTGAATATTGAATTTTGGTACCGTTGAAAAGAACGAAAAATTTCGATCTCGACCATGTGTAATAAATAGGTAATCTAAAGTGTTTCCCGCCAAATATCAATAATTTATTATTTTTTTTTTAATCAAGTTGTCTCCGAATAAAACAATTAACTATGATTTTAAACTTTTCTGGAAATATCACTTTAAGAAATAATGTAAGAAGACCGCCTGTCTGTTAATACACATGACATTTTGGAAAAGTGAGAAAGCTGTTTAACTTTCAAAGTAAATTATACATAACGTTTTTATTAACAGTCATAGTATGTATTAACATACAACCATGTATAATACAAAGGTAATCAAAGTGTTTTCCCGCCAAAAGTCAATACCTAATTTACATAATTATTTTTTAAATCAAGTTCCTACCCAATAAAATTTTTAAATACTACTAACTGATATCTTGAAAATTGATAAGTTTATACATAGACTAATCTAAAAATCAAATTGTCATGAAAAACAAATGACCAATTTGACATTTCATCATGCTTTCAAAGTAGCTGAGCAAATTAGTTGTGTACACAGTGAAAAAAGGATATCATCGTCTCTTTCATTTGTGAAACTGGCAAGATATTTTCCTCAACATGAGAAAATTGACATGTAAAATCTTTATCTAAGTAATCACAGAAATACGACAGTCACAGCCAGAGTTTATGGTGAATTGTATCCCGAAACAAGACAGCCAAATCCGACTACTTTTCGGCGTTTGTGGAATCACGTCAATCAGTATGGTACATTTCAAAATCGGATAATCCGCAATGCAATGGAAACGGTTAGTGAAATAAATGTGTTAGCACAAGTACATATTGATCCCGAAGTGTCACAACGAAAGATAGGTGTAGAATACAACCTATCTAAATCTGGTGTTCAGAAAATACTAAAAAAACATAAAGTACACGATTTCAAGTTCAAACCAGTACATACACTACACGTAGGAGACGAACAAAGAAGATCAGACTTCTGTCGTTGGTTTCGCAATGAACTCGGTGTGGATCCTGATTTTTGCAGCAAAATACTGTGGTCTGATGAAACCATATTTACGAATAGTGGTATGTTCAACCGGAGAAATAAGCATTACTATGCAACTGAAAATCCACATGTAGTTCGAGAAGTTAGACCGCAAATTAAATTTTCGATTAATATTTGGTGTGGTCTTTTAGGAGACAAATTACTTGGCCCAATCTTTTTACGTGGCTCCTTAACAGGTAATTCATATCTCAAATTTTTGCAAAACCAACTTGAAGAAATGCTTGATAATTTACCTTTAGTAATACGTGTGGAAACGTTACGAGGGAAACACTCACAAGTTAGTGGACAAACGTTTATTTCGTAAGTACAGAACCTAATGTTACAATAGCTAATGAGTCGGAGGATTTTTATATTATCCGTTATCAGGGTTGTTTTCGTTATTGTACATCGCTGAGTAAGGGTAAATATGATAAGTAATGTTTATCTCTTTTGATGACAAATAAATGGGTGGTCATTACGGCTTAGTAATGACAAACAATATTGTTACTGGAAAAATAAAAATAAGATGAGTCATAGGTATACTATACTACACCTTCCTCCTTAAGTGGAAGTTCTATAGTTTCTGAAGGAACTATGGACTTCCTATAAAATAAAATTCTTATTTTTTTGTGACAAAACTTAGAATATAGATAAATCAACATAAAAATAAATACAATGATTAAAAAAATATAGAAAATATAATTTGTGGTTTTATTTTCTTCGAAGTCTCTGACTTGGACTGGTTGAAGTCCCTTGAGTAGCTGATCAAGGTGATTGACGTCCTGAAGGTTGGAGTCCTGGAGATGGATCACCCTGGTATCTCCATGTGAGGTCTCTACGTTTGGTAGATTGATGCGGATGCGGGGTAGAGTCTCTTCCTGGGGGTAAAATTTTCTTCCATCAATGGAGAGGGAACAGTTTTCCATTGAAATTAAAGTTGGTTGCTCAATTAGGTAGTTTTGTGCCATTTGACAAGAGTTTTTGATTAGGGTCTTGTTTTTTGGAACGACTAATATGTCCTTTTTCGATATCTGCTCGATCAATGATTCTTGGAGCAGGATTTTGTTTGTTTTGCAATGGTGTGTAGTTCCAAGCAGAAGAGGTAAGTAGCATGGGTCCTCTAGGATCTGAATTTGCCCTTGACATAAACTGAAGTCCTCGATAGTTGGACATTGAGTGTTTATCCAAAGATATTGTTTGTTGGTAAGATTTGCGACAAGGTAAGGAGTTTTTGGTATTACTATTTGGTGTTGATAGGGAGTAGGAATTATGTGGTAGACATGAAAAAGTTCTTTGAGAAATATTGGTACTGACAATTTTAAACTAATTGTTAAATCTTCTATTTTGATATTAATGTGGAAAAGGCGTATATATGAGTGTAGTTTTTTAAAATGCACGATAGCTTCGTCATCATATAGTTGGCAAGCCTTTGAGAGTATTGAAGGAATTTCTCTAAGTGGCAGGAAGTAATTATGTATTATATTATGTTGAGCTAGATTGGTGGCAGTTTCTAGAGTGTTTAAGAGATTTAGTAACATATCAAGTGAAGCAAGCATATCGGTTTTTGATTCGGTACATTTATATCCTTTTCTGTTTTCATCAATAAATTTTGACAATTCTTTAAAGTTTTCATTAATTTTAGCAAGTGAAATATTTAATCGCATATTGAGACCATGTAGAATTGAACTGTGCAAATTAAGCTCATTGGTGATAGACTTTTGGTTTGAAGAGAGAATGTTAAAATGATTATTAATGGTTTGCAAGTCATAATAATTGTTTTTCGATTGTTCCTACAAAGTTTATTAGTCCTCTTTTTGTACGTGTTAAATTTTCAAAATTTGCGAGTTTTTCTTGGATGTTATTTAATATGCTAAAAAGTAATTGGAAGCTACGTCCAAGATGGCAAGAAAATTTGAATGCGTTAATTTGATTTTGTAATTGATTTGTGTGCATTTTTAGAGGTTTTAAATCAATTATTTGAATAAAGTCGTGATAATGGGATAAGATCCTCGTCTGTGAAGTGATCTGGTGGATAAGTAGAGGATTTTTTATTTCTTTCAGCTGTAGTGCTGTTGTTAGATTCATCAACAGGATTAGTTTTACTAGTGCCTGGGTTTTCATTATGAAGTATGTCGTCTCGCACGGGATCGTTTTCTAGAACAGAAGGTTCTTTATTAGTTTTATTAAAAGATTTTGTTTTACGTTTTTTCTTAATATACGCTTTATGATATTTATCACGTAGATTTCGTGAGTGTTTAAATATTTCTACTGAGTGACCTAAATCTTCCGTGACTATAGCTTTTCTGAAACGAGGTGCCATTTTGTCTCGATTGACGTTCTTTAGATAAATCGTTTCTTGAGGTTCTATTTTTTCAGGGGGATCACGTTTTGCGTTAGCTTTTGCAATTATTTTATCTTTATTGCTATCTAAGTTACTTTTAATTCTTTCATATAAGATCTTAGTATTGTCTTTATGTTTTTGTACGTAGTCTGAAGTCAGAATAACTTCGTTTAGGTCGAAGGCGTCGGGTCTGTCGTCACCGCGAGTGATATTAATTGGTGATTCTTTAGTACTAGAGTGTATTGTATGGTTATATGCTATAATGGCTAAATGTAATAAATAGTCAATAGGGACAGTTGGGTTTTCTTTTTAAATGCATCTAAGCAGGTCTAAAAGAGTGGAGTGGAATCTTTCAATATTTCCATTGGATGTATGGCCATTTACAGAAGTAAATATTAATTGGATTTTATGTAATTGGCAAAAGTCTTTCATCATGATGTTATTAAACTCAATTCCGGTATCTACCAAAATTTTATACGGATAACCATGACTTTCAATAAATTTTAATAGGGCCCTTTGTACTGTCATACCTGAAATAGTGTCGACAAGATATGCGTGAGCATATTTTGAAAATACGTCGATAATAGTGACAATCTTTTGTCCGTTAATGACCAGTGTGTCTATATTTATTAGTTCGAAGGGTTTGGAAGGGGTTTCAGTACGTTTAAATTCAACATGTTGCGGATGTCGATCGGTCTTCATGGTGAGACAAATTTGACATTTGGAAATATAGTTTTCAATGTGTTGGGACATATTGGGCCAGTAGTACTTTTTAACCATAGCCATGTATGTGGCTTTAATACCTCTATGGCTATTTTTTGTTTCATGTGTGTAGCGGATTTTTCTTTGCTGTTCCTGTTCGTCAGTGACATCCTCTACTAATATTTTTGAAATGACAAATTTGTAATGGTGGGGTATATTGTTTTGAAGAATGCGTATTATTTTTGGTTCGAGTTCGGGTTGCTCGAAATAAAGAGCGATTTGATTTGAATTTTTTTCGATGAAGGGTTCAATAAACGAAAATATTTCATAATCAGACTAGCGGTTTTTTAAATTAAAGTGATGTCTAATTTTTCCAGGAAAAGGTTTTTCAGAATAGTGAGTATTTGTTTTGTTAGTTTCCATGTCTTTAAAAGTGAATTGTCGCGAAAAAATATTTAAAGAGCTAGGGGTATACTTAATTTCGAGAATTGGGTTTTCCTGGCTAGTGTGAGAAGTTTGAATAGTTTTTGTAGGTTTTGTGTTTGGGGGTATATAGTCGGGGTCTGCGTTAGAATCGTCTCCAGGATCATTGAGATCGTCTAAAAGATGCTGGTAATCTTCGTCATTGAGATTTAATGATTTTGCAGTAATAATGTCTTCAAAGTCAAGGTCAGGGTTGTTAAGTATAGAAAAATTATCTGAGTCTTCGATGGCGTTTAAATCGATTCTTATTCGAGACAGGGGATCGGCTTGATTAATTTTGCCTTTTTTGTACTTTAATTCGTAGCCATACTCCTCGAGCTTAAGTCGCCAGCGGACTAAACGTGAGTTAGGGTCTTTTATGTTAAATAACCACTGAAGGGGTTGATGGTCTGTTTCAATAATGAATTTAACACCAAAAAGATAGGGCCTGAAGTATTTTACAGAATTTACAATACTTAAAACTCTTTTTCTATCATGCTGTAGTTGGTTTCGGCTGGATTTAAAGTACGGGAAAAATAGCTAATTGGGTGACCATCTTGTGATAAAACACTGCCTATGGCAAAGTTTGACGCATCACATGTTAAGGTAAAAGTTTTATTAAAATCTGGATAAGCCAAAACTGGTTCGTTACATAACAGGTTTTTACATTCATTGAAACAATTTAGATAATTAAGAGTTAATTTAATTTTTTCGTCTTTTTTGAGGCAAACTGTAAGAGGTTTTGTAATTTTTGCGAAGTCTGGTATGAACTTCCTGTAAAATCCAAGTAGTCCTAGGAATGATTTAATTTGTTTGGGGGTCTTTGGAACAGGAAAGTTTTGGATAGCTAGGATTTTCCTAGGGTTTGGTTTTACTCCGTCAGGTGTAATCACGTGTCCTAGAAATTCAACTTGTTTACATAAAAACTCGGATTTATCCAGTTGTATTTTTAGGTTGGCTTTTCGAAAAGCTTTAAAAATGAGTTCGAGATTTTGGATGTGTTCCTGAAGGGAAGTCGAAAAAATGATAACGTCATCCATATATACAAAGCATATTTTATTTTGGAGGTCTTTTAGAACATTGTCCATTACACGCTGGAAGGTGGCGGGCGCGTTTTTTAATCCAAATGGCATTCGAACGTATTCGTAATGGCCGTTTTCAGTATTGAAAGCTGTTTTTTCGATGCTGTTAGGGTGCATTTCAATCTGGTGGAACCCTGAGGCTAGGTCGAGTGTGGTAAAGTATTGACATCGTCCGAGTTTGTCAAGGATGTCTGAAATATTTGGCAAAGGGTAACGGTCTGTTTTTGTGTTGTCATTAATTTTTCTAAAGTCTACTACGATCCTCCATTTTTGTTTCCCTGAGGCGTCCAGTTTTTTTGGAACAATCCAAATAGGTGAGCTATATGGACTTTGGCTGGGTCTAATGATTTGGTTATCTAATAACTCAGAAATTTGTCGCTGTACTTCTTTTTGATGTACGCGAGGATAGCGATATGTCTTAGCATGAATAGGATTTTCGTTAAACGTTTTTATTTCGTGTTTAACGTTACTCGTGAATGTAAGTTTATCACCGGGAAAATGAAAAATATCTGAATATTTTTTTGACAGTTCCATTAACTGAAATTTTTCCTCACTATTTAGATGTTCTGTGCGTAATAGTTGCGTGACGTCTTTGTTGGAATTTTCACTAGGGGTGGGTTTAATTTTGTAGGAAAATGTATCAAAATTGTTTAGGGAAAATGCTTTTATGGGCTCTGAGAGGCAAAAATTGATGGGACCGTGTGAAATATTACGTAATTCTACTTTAGCTAAATTATTTTTGCTAGTGGTTACGCACGCGGGAATATAGTAATCATTAGTTTTTATGTCGGGTATGTAGATGTCTTCACTAGGAAAATTCACAGGTATTTCTATTAGGTGGGATTCTTGTTCATTTATGTGATAATTTTTTGACTGAATATTAAAGTAGAAAGGTAGCTGAAAATTATCGTTATATATGATTTGATTTTCAAAGTCTAAGTGAATTTTCAAATTAGAAATGTCTTCAAATCCTATAAGTCCTTGAAATTGTTCGTGAAATTTAAATAAAATTACATTCATTTCGTAGTCAGAATTAAAATGGGGAAAGCATGGGATTTGGGCTTGATGATTGGCATACGAAAGTCCATTACATGTTTTTATTGGTGTAGAACATGAGAAAATTTTTTCTGGAAAATATGATTGAATTATGATAGGGTCTAAAATTGTTTTAGAGGAGCCGGTATCAATTAAAATTTTAAAGTAGTTTTTTCCGTCGTATGTTATCCAAATAAAGGGTAGTGAAGATGGGGTAGATACGTGATTTAGGTTAATTAAGTCTGGTTGGTTTGTGAAGTTGTTGGTTGAAAATTTTGGTCTGATTGTTCGTCTTCCATGTGTTGGTCAGGGGTGGACCATTCTTCGGGATAATAGATTTCTACAGGTTCTTCGGGGCATTCCAAGAGTTCGTTTGGATAGAGGGGCTCTCCGGTGTAAGGGTCAAAACGTGGTTCATGTCCGTAGCATCGAGTTGGTTGTTAAATAATTCTTCAACTACGTGTCTAGATTGGTTTAGTTTGGGTTGTGGTGTATAACTTCTGAATGGTAGTTGATTTTGATTAAAGCGGTTTTGGCTAAGACTTGTATTTCTAGAGGGTATTGTGCTTATACCTGACATAGGCTGTGGTTTAGAAAAATAGTTCTTTTGTTGAGGTATTGAGCTTATACCCGACATTGGTTGTGGTTTAGGGGAGTTATTTTTTTGTTGAGGTTTGAAAATATTTTGGTGGCTGCCAAACACTTGTTGGTTACTAGGAAAATTTGGCGTTGTTTGTCTGGGTGATGGTAGTCTGATAGGTTGAGATGGAAATGTGGGATTGTTTGGAAAATTAGGAAATGGTTGATATGTTTGTATGGGTTTTTGAAATTGTTGGTAAAACTGTTTTGTCATAGTTGGTTGATTAATTTGTCTACTGGTCGGGGGGGTTTGTTTATGTGCGCGGAAATGTCTGTTTTGAAATGTTAGGTGTTTGTAGCTATCGTATTTAATTTCGTCGTCGATAAAATTGATGGCTTGTTCAATAGTTGTTATATCAACACGTGATCTAATAAGTTATTCGTAATTATGAGGTAGATTTAGTTTAAAAATATTAAATGTTTGGCTAGAAATAGAACTAATTTTACCCGTTTTTTCTGCCGCTGTAATATTTAAAGACTGAATTTTAGTCACTATTCGTGCTCGAACTCTAATGATTCTTTGTCCGAAATTTATAAGATGTTCTCCGGGGTTGAGACAAGAGTATTGGAGTTCTAGTTCTAACGTTTCTATGCTTTTGTTGTCCGAGTAGTTTTGTGTCAAAAGTTCTTTGATTTGGGGCCAAGTTAGAATATCTGCGCGGCCTAAAAGTAATTCTCGTGCTTCGCCTTTAATTTTTGACCTAATAGCTGGTATTAGAATGCTAAGATTTGCTGCCTCATTGGTGATGCAAATTCGCAAGAGATTTTCTACCGTGGTGATAAAATCAGGCAATTCAACATCTCTGCCAGAAAATATTGGGATTAGTTTGCTCATTTTGTCTAAATGGTCCAGGTTTAGTGCCATGTTTGTGTTTTGGGTAAAAAAATTTGTAGGTAAATTATTTAAATCACTTGCTTGACTTGAAATATTTGAAGATTTAGTTTTAAAAGAGAATTGTTAAGATTTTCTAATTCCTGATTAAAATCTGTCATGTGATTTGAAATTTACATTAATCTAGCTTTCATTTATACCCTATTCAAAGATATGAGATAAGTATATAAATAAAAAGGTTTTCCAACTTAGTGTACGCCGTTTTTTGTGATAAAAAATTTGTCAGTACACAATAGTAGGAGAAGTGAACAAAGGAAATGCAAATCTTACTTACGGTTTGTCCAGAGCTGTGGTATACTTTGATTCGTTGGCTGGTTTAAGCGTTGAAACACAAACTTTTTATTGAAGTTGGGACATCAAAAGTTCACCGATATTCGAGGATCTTCTAATAGTGCAGCATGCACGCTCTCCTTCCTTCTTAAAAAAAGCACCAACCGTCCTAAAAGCCGACTGCGCCAGTAATACGTGTGGAAACGTTACGAGGGAAACACTCACAAGTTAGTGGACAAACGTTTATTTCGTAAGTACAGAACCTAATGTTACAATAGCTAATGAGTCGGAGGATTTTTATATTATCCGTTATCAGGGTTGTTTTCGTTATTGTACATCGCTGAGTAAGGGTAAATATGATAAGTAATGTCTATCTCTTTTGATGACAAATAAATGGGTGGTCATTACGGCTTAGTAATGACAAACAATATTGTTATTGGAAAAATAAAAATAAGATGAGTCATAGGTATACTATACTACACTTTAGAGACAATCAGAAACCTTAAATACTTCCAGCAAGATGGGGCACTTCCCCATAACGCTAGAATTGTGAGAGAATACTTGGATAGGCGCTTTGCAGATTCGTGGATTGGGAGAAATGGTCCAATAGCTTGGCCACCACGATCTCCCTGTCTTAATCCTCTTGATTATTTTTTGTGGGGGTTTGCAAAAAGTAAAGTTTATAATACGCCAGTCCAAGATGTTGAACACCTCAGAAGGAGAATTGTTGAAGTATTTCAATTAATCACACCAGCAACTATTCAAAACGCAACACCAAACATGGATCGTAGAACATATCTATGTATTGATCGTGAAGGAGGTCACTTTGAACAGTATTTATAAATGTTAATCAGCTTAAGAATGTAATATTTAAAATTTATAATTAATTTTACTATGAGTGTTAATAATAATGTTATGTATAATTTGCTTTGAAAGTTAAACAACTTTCTCACTTTTCCAAAATGTCATTTGTATTTCCAGAAAAGTTTAAAATCAGTAGTTAATTGTTTTATTCGGAGACGTGATTTAAAAAAAAATAATAAATTATTGATTTTTGGCGGGAAAACACTTTAGATTGCCTATTTATTACACATGGTCGAGATCGAAATTTTTCGTTCTTTTCAACGGTACCAAAATTCAATATGGCGGCCATAAGAAAATCAAAAGTTGACTACGAAAATTTGGACATCTAGTTGGCGTGGAAAATTTTTGTCACTTCCATCAGTAAGTTCAGTTATTATGTATAAACAGAAATTCAGATCCCTAATAAAAAAAATGTCAAAAATGTATGGAAGCAAATGGGCGAAACTTTGAATTTTAGATATTTTATTTCGGTTATTAGTCTTAGTAGTCACAGTTTAATTATGTTTTAATTTGTTGATATGTTGTTATTATTTGTAGCTTAGAGTTTAAACCGAAAATGATCTACTAGGGAACTGATGTATTAGCAAAAAATTTATTGCGTTAAATTATGTACTGAATTTCTGTTTATACATAATAATTAAATGATTTTTAGGTGACAGGTGTTCTGAAAACTATTAGTTGATGTATTTATCCAAACTTAAGGCTTTTGTAAATTTATTTTTTGTTACATGGTAAAAACTTTCATCAAATATTTTAATGTTTTATTGTGATAGAGATTAAATTTAATATGACCTAGAATTTCAGTGTTTTACTGTGCGACGTTGCCAAATTTATAACAAAATATTAATTTTTGATTTTTTAACCATAACCTAACTTTTTTTTACTAATTGTGATACATCATTAGAAAGCTAAGGAAAGAGGCTTTCCAAAACCGTAAAAATCCAATATGGAGCCCATATGAAAAAACAAAGTTGATGATGGTTCCAAAAAATCGAAACGTTGCAAATAAAATCGGACTACACATGCGTTTTCTACGTAAAAAGTTGTCCTAAGAAAGTTTTTACAGAATCTAAAAATTGTTTTAAATAAAGAAATTACAGGGTATTTTCGAAAATGCATCATTTTAGTTTTTTCAAAATATCTCAAAAACCAAAAGAGATAAAATCGCAAAAAAAACGGCATTCGATTACAAACAAAATTGTCTAAAACTTTCCCCCTTCGATCGTTTTTCTATCTCTTATAGTTTCCGAGATCCCAATACATGCATCACCAATTGTTGGCACACTATATATACAGGGTGAGTCAGTTTATACTAGCAGGACTCTGGCATTTGATAGAGCACCTTATTTTAAGTGAAGTTTGTCATATAAACATATGTCCGGAATCGCTTCGTTTTTGAGATACAGGGTGTCAAAGTTTTGTTTTTTTTTTTAGTATTTTCCACATAGCTCCTATAGTTTTTAAGATAATTTATTCAAATTTTTACGGTAGATTACCTATGATTGTCCACAAATTTTAACATATGTAAACAATTTAAAAACGTACAGGGTGATATTTTTTCGGGGGTCAGGCCTCCTTTTATCGTCCAGAACTTTTTTGTGGTGCGCCACTGACTGCTAATTTGCAAAATTTGGATTCCATGTTCAATTTAGAAACTTTTTTGTCTCTTGCATTTTTATCGTAGCTGTAACAGTTGTCGAGTAATTTGAAAAAGTCTATAAAAGAATATTTTATTAAAAGAATATATTTTTATCAAAATTTTCACTAAAATCAATTATTGTCAAACGAAAGTTCATTAATCTAAATTGTCAAAAATTACATATAACAGTACAACTTTTGCCACTAATTATTTATTTTTTTGTAGCATTTCAAAGACTTTTAATAACTAAGTAAAATAATTAAGAATTAATAATAAACCAAGGTCTATGTCCTGGCGACGAACAACGCAGAGTGAAGTTTTGTCGTTGGATCCTTAACACATTAGAAAATAATAGAACTTTCTTATCCAACGTATTATGGACTGATGAATCTTGCTTTGCCCGACGTGGGATAGTAAATTTCAAACATCAACATATTTGGGCAGAGCAAAATCCACGTGCTATTAGGCCAAAAAAAATTCAAAATAAGTTTAGCATTAACGTATGGGTAGGAATTTTTGAAAATCGTTTATTTGGACCATATTTTTTGCCAGAAAGGGTCAGTTCGCAAAACTTCTTAGTTTCTAGAAACCGAGCATCCTAATATGTGGGAAGATGTCCCTCTAAATTTAAGACAGCAAGCTTGGTTCCAATTGGATTGCTGCCCAGCTCATTTTGCAAGAAATGTATGAGCTTGGTTAGACGACAATTATCCAGAGAGGTGGATTAAACCCACCAATGGATTTTTTGTGTGGGGCTTTCTTAAAGAAAAAGTGTATGCACCTTCTCTTCAAGATGTTGACGATCTTAGAGGGCGTATAAGACATGCTTGCGAAGACATATGAGTTCATCACTTAGTTTCAGCAAGAAGGTCTATTGAAACGCGATGCCGATTATGTATCCAACAAAAAATGGATCACATTTTGAAAATAAAATTATTTCGGGTTATTTGTAAAGTTATTTGTATTTGCCTTGGTTTATTATTAGTTCTTAATTATTTTACTTAGTTATTAAGTCTCTGAAATGCTACAAAAAAAATTAATAATTAGTGGCAAAAGTTGTACTGTAAGTATGTAACTTTTGACAATTTAGATTAATGAACTTTCGTTTGACAATAATTATTGTTTTTAGTGAAAATTTTTATAAAACTATTTTTTTTTAAAACATATTCTTTCAGAGATTTCTTCAATTTACTCGACAACTGTTACAGCTACGATAAAAATGCAAGATACAAAAATTTTTCTAAATTGAACGTGGAATCCAAATTTGGAAAATAAGCAGTCAATGGCGTACCACAAAAAAGTTCTGGACGGAAAAAGGGGGCCAGACCTCCGAAAAAATATCACCCTGTACGTTTTCAAATTGTTTACATATGTCAAAACTTGTGAACCATCATAAGTAATCTATGGTAAAAATTTGAATAAATTATCTTAAAAACTATAGGAGCTGTGTGGAAAATACTAAAAAAAAACCAAAACTTTGACACCCTGTATCTCAAAAACGAAGCGATTCCCGACATATGTTTATATGACAAACTTCACTTAAAATCAGGTATTCTATCGAATGCCAGAGTCCTGCTAGTATAAACTGACTCACCCTGTATATATACAGGGTGAGTTTTTTTCGATGTTTAGTGTAGGGATCTGGGAAAGTATAAGAGATACAAAAAAGCTTAAATGAGGAAAGATGTGCAGTTTTATGATCCTTATTAAATGTTATTTTTATTTTTTGAAAAAACGTCATGGTTGACTAGATATTTGGAAAAATCCGAATTCGGCCAATTCCATCAGATGCGTGTAGCTCCGTTGCTATTTATTTTACAAAAAAACTTTAAATTACAAAGTTTCAGGTTTTTGCAGTGTTAATAAGACAGGGTGATCAAATTGTTCGTGTACACTTTCGTTTTCAAGTTATAACATAAACTTCAAGTTTTTTAAATGTAAACCCTAGTTAGCTATGAGCTAGAAAAAAATGTCTTTTTTTATGCTTTCCAACGATATAATATTTGGTATTGTTATTTTGAAAAATGGTGAACTGCAGCCGTTTTTAACTTTTCAAATGCTCATTGACGTAGATGGCTGTGAAAATTATACGCAATTCAACGGATAAAATCAGAACGATTGGTCGGCATTGCGTGCGCACCTCTGTATGGTTCAGAGCACCAGAAGCAGTGTGTGACTGGCATATTTTAAATAAAACAATAATAATAACAACAACCGGATTTATTATCAGAAAGAATTTAAAATTATACTGATGGAAGTCATTTGTGATAAGTGATTGAAATACTTAACAAAGATGCAAAAAATTTTATAAACAAACCATTATTTATTTTAAGGATATTAAAGAAATTGTTCAAAAAGTCCACCGTTATTATTAATGCACAAGATACATCTTTTTGAAACAGAATTTGAGGCTTTTCTCACAGAACGCCTATCAATATTGTTAAAAGCTTCCTGAACAGCTTCCATAAGATCCTCTAGTGTCGCATAGGTTGTCCGATAAACGTTATCTTTTATTGTCCCCCACAAGAAAAAATCTAAAACTGAAAGATCAGGGCACCGAGGAGGCCATGCGACTGGTCCATTTCTTCCAATCCATGAATTGGGAAAAACTTCATTTAAATGAGTTCGCACAGGGAGATGATTATGTGGGGTGCACCATCGTGCTGAAACCATTGAAGCATAGCACGATCCTCTAGGTTTAATTCATCTAACATATTCTCAAACTCGTTTTGCAGAAAGTGCAAGTAAACTGCACCAGTTAAAGTGCCTTGGTAAAAATACGGTCCGAGTATTCTTGATCCAATAACACCACACCAAACATTAAATCCAAACTTAATTTGCGGCCTCCTTTGTACAACATGATGCGGATTTTCTTGCATCCAAAGGTGCTCATTGTGTCGGTTGAAAATTCCACAATTTGTGAAACGGGTTTCATCAGTCCACAGTACTTTATATGTAAATTGTTGATCAACCCTACACATATTTGTAAACCATGTACAAAACTCTAAGCGCCTTTCAGAGTCACCATGGTGCAACGTCTGTGATAGATAGTTTGTATAGGTGAAATTTATGTTTCCTTAGTACTCTTACGACAGTTCTCTGTGACGTACCTGCCTCTAATGCAATTTGCCGTGTTGAAATTGAGGGATTTTGTGTAATACAAGCTAGTACATTTATTTCTGCAGCTTCATGTATGTTATTTTCTCTATTTTTGGGTTTACAGAAAGAACCATATTGTCCCAAATTGTCATACAGTCTTCTGAATGTAGGTAGACTAGGCTGTCGACGATCGAAATATTGTTCGAAGTATTGCTGTGCAGCTCGAACGAAGTTTTTATCACAACGAATATAACACTCAATAATATCACGCTTTTCCTCGTTTGAAAAATTCATTGTCTTTGGCAATTGAAACGACTTTTAAGAGAGAAAAGTTAACTGTCAAATAATGCTACAGTAACTAAAAGCGTTGTCAGTAAACATTTCGATTGTTTTCACAGCCATCTACGTCAACGAGCAATTGAAAAGTTAAAAACGGCTGCAGTTCACCATTTTTCAAAATAACAATACAATACAAACAATACAAATATTATATCGTTGGAAAGCATAAAAAAAGACATTTTTTTCTAGCTGATAGCTAACTATGGTTTACATTTAAAAACTTGAAGTTTATGTTATAACTTGAAAACCGAAGTTTACACGAATAATTCGATCACCCTGTCTTATTAACACTGCAAAAACCTGAAACTTTGTAATTTAAAGTTTTTTTGTAAAATAAATAGCAACGAAGCTACACGCATCTGAAGGAATTGGCCGAATTCGGATTTTTCCAAATATCTAGTCAACCATGACGTTTTTTCAAAAAATAAAAGTAACATTTAATAAGGATCATAAAACTGCACATCTTTCCTCATTTAAGCTTTTTTGTATCTCTTATACTTTCCCAGATCCCTACACTAAACATCGAAAAAAACTCACCCTGATATACAGGGTGGCCAGTTAAGCGAGGTAAGCGGCTGTATCTTGGAAACCGTTCACCGTACAGCTTTCGGGAAAAAAATTCGTTAGTAAATACGGCCAAGAGAAATCGCTGGAAATTATTTTCAAGTTCGTAAGATAGCCGCCAGGGGGCGTAACAGTAGCAGTGTGTTGGGAAACGGCGATTACTCTAAAATTTGCCTTGACAAGGTCTACTGATAATACTTGGAAACAAATCTCGCATCTATTATGAACAACTTTCCTTACATACATTTTTCTCTAACTCTTCAAATAAAGTGGTGGGGGTAAGGTGAACATTCATTTAGAAAAAATGCAATATCTCAGGAACACCTTGTCAGATAATATTAAAATTTGTACCATTTAAAAGAGTTTTTCTTGTTCTATCAGCTACGTTACAAGCGATGTCTTTGTTATTTTCACTATGGTCGCTAGGTGGCGCTTTTTTAAAAAATGAGAAATTGTGTGATTTTTCTCGAAAAATTTAAATGTATGGTATAGATATTACACTGATACAAAAAAGAGAACTAAAGGCCAAAGCCAATGGTGAAAACCGCAAGTCCCTATCTTTTTTCTAACTGCCTGTCGCTAAGTTGCCTGTCGTCTTAGCGACCGAGAATGTTTTTTATTGCTGTCAGATAAAAACTTGAAATCGTACTTTATTAAATAGTTTTTTCTGTTTTGTGAGTTATTTCTTTAGTTCTTATCTTTTGTTTGGCAAAAGCACTGCGTTTGAAGTGTTTATTGAGTAGTAACTTTGTCATTTTATTTAAAAAAATGGTTAAATTAACTGAACGAGAACGAATTGAAATTCTTTGCATGATCGTATTTGGAGACAGGATGCGCACCCAAAGAGAAGTAGTTGAATTTTCAATGAAACTGATCCTGATCGACATCCCATTAGCCAAAGCATGGTAAGCAATATTGAGTCTAAATACCGTAACTTTGGGCATGTTCGTGATCTTCCTAAATCTGGTCGACCGTCAAAATAAATAGATGATGAGGTTAATTTTTGTTGGCAATACAAGAAAATCATCACTCAACACTTAACCAATTGGCTTCTGATTTCAATATGGCAGCGTCCACAGTTCACAAAATTATCAAAAAAGCAAAGTATCATCCTTATAAGGTATGCCTTGTTCATGAGCTATCTGAAGACGACTTTGATCGGCGAAATCAATTCTGCGAGCAAATGCAAGAGCTATGCAATAATGATAATAATTTCGTAAAAAAGGTAATTTCTTCTGACGAGGCTACGTTTGTTTTGAACGGCCATGTCAATAGGCAAAACTGCCGTTACTGGGCTACCGAGAATCCCCGATGGATGATGGAGTATCACACTCAAAGTCCCCAGAAAGTAAATGTGTGGTGCAGCATAGTCGACGGAAGAATTCTGGCTCCCTATTTCTTTGACGTCAACCTAACTGGTGCAAGATATTTGCATTTTCTTCGGGACGACCTCATTCCTGCACTAATAACTTTATATCCAGGTATAGAGGGACGTGATCTTCCAAGAAATGACATGTTCTTTCAACAAGATGGTGCACCTCCCCATTATGCAGCACCTGTCCGTGT
Organism: Pogonocherus hispidulus; assembly: GCA_963924545.1. Lineage (NCBI taxonomy): Eukaryota > Metazoa > Arthropoda > Insecta > Coleoptera > Cerambycidae > Pogonocherus > Pogonocherus hispidulus. The sequence goes on from OZ004695.1 coordinate 35,481,887, forward strand.
TTATTTACGAGCCCTAACAACTAAATGTTGGGACAAGGTATTATTTTGGATATAATATAATGGCTCATCAAAACTGCTGAATTATTTTGTTTATTTTTTTCAATACAAACATAACAATATATCCCAGACTATTTGAACACATTTTCGTGCCATGGTGAAGCAATCGTTAGTAATCATAGCGTATTTAGTCATTGGAAGACCAAATTGTCTGACAACTAAATGTTGGGACAAGCACAAATCTCACATTTAAAATGTTTAAAAAACGCTATATAAACATCAAAAAACGTTGTATTTATTCATTGACAGTTTGTAAGTGATGTAAATAGTTATAAGTAGTAGTATCTGTTGAAATATTTAAATTTTGTTAATTTAAATTGGAATAATGGGTCGTGGAAAAGCTAGCAAACAGAAATTACGTGAAATTATCATTCACCAATACAATGCGGGCAAGACAATGCGTAAAATTTCTAGAATTTACCTATTCCAAAGACCACAGTCTATAATATAGTGAAAAAATATGGTGAGTCTGCCAATGTGGATGTTCGAGGTAAAAGTTCGGGGAGACCAAAAGTTGTTTCACAAAGAGATTTACGAAATTTAGTTAAATTATGCAAATCAACGAGAAGAAGTACCGTTCAAGACATAACTGCTCAATGGAACAGGGCAAGTGGATTAAATATATCTAGAGAATGTTGCCGAAAATACATTCATAAATGCGGTTTGGGATTTTACAAGGTAAGTTCAGTTTTGTATGGTTCATCCATTAGCAAAAAATTGATCCAAATTCGTATTTAGGCCGAAGAAAAACCGCTATTGACACAGATTCAAAATAAGAACCGTTACAATTGGGCAAAATTTAAACTTCTGTGGACAGAAAATGACTGGAATAAAATAATATTTAGTGATGAGGAGAAATTTGATGTTTGCGTTGGAGATCACCGTAAACGGATAATACGAAATAAAACAGAAGCTTTTCATAAAGACTACTTAAAAAGGGTTGTGAAGTTTCCAAAGGGAATTATGATTTGGGGCTGCATGTCGGCAAGGGGCTTATGCATTTTAAAATTTATAGATGGTACTGTAAATACTTAAAAATAACAACAGATACTTCAGACCTCACTTTTACCTAGCGCGCAAAATTGTTTCCTAATGAGGATTTCATCTTCCAGCAAGATGGAGCATCATGTCATTCGGCAAAATCTACCAAAAAATGGTTTGGTGATAATAATATAAAGGTTTTATCTCATCCAGCCAGCACTCCGGATCTAAATGTGATGACTGTGTGGCATAAAATGAAGCAGTATTTAAGAAACCATCCTCAACGCACTATTTCTGATTTGCGGACAAAACTACAAGAGATTTGTGATAATTTTTCTCCTCAAATGTGTCAATCCTTGGTTAATACAATGCCTGCAACAGTTCAAGCAGTCGTTAAAGCTAAGGGCGATGTGACCCTGTATTAAATTAAAGTTGCTTCTTGTTTGTCCCAACATTTAGTTGTCAGCAAATTTGACCTTCCAATGACAAACTACGCTATGATTAATGCCTATTCCTTTACCATGGCACGAAAATGTTTTCAAATAGTCTAGAATATATTGTTATGTTTGTATTTAAAAAAATAAATAAAATAATTCAGTCGTTTTGATAAGCCATTGTATTATTTCCAAAATATTATCTTGTCTCAACATTTAGTTGTTAGGGCTCGTAGATGAGCTGTTCCCGAATCGTTGGATAGGGAGAAGGGGGCCGATTGAGTGGCCAGCCAGATCGCGATTTGACACCCCTAGATTATTTCTTGTGGGGATACTTAAAAAGCAAAGTGTACGTTACTAGACCGGTTAATTTAGAAGATTTAAAAGCAAGAATTCGTCACGAGATACATCGTATACCTCCTGAAGTTATAGATAATCTCCAAATAGAATTTATTAATCGTCTTGGCTACTGTCAGGCAGCCAACGGTGCACAATTTGAACATTTAATTTAGTCGATTTTTTACATAATCATTATCATTGTCAGTATTGTGAAAATTAAATTTTAAGATCTTCAAACATTATTTTCTTGAAATTTTTGTTATGTAACACCATAATTTTTCATGATGCGTATGTAGAATGATACGCTCTTTCAAATGGCTTGGTCAAAATTGGGGGTTGCTATTTAAAAAAATTGTCGATGACGTCATATCTCGAACAACGATGACGTCACAAATATGGGTCGTATGTCAAAAAGTGCCTTTTTTAAAAATAAAATCGACGTGTCAGGGGATTTTTTCGAAAACTTCTCAATTTCTAAAATAATGAATTTATTCGTTACTTTTCGAAAGCACTGTACTATACAGAGTGAGTTTTATGTATGGAACGCCTCAATTATCTCGGAAACGGCTTGCCCGATTTTTATGAATTTTGGTTTATAAGGGTTTTGTAATATGGCCGATATTATTGTGGCATTTAAATTGTTGTCAGATCTTTCGTTTTTCCGGAAATATACTGAAATTTGTTATTTCAAATGGATCACCCTATATATTTTTTTGTTTTTGAAATCTCTAAGAAATTTAGAATATTTTTCATGTAATGTTCCCTATACCTAATTGCCATAATTTCGGAGTTACAGCTACATTTGCAATATCTCCGCCGAAGTTAAAATATTACATCAGGGCGGCAATGTCTGAGACAAAAACAATTTTGACGTTTTAATAAACTATTATTGTTGGTGTTTATTGAAAGTTACAATGGACCGTTTATCTGAGAAAGAACGAATTGAGATTTTAATGATATTAGGATATGGTGATGTGCGTAGAAGTCAACAGGAAACGTGTAATATCTTTAATAATTTATATCCTAATAGAAATCCCATAGGATCTTTTGAAAATATAAAGTAAAGGCGGTTACAGCTGATGCTCAAAATGTTGTCCGTTTACTTCCATACAAGAAGCCATGCGATGTTTAAAACTTTGCAGTACATTTTGTAACATTCCTGACTGCTCAATTCTTCTTATCTCTGTGGTAATCCTATCTTTTAATTCCTGAATATTGGCAGGTTTGGTTTTATAAACAATATTTTTTAAGTGACCCCACAGGAAATAGTCTAAAGGATTCATGTCGGGTGATCGCGGGGGCCATTCGATAAAACCACGCCTTCCAGTCCATCTTCTGGGAAACACATCGTTTAGGTATTGCCTCAAGTCACGCGCATAGTGAGGTGGAGCTCCATCTTGTTGCACCCAAATATTGTTATTTGGGACATTGTTATTGTCTGAAAGTTTCAAATAATAAAATTTCTAAATTAACAGGCAATTGAGAATACTTCTTAGATTTGGAAATAACCGAGCCAACTCAGGTATAATATTATTCTGTAATAAATTTAAATACGCCGGACCATTTAAGTTTCCTTCAATGAAAAAAGGACCAATTATTTTGTCGCCTATTATTCCAGCCCATACATTAATCTTTTGTGGAAATTGGGTGTGGGATTCTCTCATCCAACGAGGATTGTTACGTGACCAGTATCTGCAATTATGCCGATTTACGTTTCCATCAATACAAAAAGTGGCCTCATCGGAAAACATAACATTATTTAAAAAATTTGGATTATTTTGATCGTAACATTTTTCCATCATTGTGTCAGCAAACTCTTCACGTCTATCGAAATCATCATCTGACAACTCTTGAACCAATCTTACTTTGTAAGGATGGAATTTATTGGCATGTAAAATTTTCATTATGGATGTTTGAGAAATATCAACTTCCCTGGATATTTGTCTAATACTCAAGTGTGGATCTTCTTCTAACATAACACAAACATCTAAAGATTTGTCTTCAGTTGTTGCAGTTTTTATACGCCCTGATTTAGGTAAATCTTTTATGGCTCCAGTTTGGTTAAACTTTTTTAACAACTTACTCGCAGTAGATCTTGTTATGGGATTTCTATTAGGATATAAATTATTAAAGATATTACACGTTTCCTGTTGACTTCTACGCACATCACCATATCCTAATATCATTAAAATCTCAATTCGTTCTTTCTCAGATAAACGGTCCATTGTAACTTTCAATAAACACCAACAATAATAGTTTATTAAAACGTCAAAATTGTTTTTGTCGCAGACATAGCCGCCCTGATGTAATATTTTAACTTCGGCGGAGATATTGCAAATGTAGCTGTAACTCCGAAATTATGGCAATTAGGTATAGGGAACATTACATGAAAAATATTCTAAATTTCTTAGAGATTTCAAAAACAAAAAAATATATAGGGTGATCCATTTGAAATAACAAATTTCAGTATATTTCCGGAAAAACGAAAGATCTGACAACAATGTAAATGCCACAATAATATCGGCCATATTACAAAACCCTTATAAACCAAAATTCATAAAAATCGGGCAAGCCGGTTCCGAGATAATTGAGGCGTTCCATACATAAAACTCACTCTGTATATACCGGGATATCAAAAATTATCTTGGTCAAGGGTGCTTGTGGAATGTAAAACGTGTGTCTTACTTTAAATTTTTGAATATGTTTTGTTGTGTCAGAATCTATCAAGTCATTGTGCTGAAATAAAATAAGACACACGTTTTACATTCCACAACCACCCTTGACCAAGATAATTTTTGATATCCCGGTAGTACATATACAGTGTGTCCCACTTAAGGTCTAACCACCCCCGTAACATTTTTATTGATGAACCGATTTCCATGAACTTTTTTTTGTTGGGTAGGTCTCAAAAAAGTAGATAGCGGGCATGCTTCATTTGTTTGATAAGTCGGCGTCATGGCCAACTACGTCCTATTTTTTATGCAAAAAAACGAGATGTACTATTAGCGATTTCTTCACAAAAATTTTAATGCCAGATTCTTAATCAGGAGCACGTAAAACCTAACTGTACGAAATTTCATGGCGCTACTGTACAGGGTGTTCGTGTGTTCCACTTAAGGTCTAGCCACCCCCGTACAATCGTTATTTATGAATCGATTTCAATGAACTTTTTTTTGTTGGGTAAGTCGTAAAAAAGTACATAGCTCCTACATAGTACATAGTACATAGTAGCACATGCTCCTTTTGATTGGTAACTCGGCGGCATGGCCAACTACGGCATATTTTTTAGTGTAAAAAAAAACGAGATGTACTATTAGCGATTTTTTCATAAAAATTTGAATGCCAGATTAAATGCCAGTGTTCGTGTGTCCCACTTAAGGTCTAACCACCCCCGTAAAATCGTTATTTATGAACCGATTTCAATGAACTTTTTTTTGTTGGGTAAATCGTAAAAAAGTACATATTGCGCATGCTCCATTTGATTGGTAAATTGGCGTCATAGCCAACTACGTCCTATTTTTGTATGCAAAAAACGAGATATATCTACTATTAGCGAATTTTTCACAAAAATTTTAATGCCAGGATTCTAATCAGGAGCAAAACCCAACTGTACCAAATTTCATGGCGCTACAATACAAGGTGTTCCAGAGAATAAGTTTTTTTAAATGATATTTTATTTTTTCAATTTTAAAATATTCTAATGTTTTAGGAAAATAACTTATGTTTTAAGGGGGTGGCTAGCCCTTAAGTGGGACACACGAACACCCTGCATTAAAATAATTAAGAATCTGGCATTAAAATTTTTGTGAAAAAATCGCTAATAGTACATCTCGTTTTTTTGCATAAAAAAATAGGACGTAGTTGGCCATCACGCCGACTTACCAAACAAATGAAGCATGTCCGCTATGTACTTTTTTGGGACCTACCCAACAAAAAAAGTTCATGGAAATCGGTTCATAAATAAAAATGTTACGGGGGTGGTTAGACCTTAAGTGGGACACACTTTATATATATATACACTGTGTCCCATTCTCGATGGTAATGTATTACTATCTCAGTTATTATAAGAGATAGAGAGACTGTGAAATTAGAGAAGTTTTGTAGGATTTTATGCTGATTTCAAATATCGTTTCTATTTTATTCTATCTTTTTTAGTTTTTGAGATATTTGGAAAAAAGCAAAAATTGCCGATTTAATTTTTCTTCGATAACACAGTAGGCGTTCATTTAACAATTTTTAGACTTGCACATTATTAGGACACTTTTTTACAAGAAAACTTTTGTGACCAATAGCAACTCTCATTCGTCTTTTGTTTTTCAGTTATATGTGTCAACTTTTGTTTTTCTTACGGCGGCCGTATTGGATTTTTATTTCACGTGATCGCCTTGAAAAAAAGCTTTCCAATGATATGTCACTTGTTTGATTTGTCCTTTATTCAAGGGACACAATTCGAGAAAAACAGTAATTTAAAAAAAAAGCAGGCTGTGGATGATTTTATCCCAATGAAAAGAAAAGGAAAGTAAGTAATCGTCTAATATGGTCATGTAATAGGGAAAATAATAAACATAATGGCACTAATAATTTTATTACATGAAATTATACAAACTAAGTGATCGACTAATAAGCAACGGTGGCTATTATGTGTCCTAATAATGTGCAAGTTTAAAACTTGTCAAATGGACGCCTACTGTGTTAGCGAAGAAAAAAGAAATCGGCAATTTTTGTTTTTTTCCAAATATCTCAAAAACTAAAAAAGATAGACTAAAAAAATAGATAAGATATTTTGAAATCAGCATAAAATCCTACAAAACTTCTCTAATTTAACAGTTTCTCTATCTCTTATAATAACTGAGATAGCAATACATTACCATCGAGAATGTGACACAGTATATATATATATATATATATATATATATATATATATATATATATATATATATATGTATATATATATATATATAATATATAATATATAATATATATACATATATATATATATATATACAGGGCGCCCTATTTCTTGACCCGTTGCATGGGTAACTTTTTTATTAGTAGAGATACAAAAACGCTTAAATGAGCAAATTAGTGCAGTTTCGTATTAGTAATTCTACGGTAAGGCGAAAAATTATATACGGGGGAAGGTTGAAAAGTTATTGACAAAAAACGAAAAATCCAACTTTTCTATTACCCCTCGTAGCTCGTTCATTTGAAGAGTTAGAGAAAAATGCTTCACATGTTTTTTGCAATATTTTTCATGTAAAATGACATGCACTTGCTACTTTTTATATATCTCTTAAAATGGTTGAGAATCACAGTAAAATATATATTTTTTAAATGTAATGGATAGGTGGCTGTGACATTAACCGAAAGTCCCCTTTTTTCTCTTTCAGATGATATAACATAGTCCATATTTTATCCTTACAAAAGTAATAATAATCGTTGTTTTTAAAGAAAGTTTATTGTCACATCAAGAATGCTATGGAAATAAAACAAAAAATAAGATTCCTGATATTTTTAAAAACGTCTAGTTGGCATTTAATTATTGACAGATCATAAGTGACATTTTTAGTTTTTGTTAAGTAGTTTATTGTTTATTATTAATACTGCATACAAAATAATAGTGTTGCAAATATGTACACCAACGAAGAGAAAAATGATATGCTATTTTGTTATTATAACCAAAATCGAGATGCACAAGCTGCAGCGAATCTTTATTTTGAAACTTACATGGAACGAAGACAACCCCATCATAGAATATTTAGACAGCTGGAAAATAATATACAATTATACGGTTCTTTTTCAAAGCCTAAGGATGAAAGAAACTTCAATGAAGACACTGAAATAAATGTTTTGGCTTATGTAAATTTTAAACCTGATTCTTCAACTGCAGAAATTTCACATCACTGCAACACTTCCAAGGAAACTGTAAGAGCTATTTTAAAAGGTAACAATTTAAAGCCTTATCATTATTCCATATGCAATACTTTATATCCAGCTGATAATCAAAGAAGGATGACATTTTGTCGATGGTACATTTCAAAATGCGAAGAGGATCTAGACTTCTGGAAAAAGATTTTATTCAGTGATGAAAGTAGATTTACCAACAATGGTATTTTTAACCGCCATAATAACATAATGTGGTGCCGAGAAAATCCACATCTTGTTTCTGAAAGAAGAAATCAACGTCAATTTGGGATAAATGTGTGGTGTGGAATTTTTTGTGGCAAAATTATTGACCCATATTTTTACGAAGATAATTTGAATGCGAATAATTACCTTCATTTTCTAAGGAATACTCTAACAGAGGAATATTTAAATGAATTACCACTTCATATTTTTAGAAATCTTAAATACTTCCAACACGATGGAGCACCTGCGCATAATTCCCGCGAGGTAAAACAATATTTACATGAACAGTTTGATAATGTTATAGGAAATAGAATGGATATCGACTGGCCAGCGCGAACACCTGATTTGACCCCCTTAGATTTCTTTCTTTGGGGGTTATTGAAAGATAAAGTTTATGTGACAGCTCCTCTAGATATAGAGGATCTAAAAGTCAGGATTCAAGATGCAATTAGAAGCATACATGGACATACAATAAATAATGTTTTAAGAAGTATCCAGAAACGTTGCTTACTATGTATCCAACAGGATGGTGGTCATTTCGAACATTTACTTCAATATAATTAATTAATTAATAATTTCTGTTCTCAAAACATTCTTTTGTTCCATAATCCATAGCATTCTTGATGTGACAATAAACTTTCTTTAAAAACAACGATTATTATTACTTTTGTAAGGATAAAATATGGACTATGTTATATCATCTGAAAGAGAAAAAAGGGGACTTTCGGTTAATGTCACAGACACCTATCCATTACATTTAAAAAAAATATATTTTACTGTGATTCTCAACCATTTTAAGAGATATATAAAAAGTAGCAAGTGTATGTCATATTACGTGAAAAATACTGCAAAAAACATGTGAAGCATTTTTCTCTAACTCTTCAAATGAACGAGCTACGAGGGATAATAGAAAAGTTGGATTTTTCGTTTTTTGTCAATAACTTTTCAACCTTCCCCCGTATATAATTTTTCGCCTTACCGTAGAATTACTAATACGAAACTGCACTAATTTGCTCATTTAAGCGTTTTTGTATCTCTACTAATAAAAAAGTTAGCCATGCAACGGGTCAAGAAATAGGGCGCCCTGTATTATATATATATATATATGAGCCCTGTCTCAGTGAAGTTGGCCCAATGCCCCAAAACATGATATATGTGAATTTATTAGAGGGCTAATTAAAATTTTATTTCAAATATAATATTTTTGGTTTCTTTAAAGGTTTATGGAAAGATAACAAAACTGACGCGGCTATTTTTAAAGCGTTTTTATTTAGAAATTCTCTCTTTTGTTGATTTTTATTAATCGGCAGTTTTTTTTAATGTGTAAGATATGTTTTCTCTGTTACAAAAAAATGTAGTATTTTAGGCTAATATTAAATAAAAATATCGTATGTTATCAGAAATACATTTTAGTTTTTAATACGCTTTCGCTAATATGACATTTTTGACAAATAAATATAATGACAAATTTCATAAAAACACGTAGTTTTGATAGTTGGGCCAACTTCACTGAGACAGGGCTCGTATATATATACGAGCCCTGTCTCAGTGAAGTTGGCCCAACTATCAAAACTACGTGTTTTTATGAAATTTGTCATATATATATATATATATATACACAGGGTGTTAGTGAAACATGCGGCAAAAATTCAAGAGGTTATTCCTTAGACTATTCTAAGGATATTTTATCCTTTGATGATTTTTGAAAAAGCGCTTTGTTGCGAAGATATAGGGCGAAAAAAATTAACCTAACTAATAACGAACACCCTGTATATACAGTGAGGACATAAAGTCCGTCCTCCCCTCTAATTTTTGAACCGCTGGGTATATTGTAATGAAATTTGGAACGATAATATATGACTAGATTCTGTATTTTTTGACACATCAATGACAGCTCTGAATGTCAAAGTGACAGCTAGGCGCGCAATAGAAATATTTTTTTAAATGGAAATGGGAGTCGAGTAATAACTCATTTTAAAGCTATTTTTATGCTCAAAACATTCCCCAATTTTGAGAACATTTGGTTCAGTAATTTCCCAATAAAAACCAGTAATATAGATTTCTACGTGATCATTTTTAAATTTTGAAATTAACTTTCGTAAATATTTTCTACGTATTTGGCGTTCCGGATAGCGTTCATTGAACATACGAACAGCGGCATGGTAATTTCGGTTAGCTTCGCCAAAAATAATAACCGCTTCAAATTTATTTTGTAAGGAGCGAGCAAATGAGTCATTCTAGACCATTGCGAGCAAAAATTTACAGCATGACAGCAACAATCAACAATGACACGTAATAGGTAACAATATTATGTTACAAACTGATATTACTGGTTTTTATTTGGAAATTTCTGAACCAAATTTTTTCAAAATTGGGGAATATTTTGAGCATAAAAATAGCTTCAAAATTAGTTATTACGCGACTCCCATTTCGCAAATCGCGACAGCGATTTTCTCCCATTTCTAATTATATTTTAAACCATCACGGGTTATAATAAAACATTATTAGAGTTTTCATTTCGTGCCCATATTTATTCCTAAGTTTTCTCGAGTGGTCAAAATTGAAACAAATTCTGATCTAATTCTTTTGATCTAATGGTAATAGTTTAAATAACCAGGTGGATTTCACACGTAATGTGGACTCGTAATTAAGGGATTTTACATATCAATTTCTAAAAAATCGTGGCAAATCTTCAAATTCCTTCGGTATTACTCATACTCAAAATAAAATCTCTTCACGACTCTTTACCACACCAAACTCGTGAAGGTCATTATCGGGTCGTCATAAGGGGTCCAAGATATTTATATTCGAAAAAATCGTAACAAGTTAAGCTTTTCTTGTCGGGCATTACTGATGCTTAAAATACAATCATTACTTCTTATACAATACCTGATATATGGAAGTCATTGTCGGACCGTAGCAAATGGGTAAATAAAATTCAAAAATAGGTATATCAATATTAAAACAATCGTGACACATCTGGTTTTTCTTGTCAGACATAATTAATGCCAAGAACGTATTAACTATGCATCCCTTTACAACACCTGATATGTGGAAGTCATTGTCGGCCCGTAGGAAAAGGGTACAAAAAGTTCGAAAATTTATAAATATTCAAAAAATCGTGACACATTAGACTATTCTTGTCGGGAATAATTTTTGCCAAAACCGCATTAACTATTTATCTCTTTACAACACCTAATATGTGGATCTCATTGTAGGGCCGTAGAAAATAGATAAAAAAATTCGAAAATATATCAATATTAAAAAAATCGTGGCACACTTAGATCTTCTTGTCGGACATAATTAATGCCAAAAATATATTCACTATGCGTCCCTTTAGAATACCTGATACATGGAAGTCATTGTCGGGCCTTAGGAAAGGGGTAAAAATTTTAAAATAAATGAATATTAAAAAAATCGTGACGCATTACTTTTCTTGTAGGACATAATTTTTGATAAAAAAGCAGTCACTATGCGTCCCTTTACAACACTTAATACGTGGAACTCATTGTCGGGCCGTAGAAAAGGGGCCGGAAAAAATTCGAAAATATATCAATATTAAAAAAATCGAGACACACTTAGCTTTTCTTGCCGGGCAAAATTGATACCCCTTTATAACACCTGATATGTGGAATTCATTGTCGGGCAGTAGGAAAAGGGCAAAAAAAATCTAAAAAATATCAATATTCAAAACATCATGACACATTGGAATTCTCTTGTCGGTCTTTATTATTGCCGAAAACCAATTCACTATTATACGTCACATTACAACACCTAATACGTGGAAGTCATTGTCGGGCCGTAGGAAAGGGTAAAAAAAAATCGAAAAAATATCAATATTCAAAGCATCATGACACATTGGACTTTTTTTGTCGGTCATTATTATTGCCAAAAACCCATTCATTATACGTCACTTTACAACACCTAATTCGAGGAAGTCATTGTCGGGCCGCAGAAAAGTGGGAAAAAAAAATTTCTTGTCGTACATAATTAATGCAAAAAATATATTCACTATGCGTTCCTTTAGAATACCTGATACGTGGAATTCATTGTCGGGCCGTAGGAAAGGGATCAAAAAATCGTGACACACTTAGCGTTTCTTGTCGGGCATAATTGATGCCAAAAATATATTCACTGTGCGTTCCTTTGCAACACCTGACATGCAGGGAAGTCATTGGCGGGCCGTAGGAAAAGGGTAAAAAAATCGAAAATATATCAATATTCAAAAAATCATGACACATTAGGTTTTTCTTGTCGGTCATATTTATTGCCAAAAACCCATTCATTATGGATCCCTTTACAAGATTTAATACGTGGAACTCATTGTCGGACCATAGAAACAGGGTAAAAAAAAATCGAAATTATATGAATATTCAAAAAATCGAGACACTCATAGCTTTTCTTGTCGGACACAATTGATGACAAAAATGTATTCACTTTGCGTCCATTTACAACACTTCATATGTGGAAGTCATTATCGGGCCGTAGGAAAAGGGCAAAAAAAATCTAAAGAATATCAATATTCAAAACATCATGACACATTGGAATTCTCTTGTCGGTCATTATTATTGCCGAAAACCAATTCACTATACGTCACTTTACAACACCTAATACATGGAAGTGATTGTCAGGCCGTAGCAACGGGTAAAAAAAATCGAAAAGATATCAATATTCAAAACATCATGATACATTGGACTTCTCTTGTCGGTCATTATTATTGCCAAAAACTCATTCACTATATGTCACTTTACAACACCTAGTACGTGGAAGTCATTGTCGGGCCGTAAGAAAGGGTAAAAAAAAATCGAAAAAATATCAATATTCAAAGCATCATGACACATTGGACTTATCTTGTCGGTCATTATTATTGCCAAAAAGCCATTCATTATACGTCACTTTACAATACCTAATACGAGGAAGTCATTGTCGAGCCATAAGAAAGTGGTAAAAAAATTTTTTGCCAAAAACTCATTCACTATATGTCACTTTACATCACCTAATACATGGAAGTCATTGTCGGGTCGTAGCAAAGGGTAAAAAAAAATCGAAAAAATATCAATATTCAAAACATCATCACACATTGGACTTTTTTGTCGGCCATTATTATTGCCAAAAACCCATTCATTATACGTCACTTTAAAACACCTAATACGAGGAAGTCATTGTCGGGCCGCAGAAAAGTGGGAAAAAAAAATTCGAAAATATATCAATATTCAAAAAATCGAGACACACTTAGCTTTTCTTGTCGGGCATAATTGATGCCAAAAGTGTATTCAACATGCGTCTCTTAACAACAGCTGATATGTGGAAGTCATTGTCGTGCCGTAGGAAAAGTGTAAAAAAATCAAAAATATATCAATATTCAAAAAATCATGACACATTAGGTTTTTTTTGTCGGTCATAATTACTGGCAAAAATCCATTCACTATACGTCCCTTTACTACACCTAACACGTGGAGGTCATTGTCGTGCCGCAATGGAAAGTGTTGAAAAAACTTGAAAATATATCAATATTAAAAAAATCGTGACACACTTAGCTATTCTTGTCGGACATAATTGATGCCACAAATGTATATGCAAATGTATAGTATTCACTATACGTCTCTCTACAATTCCTGATACGTGGAAGTCATTGTCGGGCAGTAGGAAAAAGATAAAGAAAATCGAAAATATAAATATATCAATATTTAAAAAATCGTGACACGGCTTTCCTTCTCGGGCATAATTGTTGCCAAAAAAGCATTTACTATGCGTCCCTTTACAACACTTACTACGTGGAACCCATTGTCGGGGCGTAGAAAAAGGGAAAACAATATTCGAAAATATATCAATATTAAAAAAATTGAGACACACTTAACTTTTCTTGCCGAACATAATTAATGTCAAAAATGTAATCACTATGCGTCCCTTCACAACACCTAATACGTGGAAGTCATTGTCGGGCCGTAGAAAAGGGCTAAAAAAATTTTGAATTTTGATATATCCTCAATTTTTTTGTACCATTTTTCTACAGCCTGACAATGACTTCCACATATTAGGTGTTGCAAAGGAGCGCATTGTGAATGTATTTTTGGTAACAGTTATGCTCGACAAGAAAAGCCACATCCGACACGATTTTTTAAAAATTCATGTATTTTCGAATTTTTTTTACCCCTTTCCTAAGGCCCGACAATGACTTCCATCTATCAGAAGTTGTTAAGGGACGCATAGTGAATACATTTTTGGCATCAATTATGTCCGACAGGAAAAGCTAAGTGTGTCACAATTTTTTGAATATTGATATATTTTCAAAATTTTTGACCTCTTTCCGTCCTATGACCCGACAATAATTTCTAAAGTAAAGACCAGAATTAAGCAAAGTGGAATGACCTCGCCGATCTGGTAAAATGCGGTGATGCATGGGCGTGCGTATTCTGTTTTACCATTGGGCATATTTCAGTTAATATATTACTCGTATACTATTCTATAGAATACTTCTAGTATTCTATATTCTATAACTGAAATATGCCCAGTGGTAAAAAAATACAAATATAAAAATGTCTAGCTAATATAGACATTTTTAGATTTGTCATTAGGTGAAAAATTATTTGCTTTAGCATAAAACTCTCAAATTGTCCTGAAATTTTGCCTATCCCCCTATTTTCGGGTATGCTGAATACAAATCTAAAGTTATATTTTGTGGACGGATGTAGTTTTTGAGGAAAAATAGCAGCATTTACGGTGGTAAATGGTGGTAGAAAACATTTCAGAAAATTTTGATAGTTTTACGCTAAAGTAAATAATTACCGAAAAATTTCAGTGGAAAACTGTAAAAAACTAATGTATATATGTAAAAATGTAATATAGGTACCTATTATCATCCCCTTTTACTTGCGCCCATATTAACTCAATGAGGTTTAATTCGCAATGATAGGGAGGTAGTCTTAATACTGTTATTCCATGTCTTAGTCCCATTTCGTCCACAACATATTTCCTATATTTATCCGCATGTAATCGCACAATCTTCCATAAATATGGTTTAGGTCGCGTTCGTTGAAAGGTATCCATTTTTCTCTTAACCATTCTTGAAGCTTCGATTTCTTCCATGATTGTTTGGGCGTTTCCTCACTTCTTCGGCTGTGATATGGTGCATTATCCATGACGACGACAGAGTTAGGTTCCAAAATCGTTAGAATGTATTCAAACCATTTTTCAAAAACACTGGCATTCATTTCTTCATGATAATTTCCGGTTGTCTTCGACTGAAATATGTTTACCATTTTCCAAAAATCCTGTATCACTTCCTATATGTGTTACTATTTATCGACGACCTTTTCCTGATGGCACTCTTACACCAGCACCAGTTGACCAACCTTCTAACACTGCTTGACGTACATTTTTCACATTTCCATCTTGCCATACCTTCTTCACTGCATGTCCCTCGTTGACCCATGTTTCATCCATGTAGTAAATTTTTCTTCCTTGCTGTCGAAATTCGTTAATTTTCATAAGATATTCGTTTCTCCATATTACTATATTATTTCTTTCAATAAGAATGCTCTTCCTGTCAACCTTTCCATATCTAAAATTCATCTTATGTAAAACTCTCCTTAATGAAGTCTTGCTCAGTTTAGGAATTATTTCGTTGTCGTGGATGACGTGCATTATTTTATCCAATGTTGGCAATTTATTTTTAAAGAAAAAGCTATGAACACCGCGTCGTATAGCATTCATTGCATCTCCATCAATCTCCACTTTTCTTCTACCTCGTTCATGTAGTTTAGGCTTCTGCACCTCTCCATATATTTTTTCTTCCCTCAAAACTTTATAAACAGCATATTTTGTAGCACCTGTATACTCCGCACATATTTCGACTAATTCATCTTTTGAGCACGGACGATCCCTTGAAAGGCACTTAAAAACTTGGGCTATAATTTTCTTTTCTCCAACGGATAAAGGCGATCTTTTTTTAACTATTGCTGGTCCCGGTATATTTTCCATTATTCAATATCACTATGAAAACACGATATATCACAATTAATTATAATAACAAATAAAGTAATACACACTTAATGCACTTCCACTTTTTTAACTAACACAAATAAGTATAAACGTAGCCAACGTTAATAGAGGCCCAGAAGATCACATTTGTCACGTGACGTTACGTCATAAAAGTAGGCTTGCAAAGTGACCGCGCCTAACTAACATGGCTGACAGCCGCGTAGCTTCGTATGCCTGTATTTGTTTGTACGTGTATTTATCAAATATTTTCAGAAAAGTGCTTAATTTATTTATGAACATTTAGTGAAAACAGAATAGGTAAATTTGTTGTGAATTGTGCGGCAATTGTTAGCGTCTTCGTGCAAGGTGTTTGGTATTGTATTTATGCAACAGGTATTTGTGCATATGATTTTACATGTAATCCAAACTCTAACTGAAATCGGTTTTCGAGTACTTTCTTTAATTTGTGACAATCACAGAATGAACCGAACTTGTTATCGACTTTTAAGTAATATTACTAACAAAGATAATTTACCTTGCTTTATTCATAATCCCTCTAACACTCAACATAGAATTTATTTACTTTTTACTCGATACTGTACATTTATTGAAATCGATTCGCAATAATTGGTTAAATCAAAAAAATAAAGAACGTTCCTTTGTTTTTCCTCATATTGATACTTCTGATTTAGTTTTATTCGCAAGTATATCTGATTTAGAAAAAGTATATTCCGAGGAATGTAATCAAATTTTGAAAATGGCTCCAGCTCTTTCTAAAAAAGTATTAAACCCATCAATTTTGGAACGGCAAAATGTACAGCTAGCGGTCAGATTATTCGACGAAAAAAATATCGAGGCTTTAAATCAATTTAACAAAATTAGTACTGTCAATGGTACTAATTGGTAGAGAACCAATAACGGAAGCAAATGATAAAAACATTCAATTTTTGTTAAAATTTTACAACTTTCTTTGCTCATGGGAGAATTCGAAATTGAGGGTTTAAAAAACGGACATACTGGTAAATTAACTTCTGATACATTTTTTTCCTTAAAACATACAACAAAGTCATTAATTAACCTTGTTGAGTATTTATTTGAATCCGGCTTGAATCATTACCAATCAAGTACCTGTTGTTAGGAAAGTTTCAAACGAACAAACTAGAGGGACGTTTTGGAAAATATAGACAATTAAGCGGTTCACATTTTCACATTTCTGTAACACAAGTCCTCGAATGAGAAAAGAAATTAAAAGTTTTAAGTCTTCTAAAATTAAAATCAGCTAAATTTGGCACACTTTCTTTAAAAGAGTTCAAATTTATTGAGAACGAAAATGATAATTGTTCACTTGAGTTATCTGAAAATATTTCTTTCTTTTTAAAGATTGTTGATCACTCATTTAATACTACCCTAAATTCTTCTGTTTTATCATCTCTATTTTATATTTCTGGTTATTGCGCACATTCTATTATTAAATTTGTTAAAAATTGTGAAAATTGTTTAATACACGTCACTACCAATTCAGATTTCTCTATACAGTTTATTAACTCATCTGAAAATGATATAATTGAAGTGAGCGATTATCTTAAAAATTTAACAAGAGGTGCTTTAAAACATAACCCTCTGAATTATTTTTTGAAGTTTCTATTCAAGCATATCAAATATTTAATGAGCTTATAATGAGATAAATATGAAGCTGAATTTTTAAAAAGGGGCAAGCAAAGAATTATTTTTTGAAAATTAATAATTTTAAAATTAGAAAAATATATAGAGAACATTAATAAAACATGTATTACATGTAATAAATCATTAAAATCAATATTATTTAAAACCAGTCATATTCTTTCCAATATATTTCTTAATAACTACTTAAAATTAATGAACAATGAAATTGATACTCAGAATAAAGCTAAATCAAATGGAAAATTAATGAAATTTCATTCCTAGTCAAATTTTAATCAATTCACATCTATTTTAATGGAGATAGGGCTACTGGCGAGGCCTCCTATAAGAGCCAACGCATCGATTAGAGTACCTCCATGGGTGGTGTGGAAACCTCTTCCCATTTAGTTTATGGGATGAAAGTGTCCATATATACTGTTTTATCGGGAGGCCGGCACGCGTGACGTCACGATTCCTTAGTATAGGCCTCTAGTTAACGTGGGCTACGGTATAAACATTGACACAAAGAATAAATATACTGATAATTTTACCACAAATTTTTACCGTTAAGAAACGCGCGCGAACTAACCCAACATCACGCCACTGTTTCCCTACCACCTCGAGCGCACTCGCTTGTTGGTTCCTAATTCGACCAATCAACGTCGTTGAAGCTCAGAGAAAAGAAAGCGTAAATGCAAGAATATGTATGTTAAATAAGGATGAACAGCTTGTCGTCAACTTTACGACTTTCGCATCTTTCGCAGTTGCCACATATTCGGAAATTCTTTGATATTATTAAGTAAAAGACAAATTAAACATTGTGTTTGCTTTAATAAAGTACAATAGAGATAAGGGATGTTAAAGACAAGTAAAAAAATTGGTAAATAAGGTAATTAATACGTTTCCTGTATTAAATAAGAATACTTTAGAAATAAATGTGACAACACAGATCTACTCCTTTTCCGGTCATTCCACTTTGCTTAATTCTGGTCTTTACTGTACATATCAGGTGTTGTAAATGGACTCATAGTGATTACATTTTTGACATTAATTATGTCCGACAAGAAAAGCTTAGTGTGTCTCGATTTTTTTAATATTGATATATTTTCGAATATTTTGACCCTTTTTCTACGGCCCGACAATGAGTTCCACGTATTAAGAATTGTAAAGGGACCCATAGTGAATGCGTTTTTGGCAACAATTATGTCCGACAAGAAAAGCTAATGTTACGACTTTTTGAATATTGATATATTTACGATTTTTTTTACACCTTTTCTAGCCCGACAATGACTTCCACGTATCAGGTGTTGTAAATGGACTCATAATAAATACATTTTTGGCATCAATTATGTCCGACAAGAAAAGCCTAATGAGTCAGGATTTTTTTAATATTCACGTACTTTCCTACGGCCCGTCAATGACTTCCACGTATCAGGTGTTTGTGTTGTGGACTCATAATAAATACATTTTTGGCATCAATTATGTCCGACAAAAAAAACCTAATGAGTCAGGATTTTTTTAATATTCATGTACTTTCCTACGGCCCGTCAATGACTTCCACGTATCAGGTGTTATAAAGGGACGCATATTGATTATATTTTTGGCATGAATTATGTCCGACAAGAAAATCTAAGTGTGCCATGATTTTTTGAATATTGATATATTTTCGAACTTTTTGACTCCTTTTCTACAGCCCGACAATGAGTTCCACGTATTAGGTGTTGTACAGGGACGCATAGTGAATGCGTTTTTGGCACCAATTATGTCCGACAAGAAAAGATAGGCGTGTCACGATTTTTTAAATATTGATATATTTTCGATTTTTTGTTACCCCTTTCCTACGGACCAACAATGAATTCCACGTATTAGTTGTTGTAAAGGGAAGCATAGTAAATGCTTTTTTGGCACCAATTATGTCCGACAAGAAAAGCTAGGTGTGTCTCGATTTGTTGAATATTGATATATTTTCGATTTTTTCGACCCCTTTCCTACGGCCCGACAATGAATTACACGTATTAAGGTGTTGTAAAGGGACGCCTAGTGAATGCTTTTTTGGCATCAATTATGATGATTTATTACAATCCCTTTATTACGAGTCCAATGACTTTCTGCATCAGTTTCTGGTAATCTATTAGAAAATATGCTTTTCGAAAATATTTTTTCCTTCCGCGTCACAAAAATCAAGCTAAAGTCCATAGTACATGCTGATGCGGCGGCCAACTGTGCAGTGTTGCCACATTACAAAACCGTTGCTAGAAAAGCGCTGCTGTTTTCACGTCGATGGATTTGACTCGTGAATCGTGCCATTACTGCTAAAGCTTATGTTTGTTTAGAATTCGTTCCTGTGTTGTTTATCGTTTTACGTTCTCTATGCACATATACCAAATAGGTGTAAAGATAATTGTTTTATAAAATGCAGTAGCAGGTTCTTGCAGTAGCAAGATATGAAGGTATACAGGGTGTAAATTTAGTGGAGAATTGTTCCATAATTCGGCAGGCACGAACCTTGGAGGAATTTTACGTGACACCATCATACTATACCACTTGGAGCTTCTTTTAAAAATATTTGTGATCCTACAGGGTATTTCATGTTAAGGTGGCAGACCCAACTTATATTTTTTTAAATGGAACGACCTATATATTTTTATATATTCAAAATCTACGCAAAATTCTTAACTCATAGATACCAATATGTATGTACTTTAATGCAGTCGTTTTTAAGATATTTAATATTTTGTAAAAAAAAATCAGAAGGAGACTTCAGTTTCAGGTGCAATTATGGTTAAGTTTTTGGAATTTCAAAAAAATTTTTCGTGCACAAATAGACAACATAACTGTGTATACTTCTATGATTAAAGCATTTAATTAAATTATACAGGGTATTAATAAAATAGAAATGAATCTCGTAAACTTAGAACACACGTAACTCGATTTTTTTAAATGGCACGACCCATATTTGATTCCGTATCTGAAAAGTCATTAAAAAGACATTTCTCTACATGTATCACAATATGTGCTTAAACTTAACAGTTTTCGAATAATTTGATATTTTTATTATTTCACGTGATAATTATTATTGGAGCCGATTACAACTTTTCCTAATCTACTTAATTTGCGAAGAAGGCTGATTTCAGACAATTATTTTGACAATTCAAAGTGTCAATGAATTAGTAATTTTGTTAATCAGTACACCTAACTTGGTAATTATTGTTCCTCCAGAAGTGGGTATAAGTTTAAAAAAATGAAGTTTACTAAGAAACAATTCCGAAATAGTCATACGTCCGTAAATAAAATTCTAAAGCAACAAAAATGTCACCGGAACCATATCCAATTATTGGAAGAATTTAGTGAAAACGATTTCAATAATCAAATACGATTTTTTCAGTGAGCACTTAATTCGAGGAAGAAGAACCAGATTTTTTCAACAATGTACATCGTATTCGATTATTGAAATCGTTTTCACTAAATTCTTGCAATAATTGGATATGGTTCCGGTGACATTTTTGTTGCTTTAGAATTTTATTTACTGACGTATGACTATTTCCGAATTGTTTCTTAGTAAACTTCAAATATGTTTATGCATTTCCGCTGTTATTTTCCATTCTTCTAAAAGACCACAAATTTATTTTTTGGCTCACCCTAAACAAATCCAGCATTACAAATAATACGGATTTGCATAAAATAAATAATTTTATAGTTTGAAATCAGTATCAGTATAGCATCAAATCCAAGTAGGTATATCATAATATCCAAACCTCAAATCTTTCATTTTTGGATGGATGTCTTACCTAACACATCAAAGCGGGCATCAAAGTT
The DNA here is from genome assembly GCA_963924545.1 of Pogonocherus hispidulus. NCBI lineage: Eukaryota > Metazoa > Arthropoda > Insecta > Coleoptera > Cerambycidae > Pogonocherus > Pogonocherus hispidulus. The sequence continues at coordinate 35,503,282 of OZ004695.1, forward strand.
TTACGACAAAAATGACCTGCTGACCTGTTTATGTGTCTGTATTTCAGTCGAAATTTCTTGGAATTTTTGTTAAAAAAATCTATTAACACTTAACTCTGCTTTTTTACATATTTTATGACACTTCAACTTTTTAAAAACTTTAAAGATCATTTTTTCGTTCCTCTTTAAAAACCAAATAAATAGGGTGTTCTATTTGTTTATTTGTTTATTGGTTAGGTATGTATTATCCCCGTTATGTACACATATCTTTTAGTTTGGTTATAAGCGTCAGCAGTCGTCGTTTGACCATATACAAATATATAAAATTATTGATACAACTCTACAACTATTATAACCTTCATTGGTACATTTTAGGCTTGTGTTTCTATAATAATTAATACCGAGATTAAGACCTTATTTAGAAAGTGTAGGTGGGTATAATTAAGAAAATGTAGATTTTTAAGTTACTTTTTCACATTTTTTATCACTAAGTATATATATAACTCAAATATTTTATTAGCTTAGGTATATTTAAGAGGCTAATATAAATATGAAATGCTCACTCTCAATTTAATCAGAAAATACCATGTAGCGTGTGTTCAATTTATTTGTGAAATATGTTGATATCTAATAGAATAATAATCTGAAGCATATTTGGACACGCGACTTCCACTTCAATTCAGGAAGTCTGAAAAGTTTTATAAATATAAAAAAAAATTCACTAGAACTTCGGGTCAAACTTTAACTTATTAGGTATTTAAGTATAATAAATTGTATTTAAAATAAACTAAATATAGGTATTTAGGTAGGTATATAAATCAAATGTATATACTATTTCAAATAAATATTCGAAACCCTAAAGATGTATACATTTCTATTGAATTTTTTATTACCACCATTTTCCCTCAAACATACCTATAGTTATAAAGAGTAGGTAGAGCTTTACAAATGTTTTCTGAGATAAATTGATTTTTTCAATATGCATCGAAATGTCAAAAAATGAATTATAATAAGATAAAGCCTAAAATATAGTTACCCATAAGAAATAAATTGTAATATAATTGCGATGAAAGCTGAGAAACTGAGTACAAAAATATACTTGAGGTATTAGCTACCTACCGAAAATACCGATTAGTATCTATTTATGTATATGTAATATATGATATCCTGAATACTGAATATTTGAAATATTGGTTGGCTTTCGTTCGAAAGTTCATGACACCCGGATATAATCAGTAGGTAAGTACTATTTGTACCTACTGCGCTTATTTTTTAAAACATACTGGTAGTTAAATATTTAGTATTTATTCAGAAAATTACACCTAAGCCTTGGTAGTAGGTATAATAGTACTTCATAATTTTAGTATTACATAATTATTACTTAAGAAAACATAGGTATTGCAAAACCAAAAATTACTACCACTACATTTGTCAACTTCTCCCAGTATTTAGAAGTACCTACTGAGTAACTATAGGTGCCTACTTAAACTGCTAAATACCTATAAACTAGTTTCAGTGTCATGCTTATTATTTGGCATGTATCATATAATAACTTTGTCAAAATTTGTCCATTGTTAACTAATATAAGACTATAGTTGTCTGAAAGTGAAAATAATAAAGATTTAAATACCCACATAAGAAGGTAAATGCCCGTTTCATGATGCTACTTGCTCAAGAACTAATATTGCTTTTAAATATCTTGAATACCATTGTCTCCATAAAGGCCGATTCCCACATAGCAGCGCCGCAGCAGCGTGTAGCGGCGCTGCAAATGCTGCTTCAAAAAATATTCATGTAATTAAATGGAACAGTTCCCACATAAACGGCGCGGCACTGCTCAGGTATTTAAAAGGTATTTAAAAATAACTTTAGCTCAAGGTACTTTACATTTAATTATCAAACCGGCCCTAAGTCTAGTACATTTAAAATCGAGTTTAAAATATTTAATATAATTGGGATATATTTTTTCACCTACTTCACAGCTAAAAACGTGGCATTTTCATAAGGTCTCACAGTTTAATCTGCTTACTTAGATACTGCTTAAATACCTAATAAATACTTGACAGTTACTTGGTAGCAGAGGTGAAAAACATGAGCTTTAATCATAAAATGTAGTTGTTTAAAGGAATATGCTTTTTCTTAGAAATAATATTTAATTTACTTTGAAAGATTTACAAAATAGAACCAGATGTAATAGAACCCTTCAAATATATTGAGATATTGCTTTCTAATTACCTACTAGGTAAATAACTTTTAGTTAGTTTAATAATTAACAACATTAAAATATTGAAATGTCTTCTACACAAGGAAAATGAATTAAGTAATCTACATACTTAGATATATTTTTGCAAAAATAGTTAAGTAGGTACCTATATTGTTTCAATCATTCCAAAATGTGTCCACGGATGTGTCTCGGAGATAATTATATTAGAATTGCAACATATTAACCTCCATATTAACCCATATAGAACATCCAGGACATAAATTTTTTTTTTTTGGAAATACTTAGGCTCTCGACTATTATTATAATGAAATATCTATTTCATTATATTATTTAAATGGAGGTTATAAAAAACTGTAGACACCTATACCTATACCTACACCTATACCTACATTGATTATTGTACATACCTAGGTACTGATTTTAAAATTACTTGCACCATCTTGAAGTAGATTAAGTCGGTACTCCTAATATGTAAGGGTACTACTGGGAGTAAGTTAAAAATGTAGAAAATACTTAAAATCTACTTACTTAAGTACCTACCTAATACTGGTACTCAATTTTTTTTTCGATACAATACAAAATATCGTAAGTATACTTTTGAAAAGTACTGGTAATAAATAAATATTGTGAGTAAGAAAAGAGTTCCGGAACTCTAATAAACATTGGTTATGTATGTAAGTACTTATAGTAATTTAAATGAGTAGGTAGGTAAATGATCACAGCTGTTTGCAAAAATAATTTTTAAATAGGCAGCATTTATTTTAGTTCAAAATATGTTCACATTGAAGGAATAATACGTTTTCAGATGTTGAATATTTTTATATTAAATTTTAGGCATTGCACATTGTTTTGTATTGAAACTTTATTTTGAAAATAATAAAATGGTAGGTACCTACATAGTTACTCTAATTTGTATTTTAAGTTTTAAATTAGTCAAACAAATACCTAAAGTACTTTTTATTAAGGCAAAAACTAAATTGTACACATCACTAGTGCGAGGTGTCTTTGATAAATAAAGTAGAACTTACTATTACTGGACAGTTTGAAACTTTTATCGAATGAAGTGTGTTTAGATTGCACTCTTAACTATATAAAAATCTCGTCACAAATTATCACAGCTTACAAATCGAATTTCTAATTGCGTTTACTACAACACAATATAATTTACACTACGGGTGCACTGCTGCGGGGCCAAGTCGTTGGTTGAAAACAGTATACGGTGAAAAATAAGATCCAAACACAGTCGGGCTAAATGCACTATAATATGATCCATTTAACGTCTGTAATGCTGCTTTACTGTAAGGGTGGTACCTCACAGAAGATAGTGGATTTATTGAGCTAAGGTAACCCGATCTATGTAACGATGTGGATGTAAATAATGGTAACGGGTTTAACATTGATGATGATGTCGTGACTGAAGCACTCTCAATTCCATTGGTATGTGAACGAAGATGTTGCAAAAGTTCTTCAGATGTAATAAATCGTTTGCCACAATATGTATCTGCTGATATCCAGTTACATATATACGGTCTTACAAATGGTGTATACGTCAAAGATGAAGCAATTGTACCAGGAACGAAAGACATTGCCATTGCTAAATTATATTTTTGATGATCACATTGATTGCAACCAGAGGGACAAGATCCAGATACACTATTGAGTAATACCTGTTGGTAATGCAAATTAAACTGACATCCTGTGCAATATGGATCCTTACACACAGGCACTAATCCTTCTCCACCAGAAGGGGTTTTCACTGTGACATAATTTGAGTATGATCCTGCAGATGTATTTGGGGAAATTAGTACTGCGTTTTGTTGAAAATTGAAAGACGCACCAGGAAAAGAAGGTCTAAATGCTGGGTTCGACTGTTCTAAACCCAAAGAACAACAAGAAGAACTTAAATTACCACTACTGCTACTAGGTCGTTCTGTAGAGTTAGCACTACATGCAAATATATTATTTGAAGGTTCTTGTAAAATATCATTTTCAGTAGTATTAACTGGAGTTGTACTTCTTGTCGACGGTGTCTTTGATTTTTCTTCCGATGAATTTTTTGAGTATTCACAATTAGGTGTAATGCAAGAACTTGTAGCAGGTGAATCTGTCTCTCTTCCCGAAGTAGATTTTTCAGTATTTTTTTCTTCTACATAATCCTTTACAGTACACTTTCCACGATGACTATCGGATTTTCTTATAATCACTTTTTTCTCGTGTGGTTTAAATGGTAATTTTATTTCTGCTGAAGATAGTCCTTGCAAGTTCCCTGTGGGTCTCTCTGTAGGTGATATACGAATATTTTCAGTGGAAGTTAACTTTTTCGATTTTTCATTAGGTGAAATTAATGATTTAGGTATTGGTGTGTCAGCTCCTATCTGACTGCAAGTTTGCGCAAGTAGTGCTAAAGGGCTTTTTTTAGCATCAAGCTGAAACAATAATAAAAATTGTTATTATAAGTGTATATATCTCCGCGTAATATACCTATTATATATCGGTATATATTTCTTAATTTATTTCAAATTTTTGCATACCTATATAAAAAGTTTCAGAGAAAAATGTTAATATTTCATCTTATTTCAAATAGTTAAATTAGAATTTATTTATTTTTATTTTTAGGGAGAGAAGAGAGCTATCGAGTACGCGAGTACTCTATATTACTAATATAAATATAAATATTAACTTTTGTTGATTGCACAACTGCACAAAAATTTAACTACCTACTTAATTCGAAAATAAATAAGAAAGATACGATGGTGTGTTGGCGATGGGTCAGACACAATGTATATCTACCTATATCTAAAATTATATGTCAGTAGTGCTTACCGTTGTGGGCAAGGAAGACAAATAATCTGGTTGCAAATATTGATTGTTTGCAGTAGAAATCATACTGCGATCTTCTAGAACTACCATTTAGAACGAAATAACTACTTAGTTTTAGACGAATAAACAAACTGTGTATTACATACTACAACACCACTTCCACAGACAATCACTCAATGAGACCTGGTTTAAAGCAGAGATGCCAGTTTGGTATAAAATGCGCATGACACATCCTTCTTCTCGTCGCCCCCCGTTGCTGCCCAACCATGACAAAGCGCTAATGCCGCCACGTTTCTAGCTTGTCGGCTCCTACCACCCATGAAGCTGGTGACGATGACAGACTCTGAACACTTTGAACTTGCCGACATTACGCTAGGTAAGAAGTTTCTCCAATCCAAACTGTCAGTAGCATACAAAACATGAAACGGTATAACAAATGCCTGTCGAACAATGCGGCGATAGTAAGATAAAGAACACGGCATTAAGTTATTATATACAGTCAATAATAAATAAATATACTTAGTTCATGTTATTAGGTACCAGTATTATTTATTTACAGTTATGAGTGTTTTGAGTCACAACTGTTGTAAATGTGTCTGTCTACCTGGTTATATCGCCAATAAAAATATGACAAAATATAGTTACTCATATGGGTATTTAGAATAAGATATTTTAAAACTGCGGGATTGAACGGCAATGAAAAGTAATTTTAATACGTAATCTACTACGTCACAATAATTAACAATAATGAAAATGTAATATAATTTTGAAACTATATTTGCATTTTATTTTGGTAGCTTTGGTCTAGTGTCATTTTCACCTCCCTCATCCCTACCTGGCAGTATAATTTGTTAATACAATATGTACACCGTGTTCCACATAAAACGACCCACTATACTATCTGGAAATCTATAAGAAGTGAAAAAAAGTTAAATACAAAAGTTTTTTTAAATTTTCGAGTTCTTTTAAAATATAATACTTCCATATACAGGGCGCCCTATTTCTTGACCCGTTGCATGGGTAACTTTTTTATTAGTAGAGATACAAAAACGCTTAAATGAGCAAATTAGTGCAGTTTCGTATTAGTAATTCTACGGTAAGGCGAAAAATTATATACGGGGGAAGGTTGAAAAGTTATTGACAAAAAACGAAAAATCCAACTTTTCTATTATCCCTCGTAGCTCGTTCATTTGAAGAGTTAGAGAAAAATGCTTCACATGTTTTTTGCAGTATTTTTCATGTAAAATGACATGCACTTGCTACTTTTTATATATCTCTTAAAATGGTTGAGAATCACAGTAAAATATATTTTTTTTTAAATGTAATGGATAGGTGGCTGTGACATTAACCGAAAGTCCCCTTTTTTCTCTTTCAAATGATATAACATAGTCCATATTTTATCCTTACAAAAGTAATAATAATCGTTGTTTTTAAAGAAAGTTTATTGTCACATCAAGAATGCTATGGATTATGGAACAAAAGAATGTTTTGAGAACAGAAATAATTAATTAATTAATTATATTGAAGTAAATGTTCGAAATGAACACCATCCTGTTGGATACATAGTAAGCAACGTTTCTGGATACTTCTTAAAACATTATTTATTGTATGTCCATGTATGCTTCTAATTGCATCTTGAATCCTGACTTTTAGATCCTCTATATCTAGAGGAGCTGTCACATAAACTTTATCTTTCAATAACCCCCAAAGAAAGAAATCTAAGGGGGTCAAATCAGGTGTTCGCGCTGGCCAGTCGATATCCATTCTATTTCCTATAACATTATCAAACTGTTCATGTAAATATTGTTTTACCTCGCGGGAATTATGCGCAGGTGCTCCATCGTGTTGGAAGTATTTAAGATTTCTAAAAATATGAAGTGGTAATTCATTTAAATATTCCTCTGTTAGAGTATTCCTTAGAAAATGAAGGTAATTATTCGCATTCAAATTATCTTCGTAAAAATATGGGCCAATAATTTTGCCACAAAAAATTCCACACCACACATTTATCCCAAATTGACGTTGATTTCTTCTTTCAGAAACAAGATGTGGATTTTCTCGGCACCACATTATGTTATTATGGCGGTTAAAAATACCATTGTTGGTAAATCTACTTTCATCACTGAATAAAATCTTTTTCCAGAAGTCTAGATCCTCTTCGCATTTTGAAATGTACCATCGACAAAATGTCATCCTTCTTTGATTATCAGCTGGATATAAAGTATTGCATATGGAATAATGATAAGGCTTTAAATTGTTACCTTTTAAAATAGCTCTTACAGTTTCCTTGGAAGTGTTGCAGTGATGTGCAATTTCTGCAGTTGAAGAATCAGGTTTAAAATTTACATAAGCCAAAACATTTATTTCAGTGTCTTCATTGAAGTTTCTTTCATCCTTAGGCTTTGAAAAAGAACCGTATAATCGTATATTATTTTCCAGCTGTCTAAATATTCTATGATGGGGTTGTCTTCGTTCCATGTAAGTTTCAAAATAAAGATTCGCTGCAGCTTGTGCATCTCGATTTTGGTTATAATAACAAAATAGCATATCATTTTTCTCTTCGTTGGTGTACATATTTGCAACACTATTATTTTGTATGCAGTATTAATAATAAACAATAAACTACTTAACAAAAACTAAAAATGTCACTTATGATCTGTCAATAATTGAATGCCAACTAGACGTTTTTAAAAATATCAGGAATCTTATTTTTTGTTTTATTTCCATAGCATTTTTGATGTGACAATAAACTTTCTTTAAAAACAACGATTATAATTTTATTACTTTTGTAAGGATAAAATATGGACTATGTTATATCATCTGAAAGAGAAAAAAGGGGACTTTCGGTTAATGTCACAGCCACCTATCCATTACATTTAAAAAAAATATATTTTACTGTGATTCTCAACCATTTTAAGAGATATATAAAAAGTAGCAAGTGCATGTCATTTTACATGAAAAATACTGCAAAAAACATGTGAAGCATTTTTCTCTAACTCTTCAAATGAACGAGCTACGAGGGATAATAGAAAAGTTGGATTTTTCGTTTTTTGTCAATAACTTTTCAACCTTCCCCCGTATATAATTTTTCGACTTACCGTAGAATTACTAATACGAAACTGCACTAATTTGCTCATTTAAGCGTTTTTGTATCTCTACTAATAAAAAAGTTACCCATGCAACGGGTCAAGAAATAGGGCGCCCTGTATACAGGGTGTCCCAATTTTGCTTGAACGACATCAACTTTAAAAATTTAAATGGAACACCCTGTATTTTTGTCGATTTTTCTATTCTTTGTCAAAAATAAACCCGACTTACCTATTTCAACTATAGTCGAATTTTGCGTAGTTTTCGAAATATTTGAGATTTGAAATTATCAACAACTAAAATTTGGCGTTTGGGTGGTAATTTCCACTTACAAAGCGTTCATGCAGATACAGAATACAACTTTTTTTAACACTTATACATGGTGGACATACTACGAAATCAATATTGCAACTTTATAATCTGAAAAAAGTCGATTTTTTTAAATGAAGCACCCATTATATAATTACTTTATGTTAAAGACAATGAAAATACCTATCATTCCATATACATATATATATAAATGAATATTTCATATAGCTTATAACCGCAAATAAATCATTCGAGGCGCTTAGATTTTGTGCATAAGTGGGTAAAATTTTAGAGCGGTAAGTCTAGCCTTCTTTTTTAATAGCAATGTGTGTACTCAGAAACACATGTTTACGATTTGTGCACATAACGCACTCTGAGGCCATTATGTAAAAAAATGTCCTACTCAAAAAAGTTGTAGATCACACCTCATATCGCCCCAAAACATGCTCTAGAAGGTGATATAGGTTTCATCTGCTCCACTATATGTGGACATAACATTGCAATGAACTTTAGATAAGCTAGGGATTGCAATATAACTTACCAGATTCTTTAAATTGTAAACTCTAATAGGACCCAGGTTGTGTATAAATATATTTTCTATATGTGAATAAATGAAAGAAAGCACTGGCTACTAACGTTTTACTTGGGGGATGTTTTAATAAAAAAAAGGCACATTATAAATACACCTAACTTTATTAAATTTGTATTTACAGTTATAATCACAGATATGACAGAAAAAAAATTAGAATTACAAGGAAATGAGAGTGCCAGGCTCGCCTAGAGCTCCTGTGGAAAAAGAGCATGGCAGAGAAACCCACGATCTTTACTCTTGACTACCCAAAATATATTATACAACCAACATAACAAGATTTGATAATAATTACAAAATTTAAAAGTGTATATAGTTTGGTCACTACTACATGTCACCTCATTCTAACAATGATACATAATTTCTCAAATAAAACTGAAGAGTTTGGGGTTAGTAAGGGGAAAAAGTACTGGGGTCCCATACGGGAGGCATCCCAGCTATAGTTGCAGGTTCGGAAAGAACTGTGTATTTTTCTTTTATATTATTTTTTTGTAAACAGTTAAATCCTTCACGGGCGAAAATGTTAGTTCAATCAACAAGGCTCTATCACACTCATGACATTTGGTAGATACAACCCATACATAATTATCTTAATTATTTATATTCCAAATGCAGGGACTATTATTCAGAAGTTATGTATAACAAAGGTCGACATTAAATTATTAAGGGTAGTCGCGACAATTTTATATATTTACATTTAAATGAATGTTAAAACTATTATTGGACAAGTAAAATGTTAACTATTTATGGTAAAAACCTTTAAATAGCAAAACTTACAAACATCAATTTTGGCGTCGTATCATTGAAACAAAACATTATTTTAATATGGAATGATCATAATATTACGTAGGAAAACTGGACAATAATAAATATATATAATTCATAGAGAACAGATTACCTGTTAATTTTCACTTTAAAACACTTTTTCTTCCTTAATTTTCGCTTCCCAAAACTTCTTTTTCAAATCTCCGCGTCTACCTTTTTTTCCTACCTTCCTTTTTTTTTCCAACTCTCTATGGGCTCTCCCAAAACCCCGCCAACTTTGGGGCGTTCCCCTATTGACAATCGCATTTCCTACTGAATACCTCCTACAGATAAGTACTTTGACTAAGACATTCCTGCCAACCTTACGTTCTAGTGACTTCCTCGTTCAACAGATGGCGAGAGCAGTATTGAGGCCACAGAATATAAACTAATTATACTTGTAGATATTCCTTGATTTTGGATGCCATGTCATGCCACCACAGACGCCCCTTTAAAAGATGGAGATGGTACGAACACATCACACGGCACAAAAATATCTTTTAACATACTCCAAATCCAAATCAATAATACTAGTAGAAACGACTAAACCTATGAAGCTCTATAATACAACTTTAGATTTGTAATATTGCACATCTCTGATATTTCTTGTTATCAAAAATAGAAACTGTGATGTTTTGTTTAAATATCAAATTGTTTTCAATAAATATCCTGGAAGGACGACTAAATACTTCCATAATATAAAATTACATGATCATACACCTTTTGTGAAGAGACCATATCCTATACCTTTCAGTTTACGTCCCCAGGTAGATAAATGCATACAGGAGATGCTCGAGTTGGGTGTTATTAAACGAGAAGCTGCTCCTTATGCAAGTCCCATGACGATTGTGAGAAAAAAAATTGCACTATACGTATCTGTTTAGACGCTCGTATGTTAAATTCAAAAATGGTCGCAGACCATGAGTCCCCTGTCCCGCCGGAGGAAATTTTCAGTAGCTTTACCAATATCAAATATATGTCTACTATTGATTTACGCTCTTCTTATCGGCAAATACCTCTCACTCCTGAAAGTACTCAGTATACTGCCTTCTTGTATAATGGTAAGACATACACTTATCAAGTATTACCATTTGGTCTTAAAATTGCAGTTGGGTCATTTACGAGGGCCATGGATATTATTCTTGGTCCCGAATTACAGACCTTTGTTTACAAATACGTGGATAATTTATTGGTTGTTTCAGAATCTTTTGAGGACCATTTGTCACATTTGGAACAATTATTTATTACCATTAATTTAGATAAAACTCTATTTGTCTGTAAAGAGGTTACATTTTTGGGGCATCTCCTTACTACCAATGGTGTGTTGGCGGATCCCCCTAAAATTTAGGCTATTCAGGAATTCCCAGTTCCATGTAATGTCAAACAGTTCAGGGCATTTCTCGGTTTGTGTAATTACTATAGGCGGTTCCGTAGGCTCTACAGCAATGAAATATATACTTTGACGACGTTATTACGGAAAAATATAAAATGGCAGTGGGGAGTTTTGGAACAGGAAGTTTTTGAGATAATTAAGTCCCTATTCTTGAAAACTGTCATGTTAAACTTTCCTGATTTTCAGAAGGTGTTTTTCTTACAAACAGATGGTTCTAGTGTGGCGGTAGGTGTCGAACTTTATCAACTTGATTCCGAAGGGGAACATTTAGTCTTGGGATTTGCAAGTAGATCTTTACATGGTCCGGAGTTGTTATATACCGTTACAGAAAAAGAGCTTTTGGCGATAATTTTCGGATTATGTAAATACCGAACATTAATTTTAGGGCATCGCCTTATTATTCGAACAGATCATCATGCTCTCAAGTTTTTAAAACATTGTCGACTGCTTAATGATAGACTGACTAGGTGGATGATGTATTTAAATGAATTCGACTATGAGGTGGAACATGTTAAGGGACGCGACAACATTGTAGCAGACACTTTGTCGCGATATCCTCCTGGAATAGGCGATGTATCGTTAGTTACGGAACGTTCTCCATTGGTGGTTACAACATCTTCCAACTATCTTATTGCATTTTTTGAAATGGATAATTTTAGTGAGTTGCAGGTACTGATGCAAGAATTTAGAGGACATCAACACCAAGATCCGTTTTTAGGTCCAATATGTCATTACTTAACAGGATTGTCAACTGTATTAAATCATTCCCAACTTCGACTACTACATCATTTTAGAATGCACGAAGGCGTTTTGATTTATTATGATTTCTTTTATGATCGACATAGATTGGCCATACCTGCTAATTTAATTCGACCTATCATTCAGGGATATCATGAACAATATGCTCATTTTGGTATATCTAAATTACATGCTATTATGGTACGTAGTCTTTATTATCCCAACATGCTTAGATGTATTCAATCTTTGGTGCGAAGTTGTGATCTTTGTCAGAAAACTAAATTTCTCCAGCAATACTCGTATTTGGAAGGTGCAAAACATTCTATAGTAACTACGTATCCTGGTTAACTAGTAACTGTTGATTATTATGGACCATTACCTGAGGGCCGTTCCAAGAGTGCATATATTTTCGTGGTAATTGATTCCTTTTCCAAATTTATTCTCTTATATCTATTACGACGAGCTCAAGCCAAGATTTCAGCTCTAAAAATTATTCAGGACTTTTCTAAGTTTGTTAAGGTTAAAACTGTTTTGTCTGATCATGGTACACAGTTCACATCCAAAATTTGGCAAGATCTATTGAAAAAGGACGGTATTTCACCCACTTTTTCATCTATACGCCATCCTCAGTCGAATCCCACTGAGCGAGTGATGAAGGAACTTGGTCGGTTGTTCCGTGCCTACTGTAATCAGTCACACAGGGGTTGGGTTTCTCAGCTTAAGAATATAGAAACACTGTTTAATGAAACTCCACATCAGAGCACTTGCTATGCACCTGTGGAAATTCTGTTTGGTAAAAGACAGTTAAATGATCTTGATAATATCATATTACCCTTACTTCCTAAGGTTCCTTCTAGAAGTGTGGAGGCTATCCAGAATGATGTTCGGCAAGCAATCCTGTCCCGTGTTAATCAGTCTAGACAAAATCATGGTAAATGTGATAAATTATTGATCGGAGATCTAGTGCTACTTCGTGAAAATCCTGTTTCTGATGCTTCCAGAAAAATTATTTATTATTTTATAAGTTTTGTCCTCTATATTCGGGTCCATACCGGGTATCAGCAAATCCATTTCCTAATGTCTATATTCTCGTTGACCCAAATTCTAATGAAGGTAACTACAATATTACAAATCTAAAGTTGTATTATAGAGCTTCATATTTTTAGTCGTTTCTACTAGTATTATTGATTTGGATTTGGAGTATGTTAAAAGATATTTCTGTGCCGTGTGATGTGTTCGTCCCATCTCCATCTTTTAAAGGGGCGTCTGTGGTGGTATGGCATGGCATCCAAAGGATGTGCAATTCCACTAGCTTAAGTTCATTGACATTACTCCGGTAGCTCAGGGAGATTTATGATACTACAGATAGAGCGTAGTATTCGTAGCACTGATTTGAGTGTTGACAATTTATTTGGGCACCAGGATAATTTTTAGTTATACGACACAAAAAGAAACAACTATATAAAATTTAGTTGAATACAATATAATCAATGAAGCAAAGATGATTACGACTGAATAATATGAAGTTACTATTAACAATAATAATTTAAAAATGATGTAATAGTTACTCGAAAAATGAAAAAAATGTGAAAAATGAAATTTTAAACTGGGCTAACTTTACAAAAAGTGTTGTGAGGTTTGTGACACTCTTACGATCTCGTTCCTTCTGTATGACGTCAGTACTCTCACCCTTAACCTGTCGCTGATGATTGGATCCACGTGAACTTGCCGTGGCCAAGTGGGGAAGCTAGAGCTCTAGTCCAGGTGACGGTCACGAGCTGACTAAGTCCAATACTTTTATCAAAGGAGCTGTAGCTCTTGCGGTCAGGTTACAGCAGGCTCGTCACAGAAGAGTACATACAAAGAATTGTTTATGTTAAGAGTGCCCCACAATTTACAAGATATACAGCATACGGCATACAAGATATACGGCGACAATTCAAGAGGTTATTCCTTCGACTATTCTAAGGATATTTTATCCTTTGATGATTTTTGAAAAAGCGCCGTGTTGCGAAGATATAGCGCGAAAAAAATTTTCAACATTTCCAATTTTGGTATTTTTGACATTATTAATGTAGGTGAAATAAAAGTATGGCGTACTACACTGGACGTATCAAGTAAAAGACATGTAAGAAAAAGGAATTGTTTTTTCTTACCAACATCCCGTGATACTTCGGAGTGATTATTTTGTATGTTGTGTTTTTGTAGTTTGTATGTGTCGCATTTGTTAAGAGTGATTGACGTTTGGCTAGTTGACGTGTAAACGCCTCTAGTGAAGTCCTCTATCATGACTCGCTATACGAATGCCGAGATGGCTGACATGCATTTTACTTATGGACTTGCTGATGGCAATGCATTAGAAGCTAGACGACTGTACATTGAATGATTTCCTGACCACAATGCTCCCGATAGAAAAATCTTTCAAAGTATTCATCAACGTCTTCGAGAAACGGGAACATTGAAGCGAAGTGGAGGACCAGGAAGGCCAAGGACTGTAAGAATGGTAGACGTAGAAGAGAATGTGCTGGACATGATAGAAGAAGATCCAGGTACTTCTACGCAAAGAACTGCAAATACTTTGAATGTAAGTAATTGGACTGTTTGGAAAATTCTGAGAGATAATTTGTTGTACCCATACCACATTCAACGCGTTCAGGCACTTCTTCCTGCGGATTTTGCTCCACGTATTAGATTTTGTCAATGGCTTTTGCACACATTGGTTGAAATCCCTCAACTACTTACGCTGATTCTTTTTACCGATGAAGCCAGTTTCTCGCGCAATGCAATAAGGAATTTCCAAAATAAGCATGTGTAGGCTGACGAAAATCCACATGAGATTTGTGAAGATCGGTTTCAACATCAGTTCTCGTTGAACATTTGGGTTGGAATTGTGGGTGACTGGCTAATTGGACCGGTATTTCTACCAAGAAAACTTACCGGCGAAGTATACCGCAACTTTTTGGAACAAACGCTACCTCAGTTTTTGGAGGATGTACCATTGGCTACAAGACAGTCAATGTGCTTTATGCATGATGGTGCACCACCTCATTTTATTGTAGTTGCTAGAGAGTTTTTAACAGCAGCATACGGAGATCGCTGGATTGGTCGAGGTGAACCTCACGTATGGCCTGCTCGATCCCCGGACTTAAACCCCCTGGATTATTTCCTATGGGGCCACCTAAAGTCATTACTTTATACTAGGCCAGTGGAAGATGTGGACGATTTAAGAGATCGGATAATTGCTGGGTGTAACTCATTAAGAAACGACCGTGGTGTTTTTAAAAGAGTTCTGGAGTCTATGAGGAGAAGATTGGATGGTTGCATCCGAGCTGGAGGTAGCCATTTTGAACAATTCTTGCAGGTTCAGAAATGTTACATGTAATTTTTAGTAATAAATTGTTATTTGTTGAAAATTTTTTTCGCCCTATATCTTCGCAACAAAGCGGTTTTTCAAAAAACATCAAAGGATAAAATATCCTTAGAATAGTCCAAGGAATAACCTCTTGAATTTTTGCCGCATGTTTAACTAACACCATGTATAGATCAACGTTGACGGCTATCGTAGTCAAGATTAAAAGTATAAATATGGTCCTGAAGGGAATGTACCAGCAAATCTGGTTTGGTAAAATCCACTGTGAATTCTCACAGGAATAATGATTAACAAATCAAAACAAAACCTGGAAGGTGTCAACCTTTAGTGACCCTGGCCAGAATGAAGCAAATAAAATTATCCAAAAAATTGCATTCAAAAGAACTGATTGATTACAGTTCAGCCACTCGACAATTATTCTTAATAAAAACTCAAATCATTAATATTTAAAGATACAATAGTTCAGAAGCAACAAAAAAAAATAAATAAAGAAACCCTGTATCATCTGACCCAAAATTCCAAAAACAACGGTTTCAGAACCGGTTAAACAAGGAAATACTCTAATTAGGTAAAAGAGAAAAATTATTCCATTAACATTTCAAAGACAGAGTGACAATTTATAAAAAATTCTTATTGATTTACTGTACAAATTTGTTGCCAAAGAACAATAATCAATGAATTTAAAATTATTAGGAAACAGGTTCCAGGACTGGCACTCTGTATTTTGTATTTTAGGGAAAGAGATAAAGAATAAGCAAGCGATAAGGATCGCTATTACTTGATTAGTGGTACTCTACAAGGGAATCTTTATGGCCTCGGCAATAGTTCGACAAGTTTCGTGTTCTTCAATCGGATAGAGAAAATACTACTAACAGTCCTAAAAACATTCAGAAATTTGACTAAAGCCATGAAAAATTATAAAAGAAGAAGATTTGATTAACATTAACCTCACATTTTCATTGTTGATTATTTTGTGCATATTTTTAAATGTTTAGTGGTTCTCTATATTTATATTGTACTGGTAATTTGTGGTTTCGGTAAATAGCGTTACATATGACTGTAATGAATATTGTTAAAAATGTTGCCAGTGCAAAGATTTCTTGTAAACGAACGCGAAAACATTGCAAGAATGCATGAAAATGCTTGGTCCCACAAACTTTTATAATTTTGTCTTGCGTCCAATCCAACAAATGATTTTGTAACCATCTCGGGATGTTCCAATAAAAAGTCAACAAGTACTGCCCATTGGTTTTGATTCATTTTTGGGGCCCGTGATGACATGTTTCTAGCTTATAGGTATAATTTATAAACTAATGTTATTACAATGGGAGTATGTAAACATAATTATCAGTCTCTAATTATTAATAATTTTGCTATAACTAAGCAATATAAAGAGGCAGGCAGGTAGGTAGTATTGTTTACTTTGCAATTTTTAACCCAAAACATTTTAATACCTACCAACTCAACCAAAAATCTTATTTTTAAAAATTTCTAAAATTAAATGCTTACCACAATATAATGCTAAACATTATACTCCCGTGCCCGTGTAATTAATCTATGCATTATACTGTGTGCTTACCTTCTTATTACTTTTCACTTTATAAAAACCAAATATCGCAAATCAAAATTAATAATAATAACGTAACCTCTTTTTCTTTTTCATCGAACTTACGCATGGACCAGAAAGAGACAGAATGATACGTCTCTTAAATAGAAAGACCTTTCAAGTTGTCGCTATCAGTCGCTTCTCTATCACCCCTTCGGTCATGTTCAGCTAGACACGGAAACGACCGAACCTAGTTACAGAGTACGAAATAGGGAAATGAAGGGAATCTTTATCGCAATTTTGTTACAGAGTGCCAGTCCTGTCTCCCAATCGGCGTGCATGTGAGTTATTAATTAAAATATCTACTCAGGTAGGCAAAGTAATACCACACTACCTCTCTACCTCTAACAAATGTAGATAAATGCAAAGAAACAAATTAATTAACCTATTGCAGAAATTACAATATAATAAATTTTCTTTAGCTTACAATCATATAGGTTGTAAAGCTACGATAAGAGAAGATAAGATAAAGATAAGATAAATGAAGTTAATTCTCAAAGGGCGCATACACGTGGTATTGAATAGTCGCAATCTGATTCAGACAAAATGGAGGCAAGAAAACTCAAATTTACTGGTTTCGAGAACCTATATTTTCTATAAATCTCCTGACTAGAGTACAACTTCACAAATTTATAAAATAATATTGAAACTGTATTCTATTGTTCTGAATCGTATAACTGCTCACCATATAGGGTGACAAAAAAAATTCTCAACTGACCACGCCTAAATAATTTACCTAAAATCCAGGTAAATCCTGATTCTAATTATATATGAAATATAATTACTTAATAATAATAACAAATCGCTATGATCATATTTCTGTACTAATAATAATAATCTCAAACAATAATGAAACATAATAAAATAGGTCAAATAAAATAACTCACATCTGCCTAGTATGGAAGCCTGGAACACTCTCTTTCGTTCCTTCCTAATTCACACGACGTGTTTGCTTGATTTTAGTGGGGCTACCGTTTACTAGCCAATCAGCGTATTCCAGCATATTGTATACAAAAATTGAGAACTGGCAACCAGGAATTAGGCTACTGGTTTATGGTGTTTTATGGGGTGCATAATAGTCAACCTAATGAAAAGAACCTCAAAAGGTACGTTACAACATATAGGTAGTAATATATAACATATAGGTAGCTGTTTACTCCTTGTCCTTAGAGTGAACATAAAAAACGCTGTAAAACCAGCTTGGAAAGTAGGTCAATGACCCGACAGTGCGATAGGTCAAGTTCGCGTGTAGGGACGTTCTTGCTTTTGATTATAAACAATAGATTTTTGCATGTTACATAATACCTAAGTGGGTTTTAAATTTATTTTTTACATCGATTATCAGTGATATAAAAACACAAAATTAAGTGTATCTACATTAGGTAGGTATTTAAATAAGAAACATTTTTCAGCCTCTATTAATAATAAACCGATTGAGTGTTGGTTTTTTATTTGCAATATTTCTGTAACGAAATGTAAAGGGTTAAATTCTTTCTTTCGTTGGTGTTTTATGTATACTTCAGTATTAATAGTATATTATTCAACGAGGGATAATGTAGGTAATAACTCACGGAGATGTAAATATAAATTTCGAAGAATAAATTATTATGAATTTCGTATCGTACAAAATAGTTTACCCATATCAACTAACTTCAGAAGAACTTTAATAACTATATTTTTGACAAGGCCATACATCCTTGCGGTGCTTGCTGATCAACAATAGCAATTTACGCAATTACACATCTTATGAATATTTCGCATTCAGTACATATTTTTAAATTATTATTGGCTGAAGTTAGTAATAAAAAACCAGAGTTGCTAAATTAGTCAATAAAACCGTTTGTATTATGACACCTAAATACAGTAAAATTCTAATTATTATTGTACTGGCTATGTTCTGCGAATATATTTAAATTTCGCCACGTTGCGCCTAGACCTGCTACTGAGTTTGATCAAGTGCGTATGAATCGAGGCCATCAGCGGTCAGCGACAGTCTAAATAAGTGGTTTAAGGGCGTAATGTTCGTCCGATTGAAAATATTTGCGAGAGAGCGCGTAAAGTTCGGAGAAGGACCTAGCTAGTGTCAATTCTCCACATCTTGATGATTTACGACCGCATTCAACATCTGTCCCGCCTCGATTACACTGTTAAATATCGAATTTATAATAAAATAATTGTATTTGAGTACCTACATAAGCATAATTATTGTTTGACTGATTTTATAAAGATTTTTATTTTTCCTTGTAAATTAGGAAAAATAAAATTCTGGTAATATTTCACGAGTATTCTTCAAAAAGTAAATGAAATATCTTATTAAAAATATTTTAATATTATATATATGTTATATATTATATATATGCTTTGTAAGTGTACACAAAATTAAGAGCACAAAAATTAGTTTCCAGTCTTTATTAAACTATAAAAATTATACTCAGGAGTTATGGTTTTAAAAGTTTGATTTATGTTTGTGAATTTTTTTATCTTTGATTAGTTTATACATTTTCTAAGGCGGTAAATTGAATGCTAGTTCAACTAAATGTGTTTTAGTGTTTCATATTAATTTGATAACTTAGACTAATAAATATTTTTAAACTTTATGTTGGATTGGCCCATTGGCCTAACATAATAAAATAATTAGCAAAGTATAGTTAAGGATCAAAAATGTTCTCATTCCTGCGGATTTAATTGCAGGCGTTTACACGCGGAGAAACGTGTAAGAATTGAGACTTCTAATTTAACCAAAATAAGTTTGAGAATGCAAAGCAAGGTTTGGTCTACGACACAGTAACGCCCTTTTTTAGAAAAAAAATTTTTACGAATTGTAAAACACGTCACAAAAATAGGTAATTTTAACCTTTCAGTGCGCAGCTATAAAAAGAAATTTTGAAAAAATACCTTTGAGGTCTCCTACATTGAACCTTTATCCAAAAGATGTTATTTACAAATTTCATTTTTTTTTAATTAACAACATCAGAATTTGTCATCTACGAAAGCAATTTTCTGTATAGAAGCCTAACTTCCGGGGTTCATATTTGTATATTCTACTAATAATTTTTTGTACCCATAAATTTTCTCGGGTTCCTGGCCCAGCTACCTGCTACACTGTAAAAATTTTAATTCTCTTTGAGTGTCAATACCTTCTCAAGATTTTACGATGTTTAAGATGTATCATCCATTTCAGCGTTGATTGAAATTGTAAATATTAATTTTAAATTAAAAATATCGTTTATATGTAAGCAATAAAAAATAAAATTAGGAATACAATGATGAATAATTTGTTATTTCCTGGATTTATCTGGATTTATTTATTTAAAGATAATGAGATGAAATATATAAATTAACACTAAAATTGGTAGGCTTAAATTTATATAGGTACCTTAGATAAAGAATATCATGTAAAAATTATATTTTTGTAGATACATATTGGGTGTTCCACGTAGACCTTCAATTAGACGTTTCTAGAATACTACGCGTAGTGGAATTCTGAAAATTTATATGGATGGATGGATTCTATGTCAAATTTAAAGGTAGGTTTCATAAGAATACCCTATCCCTAAACTCAACCCTATCCCTATTTTGGAAAAACATACATACACTTAATCTGCTTAACTGTCGAATTATTTTCGTTGCAGCAATAATGTCCAAATATCTTTAGGTATAGGGAATGCTAAACCAGCGTGAAGATAGCAGCCAGAGTTAGCAGCTAAAATCTCCGAATTTGGCCGAACACAGTTAAAGAAGTAAGAATACCAGAGAGTGACAACTTTTTTTTCTAATTTTCTTTCAATTCCCATACGTCGCAGATAATATTTAAGGGAACTCATAATACTAACATTTTCTATTAGGGTAGTAACTACAAACCCTTTTAATAAAATTTTAAATATATCTCGACTCGCCGACATACGATCTTCATGAAATTATTTAGATATATTTCTATTCAATATTAAAACAAAATTCAATTTATGCCGTTTAGTCATATATTTTTTTTAGGGTAGTTACTACATGCCCTCTAAATAGTATCAAAAATATCTCGGCGCGCACACACATTAGAGATGGTCGGTATTTCAATACCGCGATTTTGGAGCGGCATTTTAATGGAACCGTTCCATCGCGTTCCACATTAACGAAATAACCGGTTACTGAGTAACGATTGTGCTGTACTCGAAACACGGATTTCTTGTGATTCTAGTTTATTTTAAGAAATCCGTGACTGGAAAGTAACAAAAAAGAAAACTAATATGACACTACGCGGTATTTTATCGCGGTATTTTGTCGCGGTATTTTTCTGGAACTGTCGCGGAAGTAACGCGACAGAAGAGGAACCGGTATTCCCATCTCTAACACACATACGATCTTCATGAAATTTCGTAAATTAATTCCTATTCGATATTAAAATAGAATTGTATATATGCGGTCCACTCACAATTTTTTTTAGGGTAGTAAATACAAACCCTCTGAATATTTCGGCTCACAGACATACGATTTTCATGAAATTTCGCAGATATATTGCTATTCGATATTCAAACAGAATTCTGTATATGCGGTTCACTCACTATTTTTTTTTGGGGTAGTAAATACAAACCCTCTTAATAAAATCAATAATATCTAGGCTCACAGATATACGATTTTCGTGAAATTTCGCAGATATATTGCTATTCGATATTCAAATAGAATTCTCTATATGCGGTTCACTCGCAATTTTTTTTAGGGTAGTAAATACAAACCCTCTTAATAAAATCAGTAATATTTCGGCTCACAGACATACGATTTTCATGAAATTTCGCAGATATATTGCTATTCGATATCCAAATAGAATTCTCTATATGCGGTTCACTCACAATTTTTTTAGGGTAGTAAATACAAACCCTCTTAATAAAATCAGTAATATCTCGGCTCACAGACATACGATTTTCATGAAATTTCGCAGATATATTGCTATTCGATATCCAAATAGAATTCTCTATATGCGGTTAACTCACAATTTTTTTTTAGGGTAGTAAATACAAACCCTCCTAATAAAATCAATAATATCTCGGCTCACAGACATACGATTATCATGAAATTTCGCAGATATATTGCTATTCGATATTCAAACAGAATTCTGTATATGCGGTTCACTCACAATTTTTTTTTTGGGTAGTAAATACAAACCCTTTTAATAAAATCAGTAATATCTCGGCACACAGACATACGATTTTCATGAAATTCCGCAGATCTATTCCTATTCCATATTCAAACAGAATTGTGTATATGCAATTCACTCACATTTTTTTTAGGGTAGTAAATAGAAACCCTCTTAATAAAATCAATAATATCTCGGCTCACAGACATACGATTTTCATGAAATTTCGCAGATGTATTGCTATTCGATATTCAAACAGAATGTTGAATATGCGGATCACTCACAATTTTTTTAGGGTAGTAAATACAAACCCTCTTAATAAAATCAATAATATCTCGGCTCACAGACATACGATTTTCATGAAATTTCGCAGATATATTGCTATTCGATATTCAAACAGAATTCTTTATATGCGTTACACTCACAATTTTTTTTGGGGTAGTAAATACAAACCCTCTTAATAAAATCAATAATATCTCGGCTCACAGACATACGATTTTCGTGAAATTTCGCAAATATATTGCTATTCGATATTCAAATAGAATTCTCTATATGCGGTTCACTCACAATTTTTTTTTAGGGTTGTAAATAAAAACCCTCCTAATAAAATCAATAATATCTCAGCTCACAGACATACGATTTTCATGAAATTTCGCATATATATTGCTATTCGATATTCAAACAGAATTCTGTATATGCGGTTCGCTCACAATTTTTTTTGGGGTAGTAAATACAAATCCTCTTAATAGAAAAAAAAATATCTCGGCTCACAGACATACGATTTTCATGAAATTTCGCAGATATATTCCTATTCGATATTCAAACAGAATTCTGTATATGCGGTTCACTCACAATTTTTTTTTAGATTAGTATATAGAAACCCTCTTAATAAAATCAATAATATCTCGGCTCACAGACATACGATTTTCATGAAATTGCGTAGATATATTCTTATGCGATATTCTAACAAAATTCTGTATATGCGGTTCACTCACAATGTTTTTTTGGGGTAATAAATATAAACCCTCTTAGTAAAATCAGTAATATCTCGGCTCACAGACATACGATTTTCATAAAATTTCGCAGATATATTCCTATTCCATATTCAAACAGAATTCTGTAAACGCGATTCACTCACATTTTTTTTTCAGGGTAGTAAATAGAAACCCTCTTAATAAAATCAATAATATCTCGGCTCACAGATATACGATTTTCATGAAATTTCGCAGATGTATTGCTATTCGATATTCAAACAGAATGTTGAATAGGCGGTTCACTCACAATTTTTTTTTTGGGTAGTAAATAGAATCCCTCTGAATATCTCGGCTCACAGACATACGATTTTCATGAAATTTCGCAGATATATTGCTATTCGATATTCAAACAGAATTCTGTATATGCGGTTCACTCACTCTTTTTTTTTGGGGTAGTAAATACAAACCCTCTTAATAAACTCAATAATATCTAGGCTCACAGATATACGATTTTCGTGAAATTTCGCAGATATATTGCTATTCGATATTCAAATAGAATTCTCTATATGCGGTTCACTCGCAATTTTTTTTAGGGTAGTAAATACAAACCCTCTTAATAAAATCAGTAATATCTCGGCTCACAGACATACGATTTTCATGAAATTTCGCAGATATATTGCTATTCGATATCCAAATAGAATTCTCTATATGCGGTTCACTCACAATTTTTTTTTAGGGTAGTAAATACAAACCCTCCTAATAAAATCAATAATATCTCGGCTCACAGACATACGATTATCATGAAATTTCGCAGATATATTGCTATTCGATATTCAAACAGAATTCTGTATATGCGGTTCACTCACAATTTTTTTTTTTGGGTAGTAAATACAAACCCTCTTAATAAAATCAGTAATATCTCGGCTCACAGACATACGATTTTCATGAAATTCCGCAGATCTATTCCTATTCCATATTCAAACAGAATTGTGTATATGCAATTCACTCACATTTTTTTTAGGGTAGTAAATAGAAACCCTCTTAATAAAATCAATAATATCTCGGCTCACAGACATACGATTTTCATGAAATTTCGCAGATGTATTGCTATTCGATATTCAAACAGAATGTTGAATATGCGGTTCACTCACAATTTTTTTTTTAGGGTAGTAAATACAAACCCTCTTAATAAAATCAATAATATCTCGGCTCACAGATATACGATTTTCATGAAATTTCGCAGATATATTGCTATTCGATATTCAAACAGAATTCTTTATATGCGTTACACTCACAATTTTTTTTGGGGTAGTAAATACAAACCCTCTTAATAAAATCAATAATATCTCGGCTCACAGACATACGATTTTCGTGAAATTTCGCAAATATATTGCTATTCGATATTCAAATAGAATTCTCTATATGCGGTTCACTCACAATTTTTTTTTAGGGTTGTAAATAAAAACCCTCCTAATAAAATCAATAATATCTCAGCTCACAGACATACGATTTTCATGAAATTTCGCATATATATTGCTATTCGATATTCAAACAGAATTCTGTATATGCGGTTCGCTCACAATTTTTTTTTGGGGTAGTAAATACAAATCCTCTTAATAGAAAAAAAAATATCTCGGCTCACAGACATACGATTTTCATGAAATTTCGCAGATATATTCCTATTCGATATTCAAACAGAATTCTGTATATGCGGTTCACTCACAATTTTTTTTTAGATTAGTATATAGAAACCCTCTTAATAAAATCAATAATATCTCGGCTCACAGACATACGATTTTCATGAAATTGCGTAGATATATTCTTATGCGATATTCTAACAAAATTCTGTATATGCGGTTCACTCACAATGTTTTTTTGGGGTAATAAATATAAACCCTCTTAGTAAAATCAGTAATATCTCGGCTCACAGACATACGATTTTCATAAAATTTCGCAGATATATTCCTATTCCATATTCAAACAGAATTCTGTACACGCGATTCACTCACATTTTTTTTTCAGGGTAGTAAATAGAAACCCTCTTAATAAAATCAATAATATCTCGGCTCACAGATATACGATTTTCATGAAATTTCGCAGATGTATTGCTATTCGATATTCAAACAGAATGTTGAATAGGCGGTTCACTCACAATTTTTTTTTTGGGTAGTAAATAGAATCCCTCTGAATATCTCGGCTCACAGACATACGATTTTCATGAAATTTCGCAGATATATTGCTATTCGATATTCAAACAGAATTCTGTATATGCGGTTCACTCACAATTTTTTTTTGGGGTAGTAAATGCAAACCCTCTTAATAAAATCAATAATATTTCGGCTCACAGACATACGATTTTCATGAAATTTCGCAGATATATTCCTATTCGATATTCAAACAGAATTCTGTATATGTGGTTCACTCACAATTTTTTGTGAGTGAAAAAATTGTGGGTGAACCGCATATACAGAATTTTGTTTGAATATCGCATAAGAATATATCCGCGAAATTTCATGAAAATCGTATATCTGTGAGCCGAGATATTATTGATTTTATTAAGAGGGTTTGTATTTACTACCATAAAAAAAAATTGTGAGTGAACCGCATATTCAACATTCTGTTTGAATATCGAATAGCAATACATCTGCGAAATTTCATGAAAATCGTATTTCTGTGAGCCGAGATATTATTGATTTTATTAAAAGGGTTTCTATATACTACCCTCAAAAAAATTGTGAGTGAATCGCATATAGAGAATTCTATTTGGATATCGAATAGCAATATATCTGCGAAATTTCATGAAAATCGTATGTCTGTGACCCGAGATATTACTGATTTTATTAAGAGGGCTTGTTTTTACTACCAAAAAAAAAAAATTGTGAGTGAACCGCATATACAGAATTCTGTTTGAATATCGAATAGGAATATATCTACGAAATTTCATGAAAATCGTATGTCTGTGAGCCGAGATATTACTGATTCTATTAAGAGAGTTTGTATTTACTAGCCCAAAAAAAAGTTGTGAGTGAACCGCACATACAGAATTCTGTTTCAATATCGAATAGCAATATATCTGCGAAATTTCATGAAAATCGTATATCTGATCCGAGATATTATTTATTTTATTAGGAGGATTTGTTTGTATTTACTACCCTAAAAAAATTGTGAGTGAACCGCATATAGAGAATTCTATTTGGATATCGAATAGCAACATTTCTGCGAAATTTCATGAAAATCGTATGTCCGTGAGCCGAGATATTATTGATTTTATTAAGAGGGTTTCTATATACTACCCTAAAAAAAATTGTGAGTGAATCGCATATACAGAATTCTATTTGGATATCGAATAGCAATATATCTGCGAAATTTCATGAAAATCGTATGTCTGTGACCCGAGATATTACTGATTTTATTAAGAGGGTTTGTATTTACAACAAAAAAAAAATTGTGAGTGAACCGCATATACAGAATTCTGTTTGAATATCGAATAGGAATATATCCACGAAATTTCATTAAAATCGTATGTCTGTAAGCCGAGATATTATTGATTTTATTAAAAGGGGTTTGTATTTACTACGAAAAAAAAAATTTTGAGTGAACCGCATATATAGAATTCTGTTTGAATATCGAATTGGAATATATCTACGAAATTTCATGAAAATCGTATATCTGTGAGCCGAGATATTATTGATTTTATTAGGAGGGTTTGTATTTACAACCCTAAAAAAAATTGTGAGTGAACCGCATATAGAGAATTCTATTTGGATATCGAATAGCAATATATCTGCGAAATTTCATGAAAATCGTATGTCTGTGAGCCGAGATATTACTGATTCTATTAAGAGGGTTATATTGCTATTCGATAATCAAACAGAATTCTGTATATGCGGTTCACTCACAATTTTTTTTTTTTGTAGTAAATACAGTTTGATTATCGAATAGCAATATATCTGCGAAATTTCATTAAAATCGTATGTCTGTGAGCCGAGATATTATTGATATTATTAGGAGGGTTTGTATTTCTACCCTAAAAAAAATTGTGAGTGAACTGCATATAGAGAATTCTATTTGGGTATCGAATAGCAATATATCTGCTTAATTTCATGAAAATCGTATGTCTGTGATCCGAGATATTACTGATTTTATTAAGAGGGTTTGTATTTACTACCCAAAAAAAAAAAATTGTGAGTGAACCGCATATACAGTATTCTGTTTGAATATCGAATAGGAATATATCTACGAAATTTCATGAAAATCGTATGTCTGTGAGCCGAGATATTACTGATTTTATTAAGAGAGTTTGTATTTACTAGCCCAAAAAAAAGTTGTGAGTGAACCGCATATACAGAATTCTGTTTCAATATCGAATAGCAATATATCTGCGAAATTTCATGAAAATCGTATATCTGATCCGAGATATTATTTATTTTATTAGGAAGATTTGTTTGTATTTACTACACTAAAAAAATTGTGAGTGAACCGCATATAGAGAATTCTATTTGGATATCGAATAGCAACATTTCTGCGAAATTTCATGAAAATCGTATGTCCGTGAGCCGAGATATTATTGATTTTATTAAGAGGGTTTCTATATACTACCCTAAAAAAAATTGTGAGTGAATCGCATATACAGAATTCTATTTGGATATCGAATAGCAATATATCTGCGAAATTTCATGAAAATCGTATGTCTGTGAGCCGAGATATTACTGATTTTATTAAGAGGGTTTGTATTTACTACCCAAAAAAAAATTGTGAGTGAACCGCATATACAGAATTCTGTTTGAATATCTAATAGCAATATATCTGCGAAATTTCATGAAAATCTTATGTCTGTGAGCCGAGATATTATTGATTTTATTAGGAGGGTGTGTATTTACTACCCTAAAAAAAAATTGTGAGTGAACTGCATATAGAGTTCTATTTGGATATCGAATAGCAATATATCTGCGTAATTTCATAAAAATCGTATATCTGATCCGAGATATTATTGATTTTATTAGGAGGGTTTGTTTGTATTTACTACCCTAAAAAAATTGTGAGTGAACCGCATATAGAGAATTCTATTTGGATATCGAATAGCAATATATCTGCGAAATTTCAGGAAAATCGTATGTCTGTGAGCCGAGATATTACTGATTTTATTAAGAGGTTTTGTATTTACTACCAAAAAAAAAATTGTGAGTGAACCGCATATACAGAATTCTGTTTAATTATCGAATAGGTATATATCTACGAAATTTCATGAAAATCGTATGTCTGTGAGCCGAGATATTACTGATTTTATTAAGAGGGTTTGTATTTACTACCCAAAAAAAAAAATTGTTAGTGAACCGCATATACAGAATTCTGTTTGAATATCTAATAGCAATATATCTGCGAAATTTCATGAAAATCGTATGTCTGTGAGCCGAGATATTATTGATTTTATTAGGAGGGTTTGTGTTTACTACCCTAAAAAAAATTGTGAGTGAACCGCATATAAAGAATTCTATTTGGATATCGAATAGCAATATATATGCGAAATTTCATGAAAATCGTATGTCTGTGAGCCAAGATATTACTGATTTTATTAAGAGGGTTTGTATTTACTACCAAAAAAATATTGTGAGTGAACTGCATATACAGAATTCTGTTTGAATATCGAATAGGAATATATCTACGAAATTTCATGAAAATCGTATGTCTGTGAGCCGAGATATTATTGATTTTATTAAGAGGGTTTGTGATTACTACCCAAAAAAAAAATTGTGAGTGAACAGCATATACAGAATTCTGTTTGAATATCGAATAGCAATATATCTGCGAAATTTCATGAAAATTGTATGTCTGTGAGCCGAGATATTACTGATTTTATTAGGAGGGTTTGTATTTACTACCAAAAAAAAAAATTGTGAGTGAACTGCATATACAGAATTCTGTTTGAATATCGAATAGGAATATATCTGCGAAATTTCAAGAAAATCGTATATCTGATCCGAGATATTATTGATTTTATTAGGAGGGTTTGTTTGTATTTACTACCCTAAAAAAATTGTGAGTGAACCGCATATAGAGAATTATTCTATTTGGATATCGAATAGCAATATATCTGCGAAATTTCATGAAAATCGTATGTCTGTGACCCGAGATATTACTGATTTTATTAAGAGGGTTTGTATTTACTACCAAAAAAAAATTGTGAGTGAACCGCATATACACAATTCTGTTTGAATATCGAATAGGAATATATCTACGAGATTTCATGAAAATCGTATGTCTGTGAGCCGAGATATTACTGATTTTATTAAGAGGGTTTGTATTTACTAGCCCAAAAAAAAGTTGTGAGTGAATCGCATATACAGAATTCTGTTTCAATATCGAATAGAAATATATCCACGAAATTTCATTAAAATCGTATGTATGTAAGCCGAGATATTATTGATTTTATTAAGAGGGTTTGTATTTACTACCCAAAAAAAAATTGTGAGTGAACCGCGTATACAGAATTCTGTTTAATTATCGAATAGGAATATATCTACGAAATTTCATGAAAATCGTATGTCTGTGAGCCGAGATATTACTGATTTTATTAAGAGGGTTTGTATTTACTACCCAAAAAAAAATTGTTAGTGAACCGCATATACAGAATTCTGTTTGAATATCTAATAGCAATATATCTGCGAAATTTCATGAAAATCGTATGTCTGTGAGCCGAGATATTATTGATTTTATTAGGAGGGTGTGTATTTACTACCCTAAAAAAAAATTGTGAGTGAACTGCATATAGAGTTCTATTTGGATATCGAATAGCAATATATCTGCGTAATTTCATGAAAATCGTATATCTGATCCGAGATATTATTGATTTTATTAGGAGGGTTTGTTTGTATTTACTACCCTAAAAAAATTGTGAGTGAACCGCATATAGAGAATTCTATTTGGATACCGAATAGCAATATATCTGCGAAATTTCAGGAAAATCGTATGTCTGTGAGCCGAGATATTACTGATTTTATTAAGAGGGTTTGTATTTACTACCCAAAAAAAAATTGTGAGTGAACCGCATATACAGAATTCTGTTTGAATATCTAATAGCAATATATCTGCGAAATTTCATGAAAATCTTATGTCTGTGAGCCGAGATATTATTGATTTTATTAGGAGGGTGTGTATTTACTACCCTAAAAAAAAATTGTGAGTGAACTGCATATAGAGTTCTATTTGGATATCGAATAGCAATATATCTGCGTAATTTCATAAAAATCGTATATCTGATCCGAGATATTATTGATTTTATTAGGAGGGTTTGTTTGTATTTACTACCCTAAAAAAATTGTGAGTGAACCGCATATAGAGAATTCTATTTGGATATCGAATAGCAATATATCTGCGAAATTTCAGGAAAATCGTATGTCTGTGAGCCGAGATATTACTGATTTTATTAAGAGGTTTTGTATTTACTACCAAAAAAAAAATTGTGAGTGAACCGCATATACAGAATTCTGTTTAATTATCGAATAGGTATATATCTACGAAATTTCATGAAAATCGTATGTCTGTGAGCCGAGATATTACTGATTTTATTAAGAGGGTTTGTATTTACTACCCAAAAAAAAAAATTGTTAGTGAACCGCATATACAGAATTCTGTTTGAATATCTAATAGCAATATATCTGCGAAATTTCATGAAAATCGTATGTCTGTGAGCCGAGATATTATTGATTTTATTAGGAGGGTTTGTGTTTACTACCCTAAAAAAAATTGTGAGTGAACCGCATATAAAGAATTCTATTTGGATATCGAATAGCAATATATATGCGAAATTTCATGAAAATCGTATGTCTGTGAGCCAAGATATTACTGATTTTATTAAGAGGGTTTGTATTTACTACCAAAAAAATATTGTGAGTGAACTGCATATACAGAATTCTGTTTGAATATCGAATAGGAATATATCTACGAAATTTAATGAAAATCGTATGTCTGTGAGCCGAGATATTATTGATTTTATTAAGAGGGTTTGTGATTACTACCCAAAAAAAAAATTGTGAGTGAACAGCATATACAGAATTCTGTTTGAATATCGAATAGCAATATATCTGCGAAATTTCATGAAAATTGTATGTCTGTGAGCCGAGATATTACTGATTTTATTAGGAGGATTTGTATTTACTACCAAAAAAAAAAATTGTGAGTGAACTGCATATACAGAATTCTGTTTGAATATCGAATAGGAATATATCTGCGAAATTTCAAGAAAATCGTATATCTGATCCGAGATATTATTGATTTTATTAGGAGGGTTTGTTTGTATTTACTACCCTAAAAAAATTGTGAGTGAACCGCATATAGAGAATTATTCTATTTGGATATCGAATAGCAATATATCTGCGAAATTTCATGAAAATCGTATGTCTGTGACCCGAGATATTACTGATTTTA
Source organism: Pogonocherus hispidulus (assembly GCA_963924545.1). NCBI lineage: Eukaryota > Metazoa > Arthropoda > Insecta > Coleoptera > Cerambycidae > Pogonocherus > Pogonocherus hispidulus. The sequence goes on from OZ004695.1 coordinate 35,534,721, forward strand.
TTAAGAGGGTTTGTATTTACTACCAAAAAAAAATTGTGAGTGAACCGCATATACACAATTCTGTTTGAATATCGAATAGGAATATATCTACGAGATTTCATGAAAATCGTATGTCTGAGCCGAGATATTACTGATTTTATTAAGAGGGTTTGTATTTACTAGCCCAAAAAAAAGTTGTGAGTGAATCGCATATACAGAATTCTGTTTCAATATCGAATAGAAATATATCCACGAAATTTCATTAAAATCGTATGTATGTAAGCCGAGATATTATTGATTTTATTAAGAGGGTTTGTATTTACTACCCAAAAAAAAATTGTGAGTGAACCGCGTATACAGAATTCTGTTTAATTATCGAATAGGAATATATCTACGAAATTTCATGAAAATCGTATGTCTGTGAGCCGAGATATTACTGATTTTATTAAGAGGGTTTGTATTTACTACCCAAAAAAAAATTGTTAGTGAACCGCATATACAGAATTCTGTTTGAATATCTAATAGCAATATATCTGCGAAATTTCATGAAAATCGTATGTCTGTGAGCCGAGATATTATTGATTTTATTAGGAGGGTGTGTATTTACTACCCTAAAAAAAAATTGTGAGTGAACTGCATATAGAGTTCTATTTGGATATCGAATAGCAATATATCTGCGTAATTTCATGAAAATCGTATATCTGATCCGAGATATTATTGATTTTATTAGGAGGGTTTGTTTGTATTTACTACCCTAAAAAAATTGTGAGTGAACCGCATATAGAGAATTCTATTTGGATACCGAATAGCAATATATCTGCGAAATTTCAGGAAAATCGTATGTCTGTGAGCCGAGATATTACTGATTTTATTAAGAGGGTTTGTATTTACTACCCAAAAAAAAAATTGTGAGTGAACCGCATATACAGAATTCTGTTTGAATATCTAATAGCAATATATCTGCGAAATTTCATGAAAATCGTATATCTGTGAGCCGAGATATTATTGATTTTATTAGGAGGGTTTGTGTTTACTACCCTAAAAAAAATTGTGAGTGAACCGCATATAGAGAATTCTATTTTGATATCGAATAGCAATATATATGCGAAATTTTATGAAAATCGTATGTCTGTGAGCCGAGATATTACTGATTTTATTAAGAGGGTTTGTATTTACTACCAAAAAAATATTGTGAGTGAACTGCATATACAGAATTCTGTTTGAATATCGAATAGGAATATATCTACGAAATTTCATGAAAATCGTGTGTCTGTGAGCCGAGATATTATTGATTTTATTAAGAGGGTTTGTGTTTACTACCCAAAAAAAAAATTGTGAGTGAACAGCATATACAGAATTCTGTTTGAATATCGAATAGCAATATATCTGCGAAATTTCATGAAAATCGTATGTCTGTGAGCCGAGATATTATTGATTTTATTAGGAGGGTTTGTATTTACCACCCTAAAAAAAATTGTGAGTGAACCACATTTAGAGAATTCTATTTGGATATCAAATAGCAATATATCTGCAAAATTTCATGAAAATCGTATGTCTGTGAACCGAGATATTATTGATTTTATTAGGAGGGTTTGTGTTTACTACCCTAAAAAAAATTGTGAGTGAACCGCATATAGAGAATTCTATTTTGATATCGAATAGCAATATATCTGCGAAATTTCATGAAAATCGTATGTCTGTGAGCCGAGATATTATTGATTTTATTAGGAGGGTTTGTATTTACCACCCTAAAAAAAATTGTGAGTGAACCACATTTAGAGAATTCTATTTGGATATCAAATAGCAATATATCTGCAAAATTTCATGAAAATCGTATGTCTGTGAACCGAGATATTACTGATTTTATTAAGAGGATTTGTATTTACTACCAAAAAAGAAATTGTGAGTGAACTGCATATACAGAATTCTGTTTGAATATCGAATAGGAATATATCTACGAAATTTCATGAAAATCGTATGTCTGTGATTCGAAATATTACTGATTTTATTAAGAGGGTTTGTATTTACTACCCAAAAAAAAAATTGTGAGTGAACCGCAATACAGAATTCTGTTTGAATATCGAATAGGAATATATCTACGAAATTTCATGAAAATCGTATATCTGTGAGCCGAGATATTATTGATTTTATTAAGAGGGTTTGTATTTACTACCCCAAAAAAAAAATTGTGAGTGAAACGCAAATAAAGAATTCTATTTGAATATGGAATAGCAATACATCTGCGAAATTTCATGAAAATCGTATGTCTGTGAGCCGAGATATTACTGATTTTATTAAGAGGGTTTGTATTTACTACCCAAAAAAAAATTGTGAGTGAACCGCATATACAGAATTCTGTTTGAATATCGAATAGGAATATATCTACGAAATTTCATGAAAATCGTATATCTGTGAGCCGAGATATTATTGATTTTATTAAGAAGGTTTGTATTTACTACCCTAAAAAAAAATTGTGAGTGAACCGCATAGTCAATATTCTGTTTGAAAATCGAATAGCAATACATCTGCGGAATTTCATGAAAGTCGTATGTCTGTGAGCCGAGATATTCTTGATTTTATTAAGAGGGTTTGTGTTTACTACCCCAAAAAAAAATTGTGAGTGAACCGCATATAGATTATTCTATTTGGATATCGAATAGCAATACATCTGCGAAATTTCATGAAAATCGTATGTATGTGAGCCGGGATATTATTGATTTTATTAAGAGAATTTGTGTTTACTACCCCAAAAAAAAAAATTCTGAGTGAACCGCATATACAGAATTTTGTTTGAATATCGAATAGCAATATATCTACGAAATTTCATGAAAATCGTATGTCTGTGAGCCGAGATATTATTGATTTTATTAAGAGGGTTTGTATTTACTACCCAAAAAAAAATTGTGAGTGAACCGCATATACAGAATTCTGTTTGAATATCGAATAGCAATATATCTACGAAATTTCATGAAAATCGTATGTCTGTGACCCGAGATATTACTGATTTTATTAAGGGGGTTTGTATTTACTACCAAAAAAAAATTGTGAGTGAACCGCATATACACAATTCTGTTTGAATATCGAATAGGAATATATCTACGAGATTTCATGAAAATCGTATGTCTGTGAGCCGAGATATTACTGATTTTATTAAGAGGGTTTGTATTTACTAGCCCAAAAAAAAATTGTGAGTGAATCGCATATACAGAATTCTGTTTCAATATCGAATAGAAATATATCCACGAAATTTCATTAAAATCGTATGTATGTAAGCCGAGATATTATTGATTTTATTAAGAGGGTTTGTATTTACTACCCCAAAAAAAATTGTGAGTGAACCGAATATACAGAATTCTGTTTGAATATCAAATAGCAATATATCTTTCATGAAAATTGTATGTCTGTGAGCCGAGATATTATTGACTTTATTAAGAGGGTTTGTATTTACTACCCAAAAAAAAATTGTGACTGAATCGCATATACAGAATTCTGTTTGAATATCGAATAGGAATATATCTACGAAATTTCATGAAAATCGTATGTCTGTGACCCGAGATATTACTGATTTTATTAAGGGGGTTTGTATTTACTACCAAAAAAAAATTGTGAGTGAACCGCATATACACAATTCTGTTTGAATATCGAATAGGAATATATCTACGAGATTTCATGAAAATCGTATGTCTGTGAGCCGAGATATTACTGATTTTATTAAGAGGGTTTGTATTTACTAGCCCAAAAAAAAATTGTGAGTGAATCGCATATACAGAATTCTGTTTCAATATCGAATAGAAATATATCCACGAAATTTCATTAAAATCGTATGTATGTAAGCCGAGATATTATTGATTTTATTAAGAGGGTTTGTATTTACTACCCCAAAAAAAAAATTGTGAGTGAAACGCAAATAAAGAATTCTATTTGAATATGGAATAGCAATACATCTGCGAAATTTCATGAAAATCGTATGTCTGTGAGCCGAGATATTACTGATTTTATTAAGAGGGTTTGTATTTACTACCCAAAAAAAAATTGTGAGTGAACCGCATATACAGAATTCTGTTTGAATATCGAATAGGAATATATCTACGAAATTTCATGAAAATCGTATATCTGTGAGCCGAGATATTATTGATTTTATTAAGAAGGTTTGTATTTACTACCCTAAAAAAAAATTGTGAGTGAACCGCATAGTCAATATTCTGTTTGAAAATCGAATAGCAATACATCTGCGGAATTTCATGAAAGTCGTATGTCTGTGAGCCGAGATATTCTTGATTTTATTAAGAGAGTTTGTGTTTACTACCCCAAAAAAAAAAATTCTGAGTGAACCGCATATACAGAATTTTGTTTGAATATCGAATAGCAATATATCTAAGAAATTTCATGAAAATCGTATGTCTGTGAACCGAGATATTGATTTTATTAAGAGGGTTTGTATTTACTACCCAAAAAAAAATTGTGAGTGAACCGCATATACAGAATTCTGTTTGAATATCGAATAGCAATATATCTACGAAATTTCATGAAAATCGTATGTCTGTGAGCCGAGATATTATTGATTTTATTAGGAGGGTTTGTATTTACTACCCAAAAAAAATTGTGAGTGAACTGCATATACAGAATTCTGTTTGAATATCGAATAGGAATATATCTGCGAAATTTCATGAAAATCGTATGTCTGTGAGCCGAGATATTATTGATTTTATTAGGAGGGTTTGTGTTTACTACCCTAAAAAAAATTGTGAGTGAACCGCATATAAAGAATTCTATTTGGATATCGAATAGCAATATATATGCGAAATTTCATGAAAATCGTATGTCTGTGAGCCAAGATATTACTGATTTTATTAAGAGGGTTTGTATTTACTACCAAAAAAATATTGTGAGTGAACTGCATATACAGAATTCTGTTTGAATATCGAATAGGAATATATCTACGAAATTTCATGAAAATCGTATGTCTGTGAGCCGAGATATTATTGAATTTATTAAGAGGGCTTGTGATTACTACCCAAAAAAAAAATTGTGAGTGAACAGCATATACAGAATTCTGTTTGAATATCGAATAGCAATATATCTGCGAAATTTCATGAAAATCGTATGTCTGTGAGCCGAGATATTACTGATTTTATTAGGAGGATTTGTATTTACTACCAAAAAAAAAATTGTGAGTGAACTGCATATACAGAATTCTGTTTGAATATCGAATAGGAATATATCTGCGAAATTTCATGAAAATCGTATATCTGATCCGAGATATTATTGATTTTATTAGGAGGGTTTGTTTGTATTTACTACCCTAAAAAAATGTTGTGAGTGAATCGCATATACAGAATTCTGTTTCAATATCGAATAGAAATATATCCACGAAATTTCATTAAAATCGTATGTATGTAAGCCGAGATATTATTTATTTTATTAAGAGGGTTTGTATTTACTACCCAAAAAACAATTGTGAGTGAACCGCGTATACAGAATTCTGTTTAATTATCGAATAGGAATATATCTACGAAATTTCATGAAAATCGTATGTCTGTGAGCCGAGATATTACTGATTTTATTAAGAGGGTTTGTATTTACTACCCAAAAAAAAATTGTTAGTGAACCGCATATACAGAATTCTGTTTGAATATCTAATAGCAATATATCTGCGAAATTTCATGAAAATCGTATGTCTGTGAGCCGATATATTATTGATTTTATTAGGAGGGTGTGTATTTACTACCCTAAAAAAAAATTGTGAGTGAACTGCATATAGAGTTCTATTTGGATATCGAATAGCAATATATCTGCGTAATTTCATGAAAATCGTATATCTGATCCGAGATATTATTGATTTTATTAGGAGGGTTTGTATTTACCACCCTAAAAAAAATTGTGAGTGAACCGCATTTAGAGAATTCTATTTGGATATCAAATAGCAATATATCTGCAAAATTTCATGAAAATCGTATGTCTGTGAACCGAGATATTACTGATTTTATTAAGAGGATTTGTATTTACTACCAAAAAAAAAAAATTGTGAGTGAACTGCATATACAGAATTCTGTTTGAATATCGAATAGGAATATATCTACGAAATTTCATGAAAATCGTATGTCTGTGATTCGAAATATTACTGATTTTATTAAGAGGGTTTGTATTTACTACCCAAAAAAAAAATTGTGAGTGAACCGCAATACAGAATTCTGTTTGAATATCGAATAGGAATATATCTACGAAATTTCATGAAAATAGTATATCTGTGAGCCGAGATATTATTGATTTTATTAAGAGGGTTTGTATTTACTACCCCAAAAAAAAATTGTGAGTGAAACGCAAATAAAGAATTCTATTTGAATATGGAATAGCAATACATCTGCGAAATTTCATGAAAATCGTATGTCTGTGAGCCGAGATATTACTGATTTTATTAAGAGGGTTTGTATTTACTACCCAAAAAAAAATTGTGAGTGCACCGCATATACAGAATTCTGTTTGAATATCGAATAGGAATATATCTACGAAATTTCATGAAAATCGTATATCTGTGAGCCGAGATATTATTGATTTTATTAAGAAGGTTTGTATTTACTATCCTAAAAAAAAATTGTGAGTGAACCGCATAGTCAATATTCTGTTTGAAAATCGAATAGCAATACATCTGCGGAATTTCATGAAAGTCGTATGTCTGTGAGCCGAGATATTCTTGATTTTATTAAGAGGGTTTGTGTTTACTACCCCAAAAAAAAATTGTGAGTGAACCGCATATAGATTATTCTATTTGGATATCGAATAGCAATACATCTGCGAAATTTCATGAAAATCGTATGTATGTGAGCCGGGATATTATTGATTTTATTAAGAGAGTTTGTGTTTACTACCCCAAAAAAAAAATTCTGAGTGAACCCCATATACAGAATTTTGTTTGAATATCGAATAGCAATATATCTACGAAATTTCATGAAAATCGTATGTCTGTGAGCCGAGATATTATTGATTTTATTAAGAGGGTTTGTATTTACTACCCAAAAAAAAATTGTGAGTGAACCGCATATACAGAATTCTGTTTGAATATCGAATAGCAATATATCTACGAAATTTCATGAAAATCGTATGTCTGTGAGCCGAGATATTATTGATTTTATTAGGAGGGTTTGTATTTACTACCCAAAAAAAATTGTGAGTGAACCGAATATACAGAATTCTGTTTGAATATCAAATAGCAATATATCTTTCATGAAAATTGTATGTCTGTGAGCCGAGATATTATTGACTTTATTAAGAGGGTTTGTATTTACTACCCAAAAAAAAATTGTGACTGAATCGCATATACAGAATTCTGTTTGAATATCGAATAGGAATATATCTACGAAATTTTTTAAAAATCGTCTGTCTGTGAGCCGTGATATTATTGATTTTATTAAGAGGGTTTGTATTTACTACCCTAAAAAAAAATTGTGAGTGAACCGCATAGTCAATATTCTGTTTGAAAATCGAATAGCAATACATCTGCGAAATTTCATGAAAATCGTATGTTTGTGAGCCGAGATATTATTGATTTTATTAAGATGGTTTGTGTTTACTACCCAAAAAAAAAAAAATGTGAGTGAACAGCATATACAGAATTCTGTTTGAATATCGAATAGCAATATATCTGCGAAATTTCATGAAAATTGTATGTCTGTGAGCCGAGATATTATTGATTTTATTAGGAGGGTTTGTATTTACTACCCTAAAAAAAATTGTGAGTGAACCGCATTTAGAGAATTCTATTTGGATATCGAATAGCAATATATCTGCGAAATTTCATGAAAATCGTATGTCTGTGAGCTGAGATATTACTGATTTTATTAAGAGGGTTTGTATTTACTACCAAAAAAAAAATTTTGAGTGAACCGCATATATAGAATTCTGTTTGAATATCGAATTGGAATATATCTACGAAATTTCATGAAAATCGTATATCTGTGAGCCGAGATATTATTGATTTTATTAGGAGGGTTTGTATTTACTACCCTAAAAAAAATTGTGAGTGAACCGCATATAGAGAATTCTATTTGGATATCGAATAGCAATATATCTGCGAAATTTCATGAAAATCGTATGTCTGTGAGCCGAGATATTACTGATTTTATTAAGAGGGTCTGTATTTACTACCAAAAAAAAAATTGTGAGTGAACTGCATATACAGAATTCTGTTTGAATATCGAATAGCAATATATCTACGAAATTTCATAAAAATCGTATGTCTGTGAGCCGAGATATTATTGATTTTATTAAGAGGATTTGTATTTACTAAACAAAAAAAAATGTGAGTGAACCGCATATACAGAATTCTGTTTGAATATCGAATAGCAATATATCTGCGAAATTTCATTAAAATCGTATGTCTGTGAGCCGAGATATTATTGATTTTATTAGGAGGGTTTGTATTTACTACCCTAAAAAAAATTGTGAGTGAACTGCATATAGAGAATTCTATTTGGGTATCGAATAGCAATTAATCTGCTTAATTTCATGAAAATCGTATGTCTGTGATCCGAGATATTACTGATTTTATTAAGAGGGTTTGTATTTACTACCCAAAAAAAAAATTGTGAGTGAACCGCATATACAGTATTCTGTTTGAATATCGAATAGGAATATATCTACGAAATTTCATGAAAATCGTATGTCTGTGAGCCGAGATATTACTGATTTTATTAAGAGAGTTTGTATTTACTAGCCCAAAAAAAAGTTGTGAGTGATCCGCATATACAGAATTCTGTTTCAATATCGAATAGCAATATATCTGCGAAATTTCATGAAAATCGTATATCTGATCCGAGATATTATTTATTTTTTAAGGAGGATTTGTTTGTATTTACTACCCTAAAAAAATTGTGAGTGAACCGCATATAGAGAATTCTATTTGGATATCGAATAGCAACATTTCTGCGAAATTTCATGAAAATCGTATGTCCGTGAGCCGAGATATTATCGATTTTATTAAGAGGGTTTCTATATACTACCCTAAAAAAAATTGTGAGTGAATCGCATATACAGAATTCTATTTGGATATCGAATAGCAATATATCTGCGAAATTTCATGAAAATCGTATGTCTGTGACCCGAGATATTACTGATTTTATTAAGAGGGTTTGTATTTACTACAAAAAAAAAATTGTGAGTGAACCGCATATACAGAATTCTGTTTCAATATCGAATAGGAATATATCCACGAAATTTCATTAAAATCGTATGTCTGTAAGCCGAGATATTATTGATTTTATTAAGAGGGTTTGTATTTACTACCCAAAAAATATTGTGAGTGAACCGCATATACAGAATTCTGTTTGAAAATCGAATAGCAATACATCTGCGAAATTTCATGAAAATCGTATGTCTGTGAGCCGAGATATTATTGATTTTATTAAGAGGGTTTGTATTTACTACCCCAAAAAAAAATTGTGAGTGAACCGCATATACAGAATTCTGTTTGAATATCGAATAGCAATATATCTGCGAAATTTCATGAAAATCGTATATCTGATCCGAGATATTATTGATTTTATTAGGAGGGTTTGTTTGTATTTACTACCCTAAAAAAATTGTGAGTGAACCGCATATAGAGAATTCTATTTGGATATCGAATAGCAATATATCTGCGAAATTTCATGAAAATCGTATGTCTGTGACCCGAGATATTACTGATTTTATTAAGAGGGTTTGTATTTACTACCAAAAAAAAATTGTGAGTGAACCGCATATACACAATTCTGTTTGAATATCGAATGGGAATATATCTACGAGATTTCATGAAAATCGTATGTCTGTGAGCCGAGATATTACTGATTTTATTAAGAGGGTTTGTATTTACTAGCCCAAAAAAAAGTTGTGAGTGAATCGCATATACAGAATTCTGTTTCAATATCGAATAGAAATATATCCACGAAATTTCATTAAAATCGTATGTATGTAAGCCGAGATATTATTGATTTTATTAAGAGGGTTTGTATTTACTACCCAAAAAAAAATTGTGAGTGAACCGCGTATACAGAATTCTGTTTAATTATCGAATAGGAATATATCTACGAAATTTCATGAAAATCGTATGTCTGTGAGCCGAGATATTACTGATTTTATTAAGAGGGTTTGTAGTTACTACCCAAAAAAAAATTGTGAGTGAACCGCATATACAGAATTCTGTTTGAATATCTAATAGCAATATATCTGCGAAATTTCATGAAAATCGTATGTCTGTGAGCCGAGAAATTATTGATTTTATTAGGAGGGTGTGTATTTACTACCCTAAAAAAAAATTGTGAGTGAACTGCATATAGAGTTCTATTTGGATATCGAATAGCAATATATCTGCGTAATTTCATGAAAATCGTATATCTGATCCGAGATATTATTGATTTTATTAGGAGGGTTTGTTTGTATTTACTACCCTAAAAAAATTGTGAGTGAACCGCATATAGAGAATTCTATTTGGATATCGAATAGCAATATATCTGCGAAATTTCAGGAAAATCGTATGTCTGTGAGCCGAGATATTACTGATTTTATTAAGAGGGTTTGTATTTACTACCCAAAAAAAAAATTGTGAGTGAACCGCATATACAGAATTCTGTTTGAATATTTAATAGCAATATATCTGCGAAATTTCATGAAAATCGTATGTCTGTGAGCCGAGATATTATTGATTTTATTAGGAGGGTTTGTGTTTACTACCCTAAAAAAAATTGTGAGTGAACCGCATATAAAGAATTCTATTTGGATATCGAATAGCAATATATATGCGAAATTTCATGAAAATCGTATGTCTGTGAGCCGAGATATTACTGATTTTATTAAGAGGGTTTGTATTTACTACCAAAAAAATAATGTGAGTGAACTGCATATACAGAATTCTGTTTGAATATCGAATAGGAATATATCTACGAAATTTCATGAAAATCGTATATCTGTGAGCCGAGATATTATTGATTTTATTAAGAAGGTTTGTATTTACTACCCTAAAAAAAAATTGTGAGTGAACCGCATAGTCAGTATTCTGTTTGAAAATCGAATAGCAATACATCTGCGGAATTTCATGAAAGTCGTATGTCTGTGAGCCGAGATATTCTTGATTTTATTAAGAGGGTTTGTGTTTACTACCCCAAAAAAAAATTGTGAGTGAACCGCATATAGATTATTCTATTTGGATATCGAATAGCAATACATCTGCGAAATTTCATGAAAATCGTATGTATGTGAGCCGGGATATTATTGATTTTATTAAGAGAGTTTGTGTTTACTACCCCAAAAAAAAAATTCTGAGTGAACCGCATATACAGAATTTTGTTTGAATATCGAATAGCAATATATCTACGAAATTTCATGAAAATCGTATGTCTGTGAGCCGAGATATTATTGATTTTATTAAGAGGGTTTGTATTTACTACCCAAAAAAAAATTGTGAGTGAACCGCATATACAGAATTCTGTTTGAATATCGAATAGCAATATATCTACGAAATTTCATGAAAATCGTATGTCTGTGAGCCGAGATATTATTGATTTTATTAGGAGGGTTTGTGTGGTGAAATGATAGTCGTGTTATTCTTTCTATCACATTTATTAGACTATTTGAATCCAGAGAATTCCATGATTTTGCTAATAAATTCGTAACTTGATTAAAATACTTTACTAAATTGTCCCTGATATCTTGTCTCACTGCCTCGGCTTTTGGGACGTTCTTTTTTATAATTCTCTTAGCCTGCTTAATTATTTCACTTTTTAATTCTTCTAGCCTTAGAAATAATGCTGTCTTATCGACCGGCATGAAAAATAATCAAGGTATGATAATGACACAATTACATTTGCAGTAAATAAACTTATAGTTATTTATATAGACAAATCAAATTTAAAAAAAAAATATATATATATTTCCATAGTTTGTTATAAAAGATAAAAATCTGAAAAATGGTGAAAAAAGATAAGAAAAAAAATCACCAATAGTTTAAATCTAAACATACCGTTACTTTGTCAAACTTCTCACTCACAGTAGTTACACTCACTTGCAGACCTCTCTAATCCGTGCTTATTGAAGTAACAGATGCTGCCACTAGCTCACGTCTCACTTGTTTCTTAATATTGCGGCGATAGGCGTGAATTCCTTTAGCGACCAAGTAAATTATCATAATCGCCAGCATCAGGTACAATACTATTTTGACGTCTTTAGTAACATTGTACTCCGTTTCTTGGACAATGAAGTTGGAGTTTACAACCCCAGTTTCTTCAACTTGTTGATCTGTAGACTTTGTATTCCCCATTTGGAATAATGATGAGAATTGTGACCAAAACCAACCAGTAAATTTGGTGTTATTTTAAATTTATTGTGTTGGTGGTTTAAATTATTAGGTTTTACTTCAATAACTCAGTACCACTTGTTTGAAATTTTGCCAGATAATATATACCACATAAATATAAAACCAACATTTTTTCGGCAGGATCGCCATGTGGTGAAATGATAGTCGTGTTATTCTTTCTATCACATTTATTAGACTGTTTCAATTATTGTAATATTGATTTACGTGTTCGTGCATATTCTACATAATCAGCAAAATGGTTTAACACATAATTATCATTAATAGGTACATTCGTAATATTTGCCAGGAAACAAAGTTGCTTTACCTTAGTGCTGACAAAGGACAAAGATTGATTGACGCAATAAGGTTAATACACTTTAACCGTTACATTTGTATTTACTACCCAAAAAAAATTGTGAGTGAGCCGAATATACAGAATTCTGTTTGAATATCAAATAGCAATATATCTTTCATGAAAATCGTATGTCTGTGAGCCGAGATATTATTGACTTTATTAAGAGGGTTTGTATTTACTACCCAAAAAAAAATTGTGACTGAATCGCATATACAGAATTCTGTTTGAATATCGAATAGGAATATATCTACGAAATTTTTTAAATATCGTCTGTCTGTGAGCCGTGATATTATTGATTTTATTAAGAGGGTTTGTATTTACTACCCTAAAAAAAAATTGTGAGTGAACCGCATAGTCAATATTCTGTTTGAAAATCGAATAGCAATACATCTGCGAAATTTCATGAAAATCGTATGTTTGTGAGCCGAGATATTATTGATTTTATTAAGATGGTTTGTGTTTACTACCCAAAAAAAAAATTGTGAGTGAACAGCATATACAGAATTCTGTTTGAATATCGAATAGCAATATATCTGCGAAATTTCATGAAAATTGTATGTCTGTGAGCCGAGATATTATTGATTTTATTAGGAGGGTTTGTATTTACTACCCTAAAAAAAATTATGAGTGAACCGCATTTAGAGAATTCTATTTGGATATCGAATAGCAATATATCTGCGAAATTTCATGAAAATCGTATGTCTGTGAGCTGAGATATTACTGATTTTATTAAGAGGGTTTGTATTTACTACCAAAAAAAATTTTTGAGTGAACCGCATATATAGAATTCTGTTTGAATATCGAATTGGAATATATCTACGAAATTTCATGAAAATCGTATATCTGTGAGCCGAGATATTATTGATTTTATTAGGAGGGTTTGTATTTACTACCCTAAAAAAAATTGTGAGTGAACCGCATATAGAGAATTCTATTTGGATATCGAATAGCAATATATCTGCGAAATTTCATGAAAACCGTATGTCTGTGAGCCGAGATATTACTGATTTTATTAAGAGGGTTTGTATTTACTACCAAAAAAAAAAGTTGTGAGTGAATCGCATATACAGAATTCTGTTTCAATATCGAATAGAAATATATCCACGAAATTTCATTAAAATCGTATGTATGTAAGCCGAGATATTATTGATTTTATTAAGAGGGTTTGTATTTACTACCCAAAAAAAAATTGTGAGTGAACCGCGTATACAGAATTCTGTTTAATTATCGAATAGGAATATATCTACGAAATTTCATGAAAATCGTATGTCTGTGAGCCGAGATATTACTGATTTTATTAAGAGGGTTTGTATTTACTACCCAAAAAAAAATTGTGAGTGAACCGCATATACAGAATTCTGTTTGAATATCTAATAGCAATATATCTGCGAAATTTCATGAAAATCGTATGTCTGTGAGCCGAGAAATTATTGATTTTATTAGGAGGGTGTGTATTTACTACCCTAAAAAAAAATTGTGAGTGAACTGCATATAGAGTTCTATTTGGATATCGAATAGCAATATATCTGCGTAATTTCATGAAAATCGTATATCTGATCCGAGATATTATTGATTTTATTAGGAGGGTTTGTTTGTATTTACTACCCTAAAAAAATTGTGAGTGAACCGCATATAGAGAATTCTATTTGGATATCGAATAGCAATATATCTGCGAAATTTCAGGAAAATCGTATATCTGTGAGCCGAGATATTACTGATTTTATTAAGAGGGTTTGTATTTACTACCAAAAAAAAAATTATGAGTGAACCGCATATACAGAATTCTGGTTAATTATCGAATAGGAATATATCTACGAAATTTCATGAAAATCGTATGTCTGTGAGCCGAGATATTACTGATTTTATTAAGAGGGTTTGTATTTACTACCCAAAAAAAAAAATTGTGAGTGAACCGCATATACAGAATTCTGTTTGAATATTTAATAGCAATATATCTGCGAAATTTCATGAAAATCGTATGTCTGTGAGCCGAGATATTATTGATTTTATTAGGAAGGTTTGTGTTTACTACCCTAAAAAAAATTGTGAGTGAACCGCATATAAAGAATTCTATTTGGATATCGAATAGCAATATATATGCGAAATTTCATGAAAATCGTATGTCTGTGAGCCGAGATATTACTGATTTTATTAAGAGGGTTTGTATTTACTACCAAAAAAATAATGTGAGTGAACTGCATATACAGAATTCTGTTTGAATATCGAATAGGAATATATCTACGAAATTTCATGAAAATCGTATATCTGTGAGCCGAGATATTATTGATTTTATTAAGAAGGTTTGTATTTACTACCCTAAAAAAAAATTGTGAGTGAACCGCATAGTCAATATTCTGTTTGAAAATCGAATAGCAATACATCTGCGGAATTTCATGAAAGTCGTATGTCTGTGAGCCGAGATATTCTTGATTTTATTAAGAGGGTTTGTGTTTACTACCCCAAAAAAAAATTGTGAGTGAACCGCATATAGATTATTCTATTTGGATATCGAATAGCAATACATCTGCGAAATTTCATGAAAATCGTATGTATGTGAGCCGGGATATTATTGATTTTATTAAGAGAGTTTGTGTTTACTACCCCAAAAAAAAAATTCTGAGTGAACCGCATATACAGAATTTTGTTTGAATATCGAATAGCAATATATCTACGAAATTTCATGAAAATCGTATGTCTGTGAGCCGAGATATTATTGATTTTATTAAGAGGGTTTGTATTTACTACCCAAAAAAAAATTGTGAGTGAACCGCATATACAGAATTCTGTTTGAATATCGAATAGCAATATATCTACGAAATTTCATGAAAATCGTATGTCTGTGAGCCGAGATATTATTGATTTTATTAGGAGGGTTTTTATTTACTACCCAAAAAAAATTGTGAGTGAACCGAATATACAGAATTCTGTTTGAATATCAAATAGCAATATATCTTTCATGAAAATCGTATGTCTGTGAGCCGAGATATTATTGACTTTATTAAGAGGGTTTGTATTTACTACCCAAAAAAAAATTGTGACTGAATCGCATATACAGAATTCTGTTTGAATATCGAATAGGAATATATCTACGAAATTTTTTAAAAATCGTCTGTCTGTGAGCCGTGATATTATTGATTTTATTAAGAGGGTTTGTATTTACTACCCTAAAAAAAAATTGTGAGTGAACCGCATAGTCAATATTCTGTTTGAAAATCGAATAGCAATACATCTGCGAAATTTCATGAAAATCGTATGTTTGTGAGCCGAGATATTATTGATTTTATTAAGATGGTTTGTGTTTACTACCCAAAAAAAAAAAATTGTGAGTGAACAGCATATACAGAATTCTGTTTGAATATCGAATAGCAATATATCTGCGAAATTTCATGAAAATTGTATGTCTGTGAGCCGAGATATTATTGATTTTATTAGAAGGTTTGTATTTACTACCCTAAAAAAAATTGTGAGTGAACCGCATTTAGAGAATTCTATTTGGATATCGAATAGCAATATATCTGCGAAATTTCATGAAAATCGTATGTCTGTGAGCTGAGATATTACTGATTTTATTAAGAGGGTTTGTATTTACTACCAAAAAAAAAATTTTGAGTGAACCGCATATATAGAATTCTGTTTGAATATCGAATTGGAATATATCTACGAAATTTCATGAAAATCGTATATCTGTGAGCCGAGATATTATTGATTTTATTAGGAGGGTTTGTATTTACTACCCTAAAAAAAATTGTGAGTGAACCGCATATAGAGAATTCTATTTGGATATCGAATAGCAATATATTTGCGAAATTTCATGAAAATCGTATGTCTGTGAGCCGAGATATTATTGATTTTATTAAGAGGATTTGTATTTACTAAACAAAAAAAAAATGTGAGTGAACCGCATATACAGAATTCTGTTTGAATATCGAATAGCAATATATCTGCGAAATTTCATTAAAATCGTATGTCTGTGAGACGAGATATTATTGATTTTATTAGGAGGGTTTGTATTTACTACCCTAAAAAAAATTGTGAGTGAACTGCATATAGAGAATTCTATTTGGGTATCGAATAGCAATTAATCTGCTTAATTTCATGAAAATCGTATGTCTGTGATCCGAGATATTACTGATTTTATTAAGAGGGTTTGTATTTACTACCCAAAAAAAAAATTGTGAGTGAACCGCATATACAGTATTCTGTTTGAATATCGAATAGGAATATATCTACGAAATTTCATGAAAATCGTATGTCTGTGAGCCGAGATATTACTGATTTTATTAAGAGAGTTTGTATTTACTAGCCCAAAAAAAAGTTGTGAGTGATCCGCATATACAGAATTCTGTTTCAATATCGAATAGCAATATATCTGCGAAATTTCATGAAAATCGTATATCTGATCCGAGATATTATTTATTTTTTAAGGAGGATTTGTTTGTATTTACTACCCTAAAAAAATTGTGAGTGAACCGCATATAGAGAATTCTATTTGGATATCGAATAGCAACATTTCTGCGAAATTTCATGAAAATCGTATGTCCGTGAGCCGAGATATTATCGATTTTATTAAGAGGGTTTCTATATACTACCCTAAAAAAAATTGTGAGTGAATCGCATATACATAATTCTATTTGGATATCGAATAGCAATATATCTGCGAAATTTCATGAAAATCGTATGTCTGTGACCAGAGATATTACTGATTTTATTAAGAGGGTTTGTATTTACTACAAAAAAAAAATTGTGAGTGAACCGCATATACAGAATTCTGTTTCAATATCGAATAGGAATATATCCACGAAATTTCATTAAAATCGTATGTCTGTAAGCCGAGATATTATTGATTTAATTAAGAGGGTTTGTATTTACTACCCAAAAAATATTGTGAGTGAACCGCATATACAGAATTCTGTTCGAAAATCGAATAGCAATACATCTGCGAAATTTCATGAAAATCGTATGTCTGTGAGCCGAGATATTATTGATTTTATTAAGAGGGTTTGTATTTACTACCCCAAAAAAAAAATTGTGAGTGAACCGCATATACAGAATTCTGTTTGAATATCGAATAGCAATATATCTGCGAAATTTCATGAAAATCGTATATCTGATCCGAGATATTATTGATTTTATTAGGAGGGTTTGTTTGTATTTACTACCCTAAAAAAATTGTGAGTGAACCGCATATAGAGAATTCTATTTGGATATCGAATAGCAATATATCTGCGAAATTTCATGAAAATCGTATGTCTGTGACCCGAGATATTACTGATTTTATTAAGAGGGTTTGTATTTACTACCAAAAAAAAATTGTGAGTGAACCGCATATACACAATTCTGTTTGAATATCGAATAGCAATATATCTACGAGATTTCATGAAAATCGTATGTCTGTGAGCCGAGATATTACTGATTTTATTAAGAGGGTTTATATTTACTAGCCCAAAAAAAAGTTGTGAGTGAATCGCATATACAGAATTCTGTTTCAATATCGAATAGAAATATATCCACGAAATTTCATTAAAATCGTATGTATGTAAGCCGAGATATTATTGATTTTATTAAGAGGGTTTGTATTTACTACCCAAAAAAAAATTGTGAGTGAACCGCGTATACAGAATTCTGTTTAATTATCGAATAGGAATATACCTACGAAATTTCATGAAAATCGTATGTCTGTGAGCCGAGAAATTATTGATTTTATTAGGAGGGTGTGTATTTACTACCCTAAAAAAAAATTGTGAGTGAACTGCATATAGAGTTCTATTTGGATATCGAATAGCAATATATCTGCGTAATTTCATGAAAATCGTATATCTGATCCGAGATATTATTGATTTTATTACGAGGGTTTGTTTGTATTTACTACCCTAAAAAAATTGTGAGTGAACCGCATATAGAGAATTCTATTTGGATATCGAATAGCAATATATCTGCGAAATTTCAGAAAAATCGTATGTCTGTGAGCCGAGATATTACTGATTTTATTAAGAGGGTTTGTATTTACTACCAAAAAAATAATGTGAGTGAACTGCATATGCAGAATTCTGTTTGAATATCGAATAGGAATATATCTACGAAATTTCATGAAAATCGTATGTCTGTGAGCCGAGATATTACTGATTTTATTAAGAGGGTTTGTATTTACTACCAAAAAAAAAAAATTGTGAGTGAACCGCATATACAGAATTCTGTTTGAATATTTAATAGCAATATATCTGCGAAATTTCATGCAATTCGTATGTCTGTGAGCCGAGATATTATTGATTTTATTAGGAGGGTTTGTGTTTACTTCCCTAAAAAAAATTGTGAGTGAACCGCATATAAAGAATTCTATTTGGATATCGAATAGCAATATATATGCGAAATTTCATGAAAATCGTATGTCTGTGAGCCGAGATATTACTGATTTTATTAAGAGGGTTTGTATTTACTACCAAAAAAATAATGTGAGTGAACTGCATATACAGAATTCTGTTTGAATATCGAATAGGAATATATCTACGAAATTTCATGAAAATCGTATGTCTGTGAGCCGAGATATTACTGATTTTATTAAGAGGGTTTGTATTTACTACCCAAAAAAAAAAATTGTGAGTGAACCGCATATACAGAATTCTGTTTGAATATTTAATAGCAATATATCTGCGAAATTTCATGAAAATCGTATGTCTGTGAGCCGAGATATTATTGATTTTATTAGGAGGGTTTGTGTTTACTACCCTAAAAAAATTGTGAGTGAACCGCATATATAGAATTCTATTTGGATATCGAATAGCAATATATATGCGAAATTTCATGAAAATCGTATGTCTGTGAGCCGAGATATTACTGATTTTATTAAGAGGGTTTGTATTTACTACCCAAAAAAAAATTGTGAGTGAACCGCATATACAGAATTCTGTTTGAATATCTAATAGCAATATATCTGCGAAATTTCATGAAAATCGTATGTCTGTGAGCCGAGAAATTATTGATTTTATTAGGAGGGTGTGTATTTACTACCCTAAAAAAAAATTGTGAGTGAACTGCATATAGAGTTCTATTTGGATATCGAATAGCAATATATCTGCGTAATTTCATGAAAATCGTATATCTGATCCGAGATATTATTGATTTTATTACGAGGGTTTGTTTGTATTTACTACCCTAAAAAAATTGTGAGTGAACCGCATATAGAGAATTCTATTTGGATATCGAATAGCAATATATCTGCGAAATTTCAGAAAAATCGTATGTCTGTGAGCCGAGATATTACTGATTTTATTAAGAGGGTTTGTATTTACTACCAAAAAAATAATGTGAGTGAACTGCATATGCAGAATTCTATTTGAATATCGAATAGGAATATATCTACGAAATTTCATGAAAATCGTATGTCTGTGAGCCGAGATATTACTGATTTTATTAAGAGGGTTTGTATTTACTACCAAAAAAAAAAAATTGTGAGTGAACCGCATATACAGAATTCTGTTTGAATATTTAATAGCAATATATCTGCGAAATTTCATGCAATTCGTATGTCTGTGAGCCGAGATATTATTGATTTTATTAGGAGGGTTTGTGTTTACTACCCTAAAAAAAATTGTGAGTGAACCGCATATAAAGAATTCTATTTGGATATCGAATAGCAATATATATGCGAAATTTCATGAAAATCGTATGTCTGTGAGCCGAGATATTACTGATTTTATTAAGAGGGTTTGTATTTACTACCAAAAAAATAATGTGAGTGAACTGCATATACAGAATTCTGTTTGAATATCGAATAGGAATATATCTACGAAATTTCATGAAAATCGTATGTCTGTGAGCCGAGATATTACTGATTTTATTAAGAGGGTTTGTATTTACTACCCAAAAAAAAAAATTGTGAGTGAACCGCATATACAGAATTCTGTTTGAATATTTAATAGCAATATATCTGCGAAATTTCATGAAAATCGTATGTCTGTGAGCCGAGATATTATTGATTTTATTAGGAGGGTTTGTGTTTACTACCCTAAAAAAATTGTGAGTGAACCGCATATATAGAATTCTATTTGGATATCGAATAGCAATATATATGCGAAATTTCATGAAAATCGTATGTCTGTGAGCCGAGATATTACTGATTTTATTAAGAGGGTTTGTATTTACTACCAAAAAAATAATGTGAGTGAACTGCATATACAGAATTCTGTTTGAATATCGAATAGGAATATATCTACGAAATTTCATGAAAATCGTATGTCTGTGAGCCGAGATATTATTGATTTTATTAAGAAGGTTTGTGTTTACTACCCAAAAAAAAAATTGTGAGTGAACAGCATATACGGAATTCTGTTTGAATATCGAATAGCAATATATCTGTGAAATTTCATGAAAATCGTATGTCTGTGAGCCGAGATATTATTGATTTTATTAGGAGTGTTTGTATTTACCACCCTAAAAAAAATTGTGAGTGAACCGCATTTAGAGAATTCTATTTGGATATCGAATAGCAATATATCTGCAAAATTTCATGAAAATCGTATGTCTGTGAGCCGAGATATTACTGATTTTATTAGGAGGATTTGTATTTACTACCAAAAAAAAAATTGTGAGTGAACTGCATATACAGAATTCTGTTTGAATATCGAATAGGAATATATCTACGAAATTTCATGAAAATCGTATGTCTGTGAGCGGAGATATTACTGATTTTATTAAGAGGGTTTGTATTTACTACCCAAAAAAAAATTGTGAGTGAACCGCATATACAGAATTCTGTTTGAATATCTAATAGCAATATATCTGCGAAATTTCATGAAAATCGTATGTCTGTGAGCCGAGAAATTATTGATTTTATTAGGAGGGTGTGTATTTACTACCCTAAAAAAAAATTGTGAGTGAACTGCATATAGAGTTCTATTTGGATATCGAATAGCAATATATCTGCGTAATTTCATGAAAATCGTATATCTGATCCGAGATATTATTGATTTTATTACGAGGGTTTGTTTGTATTTACTACCCTAAAAAAATTGTGAGTGAACCGCATATACAGAATTCTATTTGGATATCGAATAGCAATATATCTGCGAAATTTCATGAAAATCGTATGTCTGTGAGCCGAGAAATTATTGATTTTATTAGGAGGGTGTGTATTTACTACCCTAAAAAAAAATTGTGAGTGAACTGCATATAGAGTTCTATTTGGATATCGAATAGCAATATATCTGCGTAATTTCATGAAAATCGTATATCTGATCCGAGATATTATTGATTTTATTACGAGGGTTTGTTTGTATTTACTACCCTAAAAAAATTGTGAGTGAACCGCATATAGAGAATTCTATTTGGATATCGAATAGCAATATATATGCGAAATTTCATGAAAATCGTATGTCTGTGAGCCGAGATATTACTGATTTTATTAAGAGGGTTTGTATTTACTACCAAAAAAATAATGTGAGTGAACTGCATATACAGAATTCTGTTTGAATATCGAATAGGAATATATCTACGAAATTTCATGAAAATCGTATGTCTGTGAGCCGAGATATTACTGATTTTATTAAGAGGGTTTGTATTTACTACCCAAAAAAAAAAATTGTGAGTGAACCGCATATACAGAATTCTGTTTGAATATTTAATAGCAATATATCTGCGAAATTTCATGAAAATCGTATGTCTGTGAGCCGAGATATTATTGATTTTATTAGGAGGGTTTGTGTTTACTACCCTAAAAAAATTGTGAGTGAACCGCATATATAGAATTCTATTTGGATATCGAATAGCAATATATATGCGAAATTTCATGAAAATCGTATGTCTGTGAGCCGAGATATTACTGATTTTATTAAGAGGGTTTGTATTTACTACCAAAAAAATAATGTGAGTGAACTGCATATACAGAATTCTGTTTGAATATCGAATAGGAATATATCTACGAAATTTCATGAAAATCGTATGTCTGTGAGCCGAGATATTATTGATTTTATTAAGAAGGTTTGTGTTTACTACCCAAAAAAAAAATTGTGAGTGAACAGCATATACGGAATTCTGTTTGAATATCGAATAGCAATATATCTGTGAAATTTCATGAAAATCGTATGTCTGTGAGCCGAGATATTATTGATTTTATTAGGAGTGTTTGTATTTACCACCCTAAAAAAAATTGTGAGTGAACCGCATTTAGAGAATTCTATTTGGATATCGAATAGCAATATATCTGCAAAATTTCATGAAAATCGTATGTCTGTGAGCCGAGATATTACTGATTTTATTAGGAGGATTTGTATTTACTACCAAAAAAAAAATTGTGAGTGAACTGCATATACAGAATTCTGTTTGAATATCGAATAGGAATATATCTACGAAATTTCATGAAAATCGTATGTCTGTGAGCGGAGATATTACTGATTTTATTAAGAGGGTTTGTATTTACTACCCAAAAAAAAATTGTGAGTGAACCGCATATACAGAATTCTGTTTGAATATCTAATAGCAATATATCTGCGAAATTTCATGAAAATCGTATGTCTGTGAGCCGAGAAATTATTGATTTTATTAGGAGGGTGTGTATTTACTACCCTAAAAAAAAATTGTGAGTGAACTGCATATAGAGTTCTATTTGGATATCGAATAGCAATATATCTGCGTAATTTCATGAAAATCGTATATCTGATCCGAGATATTATTGATTTTATTACGAGGGTTTGTTTGTATTTACTACCCTAAAAAAATTGTGAGTGAACCGCATATAGAGAATTCTATTTGGATATCGAATAGCAATATATCTGCGAAATTTCAGGAAAATCGTATGTCTGTGAGCCGAGATATTACTGATTTTATTAAGAGGGTTTGTATTTACTACCAAAAAAATAATGTGAGTGAACTGCATATGCAGAATTCTGTTTGAATATCGAATAGGAATATATCTACGAAATTTCATGAAAATCGTATGTCTGTGAGCCGAGATATTACTGATTTTATTAAGAGGGTTTGTATTTACTACCAAAAAAAAAAAATTGTGAGTGAATCGCATATACAGAATTCTGTTTGAATATTTAATAGCAATATATCTGCGAAATTTCATGCAATTCGTATGTCTGTGAGCCGAGATATTATTGATTTTATTAGGAGGGTTTGTGTTTACTACCCTAAAAAAAATTGTGAGTGAACCGCATATAAAGAATTCTATTTGGATATCGAATAGCAATATATATGCGAAATTTCATGAAAATCGTATGTCTGTGAGCCGAGATATTACTGATTTTATTAAGAGGGTTTGTATTTACTACCAAAAAAATAATGTGAGTGAACTGCATATACAGAATTCTGTTTGAATATCGAATAGGAATATATCTACGAAATTTCATGAAAATCGTATGTCTGTGAGCCGAGATATTACTGATTTTATTAAGAGGGTTTGTATTTACTACCCAAAAAAAAAAATTGTGAGTGAACCGCATATACAGAATTCTGTTTGAATATTTAATAGCAATATATCTGCGAAATTTCATGAAAATCGTATGTCTGTGAGCCGAGATATTATTGATTTTATTAGGAGGGTTTGTGTTTACTACCCTAAAAAAATTGTGAGTGAACCGCATATATAGAATTCTATTTGGATATCGAATAGCAATATATATGCGAAATTTCATGAAAATCGTATGTCTGTGAGCCGAGATATTACTGATTTTATTAAGAGGGTTTGTATTTACTACCAAAAAAATAATGAGAGTGAACTGCATATATAGAATTCTGTTTGAATATCGAATAGGAATATATCTACGAAATTTCATGAAAATCGTATGTCTGTGAGCCGAGATATTATTGATTTTATTAAGAAGGTTTGTGTTTACTACCCAAAAAAAAAATTGTGAGTGAACAGCATATACGGAATTCTGTTTGAATATCGAATAGCAATATATCTGTGAAATTTCATGAAAATCGTATGTCTGTGAGCCGAGATATTATTGATTTTATTAGGAGTGTTTGTATTTACCACCCTAAAAAAAATTGTGAGTGAACCGCATTTAGAGAATTCTAATTGGATATCGAATAGCAATATATCTGCAAAATTTCATGAAAATCGTATGTCTGTGAGCCGAGATATTACTGATTTTATTAGGAGGATTTGTATTTACTACCAAAAAAAAAATTGTGAGTGAACTGCATATACAGAATTCTGTTTGAATATCGAATAGGAATATATCTACGAAATTTCATGAAAATCGTATGTCTGTGAGCGGAGATATTACTGATTTTATTAAGAGGGTTTGTATTTACTACCCAAAAAAAAATTGTGAGTGAACCGCATATACAGAATTCTGTTTGAATATCTAATAGCAATATATCTGCGAAATTTCATGAAAATCGTATGTCTGTGAGCCGAGAAATTATTGATTTTATTAGGAGGGTGTGTATTTACTACCCTAAAAAAAAATTGTGAGTGAACTGCATATAGAGTTCTATTTGGATATCGAATAGCAATATATCTGCGTAATTTCATGAAAATCGTATATCTGATCCGAGATATTATTGATTTTATTACGAGGGTTTGTTTGTATTTACTACCCTAAAAAAATTGTGAGTGAACCGCATATAGAGAATTCTATTTGGATATCGAATAGCAATATATCTGCGAAATTTCAGGAAAATCGTATGTCTGTGAGCCGAGATATTACTGATTTTATTAAGAGGGTTTGTATTTACTACCAAAAAAATAATGTGAGTGAACTGCATATGCAGAATTCTGTTTGAATATCGAATAGGAATATATCTACGAAATTTCATGAAAATCGTATGTCTGTGAGCCGAGATATTACTGATTTTATTAAGAGGGTTTGTATTTACTACCAAAAAAATAATGTGAGTGAACTGCATATACAGAATTCTGTTTGAATATCGAATAGGAATATATCTACGAAATTTCATGAAAATCGTATGTCTGTGAGCCGAGATATTACTGATTTTATTAAGAGGGTTTGTATTTACTACCCAAAAAAAAAAATTGTGAGTGAACCGCATATACAGAATTCTGTTTGAATATTTAATAGCAATATATCTGCGAAATTTCATGAAAATCGTATGTCTGTGAGCCGAGATATTATTGATTTTATTAGGAGGGTTTGTGTTTACTACCCTAAAAAAATTGTGAGTGAACCGCATATATAGAATTCTATTTGGATATCGAATAGCAATATATATATGCGAAATTTCATGAAAATCGTATGTCTGTGAGCCGAGATATTACTGATTTTATTAAGAGGGTTTGTATTTACTACCAAAAAAATAATGTGAGTGAACTGCATATACAGAATTCTGTTTGAATATCGAATAGGAATATATCTACGAAATTTCATGAAAATCGTATGTCTGTGAGCCGAGATATTATTGATTTTATTAAGAAGGTTTGTGTTTACTACCCAAAAAAAAAATTGTGAGTGAACAGCATATCCGGAATTCTGTTTGAATATCGAATAGCAATATATCTGTGAAATTTCATGAAAATCGTATGTCTGTGAGCCGAGATATTATTGATTTTATTAGGAGTGTTTGTATTTACCACCCTAAAAAAAATTGTGAGTGAACCGCATTTAGAGAATTCTATTTGGATATCGAATAGCAATATATCTGCAAAATTTCATGAAAATCGTATGTCTGTGAGCCGAGATATTACTGATTTTATTAGGAGGATTTGTATTTACTACCAAAAAAAAAATTGTGAGTGAACTGCATATACAGAATTCTGTTTGAATATCGAATAGGAATATATCTACGAAATTTCATGAAAATCGTATGTCTGTGATCCGAAATATTACTGATTTTATTAAGAGGGTTTGTATTTACTACCCAAAAAAAAAATTGTGAGTGAACCGCATTACAGAATTCTGTTTGAATATCGAATAGGAATATATCTACGAAATTTCATGAAAATCGTATATCTGTGAGCCGAGAAATTATTGATTTTATTAGGAGGGTGTGTATTTACTACCCTAAAAAAAATTGTGAGTGAACTGCATATAGAGTTCTATTTGGATATCGAATAGCAATATATCTGCGTAATTTCATGAAAATCGTATATCTGATCCGAGATATTATTGATTTTATTAGGAGGGTTTGTTTGTATTTACTACCCTAAAAAAATTGTGAGTGAACCGCATATAGAGAATTCTATTTGGATATCGAATAGCAATATATCTGCGAAATTTCAGGAAAATCGTATGTCTGTGAGCCGAGAAATTATTGATTTTATTAGGAGGGTGTGTATTTACTACCCTAAAAAAAAATTGTGAGTGAACTGCATATAGAGTTCTATTTGGATATCGAATAGCAATATATCTGCGTAATTTCATGAAAATCGTATATCTGATCCGAGATATTATTGATTTTATTAGGAGGGTTTGTTTGTATTTACTACCCTAAAAAAATTGTGAGTGAACCGCATATAGAGAATTCTATTTGGATATCGAATAGCAATATATCTGCGAAATTTCAGGAAAATCGTATGTCTGTGAGCCGAGATATTACTGATTTTATTAAGAGGGTTTGTATTTACTACCAAAAAAAAAATTATGAGTGAACCGCATATACAGAATTCTGGTTAATTATCGAATAGGAATATATCTACGAAATTTCATGAAAATCGTATGTCTGTGAGCCGAGATATTACTGATTTTATTAAGAGGGTTTGTATTTACTACCAAAAAAATAATGTGAGTGAACTGCATATACAGAATTCTGTTTGAATATCGAATAGGAATATATCTACGAAATTTCATGAAAATCGTATGTCTGTGAGCCGAGATATTACTGATTTTATTAAGAGGGTTTGTATTTACTACCAAAAAAAAAAAATTGTGAGTGAACCGCATATACAGAATTCTGTTTGAATATTTAATAGCAATATATCTGCGAAATTTCATGAAAATCGTATGTCTGTGAGCCGAGATATTATTGATTTTATTAGGAGGGTTTGTGTTTACTACCCTAAAAAAAATTGTGAGTGAACCGCATATAAAGAATTCTATTTGGATATCGAATAGCAATATATATGCGAAATTTCATGAAAATCGTATGTCTGTGAGCCGAGATATTACTGATTTTATTAAGAGGGTTTGTATTTACTACCAAAAAAATAATGTGAGTGAACTGCATATACAGAATTCTGTTTGAATATCGAATAGGAATATATCTACGAAATTTCATGAAAATCGTATGTCTGTGAGCCGAGATATTATTGATTTTATTAAGAAGGTTTGTGTTTACTACCCAAAAAAAAAATTGTGAGTGAACAGCATATACGGAATTCTGTTTGAATATCGAATAGCAATATATCTGCGAAATTTCATGAAAATCGTATGTCTGTAAGCCGAGATATTATTGATTTTATTAGGAGGGTTTGTATTTACCACCCTAAAAAAAATTGTGAGTGAACCGCATTTAGAGAATTCTATTTGGATATCGAATAGCAATATATCTGCAAAATTTCATGAAAATCGTATGTCTGTGAGCCGAGATATTACTGATTTTATTAGGAGGATTTGTATTTACTACCAAAAAAAAAATTGTGAGTGAACTGCATATACAGAATTCTGTTTGAATATCGAATAGGAATATATCTACGAAATTTCATGAAAATCGTATATCTGTGAGCCGAGAAATTATTGATTTTATTAGGAGGGTGTGTATTTACTACCCTAAAAAAAAATTGTGAGTGAACTGCATATAGAGTTCTATTTGGATATCGAATAGCAATATATCTGCGTAATTTCATGAAAATCGTATATCTGATCCGAGATATTATTGAATTTATTAGGAGGGTTTGTTTGTATTTACTACCCTAAAAAAATTGTGAGTGAACCGCATATAGAGAATTCTATTTGGATATCGAATAGCAATATATCTGCGAAATTTCAGGAAAATCGTATGTCTGTGAGCCGAGAAATTATTGATTTTATTAGGAGGGTGTGTATTTACTACCCTAAAAAAAAATTGTGAGTGAACTGCATATAGAGTTCTATTTGGATATCGAATAGCAATATATCTGCGTAATTTCATGAAAATCGTATATCTGATCCGAGATATTATTGATTTTATTAGGAGGGTTTGTATTTACCACCCTAAAAAAAATTGTGAGTGAATCGCATTTAGAGAATTCTATTTGGATATCGAATAGCAATATATCTGCAAAATTTCATGAAAATCGTATGTCTGTGAGCCGAGATATTACTGATTTTATTAGGAGGATTTGTATTTACTACCAAAAAAAAAATTGTGAGTGAACTGCATATACAGAATTCTGTTTGAATATCGAATAGGAATATATCTACGAAATTTCATGAAAATCGTATGTCTGTGATCCGAGATATTATTGATTTTATTAAGAGGGTTTGTATTTACTACCCCAAAAAAAAAATTGTGAGTGAAACGCAAATAAAGAATTCTATTTGAATATGGAATAGCAATACATCTGCGAAATTTCATGAAAATCGTATGTCTGTGAGCCGAGATATTACTGATTTTATTAAGAGGGTTTGTATTTACTACCCAAAAAAAAATTGTGAGTGAACCGCATATACAGAATTCTGTTTGAATATCGAATAGGAATATATCTACGAAATTTCATGAAAATCGTATATCTGTGAGCCGAGATATTATTGATTTTATTAGGAGGGTTTGTATTTACTACCCTAAAAAAAATTGTGAGTGAACCGCATATAGAGAATTCTATTTGGATATCGAATAGCAATATATCTGCGAAATTTCATGAAAATCGTATGTCTGTGAGCCGAGATATTACTGATTTTATTAAGAGGGTTTGTATTTACTACCAAAAAAAAAATTGTGAGTGAACTGCATATACAGAATTCTGTTTGAATATCGAATAGGAATATATCTACGAAATTTCATGAAAATCGTATGTCTGTGAGCCGAGATATTATTGATTCTATTAAGAGGATTTGTATTTACTAAACAAAAAAAAATGTGAGTGAACCGCATATACAGAATTCTGTTTGAATATCGAATAGCAATATATCTGCGAAATTTCATTAAAATCGTATGTCTGTGAGCCGAGATATTATTGATTTTATTAGGAGGGTTTGTATTTACTACCCTAAAAAAAATTGTGAGTGAACTGCATATAGAGAATTCTATTTGGGTATCGAATAGCAATTAATCTGCTTAATTTCATGAAAATCGTATGTCTGTGATCCGAGATATTACTGATTTTATTAAGAGGGTTTGTATTTACTACCCAAAAAAAAAATTGTGAGTGAACCGCATATACAGTATTCTGTTTGAATATCGAATAGGAATATATCTACGAAATTTCATGAAAATCGTATGTCTGTGAGCCGAGATATTACTGATTTTATTAAGAGAGTTTGTATTTACTAGCCCAAAAAAAAGTTGTGAGTGATCCGCATATACAGAATTCTGTTTCAATATCGAATAGCAATATATCTGCGAAATTTCATGAAAATCGTATATCTGATCCGAGATATTATTTATTTTTTAAGGAGGATTTGTTTGTATTTACTACCCTAAAAAAATTGTGAGTGAACCGCATACAGAGAATTCTATTTGGATATCGAATAGCAACATTTCTGCGAAATTTCATGAAAATCGTATGTCCGTGAGCCGAGATATTATCGATTTTATTAAGAGGGTTTCTATATACTACCCTAAAAAAAATTGTGAGTGAATCGCATATACAGAATTCTATTTGGGTATCGAATAGCAATTAATCTGCTTAATTTCATGAAAATCGTATGTCTGTGATCCGAGATATTACTGATTTTATTAAGAGGGTTTGTATTTACTACCCAAAAAAAAAATTGTGAGTGAACCGCATATACAGTATTCTGTTTGAATATCGAATAGGAATATATCTACGAAATTTCATGAAAATCGTATGTCTGTGAGCCGAGATATTACTGATTTTATTAAGAGAGTTTGTATTTACTAGCCCAAAAAAAAGTTGTGAGTGATCCGCATATACAGAATTCTGTTTCAATATCGAATAGCAATATATCTGCGAAATTTCATGAAAATCGTATATCTGATCCGAGATATTATTTATTTTTTAAGGAGGATTTGTTTGTATTTACTACCCTAAAAAAATTGTGAGTGAACCGCATATAGAGAATTCTATTTGGATATCGAATAGCAACATTTCTGCGAAATTTCATGAAAATCGTATGTCTGTGAGCCGAGATATTATCGATTTTATTAAGAGGGTTTCTATATACTACCCTAAAAAAAATTGTGAGTGAATCGCATATACAGAATTCTATTTGGATATCGAATAGCAATATATCTGCGAAATTTCATGAAAATCGTATGTCTGTGACCCGAGATATTACTGATTTTATTAAGAGGGTTTGTATTTACTACAAAAAAAAAATTGTGAGTGAACCGCATATACAGAATTCTGTTTCAATATCGAATAGGAATATATCCACGAAATTTCATTAAAATCGTATGTCTGTAAGCCGAGATATTATTGATTTTATTAAGAGGGTTTGTATTTACTACCCAAAAAATATTGTGAGTGAACCGCATATACAGAATTCTGTTTGAAAATCGAATAGCAATACATCTGCGAAATTTCATGAAAATCGTATGTCTGTGAGCCGAGATATTATTGATTTTATTAAGAGGGTTTGTATTTACCACCCCAAAAAAAAATTGTGAGTGAACCGCGTATACAGAATTCTGTTTAATTATCGAATAGGAATATATCTAGGAAATTTCATGAAAATCGTATGTCTGTGAGCCGAGATATTATTGATTTTATTAAGAGGGTTTGTATTTACTACCCCAAAAAAAAATTGTGAGTGAACCGCATATACAGAATTCTGTTTGAATATCGAATAGCAATATATCTGCGAAATTTCATGAAAATCATATATCTGATCCGAGATATTATTGATTTTATTAGGAGGGTTTGTTTGTATTTACTACCCTAAAAAAATTATGAGTGAACCGCATATAGAGAATTCTATTTGGATATCGAATAGCAATATATCTGCGAAATTTCATGAAAATCGTATGTCTGTGACCCGAGATATTACTGATTTTATTAAGAGGGTTTGTATTTACTACCAAAAAAAAATTGTGAGTGAACCGCATATACACAATTCTGTTTGAATATCGAATAGCAATATATCTACGAGATTTCATGAAAATCGTATGTCTGTGAGCCGAGATATTACTGATTTTATTAAGAGGGTTTGTATTTACTAGCCCAAAAAAAAGTTGTGAGTGAATCGCATATACAGAATTCTGTTTCAATATCGAATAGAAATATATCCACGAAATTTCATTAAAATCGTATGTATGTAAGCCGAGATATTATTGATTTTATTAAGAGGGTTTGTATTTACTACCCAAAAAAAAATTGTGAGTGAACCGCGTATACAGAATTCTGTTTAATTATCGAATAGGAATATATCTAGGAAATTTCATGAAAATCGTATGTCTGTGAGCCGAGATATTACTGATTTTATTAAGAGGGTTTGTATTTACTACCCAAAAAAAATTGTGAGTGAACCGCATATACAGAATTCTGTTTGAATATCTAATAGCAATATATCTGCGAAATTTCATGAAAATCGTATGTCTGTGAGCCGAGAAATTATTGATTTTATTAGGAGGGTGTGTATTTACTACCCTAAAAAAAAATTGTGAGTGAACTGCATATAGAGTTCTATTTGGACATCGAATAGCAATATATCTGCGTAATTTCATGAACATCGTATATCTGATCCGAGATATTATTGATTTTATTAGGAGGGTTTGTTTGTATTTACTACCCTAAAAAAATTGTGAGTGAACCGCATATAGAGAATTCTATTTGGATATCGAATAGCAATATATCTGCGAAATTTCATGAAAATCGTATGTCTGTGAGCCGAGATATTACTGATTTTATTAAGAGGGTTTGTATTTACTACCAAAAAAATAATGTGAGTGAACTGCATATACAGAATTCTGTTTGAATATCGAATAGGAATATATCTACGAAATTTCATGAAAATCGTATGTCTGTGAGCCGAAATATTACTGATTTTATTAAGAGGGTTTGTATTTACTACCCAAAAAAAAAAATTGTGAGTGAACCGCATATACAGAATTCTGTTTGAATATTTAATAGCAATATATCTGCGAAATTTCATGAAAATCGTATGTCTGTGAGCCGAGATATTATTGATTTTATTAGGAGGGTTTGTGTTTACTACCCTAAAAAAAATTGTGAGTGAACCGCATATAAAGAATTCTATTTGGATATCGAATAGCAATATATATGCGAAATTTCATGAAAATCGTATGTCTGTGAGCCGAGATATTATTGATTTTATTAAGAGGGTTTGTATTTACTACCAAAAAAATAATGTGAGTGAACTGCATATACAGAATTCTGTTTGAATATCGAATAGGAATATATCTACGAAATTTCATGAAAATCGTATGTCTGTGAGCCGAGATATTATTGATTTTATTAGGAGGGTTTGTATTTACCACCCTAAAAAAAATTGTGAGTGAACCGCATTTAGAGAATTCTATTTGGATATCGAATAGCAATATATCTGCTAAATTTCATGAAAATCGTATGTCTGTGAGCCGAGATATTACTGATTTTATTAGGAGGATTTGTATTTACTACCAAAAAAAAAAATTGTGAGTGAACTGCATGTACAGAATTCTGTTTGAATATCGAATAGGAATATATCTACGAAATTTCATGAAAATCGTATGTCTGTGATCCGAAATATTACTGATTTTATTAAGAGGGTTTGTATTTACTACCCAAAAAAAAAATTGTGAGTGAACCGCATTACAGAATTCTGTTTGAATATCGAATAGGAATATATCTACGAAATTTCATGAAAATCGTATGTCTGTGATCCGAAATATTACTGATTTTATTAAGAGGGTTTGTATTTACTACCCAAAAAAAAAAATTGTGAGTGAACCGCATTACAGAATTCTGTTTGAATAGCGAATAGGAATATACCTACGAAATTTCATGAAAATCGTATATCTGTGAGCCGAGATATTATTGATTTTATTAAGAGGGTTTGTATTTACTACCCCAAAAAAAAAATTGTGAGTGAAACGCAAATAAAGAATTCTATTTGAATATGGAATAGCAATACATCTGCGAAATTTCATGAAAATTGTATGTCTGTGAGCCGAGATATTACTGATTTTATTAAGAGGGTTTGTATTTACTACCCAAAAAAAAATTGTGAGTGAACCGCATATACAGAATTCTGTTTGAATATCGAATAGGAATATATCTACGAAATTTCATGAAAATCGTATATCTGTGAGCCGAGATATTATTGATTTTATTAAGAGGGTTTGTATTTACTACCCTAAAAAAAATTGTGAGTGAACCGTATAGTCAATATTCTGTTTGAAAATCGAATAGCAATACATCTGCGGAATTTCATGAAAGTCGTATGTCTGTGAGCCGAGATATTCTTGATTTTATTAAGAGGGTTTGTGTTTACTACCCCAAAAAAAAATTGTGAGTGAACCGCATATAGATTATTCTATTTGGATATCGAATAGCAATACATCTGCGAAATTTCATGAAAATCGTATGTATGTGAGCCGAGATATTATTGATTTTATTAAGAGAGTTTGTGTTTACTACCCCAAAAAAAAAATTCTGAGTGAACCGCATATACAGAATTTTGTTTGAATATCGAATAGCAATATATCTACGAAATTTCATGAAAATCGTATGTCTGTGAGCCGAGATATTATTGATTTTATTAAGAGGGTTTGTATTTACTACCCAAAAAAAAATTGTGAGTGAACCGCATATACAGAATTCTGTTTGAATATCGAATAGCAATATATCTACGAAATTTCATGAAAATCGTATGTCTGTGAGCCGAGATATTATTGATTTTATTAGGAGGGTTTGTATTTACTACCCAAAAAAAATTGTGAGTGAACCGCATATACAGAATTCTGTTTGAATATCGAATAGCAATATATCTTTCATGAAAATCGTATGTCTGTGAGCCGAGATATTATTGACTTTATTAAGAGGGTTTGTATTTACTACCCAAAAAAAAATTGTGACTGAATCGCATATACAGAATTCTGTTTGAATATCGAATAGGAATATATCTACGAAATTTTTTAAAAATCGTCTGTCTGTGAGCCGTGATATTATTGATTTTATTAAGAGGGTTTGTATTTACTACCCTAAAAAAAAATTGTGAGTGAACCGCATAGTCAATATTCTGTTTGAAAATCGAATAGCAATACATCTGCGAAATTTCATGAAAATCGTATGTCTGTGAGCCGAGATATTATTGATTTTATTAAGATGGTTTGTGTTTACTACCCAAAAAAAAAAATTGTGAGTGAACAGCATATACAGAATTCTGTTTGAATATCGAATAGCAATATATCTGCGAAATTTCATGAAAATCGTATATCTGTGAGCCGAGATATAATTGATTTTATTAGGAGGGTTTGTATTTACTACCCTAAAAAAAATTGTGAGTGAACCGCATATAGAAAATTCTATTTGGATATCGAATAGCAATATATCTGCGAAATTTCATGAAAATCGTATGTCTGTGAGCCGAGATATTACTGATTTTATTAAGAGGGTTTGTATTTACTACCAAAAAAAAAAATTGTGAGTGAACTGCATATACAGAATTCTGTTTGAATATCGAATAGGAATATATCTACGAAATTTCATGAAAATCGTATGTCTGTGAGCCGAGATATTATTGATTTTATTAAGAGGGTTTGTATTTACTAAAGAAAAAAAATGTGAGTGAACCGCATATACAGAATTCTGTTTGAATATCGAATAGCAATATATCTGCGAAATTTCATTAAAATCGTATGTCTGTGAGCCGAGATATTATTGATTTTATTAGGAGGGTTTGTATTTACTATCAAAAAAAAAAATTGTGAGTGAACCGCATATACAGTATTCTGTTTGAATATCGAATAGGAATATATCTACGAAATTTCATGAAAATCGTATATCTGGGAGCCGAGATATTATTGATTTTATTAAGAGGGTATGTATTTACCACCCTAAAAAAAATTGTGACTGAACCGCATTTAGAGAATTCTATTTGGATATCGAATAGCAATATATCTGCTAAATTTCATGAAAATCGTATGTCTGTGAGCCGAGATATTACTGATTTTATTAGGAGGATTTGTATTTACTACCAAAAAAAAAATTGTGAGTGAACTGCATATACAGAATTCTGTTTGAATATCGAATAGGAATATATCTACGAAATTTCATGAAAATCGTATGTCTGTGATCCGAAATATTACTGATTTTATTAAGAGGGTTTGTATTTACTACCCAAAAAAAAAATTGTGAGTGAACCGCATTACAGAATTCTGTTTGAATAGCGAATAGGAATATATCTACGAAATTTCATGAAAATCGTATATCTGTGAGCCGAGATATTATTGATTTTATTAAGAGGGTTTGTATTTACTACCCCAAAAAAAAAATTGTGAGTGAAACGCAAATAAAGAATTCTATTTGAATATGGAATAGCAATACATCTGCGAAATTTCATGAAAATTGTATGTCTGTGAGCCGAGATATTACTGATTTTATTAAGAGGGTTTGTATTTACTACCCAAAAAAAAATTGTGAGTGAACCGCATATACAGAATTCTGTTTGAATATCGAATAGGAATATATCTACGAAATTTCATGAAAATCGTATATCTGTGAGCCGAGATATTATTGATTTTATTAAGAGGGTTTGTATTTACTACCCTAAAAAAAAATTGTGAGTGAACCGTATAGTCAATATTCTGTTTGAAAATCGAATAGCAATACATCTGCGGAATTTCATGAAAGTCGTATGTCTGTGAGCCGAGATATTCTTGATTTTATTAAGAGGGTTTGTGTTTACTACCCCAAAAAAAAATTGTGAGTGAACCGCATATAGATTATTCTATTTGGATATCGAATAGCAATACATCTGCGAAATTTCATGAAAATCGTATGTATGTGAGCCGAGATATTATTGATTTTATTAAGAGAGTTTGTGTTTACTACCCCAAAAAAAAAATTCTGAGTGAACCGCATATACAGAATTTTGTTTGAATATCGAATAGCAATATATCTACGAAATTTCATGAAAATCGTATGTCTGTGAGCCGAGATATTATTGATTTTATTAAGAGGGTTTGTATTTACTACCCAAAAAAAAATTGTGAGTGAACCGCATATACAGAATTCTGTTTGAATATCGAATAGCAATATATCTACGAAATTTCATGAAAATCGTATGTCTGTGAGCCGAGATATTATTGATTTTATTAGGAGGGTTTGTATTTACTACCCAAAAAAAATTGTGAGTGAACCGCATATACAGAATTCTGTTTGAATATCGAATAGCAATATATCTTTCATGAAAATCGTATGTCTGTGAGCCGAGATATTATTGACTTTATTAAGAGGGTTTGTATTTACTACCCAAAAAAAAATTGTGACTGAATCGCATATACAGAATTCTGTTTGAATATCGAATAGGAATATATCTACGAAATTTTTTAAAAATCGTCTGTCTGTGAGCCGTGATATTATTGATTTTATTAAGAGGGTTTGTATTTACTACCCTAAAAAAAAATTGTGAGTGAACCGCATAGTCAATATTCTGTTTGAAAATCGAATAGCAATACATCTGCGAAATTTCATGAAAATCGTATGTCTGTGAGCCGAGATATTACTGATTTTATTAAGAGGGTTTGTATTTACTACCAAAAAAAAAAAATTGTGAGTGAACTGCATATACAGAATTCTGTTTGAATATCGAATAGGAATATATCTACGAAATTTCATGAAAATCGTATGTCTGTGAGCCGAGATATTATTGATTTTATTAAGAGGGTTTGTATTTACTAAAGAAAAAAAATGTGAGTGAACCGCATATACAGAATTCTGTTTGAATATCGAATAGCAATATATCTGCGAAATTTCATTAAAATCGTATGTCTGTGAGCCGAGATATTATTGATTTTATTAGGAGGGTTTGTATTTACTATCAAAAAAAAAAAATTGTGAGTGAACCGCATATACAGTATTCTGTTTGAATATCGAATAGGAATATATCTACGAAATTTCATGAAAATCGTATATCTGGGAGCCGAGATATTATTGATTTTATTAAGAGGGTATGTATTTACCACCCTAAAAAAAATTGTGACTGAACCGCATTTAGAGAATTCTATTTGGATATCGAATAGCAATATATCTGCTAAATTTCATGAAAATCGTATGTCTGTGAGCCGAGATATTACTGATTTTATTAGGAGGATTTGTATTTACTACCAAAAAAAAAATTGTGAGTGAACTGCATATACAGAATTCTGTTTGAATATCGAATAGGAATATATCTACGAAATTTCATGAAAATCGTATGTCTGTGATCCGAAATATTACTGATTTTATTAAGAGGGTTTGTATTTACTACCCAAAAAAAAAATTGTGAGTGAACCGCATTACAGAATTCTGTTTGAATATCGAATAGGAATATATCTACGAAATTTCATGAAAATCGTATATCTGTGAGCCGAGATATTATTGATTTTATTAAGAGGGTTTGTATTTACTACCCCAAAAAAAAAATTGTGAGTGAAACGCAAATAAAGAATTCTATTTGAATATGGAATAGCAATACATCTGCGAAATTTCATGAAAATCGTATGTCTGTGAGCCGAGATATTACTGATTTTATTAAGAGGGTTTGTATTTACTACCCAAAAAAAAATTGTGAGTGAACCGCATATACAGAATTCTGTTTGAATATCGAATAGGAATATATCTACGAAATTTCATGAAAATCGTATATCTGTGAGCCGAGATATTATTGATTTTATTAAGAGGGTTTGTATTTACTACCCTAAAAAAAAATTGTGAGTGAACCGTATAGTCAATATTCTGTTTGAAAATCGAATAGCAATACATCTGCGGAATTTCATGAAAGTCGTATGTCTGTGAGCCGAGATATTCTTGATTTTATTAAGAGGGTTTGTGTTTACTACCCAAAAAAAAAAATTGTGAGTGAACAGCATATACAGAATTCTGTTTGAATATCGAATAGCAATATATCTGCGAAATTTCATGAAAATCGTATATCTGTGAGCCGAGATATAATTGATTTTATTAGGAGGGTTTGTATTTACTACCCTAAAAAAAATTGTGAGTGAACCGCATATAGAAAATTCTATTTGGATATCGAATAGCAATATATCTGCGAAATTTCATGAAAATCGTATGTCTGTGAGCCGAGATATTACTGATTTTATTAAGAGGGTTTGTATTTACTACCAAAAAAAAAAAATTGTGAGTGAACTGCATATACAGAATTCTGTTTGAATATCGAATAGGAATATATCTACGAAATTTCATGAAAATCGTATGTCTGTGAGCCGAGATATTATTGATTTTATTAAGAGGGTTTGTATTTACTAAAGAAAAAAAATGTGAGTGAACCGCATATACAGAATTCTGTTTGAATATCGAATAGCAATATATCTGCGAAATTTCATTAAAATCGTATGTCTGTGAGCCGAGATATTATTGATTTTATTAGGAGGGTTTGTATTTACTATCAAAAAAAAAAAATTGTGAGTGAACCGCATATACAGTATTCTGTTTGAATATCGAATAGGAATATATCTACGAAATTTCATGAAAATCGTATATCTGGGAGCCGAGATATTATTGATTTTATTAAGAGGGTATGTATTTACCACCCTAAAAAAAATTGTGACTGAACCGCATTTAGAGAATTCTATTTGGATATCGAATAGCAATATATCTGCTAAATTTCATGAAAATCGTATGTCTGTGAGCCGAGATATTACTGATTTTATTAGGAGGATTTGTATTTACTACCAAAAAAAAAATTGTGAGTGAACTGCATATACAGAATTCTGTTTGAATATCGAATAGGAATATATCTACGAAATTTCATGAAAATCGTATGTCTGTGATCCGAAATATTACTGATTTTATTAAGAGGGTTTGTATTTACTACCCAAAAAAAAAATTGTGAGTGAACCGCATTACAGAATTCTGTTTGAATAGCGAATAGGAATATATCTACGAAATTTCATGAAAATCGTATATCTGTGAGCCGAGATATTATTGATTTTATTAAGAGGGTTTGTATTTACTACCCCAAAAAAAAAATTGTGAGTGAAACGCAAATAAAGAATTCTATTTGAATATGGAATAGCAATACATCTGCGAAATTTCATGAAAATTGTATGTCTGTGAGCCGAGATATTACTGATTTTATTAAGAGGGTTTGTATTTACTACCCAAAAAAAAATTGTGAGTGAACCGCATATACAGAATTCTGTTTGAATATCGAATAGGAATATATCTACGAAATTTCATGAAAATCGTATATCTGTGAGCCGAGATATTATTGATTTTATTAAGAGGGTTTGTATTTACTACCCTAAAAAAAAATTGTGAGTGAACCGTATAGTCAATATTCTGTTTGAAAATCGAATAGCAATACATCTGCGGAATTTCATGAAAGTCGTATGTCTGTGAGCCGAGATATTCTTGATTTTATTAAGAGGGTTTGTGTTTACTACCCCAAAAAAAAATTGTGAGTGAACCGCATATAGATTATTCTATTTGGATATCGAATAGCAATACATCTGCGAAATTTCATGAAAATCGTATGTATGTGAGCCGAGATATTATTGATTTTATTAAGAGAGTTTGTGTTTACTACCCCAAAAAAAAAATTCTGAGTGAACCGCATATACAGAATTTTGTTTGAATATCGAATAGCAATATATCTACGAAATTTCATGAAAATCGTATGTCTGTGAGCCGAGATATTATTGATTTTATTAAGAGGGTTTGTATTTACTACCCAAAAAAAAATTGTGAGTGAACCGCATATACAGAATTCTGTTTGAATATCGAATAGCAATATATCTACGAAATTTCATGAAAATCGTATGTCTGTGAGCCGAGATATTATTGATTTTATTAGGAGGGTTTGTATTTACTACCCAAAAAAAATTGTGAGTGAACCGCATATACAGAATTCTGTTTGAATATCGAATAGCAATATATCTTTCATGAAAATCGTATGTCTGTGAGCCGAGATATTATTGACTTTATTAAGAGGGTTTGTATTTACTACCCAAAAAAAAATTGTGACTGAATCGCATATACAGAATTCTGTTTGAATATCGAATAGGAATATATCTACGAAATTTTTTAAAAATCGTCTGTCTGTGAGCCGTGATATTATTGATTTTATTAAGAGGGTTTGTATTTACTACCCTAAAAAAAAATTGTGAGTGAACCGCATAGTCAATATTCTGTTTGAAAATCGAATAGCAATACATCTGCGAAATTTCATGAAAATCGTATGTCTGTGAGCCGAGATATTACTGATTTTATTAAGATTGTTTGTATTTACTACCAAAAAAAAAAATTGTGAGTGAACTGCATATACAGAATTCTGTTTGAATATCGAATAGGAATATATCTACGAAATTTCATGAAAATCGTATGTCTGTGAGCCGAGATATTATTGATTTTATTAAGAGGGTTTGTATTTACTAAAGAAAAAAAATGTGAGTGAACCGCATATACAGAATTCTGTTTGAATATCGAATAGCAATATATCTGCGAAATTTCATTAAAATCGTATGTCTGTGAGCCGAGATATTATTGATTTTATTAGGAGGGTTTGTATTTACTATCAAAAAAAAAAAATTGTGAGTGAACCGCATATACAGTATTCTGTTTGAATATCGAATAGGAATATATCTACGAAATTTCATGAAAATCGTATATCTGGGAGCCGAGATATTATTGATTTTATTAAGAGGGTATGTATTTACCACCCTAAAAAAAATTGTGACTGAACCGCATTTAGAGAATTCTATTTGGATATCGAATAGCAATATATCTGCTAAATTTCATGAAAATCGTATGTCTGTGAGCCGAGATATTACTGATTTTATTAGGAGGATTTGTATTTACTACCAAAAAAAAAATTGTGAGTGAACTGCATATACAGAATTCTGTTTGAATATCGAATAGGAATATATCTACGAAATTTCATGAAAATCGTATGTCTGTGATCCGAAATATTACTGATTTTATTAAGAGGGTTTGTATTTACTACCCAAAAAAAAAATTGTGAGTGAACCGCATTACAGAATTCTGTTTGAATATCGAATAGGAATATATCTACGAAATTTCATGAAAATCGTATATCTGTGAGCCGAGATATTATTGATTTTATTAAGAGGGTTTGTATTTACTACCCCAAAAAAAAAATTGTGAGTGAAACGCAAATAAAGAATTCTATTTGAATATGGAATAGCAATACATCTGCGAAATTTCATGAAAATCGTATGTCTGTGAGCCGAGATATTACTGATTTTATTAAGAGGGTTTGTATTTACTACCCAAAAAAAAATTGTGAGTGAACCGCATATACAGAATTCTGTTTGAATATCGAATAGGAATATATCTACGAAATTTCATGAAAATCGTATATCTGTGAGCCGAGATATTATTGATTTTATTAAGAGGGTTTGTATTTACTACCCTAAAAAAAAATTGTGAGTGAACCGTATAGTCAATATTCTGTTTGAAAATCGAATAGCAATACATCTGCGGAATTTCATGAAAGTCGTATGTCTGTGAGCCGAGATATTCTTGATTTTATTAAGAGGGTTTGTGTTTACTACCCCAAAAAAAAATTGTGAGTGAACCGCATATAGATTATTCTATTTGGATATCGAATAGCAATACATCTGCGAAATTTCATGAAAATCGTATGTATGTGAGCCGAGATATTATTGATTTTATTAAGAGAGTTTGTGTTTACTACCCCAAAAAAAAAATTCTGAGTGAACCGCATATACAGAATTTTGTTTGAATATCGAATAGCAATATATCTACGAAATTTCATGAAAATCGTATGTCTGTGAGCCGAGATATTATTGATTTTATTAAGAGGGTTTGTATTTACTACCCAAAAAAAAATTGTGAGTGAACCGCATATACAGAATTCTGTTTGAATATCGAATAGCAATATATCTACGAAATTTCATGAAAATCGTATGTCTGTGAGCCGAGATATTATTGATTTTATTAGGAGGGTTTGTATTTACTACCCAAAAAAAATTGTGAGTGAACCGCATATATAGAATTCTGTTTGAATATCGAATAGCAATATATCTTTCATGAAAATCGTATGTCTGTGAGCCGAGATATTATTGACTTTATTAAGAGGGTTTGTATTTACTACCCAAAAAAAAATTGTGACTGAATCGCATATACAGAATTCTGTTTGAATATCGAATAGGAATATATCTACGAAATTTTTTAAAAATCGTCTGTCTGTGAGCCGTGATATTATTGATTTTATTAAGAGGGTTTGTATTTACTACCCTAAAAAAAAATTGTGAGTGAACCGCATAGTCAATATTCTGTTTGAAAATCGAATAGCAATACATCTGCGAAATTTCATGAAAATCGTATGTCTGTGAGCCGAGATATTATTGATTTTATTAAGGTGGTTTGTGTTTACTACCCAAAAAAAAAATTGTGAGTGAACAGCATATACAGAATTCTGTTTGAATATCGAAAAGCAATATATCTGCGAAATTTCATGAAAATCGTATATCTGTGAGCCGAGATATAATTGATTTTATTAGGAGGGTTTGTATTTACTACCCAAAAAAAAATTGTGAGTGAACCGCATATAGAAAATTCTATTTGGATATCGAATAGCAATATATCTGCGAAATTTCATGAAAATCGTATGTCTGTGAGCCGAGATATTACTGATTTTATTAAGAGGGTTTGTA
Source organism: Pogonocherus hispidulus (assembly GCA_963924545.1). NCBI lineage: Eukaryota > Metazoa > Arthropoda > Insecta > Coleoptera > Cerambycidae > Pogonocherus > Pogonocherus hispidulus. The sequence goes on from OZ004695.1 coordinate 35,578,244, forward strand.
TTTACTACCAAAAAAAAAAAATTGTGAGTGAACTGCATATACAGAATTCTGTTTGAATATCGAATAGGAATATATCTACGAAATTTCATGAAAATCGTATGTCTGTGAGCCGAAATATTACTGATTTTATTAAGAGGGTTTGTATTTACTACCCAAAAAAAAAATTGTGAGTGAACCGCATTACAGAATTCTGTTTGAATATCGAATAGGAATATATCTACGAAATTTCATGAAAATCGTATATCTGTGAGCCGAGATATTATTGATTTTATTAAGAGGGTTTGTATTTACTACCCCAAAAAAAAAATTGTGAGTGAAACGCAAATAAAGAATTCTATTTGAATATGGAATAGCAATACATCTGCGAAATTTCATGAAAATCGTATGTCTGTGAGCCGAGATATTACTGATTTTATTAAGAGGGTTTGTATTTACTACCCAAAAAAAAATTGTGAGTGAACCGCATATACAGAATTCTGTTTGAATATCGAATAGGAATATATCTACGAAATTTCATGAAAATCGTATATCTGTGAGCCGAGATATTATTGATTTTATTAAGAGGGTTTGTATTTACTACCCTAAAAAAAAATTGTGAGTGAACCGTATAGTCAATATTCTGTTTGAAAATCGAATAGCAATACATCTGCGGAATTTCATGAAAGTCGTATGTCTGTGAGCCGAGATATTCTTGATTTTATTAAGAGGGTTTGTGTTTACTACCCAAAAAAAAAAATTGTGAGTGAACAGCATATACAGAATTCTGTTTGAATATCGAATAGCAATATATCTGCGAAATTTCATGAAAATCGTATATCTGTGAGCCGAGATATAATTGATTTTATTAGGAGGGTTTGTATTTACTACCCTAAAAAAAATTGTGAGTGAACCGCATATAGAAAATTCTATTTGGATATCGAATAGCAATATATCTGCGAAATTTCATGAAAATCGTATGTCTGTGAGCCGAGATATTACTGATTTTATTAAGAGGGTTTGTATTTACTACCAAAAAAAAAAAATTGTGAGTGAACTGCATATACAGAATTCTGTTTGAATATCGAATAGGAATATATCTACGAAATTTCATGAAAATCGTATGTCTGTGAGCCGAGATATTATTGATTTTATTAAGAGGGTTTGTATTTACTATAGAAAAAAAATGTGAGTGAACCGCATATACAGAATTCTGTTTGAATATCGAATAGCAATATATCTGCGAAATTTCATTAAAATCGTATGTCTGTGAGCCGAGATATTATTGATTTTATTAGGAGGGTTTGTATTTACTATCAAAAAAAAAAAATTGTGAGTGAACCGCATATACAGTATTCTGTTTGAATATCGAATAGGAATATATCTACGAAATTTCATGAAAATCGTATATCTGGGAGCCGAGATATTATTGATTTTATTAAGAGGGTATGTATTTACCACCCTAAAAAAAATTGTGACTGAACCGCATTTAGAGAATTCTATTTGGATATCGAATAGCAATATATCTGCTAAATTTCATGAAAATCGTATGTCTGTGAGCCGAGATATTACTGATTTTATTAGGAGGATTTGTATTTACTACCAAAAAAAAAATTGTGAGTGAACTGCATATACAGAATTCTGTTTGAATATCGAATAGGAATATATCTACGAAATTTCATGAAAATCGTATGTCTGTGATCCGAAATATTACTGATTTTATTAAGAGGGTTTGTATTTACTACCCAAAAAAAAAATTGTGAGTGAACCGCATTACAGAATTCTGTTTGAATAGCGAATAGGAATATATCTACGAAATTTCATGAAAATCGTATATCTGTGAGCCGAGATATTATTGATTTTATTAAGAGGGTTTGTATTTACTACCCCAAAAAAAAAATTGTGAGTGAAACGCAAATAAAGAATTCTATTTGAATATGGAATAGCAATACATCTGCGAAATTTCATGAAAATTGTATGTCTGTGAGCCGAGATATTACTGATTTTATTAAGAGGGTTTGTATTTACTACCCAAAAAAAAATTGTGAGTGAACCGCATATACAGAATTCTGTTTGAATATCGAATAGGAATATATCTACGAAATTTCATGAAAATCGTATATCTGTGAGCCGAGATATTATTGATTTTATTAAGAGGGTTTGTATTTACTACCCTAAAAAAAAATTGTGAGTGAACCGTATAGTCAATATTCTGTTTGAAAATCGAATAGCAATACATCTGCGGAATTTCACGAAAGTCGTATGTCTGTGAGCCGAGATATTCTTGATTTTATTAAGAGGGTTTGTGTTTACTACCCCAAAAAAAAATTGTGAGTGAACCGCATATAGATTATTCTATTTGGATATCGAATAGCAATACATCTGCGAAATTTCATGAAAATCGTATGTATGTGAGCCGAGATATTATTGATTTTATTAAGAGAGTTTGTGTTTACTACCCCAAAAAAAAAATTCTGAGTGAACCGCATATACAGAATTTTGTTTGAATATCGAATAGCAATATATCTACGAAATTTCATGAAAATCGTATGTCTGTGAGCCGAGATATTATTGATTTTATTAAGAGGGTTTGTATTTACTACCCAAAAAAAAATTGTGAGTGAACCGCATATACAGAATTCTGTTTGAATATCGAATAGCAATATATCTACGAAATTTCATGAAAATCGTATGTCTGTGAGCCGAGATATTATTGATTTTATTAGGAGGGTTTGTATTTACTACCCAAAAAAAATTGTGAGTGAACCGCATATACAGAATTCTGTTTGAATATCGAATAGCAATATATCTTTCATGAAAATCGTATGTCTGTGAGCCGAGATATTATTGACTTTATTAAGAGGGTTTGTATTTACTACCCAAAAAAAAATTGTGACTGAATCGCATATACAGAATTCTGTTTGAATATCGAATAGGAATATATCTACGAAATTTTTTAAAAATCGTCTGTCTGTGAGCCGTGATATTATTGATTTTATTAAGAGGGTTTGTATTTACTACCCTAAAAAAAAATTGTGAGTGAACCGCATAGTCAATATTCTGTTTGAAAATCGAATAGCAATACATCTGCGAAATTTCATGAAAATCGTATGTCTGTGAGCCGAGATATTACTGATTTTATTAAGAGGGTTTGTATTTACTACCAAAAAAAAAAAATTGTGAGTGAACTGCATATACAGAATTCTGTTTGAATATCGAATAGGAATATATCTACGAAATTTCATGAAAATCGTATGTCTGTGAGCCGAGATATTATTGATTTTATTAAGAGGGTTTGTATTTACTAAAGAAAAAAAATGTGAGTGAACCGCATATACAGAATTCTGTTTGAATATCGAATAGCAATATATCTGCGAAATTTCATTAAAATCGTATGTCTGTGAGCCGAGATATTATTGATTTTATTAGGAGGGTTTGTATTTACTATCAAAAAAAAAAAATTGTGAGTGAACCGCATATACAGTATTCTGTTTGAATATCGAATAGGAATATATCTACGAAATTTCATGAAAATCGTATATCTGGGAGCCGAGATATTATTGATTTTATTAAGAGGGTATGTATTTACCACCCTAAAAAAAATTGTGACTGAACCGCATTTAGAGAATTCTATTTGGATATCGAATAGCAATATATCTGCTAAATTTCATGAAAATCGTATGTCTGTGAGCCGAGATATTACTGATTTTATTAGGAGGATTTGTATTTACTACCAAAAAAAAAATTGTGAGTGAACTGCATATACAGAATTCTGTTTGAATATCGAATAGGAATATATCTACGAAATTTCATGAAAATCGTATGTCTGTGATCCGAAATATTACTGATTTTATTAAGAGGGTTTGTATTTACTACCCAAAAAAAAAATTGTGAGTGAACCGCATTACAGAATTCTGTTTGAATATCGAATAGGAATATATCTACGAAATTTCATGAAAATCGTATATCTGTGAGCCGAGATATTATTGATTTTATTAAGAGGGTTTGTATTTACTACCCCAAAAAAAAAATTGTGAGTGAAACGCAAATAAAGAATTCTATTTGAATATGGAATAGCAATACATCTGCGAAATTTCATGAAAATCGTATGTCTGTGAGCCGAGATATTACTGATTTTATTAAGAGGGTTTGTATTTACTACCCAAAAAAAAATTGTGAGTGAACCGCATATACAGAATTCTGTTTGAATATCGAATAGGAATATATCTACGAAATTTCATGAAAATCGTATATCTGTGAGCCGAGATATTATTGATTTTATTAAGAGGGTTTGTATTTACTACCCTAAAAAAAAATTGTGAGTGAACCGTATAGTCAATATTCTGTTTGAAAATCGAATAGCAATACATCTGCGGAATTTCATGAAAGTCGTATGTCTGTGAGCCGAGATATTCTTGATTTTATTAAGAGGGTTTGTGTTTACTACCCCAAAAAAAAATTGTGAGTGAACCGCATATAGATTATTCTATTTGGATATCGAATAGCAATACATCTGCGAAATTTCATGAAAATCGTATGTATGTGAGCCGAGATATTATTGATTTTATTAAGAGAGTTTGTGTTTACTACCCCAAAAAAAAAATTCTGAGTGAACCGCATATACAGAATTTTGTTTGAATATCGAATAGCAATATATCTACGAAATTTCATGAAAATCGTATGTCTGTGAGCCGAGATATTATTGATTTTATTAAGAGGGTTTGTATTTACTACCCAAAAAAAAATTGTGAGTGAACCGCATATACAGAATTCTGTTTGAATATCGAATAGCAATATATCTACGAAATTTCATGAAAATCGTATGTCTGTGAGCCGAGATATTATTGATTTTATTAGGAGGGTTTGTATTTACTACCCAAAAAAAATTGTGAGTGAACCGCATATATAGAATTCTGTTTGAATATCGAATAGCAATATATCTTTCATGAAAATCGTATGTCTGTGAGCCGAGATATTATTGACTTTATTAAGAGGGTTTGTATTTACTACCCAAAAAAAAATTGTGACTGAATCGCATATACAGAATTCTGTTTGAATATCGAATAGGAATATATCTACGAAATTTTTTAAAAATCGTCTGTCTGTGAGCCGTGATATTATTGATTTTATTAAGAGGGTTTGTATTTACTACCCTAAAAAAAAATTGTGAGTGAACCGCATAGTCAATATTCTGTTTGAAAATCGAATAGCAATACATCTGCGAAATTTCATGAAAATCGTATGTCTGTGAGCCGAGATATTATTGATTTTATTAAGGTGGTTTGTGTTTACTACCCAAAAAAAAAATTGTGAGTGAACAGCATATACAGAATTCTGTTTGAATATCGAAAAGCAATATATCTGCGAAATTTCATGAAAATCGTATATCTGTGAGCCGAGATATAATTGATTTTATTAGGAGGGTTTGTATTTACTACCCAAAAAAAAATTGTGAGTGAACCGCATATAGAAAATTCTATTTGGATATCGAATAGCAATATATCTGCGAAATTTCATGAAAATCGTATGTCTGTGAGCCGAGATATTACTGATTTTATTAAGAGGGTTTGTATTTACTACCAAAAAAAAAAAATTGTGAGTGAACTGCATATACAGAATTCTGTTTGAATATCGAATAGGAATATATCTACGAAATTTCATGAAAATCGTATGTCTGTGAGCCGAGATATTATTGATTTTATTAAGAGGGTTTGTATTTACTAAAGAAAAAAAATGTGAGTGAACCGCATATACAGAATTCTGTTTGAATATCGAATAGCAATATATCTGCGAAATTTCATTAAAATCGTATGTCTGTGAGCCGAGATATTATTGATTTTATTAGGAGGGTTTGTATTTACTATCAAAAAAAAAAATTGTGAGTGAACCGCATATACAGTATTCTGTTTGAATATCGAATAGGAATATATCTACGAAATTTCATGAAAATCGTATATCTGGGAGCCGAGATATTATTGATTTTATTAAGAGGGTTTGTATTTACTACCCAAAAAAAAAATTGTGAGTGAAACGCAAATAAACAATTCTATTTGAATATGGAATAGCAATACATCTGCGAAATTTCATGAAAATCGTATGTCTGTGAGCCGAGATATTACTGATTTTATTAAGAGGGTTTGTATTTACTACCCAAAAAAAAATTGTGAGTGAATCGCATATACAGAATTCTGTTTGAATATCGAATAGGAATATATCTACGAAATTTCTTGAAAATCGTATGTCTGTGAGCCGAGATATTATTGATTTTATTAAGAGGGTTTGTATTTACTACCCTAAAAAAAAATTGTGAGTGAACCGCATAGTCAATATTCTGTTTGAAAATCGAATAGCAATACATCTGCGAAATTTCATGAAAGTCGTATGTCTGTGAGCCGAGATATTATTGATTTTATTAAGAGGGTTTGTGTTTACTACCTCAAAAAAAAATTGTGAGTGAACCGCATATAGATTATTCTATTTGGATATCGAATAGCAATACATCTGCGAAATTTCATGAAAATCGTATGTCTGTGAGCCGAGATATTATTGATTTTATTAAGAGGGTTTATGTTTACTACCCCAAAAAAAAAATTGTGAGTGAACCGCATATAGATAATTCTATTTGGATATCGAATAGCAATACATCTGCGAAATGTCATGAAAATCGTATGTCTGTGAGCCGAGATATTATTGATTTTATTAAGAGGGTTTGTTTTTACTACCCAAAAAAAATAAGAAATTGTGAGTGAACCGCATATACAGAATTTTGTTTGAATATCGCATAAGAATATACAGGGTGTCCACCTAGTGCGCGTAAGTCCAATATCTGGGTTAATAAAAGAGATAACTTAATTTTTTTTTCTACAGGGTTGTCTAATATCCCGAGCTGCACAAAATGAAAATATATTTACATATTCGGGGTGTTCAGTTTTTCCTGGACAGGTACCAACTTCATTTTTTTAAATGGAAACCTATATTTTTTATGGCATTATCGAATTCTACGTAAAAAATTAGTGGGACTTTGTGCATAACACTGCTATTGAAATATTGATAGTTTTCGAGATATTTGACTTTTAATTTTTTTTTCTTATGTTTCGTCACTTCTAATAGTTGACATAATTATGGTTGTATGACAGCTAGAAATTATTTTTTTTCAGAAACTGTAGAGTGAAGATGGCTCTTTCGAAAAACGTATCAAAAGTTGACCTGCGATATACAGGGGGCAACAGAAATCGTGCCAAACCTGATGGTTTAAAATTTAAAAAATCTCGACTTTTTCAAATGGAACACCCTGTGTTTTATGATTTCATTAGATGCCTTTCTGTAGACTCTACAATTTTATAATAGCTTTCCCTATACCTAAGTTGCGTAGTTTCTGCAAAAAACCCACTTTTATGAAAAATACCCGATTTGCGCACGTTCCTTTCTCGGGAAAAACGCAGTGAGCGTCTGTCACGCAATAAAATTTGTGACAATCAGTTTACATGTCATTTCTTCTTTTACTGAATATTCACGTACGAGTTTAGAGTAGTACTAAGCGTGCATACAATGAACTATTCAAAAGAAGAATTAGTGAAAATGGTTTATGCCTTAGGAGAAGCTCATGGAAATTGTTTGCTAGCAGCACGTATTTACAAAGCAAATAATCCAGATTTACAGAGATTTCCACGTGCTGACTGTTTTGAAAATGTGAAAGAAAGATTTGAAAGAACAGCAAATGCGAATTATGAGAAAACTACCAGGAGACATGACGGTAACAATGACGATATTCAGTTTAATGTTGTGGCGTCTGCTGTTGAAAATCCAAATATTAGTGTCAGGAAAATCAGTAATAATCTTGGAGTTTCCAAAAGCTTGACAAACAAGATACTGAAGAAGAATAATTTTCATCCGTATCATATTGAAAACCATCAAGCACTGTTACCTCAAGATCACCTAAACCGCCTGCAATTTTGCCACTGGGCATTGGATAAAATTCAGGAAAGTCCAAACTTTTTTATGAATGTCTTGTTTACTGACGAATCAACATTTTCAAACACATGCTTACCCAATCGTCGCAACTTTCATCACTACGCTGACAATAATCCAAGATTATTGAGGGTACTAGATAATCAGCATCGTTTCAAAGTGAACGTGTGGGCTGGAATTTGTGGAGAACATATTGTTGGACCGTACTTTTTTGAAGGCAATTTAAATGCCAATGTGTATTTGCATTTTTTGCAAAACGAACTTCCCCTTCTACAGCTACAGAATATGCCCGCTGATTATTTGGTTCAACAATGGTTTCAGCATGATGGTGCCCCTCCACATTCCACTTTGGCGGTACTGTGATTATTTTATTATTGTAGTACTTTTCCTATTATCTATTCATATTTCAGATTAGAGAACACCTAAACCACGTATATCCAAATAAGTGGTTAGGTCGTGGTGGTCCAGTTCCTTGGCCTGCACGTTCGCCTGATTTAAATATTCTGGACGTTTTCTTGTGGGGTTATATCAAGGAGCGAGTATACGAAGTACCACCAACGGATATGCAAGACTTGAAAGAAAAGATCCAAAATGAGTTTCTAACCATAACGCCCGAAATGTTAAGAAATGTTCACATTCATTTTCGTCGTAGATTAATGCTTTGTGTTGAAAACAACGGTGGACATTTTGAGCATTTACTTTAGGTTAGCTTGCTTGTATGAGTATTGCGTATTCTTTTTTCAATACTCTATGTATATTCATCCATTTCACTAATAATTTTTCTAACTACGGTAACACCGTTTGGTTTTCAATATGATACGTATGAAACTTCTTCTTCAATATCTTATTTGTCGAGCTTTTGAAAACTCCAAGATTTCTACTGATTTTCTGATACTAATATTTTTGGATTTTCAACAGCAGAAACCACAACATTAAACTAAATATTATCGTTGTTACTCCCATGTCTCCTGGTAGTTTTCTCATAATTCCCATTTGCTGTTCTTTCAAATCTTTCTTTCACATTTTCAAAACAGTCAGCACGTGGGAATCTCTATAAATACGTGCTGCTAGCAAATAATTCCCATGAACTTCTTCTAAAGCATACGCCAGTTTTGCTAATTCTTAATTACATGTAGAGCTTTTATGATTTTTTACTTTTATTTACAAATAAATGGTAACTTTCCATAAAGACTTGTTTATTAAACTGAAATTATCTAAATTTTTCAGTTATTTTTATTTTAAGAAGTGTAAACTAATACATTTTATAAAAATAAATAGCCTTACAATATTTTTTCCGTCAAAGGAGTGCGCAAATCGGGTATTTTTCATAAAAGTGGGTTTTTTGCAAAAACTACGCAACTTAGGTATAGGGAAAGCTATTATAAAATTGTAGAGTCTACAGAAAGGCATCTAATGAAATCATAAAACACGGGGTGTTCCATTTGAAAAAGTCGAGATTTTTTAAATTTTAAACCATCAGGTTTGGCACGATTTCTGTTGCCGCCTGTATATCGCAGGTCAACTTTTGATACGTTTTTCGAAAGAGCCATCTTCACTCTACAGTTTCTGAAAAAAAATAATTTCTAGCTGTCATACAACCATAATTATGTCAACTATTAGAAGTGACGAAACATAAGAAAAAAAAATTAAAAGTCAAATATCTCGAAAACTATCAATATATCAATAGCAGTGTTATGCACAAAGTCCCACTAATTTTTTACGTAGAATTCGATAATGCCATAAAAAATATAGGTTTCCATTTAAAAAAATGAAGTTGGTACCTGTCCAGGAAAAACTGAACACCCTGAATATGTAAATATATTTTCATTTTGTGCAGCTCGGGATATTAGACAACCCTGTAGAAAAAAAAATTAAGTTATCTCTTTTATTAACCCAGATATTGGACTTACGCGCACTAGGTGGACACCCTGTATCTGCGAAATTTCATGAAAATCGTATGTCTGTGAGCCGAGATATTATTGATTTTATTAGGAGGGTTTGTATTTACTACCCTAAAAAAAAATTGTGAGTGGACCGCATATATACAATTCTATTTTAATATCGAATAGGAATATATTTACGAAATTTCATGAAGATCGTATATGTGTGCGCGCCGAGATATTTTTGATACTATTTAGAGGGCATGTAGTAACTACCCTAAAAAAAATATATGACTGAACGGCATAATCTGTTTTAATATTGAATAGAAATATATCTACATAATTTCATGAAGATCGTATGTCGGCGAGTCGAGATATATTTAAAATTTTATTAAAAGGGTTTGTAGTTACTACCCTAATAGAAAATGTTAATATTATGAGTTCCCTCAAATATTATCAGAGACGTATGGGAATTAAGAAAATTAGAAAAAAAATGTTGTCACTCTCTGGTATTCTCACTTCTTTAACTGTGTTCGGTCAAATTCGGAGATTTTCGTTGCTAACTGGCTGCTATCTTCACGCTGGTGAATGCTAATACCAATCGAAAAAGAATTAAAAGCTACATCCATTAGGATTATAAAACATAGGTATTTAAAATACCTAAGCGAGTTATTGAACTTTCAATTTGATACAATTGGTCAGTGTTTTTTCGACGCCCTGTGTAACTTGCATCAACTTTAGAATAATACAGATGTTTGGATACGTTTTAGTATTTCTCGTCTAAAATTTTAGCCCTCTAGATTAAAAACTAGAAGAGATAGAACCGATTAAGTGTAAGTATGTTTTTTCCAAAATTTTTGAAAAAGTCGAAATATCTCAGAAACGATTAAGTTTAGGGATAGGGTATTCTTATAAAACCTACCTTTAAATTTTATGTAGAATCTAAAAATGAAATAAAAATTAGTACATTCCATTTGAAATAAGCGAATTGATGTTTACTTCCGTTAGAATCGAAAGTGTTCGGTGAAACCGTCATCGACAATATAATTTATCGTTAGAAAATTGTCAAAAAACCCATGTATAGGGGAAACCGGCCGCGCACTGGGTAATGGCGCGCATGCCGAAATATTGCATACGAACGTAGAATATTTAGCATTGCGACAGTGCTACCACCTTTTGGACATGTTTTAAACAACCGCTCCCAGCCATTTGCCAGTGGCAGTTGCCCTATAGGTTTTGTGATTAGAAGACGCTTCTTTAATATTCTCATCTAATTTTCGTTAAGAATACAGGTAAGGATTATTTAAGTTTATTAATAATTTTTATTTTTTCTCTGGTGCCGGATCATTTGCACATATGTGTACTTCAATCTATCAGTTAGTTCAGATATAATATCTTTTCAATTTTTCGTAAGTAGACATAACGTCCAGATATGTCTGCCGGGGGAATACCGCGCTTTTGAACTGGGGTAATCCCACGCGCGCGGTATTACCCCCCACTTTAATCAATTTTATTAGTACAGTTCGCATTCTTTTTATAGAGACTATGCCGAAGAAATATGAACGTAAAACAGAAAAGGCTAAATGGACAAAAAAACAATTACAAGCTGCTATACAAGCTATAGAAAATGGAAGGGCAGTGCGAGACGTCGGTCGGTCATTTGGGATTCCAGAATCTACCTTGCGTGATAGGATTAAAGCTAAAAATTTTGAGGACGCTAAGTTACGGAGGAACCCTGTATTCAATGAAGATCAAGAGAAGGCTCTAGTAAAGCACGTAACAAAACTGGCCAATCTTTTCTATGGCATTACACCACTGGAGCTAAGACGATTGAGTTACAATTTTGCTGTCGAAAACAATTTAAAACATCCATTTGATGATGAAAAAAAGCTGGCAGGGGAAGATTGGCTTAAACTTTTTTTACGTCGAAATCCAACTATTAGTCTCCGTAAACCTGAGGGAACAAGCTTAAATCGAGTGTCCGCATTTAATAAAATCGAGGTTGAAAGGTTTTTCGAAAATATTAAGGCGGTAATGGAGAAATATAAATTCTCAGAAAATCGTATATTCAATGTTGATGAAACGGGTATATCAACCGTTCAAAAACCATCAAAAATTTTTGCTTCAAGAGGACAAAAGCAGGTGGGTTACGCAATATCCTGGAACGTGGGAAAACTGTTACGGCTATTTGTGCCATCAGTGCTCTTGGCCAGTATGTACCGCCAATGTGTATATTCCCTCGCCAGAGAATGAACCCTCAACTGCAAAAAGATGGGCCAATTGGAGCAATCTATAAATGCTCTAAAATGGTTGGACGAACGAGGCATTATTTATGGAATGGATTGAACACTTCAATACACATGTCAAAGCTTCCTTGGAAGACCCAGTGCTCCTTGTTCTAGATAACCATTCTAGCCATACCTCCTTAGATGTTTATAATTTTTGCAAATCAAATGGTATAATTATAGTATCCCTTGCCCCACATACGTCGCATAAAATGCAACCCTTGGATTTGACTTTTTTCGGGCCCTTAATCGTGAATGCGACTTATATTTAAAAACTCATGCATATGAGAAAATTACCCATTATGATCTAGCCAATATTTTCAATAAAGCTTACATAAAAGTCGCCACAATGGATAAGAGAATCTCAGGGTTTCGAGCTGCAGGAATATGGCCACTTAATCCTGACAAATTTTCAGAAGATGATTTTTGTCCAGTTTCGGATACCAGCATAACAATAACTCAAAGCAAAACTCCAGAAAAAACGCAGTCTGAAGAACTATATTTCAATCCACAACCTGGTCCATCAACAAGATTCACCTCTGAGAAAACAGCTAGAAGAACTGAATCCCATTCCGAAGCCTGTTTTAAGGACAGTGAATAATGTAAGAGCAAAAAAACATTCAGAAATTTTGACTTCGACTCCACTTAAGGAACAGTTGGAAACTGCTAAAAGAAAGAAGGAAGAAAAGGAATTAAAGAAAGTAGAAAAAACGAAACAGAAAGAAAATGTAAATTCTAAGAAGACAAAAAACATCAAATAAAGAAGAAAAATTTTAAGGCGACAGTGAAAAAACCGCGGCACGTAAGAAATTTGCATTTGGATGACACGGATTCTAACAGTAGCATCAGCTGTGATGAAAACATGATTTGTGACGATGATGAACTGGACGACATTGACCCTACCAATACCGATATATGTCTAATTTGTGGAGAATTCGGATGAAATGGGGAATTGTGGTATCGATGTGTGATATGTTCAAATTGGTCTCATGCCGCCTGTAGTGGTTGGGAGACTCCGCAACAGTACACATGTGATCTGTGCTCTTAAAAAAAAATAATATACCTATAGGTTGCCTAGGTACTTTTATAAACTTTTATAAACATTGTTTTTATTTTTTGTTATGTATTTTAATTCAGATTTTTATGTTTCCTAGTTATTATTTTAAATAAATATCTTAGACTGCAGATTCTTTGTTTCAATGAAATCAATGAAATGTTAGGTAGGTATTTTCTATTTTATTTACGACACGCAACTTGATTGAAGCTATGCGCGGCATTACCCAATACTGCTCGCGGAATTACCCTGACCTCTGACTAATACCGCGCAATGCAACTTTTTTTAAAAAGAGTCACAGTAAATACGTGGTGCAACTTAGAATTTTTATAATAGTCAGATTACCTACATAAAAGACTAATTAAAACTTGGATGGAACTGCAGCCACAAATTATAAAAAATATTTTTTTTATTAAGAAATTTTCTTAGGTGCGCGGTATTCGACCAGTTTCCCCTATACATTTTCAGAATTCTAGTATGTGTAGTATTCTAGAAACGTCTAATGGAAGGTCTACGTGGAACACCATGTATAATTAGAATAAATATTGCAGCAACTGCAATGACTGCTAACTTTAACACTAAATGATATTATAAATGTAAACACCAACTTTAAAACGCTATCTGACATTTACATAGTTTGTAACTGAAACTATAAACAATAATGTAAACTATGCTAAAATAATATTTTCATAACCTGCCCAATTTTGAAATCAATGTTTAATAAACTTTCCTCCGATATTTTTTTAAATTGGAGAAAATCGCGAATATCGCAAAAAATTTTAATATAAACCCCTACAATGCCTATATAAGACAAAAGATAATTTAATTTGACACTACCTGGTGTAAAAAATACAGGGTGTGCCATTTGAATTAAAACAGTTTTTATCGTTTAAAACTGTCTAAGAATGTAACTTGAAAAAAGAAATATTTGTTATAATATTTTTGAATTTATTTTAAATGTACAAGGTAGCACACAGGTAGCATGGAATCTAGTTGCTTCAATAATTGGATTTTACTGTATCTATGGAAAACAACATAATTGTCGTGTCAACGGCTGATACAAGTGTCAAATGTAATCATTGCGATTTAGAGAATTATTCTCACTTATAATTGCACAAGAGGTTTGTATTTTACCGGATTAATTTGGATTGTTTAATGAGAAACTGTTGCCTAGCAATTAGACGAGAAAAACTGCCAACTATTAAAAACGCGACACATGTCGCGTTTTTTAGAAACATTTTTATAAAGAAATTTAGAAACATGTGAATGCAAACTTTATTTATGAAACACTAAAAATAATACAATATTGAATTCTTTGTAATATTTACTTTGTAGCATTATTATAATTAATATATTTAATTATTATGTATAAACAGAAATTCAGTACATAATTTAACGCAATAAATTTTTTGCTAATACATCAGTTCCCTAGTAGATCATTTTCGGTTTAAACTCTAAGCTACAAATAATAACAAAATATCAACACAAACTAAAACATAATTAAACTATAAAGACGAATAACCGAAATAGAATATCTAAAGTTCAAGGTGTCGCAAAGTTTTGCTTCCATACATTTTTGACATTTTTTTATTATGGATCTGAATTTCTGTTTATTTATTTATTTATTTATTTTACTACACTGTTCTACAGATTAAACCCAACTACAGAACAGGAGGGTACAGTATAAGTAATTGATAAAGCCGTTAAGCTAAATGTACACGTAGGTACGGTATAAAGAACATTTAAAATAGAAACAAAGAACACACAAAGAAAAAACACACATTATGCTTAAAAGTTAATGCTTAAAATACATTTTAAGGTTATGAAGGCTGCAATTAAAAAAGTCTATGTTTCCAGAATGCTTATTATGATTTTTACATATAATATGAATTGGCGAATTATGGCGCATATTTGTCCGAGCTGTAGGTAAGTGAAATGTTACCGCTAATCGGGAATTTGTTCTTGGGACATGAAAATTCAAGTGACTCAGAACGTACCGGCAATCCACAACATTGTGGATAATCTTATACAAGAATAACTGAGAAAAATACATACGTCTATCTGAAAGACTTATCATAGAATGAGAATTCACAAGTTGTTCTTGTGGAAATCCAATTGGTGGGTAAACACCATTAGATTTGTAATGTAATACTTTCATAAATTTTCTCTGAATATTTTCCAACTTATCAATATACAGGGTGGGTTTTTGAAAACGAAACAGAGCGAATAACTCTCAGGAAAATTATTTTTTCGAAAAACGCCGAGACAGGTCGATTTTTGATCAAAAGGGGACATCTTTTCCCATACTTTTAATGCTCCAGTCTCACCCCCCTAGGGAGGGGGGGCAACCCCCCCAAATATCTTAATAGGGAAGGAGGGTTAAATGACACATCATTTGAAAGGTACTTTAATTCTCTACACAACCCTGTATTAGTTTTTTAATTTGACTGGTTAGTTTTGAAGATAAAGGTTGTTAATAAAAAAACTACTTTTTACGGTTTTATTTGCAAACTTTTTCTACATCAGCCAATTAAATATTCAAATTGATGACCTCCAGCCTCCATACAATAGTATAAGTTTTGCACAATGCGATCACGTACGTTTTGCAACATTTCTGGAGTAACTTGGCGGCATTAGTTAATAATGCGTTGGCGTAGATCTTCAAGGGAAGTAGGTGGAGTGGCATAAATTTTGGACTTTAAATGACCCCACAAGAAAAAATCCAAAGGGGACAAATCCGGCGATCGCGCAGGCCACTCTATGACGCCTCTTCTCCCAATCCACTGATTTGCAAACGTACGATCGAGATACTGCCGAACAGGCAAGGCGTAGTGAGGAGGGGCTCCATCCTGTTGGAATATCAACTGGTCTTCTAGATAATTTTCATTATTCTCTATAATGTGTATCAGCTCTGGATAAATGGAGTTTTCCAACAAATCCAGGTACATCTCCCCGGTGAGATTACCTGGTAAGAAAAAAGGACCAACAATGTGGTCACCAAAAATTCCAGACCATACATTTAACTTTTCCTGATGTTGTGTATGAGTCTCATAAAATATCCTGGGATTAGAATCGGACCAATAACGACAATTGTGACTATTGACATTGCCATTAACAGTAAATGAACACTCATCCGAGAAGCAGATATTAAAAATTAAATCTGGATTGTTAATAGCTCGTTCACTCATTACTTCACAAAACTGTAGTCGGCGGTCAAAGTCATCTCTATTAAGTTCATGTGCAAGGTGAATCTTATAGGAATGGAATTTATGATGCTTCAAAGTTTTACGAATTTTGTTTCACCCAAAACCGGATTCAGCTGCCATTTGCCTCGTACTCGTTCTAGGATTTATAGCAACATGGCCTAGAATAGCTACATTTTCTGCTTCATTTCTTTCGGGGTGTCGCTTTTTATTACTTACAGATCCGGTCTCCTGAAATTTGGTCACTAACTCCAAAATGTACTTCCTGTGAACATTTTTACCCAAGTGTTGCTGATTAAATATTTCTGCTGTCCTATTGGCACTTCGATTATTTGCATAAAAAAAGAGCAATTATTTCCACTCTTTCTGGAATCGAATAAACCATAATGTCGACAAACTGTACAGGTAACAATAAAATAATAATTCACTCAATACCCGTTCTGATTGTATTATTTATTATTTCAATTTACTGCGAATAATAAAAGGAAATGTCACTCTGACATAAGGGGTGACACTCATGGACGACTATTGTATGAAGGCTAGAGGTCATCAATTTGAATATTTAATTGGCTGATGTAGAAAAAGTTTGCAAATAAAACCGTAAAAAGTAGTTTTTTATTAACAACCTTTATCTTCAAAACTAACCAGTCAAATTAAAAAACTAATACAGGGTTGTGTAGAGAATTGAAGTACCTTTCAAATGATGTGTCATTTAACCCTCCTTCCCTATTAAGATATTTGGGGGGGTTGCCCCCCCCTCCCTAGGGGGGTGAGACTGGAGCATCAAAAGTATGGGAAAAGATGTCCCCTTTTGATCAAAAATCGACCTGTCTCGGCGTTTTTCGAAAAAATAATTTTCCTGAGAGTTATTCGCTCTGTTTCGTTTTCAAAAACCCACCCTGTATATACCATAACTAGGACACCAAACAAGTGACGCATATTCCAATTTGGACCTAACAAATGAGCAGTAAAGTATTTTTAACGTTTCTGGATTAGAAAATTCACGACCGCAGCGTATGATAAAACCAAGCTTCCTAAAAGCTTCGTTAATAATAGTTTCATATAGAGTTGGGATTTGAGGCCAGAAGCCCGGCCAAGCCAGGCCCGGCCCGAAATCGGGCCGGAAAAATTTGCATATTTTACTGGCCGGGCTGGACCTAGCCGGATGCTTTGTAATACCTGGCCGGGCCGGGCTGAAATTGAATTGGCCAGGCCCGACTGGCCGATTCGGGCCAGGCCTGGCCAATTCAATTTAAAAAAACACACACTGAAAAACACACTGTGGCCAAAAAACACACCGCTGAATTTTAAATGAATTTAGACATCACTTCTGGGACTCACTATACATACATATAATATCTTATACTACTATATATATATTACAAGTGTTAAATGTAAAACATTATGTTTGTGTTTAAGTTGTTGAACAAATTTGTTTTCGGAGTTTGTATTTTATTTGATAATGAAATAAAAAATTATTCTATTAAAGTTGTTTTGTTCTATTTTGTGAGACATTTGTACGTTTCATTGAGACATAAAAGAGTTAATAAATTTATGAATTTGTCATACCTATTGTCAATGTCAAGTAGGCAGGATTTCTGGTATCGCCGAATGTGGCTTAGGCAGACTGGGTTGAATTTGGGCGGATCGATTCTGGCTAAACTTGCCTTGATAGTCTGACGTAGCCGAGTCGCGCCTGGCTTGGTCTGGCCGGGTCTGGCCTGGCCTAGTCTGGCCGGGCCGGGCCGGGCCTGGCCTGATCTGGCCGGGTCTGGCCTGCCCGAATTCAATCTGGCTTGGTCGGGCCTGGCTCAAATCTGGCCTGGCCGGGCCATAATTGTCAAGAGGTCTGGCTTTAATTGGGCCAAACGTTCGGTGGGTTTATCTGGCCTGGCCTGGCCTGGCCTATACTCTGTCGGGCCGGGCCTGGCCGGGCCTGAATTTTTTTAAAAAGTCGCAACTCTAGTTTCAATATGACATTTGAAGCTAAGTTTTGAGTCAAAGATAACGCCAAGGTCACGAAATGTCTCTGGCCTTTGTAAAGATATACTATCAATATTATATGGAAACATAGTTGTAGTAGTGTTACGCGTGAAAGACATTAAGAGGCAACTTATTCACAGTACACCATTGACATAACATATCAAGATTATATTGAAGTCGCTGACAGTCACTCATATTTTCAATTACAGTATACATTTTTAAATCATCAGCATATAATAAACAATGCACATCAAGATCAGAAGTTATATCATTGATAAAAATATTAAACAGCATGAGGCCAAGAACAGATCTCTGGGGAACCCCTGAAGGGGCAAGGTATTCGACAGACTTAAAACCATTATATACAACATATTGAATTCTGTCGGTTAAATAAGAGCTAAACAACTGTAATAGCGGATTGGATAGACCAAATTTGTCTAATTTGTTAATAAGCAACACATGGTTAAGTCTGTCAAACGCCTTCGAAAAATCGGTGTAAATCACATCCGTCTGCACCTGCACATCTAAACTGAAGTTCTGAAATAAACTGGGTAATACAAAGTAAATTAGTAGATGTAGATCTACCCTTCATGAAACCATGTTGATCAAATGTTATTAGGTGGCTTATCTTGGGATAAATAAGACTATGCAGCAGTATTTCGAACACCTTGCTAAAATTACATATTATAGAAATGGATCTAAAGTTTGAAATATCAAATTTATCCCCCTTTTTATATACAGGGCATACTTTAGACTGTTTCCACAAATTAGGATAGGTACAAGTAGTAAGACATAAATTAAATAACAGCATCAACGGATATGAAAATATGTGGGCACAATCCCTGACTAAAAATGCCGGTACACCATCTGGTCCAGTGGTAAACTTTGACTTTAATTGCTGTAATGCATGAAGTACATCAGTTTCATCGAAACTGTAAATATCTATGGGATTAGCATTAGAATATTGTAGGTCCTGATACTCAACATCACATTCTTTAGTATCTTCCACAAAGGAATCACTAAAAAAAGTTGCAAAAGAATTAACTATGTCATCCGTAGTTCTTAGTTCTATCCTCTTAAAATTCATTTGTTTAGTAATCCTGGTTTCACCTTTCTTATTATGCAAAAAGGCCCAAAATTTAGTTGGATCAGACATAATATTACTCTCGGTTTTTGCGGCATCACCGCAATTTTTATATTTACGCCACATTTTAGACTTAAGTTTAATGTTACCTATTATGCTGTAATTAAACCATGGAGGATATTTATGTATATGGGACGCTTTATGTCTTGGGACACAGAATTCAAAAATCGAAGTTAATTCCTTATAAAACCTGTCACATGCCATGTTAACATCATTATACGTCGATATAAAAGACCAATCAGTATGCAATAATAACTCATGTAGAACAGGAAAGTTAGCCTTCCTGAAGTTAAAATACTCGGTAAAATTGGTGGGGAAGTTATGCTTAAAATTAACTGCACCAGACAGTTCCATTGAAATAGTTAACGCCCGGATGGTGCTTGTCCTCAATTATCCACGGATCAAGGGACCTTACTACACAACAATTGTGGTTAGCTAACACGAGATCAAGAATTCTATTATGATGATTAAATTCAAAATTATATTGAAACATAGCAGACAAATTCAAAAAATTTAGTAATAACGCAGTTTGACTATTGGACTTATTATCGCTCAAGTATGATGCATATTGAGTGATATTAAAATCACCACAAGAATAATTACATTTTCCCCATAAATATGCTCTAATGACCCAAGTATTTCAAAGAACGTTTCATATTCAGCAGAAGTTGTATTTGGAGGTATATAAACAACCAAAACTGATAGACAGAGACCATTGTATGTAACTTTGGCTCCCAGAATATCTATGGCTGGGACAATGCTAAAACCTGACTGAGAAAAGTCCATCTTTTTTGAGTGAAAATTATCATTTACAGCAATGAGAACACCACCACCTCTCAATTTATTCAAAGTCGAAAATTTTCTGTCTGATCTGTAAACCACATAATTACTAGTGAAAAGTTCATGGTCATAAACGGTAGAATCTAGCCAGGTTTCTGTCAAGGATATAACAAAATATTCAGATTGCGCAGACGCATTATAAATATCAACAAGTTTCGTTTTAAGACCTCGAGTATTTTGATAATAAATAAAAAATTTGCTTTGATCACTGCTTATTATATTAAGTATAATGGAATTACAAGTAGACCTGTCGTTCGATACAGCTAGATTGGTGTGACTGGATGTGCCCAGATCAACATTCCTCAACTGCTATGTAACTGATAATATATCTACACGAAGCTTGTCTCTAGCCCGGATATATGCAGTGCACTTGTTTATGTCCCAGATGGCATGATCAGTAGGAACATCTTTTAATTTTAAGCAATTAGAGCAACACAATGTTTCAGACTGACAGTCACTTACAGTATGAGATTTACTACACCTAGGGCAAGAAGCGGGTTTATCAGAATTACGCCTCGAATGGTGAAATTCATTGCAATTAAAACAACGTGATATTTCTATTGCATCATACACGGCACAGTTATCATACCCTATAAATAAATTGCCAGCCTTAATAACCCTATCGTAAGTTACTCTATCAAGTTCAACAACCGCTTGAAATATATTTTGATTTTTCTTTGTAGGAATGTGTTTAATTAGATTACAACAAGAATTCAACGAGAATAACTGCGGATTTGACTTTTTTATATAATTCAATAACTCATCTTCCTTGTAGTTTCCTGTAATGCCGACTACTCGAATCCTAGGATGTAACCCCCGAACTTCTTTAACTTCATAGGCATGAAAGTTTATCCTCGGCAATCTTTCTTCACTTCTCATTATCTCTAATGTCTTTACATCCTATAAGTATACCCCCGTTTTTAACATTTTTCACCTTTGACAGTGTTATATCTACTTCGATAGGATTAATTTTGTCAGTTATGTCTGCTTTGGTCTGCAAATTAGTCTGGTCTTGATTTTTTGGTCTGATAATAACCGCAGGTTGGCTTTTGTTTTTCAGAATTTCGGAATATTTGGGCCGCTCTGTACTAATATCAGCCTCCTTTAAACACATTAATTTTTCAGAAGTTAATTTAAGAAATTCAGATTTGATTGAATCAAAAGTAGAATGTAAAGCAGTTAAGGCATCTTGAACTTTTGCCTCCAGTAATGTACTTAATTCAGCTTGATTGACAGTAATACAATTCTTTATACATTCGTCACACCTCCATGATAAACCAGGAACTTTATCAATAATATGTTGGATATCAGTAGACGCAAGTATTATACATAATAATTAAATGATTTTTAGGTGACAGGTGTTTTGAAAACTATTAGTTGATGTTATCCAAACTTACGGCTTTTGTAAATTTAGTTTTGGTTACATGGTAAAAACTTTCAACAAATATTTTAATTTCCTACTAATTATATGATTATACAATGAAACTAATTATAATAATTAGTTTCATTGTGATAGAGATTAAATTTAATATGACCTAGAATTTCAGTGTTTTACTGTGCGACGTTGCCAAATTTATAACAAAATATTAATTTTTGATTTTTTAACCATAACCTAACTGTTTTTTTACTAATTGTGATACATCATTAGAAAGCTAAGAAAGGAGGCTTTCCAAAACCGTAAAAATTCAATATGGCGCCCATATGAAAAACAAAGTTTTTCTAAATAAAAAGTTGCTCTAAGAAAGTTTTTACAGAATCTAAAAATTGTTTTAAATAAAGAAATTACAGGGTATTTTCGAAAATGCATCATTTTAGTTTTTTCAAAATATCTCAAAAACCAAAAGAGATAAAATCGCAAAAAAATGGCATTCGATTACAAACAAAATTGTCTAAAACTTTCCCCCTTTGACCGTTTTTCTATCTCTTATAGTTTCCGAGATCCCAATACATGAATTATCATATTATATATATGAATTATCATATTGTGATCGTTATTTTAAATTTATGCGCTCCAAGAAATCGCCAGAATATATTCTTCCTTATTGAGCTGGCAACACTGTTAGTTATTTGAATGTTTACATTCCGCTAAAGGTGAAAATGTTTTTATTGTGTAAATAAGTGATTTTCTGATAATTTGTGGGTTAGCCTGTTCTTTGACTGTATTCTATAGTCACTGATTATAGACAATTATAGTGTCAGACACAATGGTTAAAACTGGAAAGACGTGTTTATTTTGTAAAACGAGCAGAGACGCTAACTTAACCTATCACCGGTAAGTTTGTCAACTGTATTGTAATCATAGGCGTAGAATGACGAAATTCTGTTAAATCAAAATTTAGTTTTAAAATTTAAGTAGGTATGTTTTGTAGGTATCCATCAAACGTGCATGTGTGTATACCCAGTTATATTTGAGCGTACCTACATGTTGCCGTAATTAATCTGTTTAGAATGTAGTAATTTTTTATTCAATTTATATTCCTCACCTTCTGTACACCTTTGGTAAGCCACAGGAGTGTATTGTTTACTGCACCTCTGTGAGCCATTTTTGTTTTTCCTTCTCACTCTATTATTTGCCTATTGCTATTGATTACAAATTAATGCAATTTAGTATTTAGTTTGCCCCTCTATGTTTACTTATTCCTCTGAGATTAAAACTGTCAGAATGTAATTTGAAAAAAGAAACACTTGGTATAATATTTTTGAATTTATTTTAAATGTAGAAGGTAGCACAGTTTGTGTTTTTTGTATGTTGTCAAAGGCAAATAAGGATCTACTATTCGAAAAGAATTATGAGGATTTTTACAAACCCTTGAAATTATCAAATTTTTTATAGAATGTCAAATATCTTGCGAAAAGGCTGAGTTTATAAGGTATGCTACATGTTTTTAATTCAGAATTGCATACTGTTCCCGAAAATGTAAAAAAATACAATGTGTTCCATTTAACAAACCAAAGTTGCATACCGAACAGGATAAACTAAACACCCGGTATAATGAAAAATATTTTGTGAAGACGACTTGACCTACATAATTCGGTGAAACTTTTATATTAAACATTTTCAGATATAATTTTATATAAGAGAGCTATGAAACAATGAATCTTAGGTGGGACACCCTGTATAAGAGTTGTTTACAAGACGTTTGTTTACTTAAGAATTATAGGCTCGGATCGTAAGTAGGTACTTAATTTTTGTATAATTTTTTAAATATGAGATACATTATTTAAAGGCTCCCATAAACCAACGCGAATTATTCGCAACGGATTCGTGACGGAAAATTCGCAGCGAAATTCGTGGCGGAATCCGCAGAGAACCGCACACCAAAGCGAATATAATCGCATCATATGCGTCATATTTTCAGTATCGAAAAGGTTGATTGGTATTGCTGAAAACGAAAAATAAACAATTTGTACTTGTACTTACATAGTTACCTATCATACAAAAATATGTATACATCGTCGGATGAAGAAGATTGCATTTGTGTTGCTTGCATTGGATGAAGACAATTTAAGGTAAAATTATTATTATTCTTTAAAAATAAATGTGTTGATCATATTATGTATCTAACCTTAAGAAGAAAAGAAAATGGGTTCACGATATTAATAAAAAAAGACGACAATATAGGGAATTTCATACATTAATGCCGCAATTACGAAAAGACGAGAATCTATGTTATATTTTTGTTACTTTTTTCGAATATTTTTTTAATCGTCATGAGAAAGGTCGTCTAATATAGGATACTTTCGCACTAATTCAATGATTTTTTCCATTTTATTAATTATTACTTTCTTAGTTAAGAGACTGCGAAACTACTACGGATCCGAGAAAAAACGCAGCCGATTGCAAACAAAAACTCCGTACGAAATAAACGCAGACAATTTGCAGTCTAAACGAAAAAAATCGTGTTGGTGTGAACGTACATATTTAACGCAATGGAAACAATATGATGCGAATCGCAAGCGGTGCGAACTTCCGCAGGTGCTGCGATTATCCGCGTTGGTTTGGGGGACCCTTAAAATATGTTTTATTCGCCTTCCATATTTATTCAATAGGCAAAAATTCATATAAAAAGAATATAGGTATACCTAATAATTCTTTTATAAATAACAGTATAGATCCCGATGACGAAGTCATAAATAATCTCGGTACTTGACAGGTGTCAGCCCGGGCTAGAAGTTTGGCTACGTCGTCCCATGTATTTGCGGTCACAAGCTACCTACATTAGTTTTATCTAGCTGCATCTCACTTTGAACATTCGCTCGCAGTCCATGAATAAATTCCTTTCTCCGTACATTATACCCTTATAAATTAATATGATATTGGAAAAGTTGCTGACTGTTTAAATTTATTTCTTCAATAAAAAAACAATAATAGAGTACTTTCAACCAGATCCACGGACCTACACGGATACATGTAGCTGAAGACAGAAACGGAAACGAAAACGAGAAACGAGTTTTTACAGTGGACCAGCTAAGTACTGATAAAAAATTACAATTGATTTAATTACCATTACCATGTAATTACCATTCCATCGATTTAATGGTAATTACAGCTTGTTTTCATGTTTGAAAGATGTTACCAATAGCATATTAAGAAGAAGGAACTGTTTCTAAGGCGTAAATTAAGAACTGAACAAAAAAATTTAAATGACAGTAATGCGATAGGTACCTTCACTTTACTTTCTATCTACCACTACCTACCGTTTGCATTTTTAATTTACAAGATAATTTTTGTGAACGAAAGAATGTAAATAAAATAGCAAAGCCTACAGATATTATCTGTAGACTTTGGTAATAGGTACCTACATGAAAGAAAGAAATTAAATAAGAAAATTACATTTTAATTTTTATTAGAGAAAAAATAAAAATCCATAAGTTCTACAAAAAAGTTTGAAACACTTTCCCGCTTCACAAAGACACTTTAGAGGACTATTCCGACATACCATGAAGTAGAAACGAAAATATTCAGGCGCAAATGCGGCCCGCGAAATAATAATATGCCGCCCCCTCTCCCACACAAGTCTCAGACTTTCGGGCTCATCCTTCTGATTAGAATGAGGGGTAGAGATATTATTATTATTATTATAAGGGGTTGAAACATATACACCTAATAAATAAAAATCCGTAACTTCTACAAAAAAGTTTGTAACACTTTCCCGCTTCACAGAGACACTTTAGAGGACTATTCCGACATACCATGAAGTAGAAACGAAAATATTCAGAAGATAAGAGGTTGAAACATATACCCTGTTACAGGTCGAATTTTAGTGGACCTGTAACACATTATTTTCATACAAACTCCATCGAGTCACAGCAAATGTGAGATTTGTTTCTGTTGCGCTACACATATACCCAAGGTTTAGTTTTTGTATCTTTTTGTTTTGTTGGGGTTGGCTCTGAAATGAAGTTAAGTAGTCAGTAATTCTTTTAGGCTAGGATTTATCAATAGAGAGTAAGAGTGACTTAATGGACACATGTTACACAGGGGCTCCGAGACTAGAATCTGCTTATAGTTCCCATTTTGTTATAAGACTGGGGAAAAGGTTGAAACTGGCTCACGTTCTTGCGAGGTATGTCCTAGGTATTATCCAGTACACAGTTTTGAGGTACGAGTTGGTTATAGTTATGGAGCCACCTTATAAGTTGGAGAAGTTAGGTAGAATTTTTGTCTTGACAACCACCTTCCGGTCGATGATAAATGTAGGTTTTAACCTGAAGACTAATTAGTGATTCGACAAAGTTTTATTTACCTCAGTAATCTGATACCTGAAATAAAGGGTAGCGAAGGGCATTAGTAAACAACCTTGTATCTCAAGCTTAGTAAATCATCTCTGAGTTTAATACCCACCAAACACACTTCCCTAGGGCATATTCTGGGAATTATAGTACCATTTTGTTGCTATATAACCTTTTTTTCAATAAGCAGTATTTTTCCCAATTCATTCGGTAAGCAACAGGTTATATATGGAACTGACAGGTAGGGTTGCCAACTATAGATATTAACTCACGGTACTGACTTCGAATTAACAAGTCTGCATTCGATGGTCGACAATATTATAAAGTTTTGAACTAACTAATAACATCACTTGTGTCTTATATTCGTTCATAACCATCCGGAAAGAAAGCCTGGGAACGTGAAACCCTTAGCGGGGTAGTTTTTTTCATGGTCAATCATAGAACCGTCATTGGTCTACCTGCCATAGCATGGCATAGAATATTTTCCATGGAATAAGTTCTGGGTACATTGTAGACACTCCTTTTGTAGTTCTGTGTTCTGTTGTTCCTTTTCGAGTTTGATCTACCGAAGCCGCCACGCTGTCTAGCAACTTGGTGAATATTCACGTTAAATTGGACCCATCATTTATGGATTTGTAAGATAAACCCAAAGAAATGGATGTTCTGTTTGGGTAAGGTGTAGTCCACAGTATATTTTTTGGCAAGGCGAATTTTAAATAGAGATAAGTTGGCAGCGTGGTCGGTATATTGTTGTTTGGGAAAACCCTCTGTTGATTCCCAGGAGGTAAGCATTCCCTTTTGTAACATTATGTGTTCTAAATAAGTTATCTTTGCAGGGTTTTATTTTATGGCCTAGTTTTGGTCAATGGGCGATTTTATAGATTGTTGGTTTGGACTTGGCCCGAGTGGTTAGTTATGGATAGCATCTGGTGGACTTGAATCCAGTCCCTCCTTGTCTCGGTATCTCTGTGTGGAGATTTGAATACATAAGCCTAAGGAAATTGTACCCCGAGTTATCTCTGGTTGAAGAATTTTTGGTGTTCGCTTGTTTTTTTCATTAGTTGACTGTCCCTGCCGCTCATCCATTTGGTAGCAAGCCTATCTGGCCTGCCCCTTTGATCTGATTTATGGTGACGACCGCATACCCTGGATATTGAATAGGATTTCGACAGGACTGGTGAAGAACTCGGTGGGTTACCTAGGTGGACTCCCGAGAAGTTGGAGGATTGAAGGATCCCATTAGTCTCGAGTTCCCCAGCGAGTAGGTTGACGTCCATCTAGTGGCTAGGGAAGGTCTTCATCAGCTCCTTCCGCAGATCAGATAAGCTACTCCTATTTACATTTTTTTTTGTACATGTACCATCCATTTTTCTTGTAACCTTGGCACCACCAGTAGATTCTTAATTGGGGAATATTTTACTATCATACAGAGTATACATATGTAGATTTTAAGTCCATTTTTAATAGTATTTACCGTTGAGCTAAGTGTTCATATACCGAATACAGTAAAGTATAGTTGGGGGAATACCGATAGTTATAGTCTTACCAAACAGGTAACGAGGTCCAGGTCCAGTTTAGCATATGGTTAATTGTTAGTCTGCCGATTAAGTGTCGGTTTTGTTAGTTATTTATATGTAATAAATGTTCAGAGTATATTATTTACAACATAGTGCTGTCCATGTTTAGCAATTAAGGTTATATAGATTATTATCTATTTTAGATTATTGTAGGGATTTATTTACCTATTAATTTCAGTGGACATTGGTGGTAGCCCACTCTTAAGAAGGTAACCCTCATTTTTTTCCCCAGGGTCCTTATTGTTAGGCCTACGTGACGTCACGCTTGGTTTAAGGTACAGCGTATTTAGCTGATGTAAGTTAAGGCGAGTGCAGGTTACCAATATTGTGGTTTTTAAATTAGTCCACTGAATTGGGTTTAGTAGTTTTAGAGTATACATATCATCCCGCTTATTACCAATCTATAGATTGGTTACCACTTAGTTGGCTTAAGTTGAATTCACTAACACTGTAGTACGAGAATTCATTTTTTTTGGATTGATACTTTTGTATTTTGTATAATTACCGATATTGTAATGGTATTAGTATATTAAGAGCGAACCCTCAGTTCGCTTCTTAAAGTCATTTGAGAACTTAACTAAAATTAAATTGAAATTTACAAACATACTGGGGTTTACTTTCTACCCTATTCTCTTTTTTTTTCTTTAGTTCGCTAGTGGGTTCCTGTCAGAGCTAGGCAGTTTTCGGGCTTCGACTGGTAATTTTACGAAACTCGTGGCGCCCTCTCTATTTTGTTTCTGGCTAGCATAAAAGCCGATATAGATTTGTACCCCGCCCATAAATCCGACTGAGCATCCCGGAATTTTTATGGTTGCGCACTTGTGACAACCCACTAGAGTACTAGAGAGTATTTTCTTTTTTTTTATAGGAAAGCGCGTAGCAAAGAAATAGCGCCCTGTACGTGGGGCTTGAATATTGATTTTAGTAGAAAATAAAAATCGTTGTAGTGAATTCAGACTTGTGTAAACTAAGTTTGAATATGTGGTAATAAGGGGATAGATTATTCTTGGGGTGATTATTTACTATTTAAGATTGGGTTTTAAGATTGTGTATTAAACTAAACCTGGACAACTGATTGGTACTTAAGTTATATTGATATATAAGGTATATTGTTACGGAATTTATTAAGGTAGTATTTTATTAGGTAAGAGTACTATTCTAAAATGGACCAAGAAAAGTTAGTAAGGGACGAACTCTTGTATGAGTTAAGAGTAAGGGGATTTACTGATTTACAAGGAGAGACAGTTAGGTCTATGAGACGTCAGTTGGTAGATTTGTTGCGAACTGAAGAACTCGGAGTAGTTAGGGAATTGCCAGCAGAGTTTCAACCAGCAGTGGTAGAGGAGATAGATAATTGTACGGTTAAGGTAGAACAACTTGAGCAGTATTTACTAGGATATAGGGGATTAAATCCGGCTAATATGCGTTATGTTAACACTAAATTGAAGCATCTGTATGGTAGATTAGGTAGGTTATCGTTGGATGAGGAGGACGAGAACCAACTTATGTTACGAGCTAGGGGTAATTTGAAGTCTAGGTTGGAAACTATTGAGGCAAAGGTTGATCAGGCTGATGAGGAGGCTCGAAGACTAGTACGAGTAGCGGTTGAACAAGTACCAGCGAATGATAGGGTTCCAGCAGCAGTTGCTGATACAATTCCAGTAAGTGCCAATGTAGTAAATATTCACAAACATCAATATGAACCACGGAAATGGGGAATTAAATTTGGAGGACAAGATGGACTTAGCGTTTCAGCATTCTTTGAACAAGTCGAGGATAAGAGACGGTCAAGCCATTTGAGTGAAGCCGAGGTCCTAGATAGCGTTACTGATCTTCTAGAAGGTAGTGCAGCTATTTGGTATCGTTCCAAGACTGGAAAAATTAAGTCATGGTCTGACTTTCAGCTTAATTTGCGTGAGGAATTCCAATCTCATTTTTACCAAAGCGATTTATGGGATGAAATACGAGCCAGACGTCAAGGGGATCAGGAACGTATAGGAATTTATTTTGCTTGCATGTCTCATCTTTTTAACAGATTACCAAAACCACCTAGCGAGGACGAAAAGTTGGAGGTTCTGAATAAAAATATTCTTCCATATTACATTAATAATTTAGGACTGGCTACTTTTGATACCGTGGATGAGTTGGAGAAATTATTGAAAAGACTTGAGAGAAATCGGGATATTGCTGATAAACGGAGTGTGTCATCGAATAACCCTAGTACCTTGCTAGAACCAGATTTGACCTCCCAATCTTCACCTTTATCTAGGCCTAGGTCTCGCCCTATTGTCAATGCAGTAGAAGAGTCTCGACGAAAATGTTGGAACTGCCAGCGGCTTGGTCATATTTTTAGACAGTGCAGAGAGAGAAGGACTCGGAAGTTTTGTTTCAGATGTGGACATGAAGGAGTTGTGATGGCCGAATGTCCCAAGTGTTCGGGAAACGGTCAAGGCGGCGAAGCTATCGGCAGCCGTCCAGAACAATCGTAAGTCCGGTAGATCTCTCCTGGCCTGTGTGGTTAGATTTCGTTAAGGCAGAATTTAGTAAGGCGAGGTTAGGATATATGTTGACCAAGGTACCTGGAGACCCTAGACCACATGTTACGGTAAAAATTTTTGGTGTGCAGTTTGTGTGTTTACTAGATTCAGGAGCGTCACAAACAATTATAGGACATCAGGGTTGGTGTCGACTACAAGCGATGGGAGTGAAGAACTTGACCGATGCAGATTGTGGTGCAGTAACGGTAGCGAATGGAGCTTCATGCAATACTATTGGCAGCCTCAGCCTACCAATAAAATTGCAAGAGAAACTGAAGGTGATTAAATGCTTGGTGGCACCTGATATTCATCTCGGGATTGTACTTGGTAAAGATTTTTGGAGGGAGATGGAACTCATGCCCTCATTTGCATCGGATAGCTGGACATTTCAGGCTACTTGTAGTGTGGTACAACGCGAACTATTAACTGGAACACAGAAGGATACACTTGATAAGTTGTTGGCTGAAAAATTTTCTCAAATGGGAACGAATTTAGGATGTGCCCGAGGTGTGGCCCATGTCATCGACACAGGGGACCATACACCAATTAAGCAACGGTACTATCCCGTCTCACCGTACATGAAGAAAATCATGGATGATGAATTGGACAAAATGTTGGAGTTAGGGGTTGTGGAACCATCATCGTCAGCTTGGTCCTCACCAGTGGTTTTGGTAAAGAAACCTAATAATGAATATAGATTTTGTGTAGATTACAGAGAGGTTAACAAGGTTACTAAGAGAGACGCATATGCGATTCCTTTTATTTCTATGATTCTAGATAGACTACGGAACTCCAAGTTCTTATCCTCGATTGATTTGAAGAGTGCTTACTGGCAAATGCCTCTAGAAGAGTCTGTTAAAGAAAAAACGGCTTTTACCGTTCCCGGTCGGGGACTTCTCCAATTCCAAAGAATGCCATTTGGACTTCACAATGCACCGGCTACATGGCAGCGATTTGCAGACAACACCCTCGGTCATGACCTGGAACCATATGTCTTTATTTACTTGGATGATGTTATTATAGCCACTCCTGATTTTGACTCTCACGTTTCCCTTCTGGGGAAGATTTTTGATAGATTAATTAGTGCGGGACTTACGGTAAATCAAGAAAAAGTGTGAATTTGTTAAGCCGCAATTAAAATATTTGGGATATGTAATAGATCAGTTTGGCTTGAGATGTGACCCGGACAAAACGGATGCAGTGATGAACTTTCCTACACCGACGAAGGTAAAGGAAGTAAGGAGATTCTTGGGATTAGCCTCATGGTATCGGAGGTTCGTACCTAATTTTTCAGAAAGAGTTTTGCCACTAACTCACTTAACCAAGAAAAAGGTCAAATTTATTTGGAATGAGGAAGCAGAGAAGTCCTTCTTAGACCTTAAGGAATGCCTTGTTTCGGCTCCCATACTGACTTGTCCTGATTTCGATAGACCCTTTATACTTCAGACAGATGCCAGTCAAAAAGCTTTAGGTGCGGTGTTGGTCCAAGAATTTGAGGATGGAGAGAAGGTCATAGCATATGCTAGCAGGACACTTAGTGCCTGCGAGTCCAAGTATTGTGCCACAGAATTGGAATGTCTCGCAGTACTCTGGGCCATTAAGAAATTCCGGTGTTACCTTGAAGGGGTCAAATTTCACGTTGTTACTGATCACGCCAGTTTGAGGTGGTTGTCGAATTTAAAGGAACCCTCTGGACGGTTGGGTCGCTGGGTATTACAGATGCAAGCCTATGATTTTGATATAACGCACCGGAAAGGTAAATATCATCAAGTGCCAGATGCCCTGTCACGCGCGGTTCCTGATATATGTTTGATCGAAATCCAAGAAAACGACCAAGATGAATGGTATAAGAGACAATGTCGTAAGGTTCAGTCACATCCTGATCAGTATCCTTTGTGGAAGGTTGAGCAGAACCAGTTGTATAAGTTGGTGTCGTCCAGGTCACCTCAATTTGATGAGGGCTTCGAGTGGAAGGTTGTTGTACCGAAGAAGTTGCGCAGGACTGTTCTCCAGGAAAGCCATAATGCGCCTACCGCTGGTCATTTAGGTATTTTTAAAACAAAATGTAGAGTAAGTCAGAGATATTACTGGCCGGGGATGGTGGCAGATATTGTAAAGTATGTTAGAGGATGTGACATTTGTCAAGCGCAAAAACCAGAACAGAGAGCTCCAGCTGGACTTATGGGTGGTAGAAAAGTCACTAAACCATGGCAGATGGTATGTACCGACCTCATGGGACCATTCCCTATGACTCCCAAGAGAAATCCTTTTATCTTGGTGGTAGCTGACATTTTTACGAAGTACGCTTTATTGTTCCCCCTTTCTTCCGCTAATGTATCAACAGTAAAACGTCATATTGAGGAGGATGTATTTATGGTTTACGGAATTCCAGAGGTTCTAGTCTCTGATAATGGGAAACAGTATGTCGGAAAGGATTTCAGGACCATGCTAGAGGGATATAATGTAGAATTGTGTTTAACTCCTATGTATCACCCGCAAAGTAATCCCACTGAACGGATAAATAGAGTTTTAAAGACGATGGTCAGGTCATACATCGAAGATAATCAACGAACATGGGACGTCAACTTACCAAAATTAGGATTTGCCTTACGTACAGCCGTTCATGAAGTCACCGGTCACACTCCCGCTTACCTGAACTTTGGCAGGGAGCTCAACATTTCTGGAAAACCCCATTTAGGTCAACGAGTAACTGGAGACGATATTGAGATTGGAAACCGCTAACCTCTGGCCGAACACGTGGGACAATTAAAGCACACTCATCAGGTGGTGGAACGGAAGCTAAGGCATGCGTATAAAAATAGTGCTACCAGGTATAATTTACGCCGTCGACCAATTACGTTTGCAGCAGGGGATATCGTTATGAAGCGAAATCATGTTCTTTCTGATGCGGCCAATTACTTCTCTGCTAAGTTGGCACCTAAATTTATCAAATGTGAAGTTAGGGCTAAAATCTCTGCTAATGTCTACCGTTTAGAAAGCTTGGATGGAATAAAAGTTCTGGGTGATTACCATATGTTGCGTGTTGTGTGAATTAATGGATGGTGGATATCAGTGTGACGTAATTTACTTGGATTTCACTAAGGCATTTGACAGATTGGATCATCGGTTATTACTTATAAAACTTGAAAATTTCGGATTTTCTAATGCATTAATCGCTTTGTTTAATTCATATTTGAAGGAACGATTTCAGTATGTCGAAGTAAGTGGAACTAGATCTTGTCAGTACCTTGCTACATCAGGTGTTCCTCAAGGATCTGTACTTGGCCCCTTACTTTTTAACCTATTTATAAATGATATTGGATGTAAAGTTGAAGGTAAATTTCTATTATATGCTGATGACGTAAAAATATACAAGAAAATAGTAAATATAGATGATTGCATTGCACTTCAAGAGGACTTGGATATAGTATCTGATTGGTGCGAAGTAAATAATCTCCAACTTAATCCTAAAAAATGTAATATTATGTCGTTTACATTAAAATCACTGCCCCTGACGTTTCACTATAAATTAAATAACAGCCTAGTCTCTCGTGTCCACTCATTCAAAGATCTTGGTGTTACGTTTGATGTGAAACTCGCATTTAGTACTCACATTGACACTATTATATCTGAGACCTCAAAGATATTTGGTTTTATTTTACGATGCACTCGGGACTTCGTTGATATTGATGTTATCAGGACACTATACATCACTTATGTAAGATCCAGGCTTGAATATGGTGCTGTTGTCTGGAACCCAGGCTATAATGTTTACAGTGATAAATTAGAAAATATACAGCGTAAATTTTAAAAATATATTAATTTGAGAAAGGAAGGATGGTACCCGCCACAGGGGTATGAATTACTTGATAAATTTAAGTTTTGTTTATTGAAGAAGCGAAGGGAATATCTTTTGCAAACGACACTCTTCAATATCATGAATAATGTCATTGACTGTCCCAATATATTATGTAAATTAAATTTTCATATTCCCCGTGAGAACAGCAGAAACTTCACTACTTTTTATCTCTCAACTCCCAGGACAAATATTTTAAAGTTCTCACCTTTATACTCAATGCTTTATTTGTATAATAAGCAAATCACTATTGACTACTTCAATATTTCGGGTTCTGCGGTTCGGAGATTGTTACCTCACTGATGTAAAATTCTGGCGTATTTTTTTCTGTTCTGTATTCTTTGTTCTGTATTATTTACCTTTATGTTTATTTTTCATGTTTAAGTGTTTTAGTTTATATTCAGATGTAATTTAGTACCTAGTAGTATATTTTTGTGGTAACCTTGTCTTGTAATTGGGTTTAATCCTGTAAGACAAGTAATGTAAATAAATAAATAAATAAAAATAAATGTGTGTGATCTTAAACCGTATTCCGCTAGATCAGACGCTGACTCAGTCTCCTCTGATGACTGAAACCTAACTGGCCTACCTCATAGAATTTTATTGGTTCGTAGGTATATGTGTAGCTTGATAGTTTTAATAAGAGTAGGGTATGAATTTGTTTAGAGTGGCTTGGTTGCCAAATTCAAGGTAAATTATGGTAGGGAAGAGATTAAATTTATGGAAATGTCATGTAAGCTTCATTGATGGTGGACTCTGAATCCATCTTTGTTAAGGATATGATATTTTTTTTCTGTCAAGGTTTGGATCTACCATGTCGTAACGTTAGTAATTTTTTTTTTTGAAGGCTGATAAAATCCACTTGGATATTCTGAAGGATAGTGTACTCTTTGGGAGGATTTGATAAGTATACGATAGGGTTAGGTGAGCAAGGAAGGTGTTCCTGCACTTTTAGCGCTCTATAACATCATCTGATAACCGATCTTGGTTACAGGACATTCCTAAAGTCCCCTGATCCACCTGTTATACTTAAATAGGATGTCTGGAAATTGAAGTGGTTGGAGAAGAGTCTCTTGTGGTGGTCTACCAGGTTTTTAGGTTTTTTTTTTCTCTTCGCTGTTAGGCATACGAGTATTAGTATACTGTATGGACCTAGTAGTCTTTCCCCGTTGCCAGTCATACGTGTAGTAACTGTATGGACCTATAGTGTGAAAATTTCTGCGAAATTTTCTGGAGGCAAAGGTGGGGTGTTACAGGTCGAATTTTAGTGGACCTGTAACACATTATTTTCATACAAACTCCATCGAGTCACAGCAAATGTGAGATTTGTTTCTGTTGCGCTACACATATACCCAAGATTTAGTTTTTGTATCTTTTTGTTTTGTTGGGGTTGGCTCTGAAATGAAGTTAAGTAGTCAGTAATTCTTTTAGGCTAGGATTTATCAATAGAGAGTAAGAGTGACTTAATGGACACATGTTACACAGGGGCTCCGAGACTAGAATCTGCTTATAGTTCCCATTTTGTTATAAGACTGGGGAAAAGGTTGAAACTGGCTCACGTTCTTGCGAGGTATGTCCTAGGTATTATCCAGTACACAGTTTTGAGGTACGAGTTGGTTATAGTTATGGAGTCACCTTATAAGTTGGAGAAGTTAGGTAGAATTTTTGTCTTGACAACCACTTTCCGGTCGATGATAAATGTAGGTTTTAACCTGAAGACTAATTAGTGATTCGACAAAGTTTTATTTACCTCAGTAATCTGATACCTGAAATAAAGGGTAGCGAAGGGCATTAGTAAACAACCTTGTATCTCAAGCTTAGTAAATCATCTCTGAGTTTAATACCCACCCAACACACTTCCCTAGGGCATATTCTGGGAATTATAGTACCATTTTGTTGCTATTTCACCTTTTTTTCAATAAGCAGTATTTTTCCCAATTCATTCGGTAAGCAACAGGTTATATATGGAACTGACAGGTATATTGACAACTATAGATATTAACTCACGGTACTGACTTCGAATTAACAAGTCTGCATTCGATGGTCGACAATATTATAAAGTTTTGAACTAACTAATAACATCACTGGTGTCTTATATTCGTTCATAACCATCCGGAAAGAAAGCCTGGGAACGTGAAACCCTTAGCGG
The DNA here is from genome assembly GCA_963924545.1 of Pogonocherus hispidulus. Taxonomy (NCBI): domain Eukaryota; kingdom Metazoa; phylum Arthropoda; class Insecta; order Coleoptera; family Cerambycidae; genus Pogonocherus; species Pogonocherus hispidulus. Next base: position 35,614,429 of record OZ004695.1, read on the forward strand.
GGTAGTTTTTTTCATGGCCAATCATAGAACCGTCCATGGTCTACCTGCCATAGCATGGCATAGAATATTTTCCATGGAATAAGTTCTGGGTACATTGTAGACACTCCTTTTGTAGTTCTGTGTTCTGTTGTTCCTTTTCGAGTTTGATCTACCGAAGCGGCCACGCTGTCTAGCAACTTGGTGAATATTCACGTTAAATTGGACCCACCATTTATGGATTTATAAGATAAACCCAAAGAAATGGATGTTGTGGCCGGTATATTGTTGTTTGGGAAAACCCTCTGTTGATTCCCAGGAGGTAAGCATTCCCTTTTGTAACATTATGTGTTCTAAATAAATTATCCTTGCAGGGTTTTATTTTATGGCCTAGTTTTGGTCAATGGGCGATTTTATAGATTGTTGGTTTGGACTTGGCCCGAGTGGTTAGTTATGGATAGCATCTGGTGGACTTGAATCCAGTCCCTCCTTGTCTCGGTATCTCTGTGTGGAGATTTGAATACATAAGCCTAAGGAAATTGTACCCCGAGTTATCTCTGGTTGAAGAATTTTTGGTGTCCGCTTGTTTTTTTCATTAGTTGACTGTCCTTGCCGCTCATCCATTTGGTAGCAAGCCTATCTGGCCTGCCCCTTTGATCTGATTTATGGTGACGACCGCATACCCTGGATATTGAATAGGATTTCGACAGGACTGGTGAAGAACTCGGTGGGTTACCTGGGTGGACTCCCGAGAAGTTGGAGGATTGAAGGATCCCATTAGTCTCGAGTTCCCCAGCGAGTAGGTTGACGTCCATCTAGTGGCTAGGGAAGGTCTTCATCAGCTCCTTCCGCAGATCAGATAAGCTACTCCTATTTACATTTTTTTTGTACATGTACCATCCATTTTTCTTGTAACCTTGGCACCACCAGTAGATTCTTAATTGGGGAATATTTTACTATCATACAGTAAAATATATGTAGTTTTTAAGTCCATTTTTAATAGTACTTACCGTTGAGCTAAGTGTTCATATACCGAGTACAGTAAAGTATAGTTGGGGGAATACCGATAGTTATAGTCTTACCAAACAGGTAACGAGGTCCAGGTCCAGTTTAGCATATGGTTAATTGTTAGTCTGCCGATTAAGTGTCGGTTTTGTTAGTTATTTATATGTAATAAATGTTCAGAGTATATTATTTACAACATAGTGCTGTCCATGTTTAGCAATTAAGGTTATATAGATTATTATCTATTTTAGATTATTGTAGGGATTTATTTACCTATTAATTTCAGTGGACATTGGTGGTAGCCCACTCTTAAGAAGGTAACCCTCATTTTTTTTTCCCCAGAGTCCTTATTGTTAGGCCTACGTGACGTCACGCTTGGTTTAAGGTACAGCGTATTTAGCTGATGTAAGTTAAGGCGAGTGCAGGTTACCAATATTGTGGTTTTTAAATTAGTCCACTGAATTGGGTTAGTAGTTTTAGAGTATACATATCATCCCGCTTATTACCAATCTATTGATTGGTTACCACTTAGTTGGCTTAAGTTGAATTCACTAACACTGTACGAGAATTCATTTTTTTTGGATTGATACTTTTGTATTTTGTATAATTACCGATATTGTAATTGTATTAGTATATTAAGAGCGAACCCTCAGTTCGCTTCTTAAAGTCATTTGAGAACTTAACTAAAATTAAATTGAAATTTACAAACATACTGGGGTTTACTTTCTACCCTATTTTTTTTTTCTTTAGTTCGCTAGTGGGTTCCTGTAAGAGCTAGGCAGCTTTCGGGCTTCGACTGGTAATTTTACGAAACTCGTGGCGCCCTCTCTATTTTGTTTCTGGCTATCATAAAAGCCGATATAGATTTGTACCCCGTCCATAAAACCGACTAAGCATCCCGGAATTTTTATGGTTGCGCACTTGTGACAACCCACTAGAGTACTAGAGAGTATTTTCTTTTTTTTTATAGGAACGTGCGTAGCAACCCTTAAAAAATAAAAATCCGTAACTTCTACAAAAAAGTTTGTAACACTTTCCCGCTACACAGAGACACTTTAGAGGACTATTCCGACATACCATGAAGTAGAAACGAAAATATTCAGAAGATAAAGGGTTGAAACAGATACCCTTAAAAAATAAAAATCCATAACTTCTGCAAAAAAGTTTGTAACATTTTCCCGCTTCACAGAAACACTTTACAGGACTATTCTGATATACCATGAAGTAGAAACGAAAATATTCAGAAGATAAGAGGTTGAAACATATACCCTTAAAAAATAAAAATCCATAGCTTCTGCAAAAAAGTTTGTAACACTTTCCTGCTTGACAGCGACACTTTACAGGACTATTCCGACATACCATGAAGTAGAAAGGAAAATATTCAGAAGATAAGTGGTTCAAACATATACTCTTAAAAGATAAAAATCCATAACTTCTGCAAAAAAGTTTGTAACACTTTCCCGCTTCACAGAGACACTTTAGAGGACTATTCCGACATACCATGAAGTAGAAACGAAAATATTCAGAAGATAAGGGGTTGAAACATATATCCTTAAAAAATAAAAATCCATAACTTCTACAAAAAAGTTTGTAACACTTTCCCGCTTCACAGAGACACTTTAGAGGACTATTCCGACATACCATGAAGTAGAAACGTAAATATGCAGAAGATAAGGGGTTGCAGTATATACCCTTAAAAAGTAAAAATCAATAACTTCTACAAATTAATTGTAACATTTTCTTACTGCACAGAGGAACATAAAAGGACTATTCCAGCATTCCTTAAAGGGGAAATTAAAAATTCATGGTATAAAGCGTTGAACCTTATAGGCAATTACCTCAAAAAAATAGACAGTTTCTTACTGCACAGAGGAACTTAAAATTACTTTTTCAGCATAACTAAAACAAAAACGAAGATATCCTTAGAAGGTATAAGGGTCTGAGCCATACTTAAAAAATAAAAATTTGTTACTTCTACAAAAATGTTTGCAATGTTTGCAAATGTTAGGTAGTATCTTTTAAATGTGATGAAAGATTAGATCATCTTCAGATGATACTTATGAATGGTAAAAAAAAACTATCCAATCCAAAACTTAAGTAAAAAACAATACTGACCTATTTTAAGAAATTGATCTTGTACTTCATTGACCTAATCTCCAATTTAAAATATTTAATACCTGATACTGAATTCAATGACTGATTTATAAAAAAATTCTTAATAATAGCGCCTTTTCGTAAATTCAACATTAAGATGTGATGGATCCAAAAAACGAGTTCTGATTAGTTGATTTGAAAAATTCTGTTTTTTGATTGATCCTACAGGATCCATCACATCAAAATGTTGAATTTATGAAAAGGCGTATTTATTATCAAATCAATATATTTGATTCTATTTACATATTTGACAATGGTAGGGCAACTTTATTTGTCGCTCTTATTTAATCGGTCTAAAACCAGATCTAGGGTATAAGGTGTTGGGTGCTCAAACGTCGATGTAAATGTTTCGATGTCATGTAATTCTTTATATTTTTCCACCAAATCATCTTGGGGTCCTAAACCATAGTAAATATTTATTATTTTTTTATTAAATATGCCTAACAGGACGTAGCATATAAAATTGGTCTCAGAAATATGCAAGTACTTCCTAATATACTTACAAATTTTTATTGAAGTGTCTATATCTATAAATGTAACAGAGTAGTCCCATTTTAGATGCTTTTCTGGATTAGAAGTTTCTCTAAATCTGCGGCTCTCTTCATTTGAGTTTCTACTGTGATAAATATTTTACAAATAATTTTTGTAATGCATTACAAGAAACTGAATTTCATGATCATTTAATATTATATATTTCTTGAATTTCGTACTTGAGAATACATCTTGTTTCATTATTTTACAGGTGAAGCACATAAATAAGTATTCTGGATTTAGAATCGTTTCAATGGCATCTTCATTATTAATATTAATACCAGAACATTTTGTGATATGTACCCATCTCTTGCAATTACAACACTCAATATACTTTTCATCGCTATATCTCCCACATTGTAAACACTTATCAAACATATTTTCTGATGATAACAACAATATTCGTTGCAGCGTTATTCTAAATTGCTCAGGATCAAAAATGTTTTTAGTTGATAATGACGTAAAATCTTGCAAGTCTTCAATTTTTGTTATAGTCAGTATGTAATAGAGAACATAAACTCCACAATTTACGTTATCGTGGGAAACTTGTTTTGGATATATGGGTGAGTTACATATCTTCCATTTCCGAATGTTAAGCATTTCACTTTTATTGAAACGGGTTCGGGTACTAAAGTACCTTTTAATTTTTTTCAAAATATCTACTTCTGATTATTAGGATTAAAAATATAAATACTGCTATTTTCCTTGTCTACAATTATTAATATCCAGTGAACTGTATTAGTATTATGTGGTATTAATATATATTTTATATTTTGTAAAGATTTTAAATACGGCGCAAATTTAGAAAAGTTTATCGGTTCCTGGTGAAAAAAAATTTGAACAGAGACAGTATCGATGTAGTAAATATTTGGGTGATATTTGACAATTGAAAAGGCCACTGCATCTATACACAAATCAGATAGCTATCTTTGGCTTCCAGTGGGAATTGGATCTACGTCATTATACTCTGATACTAGCTCTTTGTACCCAGAACTGGGTAAAGTTACTGAGTGTTCGCAATATTTAAATTTTCCCATAGTAAACTCCTTTTAATGCAGCTAAGATGTAATATTCATTATTAAAGAATACTCCATTTTGAACAGCTCTTTCATCAGGTTTATTCTCACCTATTTGATTTATATATATTCTTGAACTTGTTCTACTTCATCAGTATCGAAAGAAAGGTCAGATTCATTTTCAAGAATAACTGTAGTCTCTGTAGTAACAGGAGGTTCTGTTTCACATTCAATTATTAGTTTTTTTAAGTTGTTCCTATGTAAATAACCTTTCTTTTTGTCACTTCTTGTCTTCCACATTTCTTCATGTTCAGAATTGTCGATTTCCTTGATTGTTATAATATCCTTGGAAACTTTAATTTTTTTTTCAGGCACCTTGTTAATTTTAAGATCAATAGATTTTAATTGTGTTTGTATACGTTTACCAGTTGCTTCCATAAATCTACCTACTTTCAAATTTGATTATCCACCAAGTATTTCCTCCTGAGCAATTTAGAATAACGCTGCAACGAATATTGTTGTTGTCATCAGAAAATATGTTTGATAAGTGTTTACAATGTGGGAGATATAGCGATGAAAAGTATATTGAGTGTTGTAATTGCAAGAGATGGGTACATATCACAAAATGTTCTGGTATTAATATTAATAATGAAGATGCTATTGAAACGATTCTAAATCCAGAATACTTATTTATGTGCTTCACCTGTAAAATAATGAAACAAGATGTATTCTCAAGTACGAAATTCAAGAAATATATAATATTAAAAATGATCTTGAAATTCAGTTTCTTGTAATGCATTACAAAAATTATTTGGAAAATATTTATCACAGTAGAAACTCAGATGAAGAGAGCCGCAGATTTAGAGAAACTTCTAATCCAGAAAAGCATCTAAAATGAGACTACTCTGTTACATTTATAGATATAGACACTACAATAAAAATTTGTAAGTATATTAGGAAGTACTTGCATATTTCTGAGACCAATTTTATATGCTACGTCCTGTTAGGCATATTTAATAAAAAAATAATAGTATATTACATACTGAGGCGGAAAATGTTTCATTACTGTCGAGCGCTGTTTAGATAACCGAGGTGAGTAGCACCGAGGTAAGCTATAGCGCGAGACAGGAATGAAACCTTCCGCCGAGGTATGTATACGATTTTATTCACAACCATCTCTAAAAAACGAGAAAACGGGAATATTTCCATTTATTCATTCATATTTTTTCATACTACTTTTCAATTTAGAAGACAGTGAAAATCCGTTTCTATGACGCTGACATTATTATTTAATAAAGGGGTCATAAATTGTTGACTGTCATACTGACAGCAGTTGATTATTTTTTTAGTATTTGCTAAAAACCTAAAATCCAAAATTATTGTTATTGTAAACTGATTCTGTATAATAAAATATAAAATATAAGGGTTTTTCTAATGACTGATGCCTTGTCAAAATTAACGTCACTCAAAATACAAACATCACGTATCTTTCAGATGTTTTACTTTCCACCCTTGGGTGGAAAGTGATCACTTCCCGACCTGGACAGTAGCAACAGTTAGTAATGACTAATTTTCAAACTTCTAAGATGTCAGTAATAACCTTATTACATATATGGTTGTGAATAATAAATATTTACTATGGTTTAGGATTAAAGAGGAAATATGCCGTCATATTTCCAGAGAGGGAGGAATGGAAGCAGGATCAGTTTAAATTCCCCCCTGATTCTCTGGTCTGCTATACAGATGGTTCTCGTGTGGCGGACAGGTTCTCGGGGGCAGGAATTTATGTGGAGGACAGGGGCGTGCAGCAAAGTTTTCCACTGGGTTCGTATGCCATAGTCTTCCAGGCTGAAGTCTTTGCTATCCTAATGGCAGCAAACAAACAGGAAGTAAGGAACTGTCCGGAGCAAAATATTTACTTCTGCTCTGACAGTCAGGCAGCCTTAAAGGCTTTAGCATCTCCAAGGACAAGATCCGCCCTTGTCCAAGAGGGCAGAGATACACTGGAGGAGCTGGCCAGAGGAAAAGAGATCAAATTGGTATGGGTACCAGGTCATAGTGGAATCTCGGGGAACGAAAGGGCCGATGAACTGGCTCGACTCGAATCTCAGGGACCCAGCCAGGGACCAGAACCGATTTTAGGTATTACACGGAGGCAGGTCAACATAGCTCTTAACGATTGGGCTCATGAGACACTAAGTAAACAGTGGAGAAGGAATGGGAGCTGTAGACAGGCTCCCAACTTTATAGTGGAGCCAAGCAAGATCAAGACGGCCTGGCTGTTAAGTCGTATCCGGAAGACTCTAAACCAGTTGGTGGGAGATTTAACGGGTCATTGCAGGCTTAGAAGACATCTATCATTGATGGGTGTTGAGGGAGACCCTATCTGTCCAAAGTGTGGGGAGGGCGATGAAACGCCTTCCCACTTCTTGCCAGAGTGTGTGGCTTTCGGCAGACTGAAACACGACGTCTGGGGGTCTGGGGAGTTGCAAGGGGAAGAGGTTAGTTCCCTTGAATGGACCGACATTCTGACCTACATTAGAAGGTCGGGTAGGTTCGATGAGGGAAGAGGTGATGAAGCTAGGTAGGGACGACAGGGTAGGTAAAAAAAGCCTGCTTTACTCGCGGCCTACTTGCCAGGTCTTGGCCGCCCCAATTCTACTACTACTACTATGGTTTAGGACCCAAGATGATTTGGTGGAAAAATATAAAGAATTACATGACATCGAAACATTTACATCGACGTTTGAGTACCCAACACCTTATACCCTAGATCTGGTTTTAGACCGATTAAATAAGAGCGACAAATAAAGTTGCCCTACCATTGTCAAATATGTAAATAGAATCAAGTATATTGATTTGATAATAAATACTGCTTTTCATAAATTCAACATTTTGATGTGATGGATCCTGTAGGATCAATCAAAAAACAGAATTTTTCAAATCAACTAATCAGAACTCGTTTTTTGGATCCATCACATCTTAATGTTGAATTTACGTAAAGGCGTTATTATTAAGAATTTTTTTATAAATCAGGCATTGAATTCAGTACAGGTATAACTATTTTAAATTGGAGATTAAGTCAATGAAGTACAAGATCAATTTCTTAAAATGTCAGTATTGTTTTTTACTTAAGTTTTGGATTGGATAGTTTTTACCATTCATAAGTATCATCTGAAGAAGTAACAAATTTTTACTTTTTAAGTATGGCTCAGATCCTTTATACCTTCTAAGAATATCTTCGTTTTTGTTTTAGTTATGCTGAAAAAGTAATTTTAAGTTCTTCTGTGCAGTAAGAAACTGTCTATTTTTTTAGGTAATTGCCTATAAGGTTCAACGCTTTATACCATGAATTTTTAATTTCCCCTTTAAGGAATGTTGGAATAGTCCTTTTACGTTCCTCTGTGCAGTAAAAAAATGTTACAATTAATTTGTAGAAGTTATGGATTTTTATTTTTTAAGGGTATTTGTTTCAACCCCTTCTGAATATTTCCGTTTTTACTTCATGGTATGTCGGAATAGTCCTGTAAAGTGTCTCTGTGAAGCTGGAAAGTGTTACAAACTTTTTTTAGAAGTTACGGATTTTTATTTTTTACGGGTATATGTTTCAACAACTTATCTTCTGAATATTTTCGTTTTTACTTCATGGTATGTCGGAATAGTCCTGTAAAGTGCCTCTGTGAAGCGGGAAAGTGTTACAAACTTTTTTGCAGAAGTTATGGATTTTAATTTTTTAAGGGTATTTGTTTCAACCCCTTATCTTCTGAATATTTTCGTTTCTATACTTCATGGTATGTCGGAATAGTCCTCTAAAGTGTCTCTGTGAAGTGGGAAAGTGTTACAAACTTTTTTGCAGAAGTTATGGATTTTTATTTTCTAAGGGTATATGTTTCAACCCCTTATCTACTGAATATTTTCGTTTCTACTTCATGGTATGTCGGAATAGTCCTGTAAAGTGTCTCTGTGAAGCGGGGAAGTGTAACAAACTTTTTTGCAGAAGTTATGGATTTTTATTTTCTAAGGGTATTTGTTTCAACCCCTTATCTTCTCAATATTTTCGTTTCTACTTCATGGTATGTCGGAATAGTCCTCTAAATTGTCTGTGTGAAGCGGGGAAGTGTTACAAACTTTTTTGCAGAAGTTATGGATTTTTATTTTTAAGGGTATATGTTTCAACCCCTTATCTTCTGAATATTTTCGTTTTTCTACTTCATGGTATGTCGGAATAGTCCTGTAAAGTGTCTCTGTGAAGCGGGAAAATGTTACCAACTTTTTTGAAGAAGTTATGGATTTTTATTTTTTAAGGGTATTTGTTTTAACCCTATCCGAATATTTTCGTTTCTACTTCATGGTATGTCGGAATAGTCCTCTAAAGTGTCTCTGTGAAGCGGGAAAGTGTTACAAACTTTTTTGCAAGAAGTTATGGATTTTAATTTTTTAAGGGTATTTGTTTCAACCCCTTATCTTCTGAATATTTTTGTTTCTACTTCATGGTATGTCGGAATAGTCCTCTAAAGTGTCTCTGTGAAGCGGGTAAGTGTTACAAACTTTTTTGCAGAAGTTATGGATTTTAATTTTTTAAGGGTATATGTTTCAACCTTTTATCTTCTGAATATTTTCGTTTCTACTTCATGGTGTGTCGGAATAGTCCTCTAAAGTGTCTCTGTGAAGCGGGAAAGTGTTACAAACTTTTAAGGGTATATGTTTCAACCCCTTATCTTGTGAATATTTTCGTTTCTACTTCATGGTATGTCAGAATAGTCCTGTAAAGTCTTTCTGTGAAGCGGGAAAGTGTTACAAACTTTTTTGCAGAAGTTATTGATTTTTATTTTCTCAGGGTATTTGTTTCAACCCCTTACCTTCTGAATATTTTCGTTTCTACTTCATGGTATATCGGAATAGTCCTGTAAAGTGTCTGTGTGAAGCGGGAAAATGTTACAACCTTTTTTGAAGAAGTTATGGATTTTTATTTTTTAAGGGTATTTGTTTTAACCCCTTCCGAATATTTTCGTTTCTACTTCATGGTATGTCGGAATAGTCCTCTAAAGTGTCTCTGTGAAGCGGGAAAGTGTTACAAACTTTTTTGCAGAAGTTATAGATTTTTATTTTTTAAGGGTATATGTTTCAACCCCTTATCTTCTGAATATTTTCGTTTCTACTTCATGGTAAGTCGGAATAGTCCTGTAAAGTGTCTCTGTGATCCGGGGAAGTGTTACAAACTTTTTTGCAGAAGTTATGGATTTTAATTTTTTAAGGGTATTTGTTTCAACCCCTTATCTTCTGAATATTTTTGTTTCTACTTCATGGTATGTCGGAATAGTCCTCTAAAGTGTCTCTGTGAACCGGGGAAGTGTTACAAACTTTTTTGCAGAAGTTATAGATTTTTATTTTTTAAGGGTATATGTTTCAACCCCTTATCTTCTGAATATTTTCGTTTCTACTTCATGGTAAGTCGGAATAGTCCTGTAAAGTGTCTCTGTGATCCGGGGAAGTGTTACAAACTTTTTTGCAGAAGTTATGGATTTTTATTTTTTAAGGGTTATATGTTTCAACCCCTTATCTTATGAATATTTTCGTTTCTACTTCATGGTATGTCGGAATAGTCCTGTAAAGTGTCTCTGTGAAGCGGGGAAGTGTTACAAACATTTTTGCAGAAGTTATGGATTTTTATTTTCTAAGGGTATTTGTTTCAACCCCTTATCTTCTCAATATTTTCGTTTATACTTCATGGTATGTCGGAAAAGTCCTCTAAAGTGTCTCTGTGAAGTGGGAAAGTGTTACAAACTTTTTTGCAGAAGTTATGGATTTTTATTTTTTAAGGGTATATGTTTCAACACCTTATCTTCTGAATATTTTCGTTTCTACTTCATGGTATGTCGGAATAGTCCTGGAAAGTGTTTCTGTGAACCGGGGAAGTGTTACAAACTTTTTTGCAGAAGTTATGGATTTTTATTTTCTAAGGGTATATGTTTCAACCCCTTATCTTCTGAATATTTTCGTTTCAACTTCATGGTATGTCGGAATAGTCCTGTAAAGTGTCTCTGTGAAGCGGGGAAGTGTTACAAACTTTTTTGCAGAAGTTATGGATTTTATTTTCTAAGGGTATATGTTTCAACCCCTTATCTTCTGAATATTTTCGTTTCTACTTCATGGTATGTCGGAATAGTCCTCTAAAGTGTCTCTGTGAACCGGGGAAGTGTTACAAACTTTTTTGCACAAGTTATGCATTTTTATTTTCTAAGGGTATATGTTTCAACCCCTTATCTTCTGAATATTTTCGTTACTACTTCATGGTATGTCGGAATAGTCCTGTAAAGTGTCTCTGTGAAGCGGGGAAGTGTTACAAACTTTTTTTCAGAAGTTATGGATTTTTATTTTCTAAGGGTATATGTTTCAACCCCTTATCTTCTGAATATTTTCGTTTCTACTTCATGGTATGTCGGAATAGTCCTGTAAAGTGTCTCTGTGAACCGGGGAAGTGTTACAAACTTTTTTGCAGAAGTTATGGATTTTTATTTTTTAAGGGTATATGTTTCAACCCCTTATCTTCTGAATATTTTCGTTTTTCTACATCATGGTATGTCGGAATAGTCCTGTAAAGTGTCTCTGTGAAGCAGGGAAGTGTTACAAACTTTTTTGCAGAAGTTATGGATTTTTATTTTCTAAGGGTATTTGTTTCAAACCCTTATCTTCTCAATATTTTCGTTTCTACTTCATGGTATGTCGGAATAGTCCTCTAAAGTGACTATGTGAAGTGGGAAAGTGTTACAAACTTTTTTGCAGAAGTTATGTATTTTTATTTTTTAAGGGTTATATGTTTCAACCCCTTATCTTCTGAATATTTTCGTTTCTACTTCATGGTATGTCGGAATAGTCCTGTAAAGTGTCTCTGTCAAGCGGGAAAGTGTTACAAACTTTTTTGTAGAAGTTACGGATTTTTATTTTTTAGGGGTATATGTTTCAACCACTTATCTTCTGAATATTTTCGTTTCTACTTCATGGTATGTCGGAATAGTCCTGTAAAGTGTCTCTGTCAAGCGGGAAAGTGTTACAAACTTTTTTGTAGAAGTTACGGATTTTTATTTTTTAGGGGTATATGTTTCAACCCCTTATCTTCTGAATATTTTTGTTTCTACTTCACGGTATGTCGAAATAGTCCTGTAAAGTGTCTCTCTGAACCGGGGAAGTGTTACAAACTTTTTTGCAGAAGTTATGGATTTTTATTTTTTAAGGGTATATGTTTCAACCCCTTATCTTCTGAATATTTTCGTTTCTACTTCATGGTATGTCGGAATAGTCCTGTAAAGTGTCTCTCTGAACCGGGGAAGTGTTACAAACTTTTTTGCAGAAGTTATGGATTTTTATTTTTTAAGGGTATATGTTTCAACCCCTTATCTTCTGAATATTTTCGTTTCTACTTCATGGTATGTCGGAATAGTCCTGTAAAGTGTCTCTGTAAACCGGGGAAGTGTTACAAACTTTTTTGCAGAAGTTATGGATTTTTATTTTCTAAGGGTATATGTTTCAACCCCTTATCTTCTGAATATTTTCGTTTCTACTTCATGGTATGTCGGAATAGTCCTGTAAAGTGTCTCTGTGAACCGGGGAAGTGTTACAAACTTTTTTGCAGAAGTTATAGGTTTTTATTTTTTAAGGGTATATGTTTCAACCCCTTATCTTCTGAATATTTTCGTTTTATACTTCATGGTATGTCGGAATAGTCCTCTAAATTGTCTCTGTGAAGTGGGAAAGTGTTACAAACTTTTTTGCAGAAGTTATGGATTTTTATTTTTTAAGGGTTATATGTTTCAACCCCTTATCTTCTGAATATTTTCGTTTCTACTTCATGGTATGTCGGAATAGTCCTGTAAAGTGTCTCTGTGAAGCGGGGAAGTGTTACAAACTTTTTTGCAGAAGTTATGGATTTTAATTTTCCAAGGGTATTTGTTTCAACCCCTTATCTTCTCAATATTTTCGTTTGTACTTCATGGTATGTCGGAATAGTCCTCTAAATTGTCTCTGTGAAGTGGGAAAGTGTTACAAACTTTTTTGCAGAAGTTATGGATTTTTATTTTTTAAGGGTTATATGTTTCAACCCCTTATCTTCTGAATATTTTCGTTTCTACTTCATGGTATGTTGGAATAGTCCTGTAAAGTGTCTCTGTGAACAGGGGAAGTGTTACAAACTTTTTTGAAGAAGTTATGGATTTTTATTTTATAAGGGTATATGTTTCAACTCCTTATCTTCTGAATATTTTCGTTTCTACTTCATGGTATGTCGGAATAGTCCTGTAAAGTGTCTCTGTGAAGCGGGGAAGTGTTACAAACTTTTTTGCAGAAGTTATGGATTTTTATTTTTAAGGGTATATGTTTCAACCCCTTATCTTCTGAATATTTTCGTTTTTCTACTTCATGGTATGTCGGAATAGTCCTGTAAAGTGTCTCTGTGAAGCGGGAAAATGTTACCAACTTTTTTGAAGAAGTTATGGATTTTTATTTTTTAAGGGTATTTGTTTTAACCCTATCCGAATATTTTCGTTTCTACTTCATGGTATGTCGGAATAGTCCTCTAAAGTGTCTCTGTGAAGCGGGTAAGTGTTACAAACTTTTTTGCAGAAGTTATGGATTTTAATTTTTTAAGGGTATATGTTTCAACCTTTTATCTTCTGAATATTTTCGTTTCTACTTCATGGTGTGTCGGAATAGTCCTCTAAAGTGTCTCTGTGAAGCGGGAAAGTGTTACAAACTTTTAAGGGTATATGTTTCAACCCCTTATCTTGTGAATATTTTCGTTTCTACTTCATGGTATGTCAGAATAGTCCTGTAAAGTCTTTCTGTGAAGCGGGAAAGTGTTACAAACTTTTTTGCAGAAGTTATTGATTTTTATTTTCTCAGGGTATTTGTTTCAACCCCTTACCTTCTGAATATTTTCGTTTCTACTTCATGGTATATCGGAATAGTCCTGTAAAGTGTCTGTGTGAAGCGGGAAAATGTTACAACCTTTTTTGAAGAAGTTATGGATTTTTATTTTTTAAGGGTATTTGTTTTAACCCCTTCCGAATATTTTCGTTTCTACTTCATGGTATGTCGGAATAGTCCTCTAAAGTGTCTCTGTGAAGCGGGAAAGTGTTACAAACTTTTTTGCAGAAGTTATAGATTTTTATTTTTTAAGGGTATATGTTTCAACCCCTTATCTTCTGAATATTTTCGTTTCTACTTCATGGTAAGTCGGAATAGTCCTGTAAAGTGTCTCTGTGATCCGGGGAAGTGTTACAAACTTTTTTGCAGAAGTTATGGATTTTAATTTTTTAAGGGTATTTGTTTCAACCCCTTATCTTCTGAATATTTTTGTTTCTACTTCATGGTATGTCGGAATAGTCCTCTAAAGTGTCTCTGTGAACCGGGGAAGTGTTACAAACTTTTTTGCAGAAGTTATAGATTTTTATTTTTTAAGGGTATATGTTTCAACCCCTTATCTTCTGAATATTTTCGTTTCTACTTCATGGTAAGTCGGAATAGTCCTGTAAAGTGTCTCTGTGATCCGGGGAAGTGTTACAAACTTTTTTGCAGAAGTTATGGATTTTTATTTTTTAAGGGTTATATGTTTCAACCCCTTATCTTATGAATATTTTCGTTTCTACTTCATGGTATGTCGGAATAGTCCTGTAAAGTGTCTCTGTGAAGCGGGGAAGTGTTACAAACATTTTTGCAGAAGTTATGGATTTTTATTTTCTAAGGGTATTTGTTTCAACCCCTTATCTTCTCAATATTTTCGTTTATACTTCATGGTATGTCGGAAAAGTCCTCTAAAGTGTCTCTGTGAAGTGGGAAAGTGTTACAAACTTTTTTGCAGAAGTTATGGATTTTTATTTTTTAAGGGTATATGTTTCAACACCTTATCTTCTGAATATTTTCGTTTCTACTTCATGGTATGTCGGAATAGTCCTGGAAAGTGTTTCTGTGAACCGTGGAAGTGTTACAAACTTTTTTGCAGAAGTTATGGATTTTTATTTTCTAAGGGTATATGTTTCAACCCCTTATCTTCTGAATATTTTCGTTTCAACTTCATGGTATGTCGGAATAGTCCTGTAAAGTGTCTCTGTGAAGCGGGGAAGTGTTACAAACTTTTTTGCAGAAGTTATGGATTTTATTTTCTAAGGGTATATGTTTCAACCCCTTATCTTCTGAATATTTTCGTTTCTACTTCATGGTATGTCGGAATAGTCCTCTAAAGTGTCTCTGTGAACCGGGGAAGTGTTACAAACTTTTTTGCACAAGTTATGCATTTTTATTTTCTAAGGGTATATGTTTCAACCCCTTATCTTCTGAATATTTTCGTTACTACTTCATGGTATGTCGGAATAGTCCTGTAAAGTGTCTCTGTGAAGCGGGGAAGTGTTACAAACTTTTTTTCAGAAGTTATGGATTTTTATTTTCTAAGGGTATATGTTTCAACCCCTTATCTTCTGAATATTTTCGTTTCTACTTCATGGTATGTCGGAATAGTCCTGTAAAGTGTCTCTGTGAACCGGGGAAGTGTTACAAACTTTTTTGCAGAAGTTATGGATTTTTATTTTTTAAGGGTATATGTTTCAACCCCTTATCTTCTGAATATTTTCGTTTTTCTACATCATGGTATGTCGGAATAGTCCTGTAAAGTGTCTCTGTGAAGCAGGGAAGTGTTACAAACTTTTTTGCAGAAGTTATGGATTTTTATTTTCTAAGGGTATTTGTTTCAAACCCTTATCTTCTCAATATTTTCGTTTCTACTTCATGGTATGTCGGAATAGTCCTCTAAAGTGACTATGTGAAGTGGGAAAGTGTTACAAACTTTTTTGCAGAAGTTATGTATTTTTATTTTTTAAGGGTTATATGTTTCAACCCCTTATCTTCTGAATATTTTCGTTTCTACTTCATGGTATGTCGGAATAGTCCTGTAAAGTGTCTCTGTCAAGCGGGAAAGTGTTACAAACTTTTTTGTAGAAGTTACGGATTTTTATTTTTTAGGGGTATATGTTTCAACCACTTATCTTCTGAATATTTTCGTTTCTACTTCATGGTATGTCGGAATAGTCCTGTAAAGTGTCTCTGTCAAGCGGGAAAGTGTTACAAACTTTTTTGTAGAAGTTACGGATTTTTATTTTTTAGGGGTATATGTTTCAACCCCTTATCTTCTGAATATTTTTGTTTCTACTTCACGGTATGTCGAAATAGTCCTGTAAAGTGTCTCTCTGAACCGGGGAAGTGTTACAAACTTTTTTGCAGAAGTTATGGATTTTTATTTTTTAAGGGTATATGTTTCAACCCCTTATCTTCTGAATATTTTCGTTTCTACTTCATGGTATGTCGGAATAGTCCTGTAAAGTGTCTCTCTGAACCGGGGAAGTGTTACAAACTTTTTTGCAGAAGTTATGGATTTTTATTTTTTAAGGGTATATGTTTCAACCCCTTATCTTCTGAATATTTTCGTTTCTACTTCATGGTATGTCGGAATAGTCCTGTAAAGTGTCTCTGTAAACCGGGGAAGTGTTACAAACTTTTTTGCAGAAGTTATGGATTTTTATTTTCTAAGGGTATATGTTTCAACCCCTTATCTTCTGAATATTTTCGTTTCTACTTCATGGTATGTCGGAATAGTCCTGTAAAGTGTCTCTGTGAACCGGGGAAGTGTTACAAACTTTTTTGCAGAAGTTATAGGTTTTTATTTTTTAAGGGTATATGTTTCAACCCCTTATCTTCTGAATATTTTCGTTTTATACTTCATGGTATGTCGGAATAGTCCTCTAAATTGTCTCTGTGAAGTGGGAAAGTGTTACAAACTTTTTTGCAGAAGTTATGGATTTTTATTTTTTAAGGGTTATATGTTTCAACCCCTTATCTTCTGAATATTTTCGTTTCTACTTCATGGTATGTCGGAATAGTCCTGTAAAGTGTCTCTGTGAAGCGGGGAAGTGTTACAAACTTTTTTGCAGAAGTTATGGATTTTAATTTTCCAAGGGTATTTGTTTCAACCCCTTATCTTCTCAATATTTTCGTTTGTACTTCATGGTATGTCGGAATAGTCCTCTAAATTGTCTCTGTGAAGTGGGAAAGTGTTACAAACTTTTTTGCAGAAGTTATGGATTTTTATTTTTTAAGGGTTATATGTTTCAACCCCTTATCTTCTGAATATTTTCGTTTCTACTTCATGGTATGTTGGAATAGTCCTGTAAAGTGTCTCTGTGAACAGGGGAAGTGTTACAAACTTTTTTGAAGAAGTTATGGATTTTTATTTTATAAGGGTATATGTTTCAACTCCTTATCTTCTGAATATTTTCGTTTCTACTTCATGGTATGTCGGAATAGTCCTGTAAAGTGTCTCTGTGAAGCGGGGAAGTGTTACAAACTTTTTTTCAGAAGTTATGGATTTTTATTTTCTAAGGGTATATGTTTCAACCCCTTATCTTCTGAATATTTTCGTTTCTACTTCATGGTATGTCGGAATAGTCCTGTAAAGTGTCTCTGTGAACCGGGGAAGTGTTACAAACTTTTTTGCAGAAGTTATGGATTTTTATTTTCTAAGGGTATTTGTTTCAACCCCTTATCTTCTCAATATTTTCGTTTCTACTTAATGGTATGTCGGAATAGTCCTCTAAATTGTCTCTGTGAAGTGGGAAAGTGTTACTTTTTTGCAGAAGTTATGGATTTTTATTTTTTAAGGGTTATATGTTTCAACCCCTTATCTTCTGAATATTTTCGTTTCTACTTCATGGTATGTTGGAATAGTCCTGTAAAGTGTCTCTGTGAACCGGGGAAGTGTTACAAACTTTTTTGCAGAAGTTATGGATTTTTATTTTTTAAGGGTATATGTTTCAACCTTTTATCTTCTGAATATTTTCGTTTCTACTTCATGGTATGTCGGAATAGTCCTCTAAAGTGTCTCTGTGAACCGGGGAAGTGTTACAAACTTTTTTGCACAAGTTATGCATTTTTATTTTCTAAGGGTATATGTTTCAACCCCTTATCTTCTGAATATTTTCATTACTACTTCATGGTATGTCGGAATAGTCCTGTAAAGTGTCTCTGTGAAGCGAGGAAGTGTTACAAACTTTTTTTCAGAAGTTATGGATTTTTATTTTCTAAGGGTATATGTTTCAACCCCTTATCTTCTGAATATTTTCGTTTCTACTTCATGGTATGTCGGAATAGTCCTGTAAAGTGTCTCTGTGAACCGGGGAAGTGTTCTAAACTTTTTGCAGAAGTTATGGATTTTTATTTTTTAAGGGTATATGTTTCAACCCCTTATCTTCTGAATATTTTCGTTTCTACTTCATGGTATGTCGGAATAGTCCTGTAAAGTGTCTCTGTGAAGCAGGGAAGTGTTACAAACTTTTTTGCAGAAGTTATGGATTTTTATTTTCTAAGGGTATTATCTAAGGTCCTCTAAAGTGACTATGTGAAGTGGGAAAGTGTTACAAACTTTTTTGCAGAAGTTATGTATTTTTATTTTTTAAGGGTTATATGTTTCAACCCCTTATCTTCTGAATATTTTCGTTTCTACTTCATGGTATGTCGGAATAGTCCTGTAAAGTGTCTCTGTCAAGCGGGAAAGTGTTACAAACTTTTTTGTAGAAGTTACGGATTTTTATTTTTTAGGGGTATATGTTTCAACCACTTATCTTCTGAATATTTTCGTTTCTACTTCATGGTATGTCGGAATAGTCCTGTAAAGTGTCTCTGTCAAGCGGGAAAGTGTTACAAACTTTTTTGTAGAAGTTACGGATTTTTATTTTTTAGGGGTATATGTTTCAACCCCTTATCTTCTGAATATTTTTGTTTCTACTTCATGGTATGTCGGAATAGTCCTGTAAAGTGTCTCTCTGAACCGGGGAAGTGTTACAAACTTTTTTGCAGAAGTTGTGGATTTTTATTTTTTAAGGGTATATGTTTCAACCCCTTATCTTCTGAATATTTTCGTTTCTACTTCATGGTATGTCGGAATAGTCCTGTAAAGTGTCTCTGTAAACCGGGGAAGTGGTACAAACTTTTTTGCAGAAGTTATGGATTTTTATTTTCTAAGGGTATATGTTTCAACCCCTTATCTTCTGAATATTTTCGTTTCTACTTCATGGTATGTCGGAATAGTCCTGTAAAGTGTCTCTGTGAACCGGGGAAGTGTTACAAACTTTTTTGCAGAAGTTATGGATTTTTATTTTCTAAGGGTATTTGTTTCAACCCCTTATCTTTTCAATATTTTCGTTTCTACTTCATGGTATGTCGGAATAGTCCTCTAAATTGTCTCTGTGAAGTGGGAAAGTGTTACAAACTTTTTTGCAGAAGTTATGGATTTTTATTTTTTAAGGGTTATATGTTTCAACCCCTTATCTTCTGAATATTTTCGTTTCTACTTCATGGTATGTCGGAATAGTCCTGTAAAGTGTCTCTGTGAACCGGGGAAGTGTTACAAACTTTTTTGCAGAAGTTATGGATTTTTATTTTCTAAGGGTATATGTTTCAACCCCTTATCTTCTGAATATTTTCGTTTCTACTTCATGGTAAGTCGGAATAGTCCTGTAAAGTGTCTCTGTGAACCGGGGAAGTGTTACAAACTTTTTTGCACAAGTTATGCATTTTTATTTTCTAAGGGTATATGTTTCAACCCCTTATCTTCTGAATATTTTCATTACTACTTCATGGTATGTCGGAATAGTCCTGTAAAGTGTCTCTGTGAAGCGAGGAAGTGTTACAAACTTTTTTTCAGAAGTTATGGATTTTTATTTTCTAAGGGTATATGTTTCAACCCCTTATCTTCTGAATATTTTCGTTTCTACTTCATGGTATGTCGGAATAGTCCTGTAAAGTGTCTCTCTGAACCGGGGAAGTGTTACAAACTTTTTTGCAGAAGTTATGGATTTTTATTTTTTAAGGGTATATGTTTCAACCCCTTATCTTCTGAATATTTTCGTTTCTACTTCATGGTATGTCGGAATAGTCCTGTAAAGTGTCTCTGTAAACCGGGGAAGTGTTACAAACTTTTTTGCAGAAGTTATGGATTTTTATTTTCTAAGGGTATATGTTTCAACCCCTTATCTTCTGAATATTTTCGTTTCTACTTCATGGTATGTCGGAATAGTCCTGTAAAGTGTCTCTGTGAACCGGGGAAGTGTTACAAACTTTTTTGCAGAAGTTATAGGTTTTTATTTTTTAAGGGTATATGTTTCAACCCCTTATCTTCTGAATATTTTCGTTTTATACTTCATGGTATGTCGGAATAGTCCTCTAAATTGTCTCTGTGAAGTGGGAAAGTGTTACAAACTTTTTTGCAGAAGTTATGGATTTTTATTTTTTAAGGGTTATATGTTTCAACCCCTTATCTTCTGAATATTTTCGTTTCTACTTCATGGTATGTCGGAATAGTCCTGTAAAGTGTCTCTGTGAAGCGGGGAAGTGTTACAAACTTTTTTGCAGAAGTTATGGATTTTAATTTTCCAAGGGTATTTGTTTCAACCCCTTATCTTCTCAATATTTTCGTTTGTACTTCATGGTATGTCGGAATAGTCCTCTAAATTGTCTCTGTGAAGTGGGAAAGTGTTACAAACTTTTTTGCAGAAGTTATGGATTTTTATTTTTTAAGGGTTATATGTTTCAACCCCTTATCTTCTGAATATTTTCGTTTCTACTTCATGGTATGTTGGAATAGTCCTGTAAAGTGTCTCTGTGAACAGGGGAAGTGTTACAAACTTTTTTGAAGAAGTTATGGATTTTTATTTTATAAGGGTATATGTTTCAACTCCTTATCTTCTGAATATTTTCGTTTCTACTTCATGGTATGTCGGAATAGTCCTGTAAAGTGTCTCTGTGAAGCGGGGAAGTGTTACAAACTTTTTTTCAGAAGTTATGGATTTTTATTTTCTAAGGGTATATGTTTCAACCCCTTATCTTCTGAATATTTTCGTTTCTACTTCATGGTATGTCGGAATAGTCCTGTAAAGTGTCTCTGTGAACCGGGGAAGTGTTACAAACTTTTTTGCAGAAGTTATGGATTTTTATTTTCTAAGGGTATTTGTTTCAACCCCTTATCTTCTCAATATTTTCGTTTCTACTTAATGGTATGTCGGAATAGTCCTCTAAATTGTCTCTGTGAAGTGGGAAAGTGTTACTTTTTTGCAGAAGTTATGGATTTTTATTTTTTAAGGGTTATATGTTTCAACCCCTTATCTTCTGAATATTTTCGTTTCTACTTCATGGTATGTTGGAATAGTCCTGTAAAGTGTCTCTGTGAACCGGGGAAGTGTTACAAACTTTTTTGCAGAAGTTATGGATTTTTATTTTTTAAGGGTATATGTTTCAACCTTTTATCTTCTGAATATTTTCGTTTCTACTTCATGGTATGTCGGAATAGTCCTCTAAAGTGTCTCTGTGAACCGGGGAAGTGTTACAAACTTTTTTGCACAAGTTATGCATTTTTATTTTCTAAGGGTATATGTTTCAACCCCTTATCTTCTGAATATTTTCATTACTACTTCATGGTATGTCGGAATAGTCCTGTAAAGTGTCTCTGTGAAGCGAGGAAGTGTTACAAACTTTTTTTCAGAAGTTATGGATTTTTATTTTCTAAGGGTATATGTTTCAACCCCTTATCTTCTGAATATTTTCGTTTCTACTTCATGGTATGTCGGAATAGTCCTGTAAAGTGTCTCTGTGAACCGGGGAAGTGTTCTAAACTTTTTGCAGAAGTTATGGATTTTTATTTTTTAAGGGTATATGTTTCAACCCCTTATCTTCTGAATATTTTCGTTTCTACTTCATGGTATGTCGGAATAGTCCTGTAAAGTGTCTCTGTGAAGCAGGGAAGTGTTACAAACTTTTTTGCAGAAGTTATGGATTTTTATTTTCTAAGGGTATTATCTAAGGTCCTCTAAAGTGACTATGTGAAGTGGGAAAGTGTTACAAACTTTTTTGCAGAAGTTATGTATTTTTATTTTTTAAGGGTTATATGTTTCAACCCCTTATCTTCTGAATATTTTCGTTTCTACTTCATGGTATGTCGGAATAGTCCTGTAAAGTGTCTCTGTCAAGCGGGAAAGTGTTACAAACTTTTTTGTAGAAGTTACGGATTTTTATTTTTTAGGGGTATATGTTTCAACCACTTATCTTCTGAATATTTTCGTTTCTACTTCATGGTATGTCGGAATAGTCCTGTAAAGTGTCTCTGTCAAGCGGGAAAGTGTTACAAACTTTTTTGTAGAAGTTACGGATTTTTATTTTTTAGGGGTATATGTTTCAACCCCTTATCTTCTGAATATTTTTGTTTCTACTTCATGGTATGTCGGAATAGTCCTGTAAAGTGTCTCTCTGAACCGGGGAAGTGTTACAAACTTTTTTGCAGAAGTTATGGATTTTTATTTTTTAAGGGTATATGTTTCAACCCCTTATCTTCTGAATATTTTCGTTTCTACTTCATGGTATGTCGGAATAGTCCTGTAAAGTGTCTCTGTAAACCGGGGAAGTGGTACAAACTTTTTTGCAGAAGTTATGGATTTTTATTTTCTAAGGGTATATGTTTCAACCCCTTATCTTCTGAATATTTTCGTTTCTACTTCATGGTATGTCGGAATAGTCCTGTAAAGTGTCTCTGTGAACCGGGGAAGTGTTACAAACTTTTTTGCAGAAGTTATGGATTTTTATTTTCTAAGGGTATTTGTTTCAACCCCTTATCTTCTCAATATTTTCGTTTCTACTTCATGGTATGTCGGAATAGTCCTCTAAATTGTCTCTGTGAAGTGGGAAAGTGTTACAAACTTTTTTGCAGAAGTTATGGATTTTTATTTTTTAAGGGTTATATGTTTCAACCCCTTATCTTCTGAATATTTTCGTTTCTACTTCATGGTATGTCGGAATAGTCCTGTAAAGTGTCTCTGTCAAGCGGGAAAGTGTTACAAACTTTTTTGTAGAAGTTACGGATTTTTATTTTTTAGGGGTATATGTTTCAACCACTTATCTTCTGAATATTTTCGTTTCTACTTCATGGTATGTCGGAATAGTCCTGTAAAGTGTCTCTGTGAACCGGGGAAGTGTTACAAACTTTTTTGCAGAAGTTATGGATTTTTATTTTCTAAGGGTATTTGTTTCAACCCCTTATCTTCTCAATATTTTCGTTTCTACTTAATGGTATGTCGGAATAGTCCTCTAAATTGTCTCTGTGAAGTGGGAAAGTGTTACTTTTTTGCAGAAGTTATGGATTTTTATTTTTTAAGGGTTATATGTTTCAACCCCTTATCTTCTGAATATTTTCGTTTCTACTTCATGGTATGTTGGAATAGTCCTGTAAAGTGTCTCTGTGAACCGGGGAAGTGTTACAAACTTTTTTGCAGAAGTTATGGATTTTTATTTTTTAAGGGTATATGTTTCAACCTTTTATCTTCTGAATATTTTCGTTTCTACTTCATGGTATGTCGGAATAGTCCTCTAAAGTGTCTCTGTGAACCGGGGAAGTGTTACAAACTTTTTTGCACAAGTTATGCATTTTTATTTTCTAAGGGTATATGTTTCAACCCCTTATCTTCTGAATATTTTCATTACTACTTCATGGTATGTCGGAATAGTCCTGTAAAGTGTCTCTGTGAAGCGAGGAAGTGTTACAAACTTTTTTTCAGAAGTTATGGATTTTTATTTTCTAAGGGTATATGTTTCAACCCCTTATCTTCTGAATATTTTCGTTTCTACTTCATGGTATGTCGGAATAGTCCTGTAAAGTGTCTCTGTGAACCGGGGAAGTGTTCTAAACTTTTTGCAGAAGTTATGGATTTTTATTTTTTAAGGGTATATGTTTCAACCCCTTATCTTCTGAATATTTTCGTTTCTACTTCATGGTATGTCGGAATAGTCCTGTAAAGTGTCTCTGTGAAGCAGGGAAGTGTTACAAACTTTTTTGCAGAAGTTATGGATTTTTATTTTCTAAGGGTATTATCTAAGGTCCTCTAAAGTGACTATGTGAAGTGGGAAAGTGTTACAAACTTTTTTGCAGAAGTTATGTATTTTTATTTTTTAAGGGTTATATGTTTCAACCCCTTATCTTCTGAATATTTTCGTTTCTACTTCATGGTATGTCGGAATAGTCCTGTAAAGTGTCTCTGTCAAGCGGGAAAGTGTTACAAACTTTTTTGTAGAAGTTACGGATTTTTATTTTTTAGGGGTATATGTTTCAACCACTTATCTTCTGAATATTTTCGTTTCTACTTCATGGTATGTCGGAATAGTCCTGTAAAGTGTCTCTGTCAAGCGGGAAAGTGTTACAAACTTTTTTGTAGAAGTTACGGATTTTTATTTTTTAGGGGTATATGTTTCAACCCCTTATCTTCTGAATATTTTTGTTTCTACTTCATGGTATGTCGGAATAGTCCTGTAAAGTGTCTCTCTGAACCGGGGAAGTGTTACAAACTTTTTTGCAGAAGTTATGGATTTTTATTTTTTAAGGGTATATGTTTCAACCCCTTATCTTCTGAATATTTTCGTTTCTACTTCATGGTATGTCGGAATAGTCCTGTAAAGTGTCTCTGTAAACCGGGGAAGTGGTACAAACTTTTTTGCAGAAGTTATGGATTTTTATTTTCTAAGGGTATATGTTTCAACCCCTTATCTTCTGAATATTTTCGTTTCTACTTCATGGTATGTCGGAATAGTCCTGTAAAGTGTCTCTGTGAACCGGGGAAGTGTTACAAACTTTTTTGCAGAAGTTATGGATTTTTATTTTCTAAGGGTATTTGTTTCAACCCCTTATCTTTTCAATATTTTCGTTTCTACTTCATGGTATGTCGGAATAGTCCTCTAAATTGTCTCTGTGAAGTGGGAAAGTGTTACAAACTTTTTTGCAGAAGTTATGGATTTTTATTTTTTAAGGGTTATATGTTTCAACCCCTTATCTTCTGAATATTTTCGTTTCTACTTCATGGTATGTCGGAATAGTCCTGTAAAGTGTCTCTGTGAACCGGGGAAGTGTTACAAACTTTTTTGCAGAAGTTATGGATTTTTATTTTCTAAGGGTATATGTTTCAACCCCTTATCTTCTGAATATTTTCGTTTCTACTTCATGGTATGTCGGAATAGTCCTGTAAAGTGTCTCTGTGAACCGGGGAAGTGTTACAAACTTTTTTGCACAAGTTATGCATTTTTATTTTCTAAGGGTATATGTTTCAACCCCTTATCTTCTGAATATTTTCATTACTACTTCATGGTATGTCGGAATAGTCCTGTAAAGTGTCTCTGTGAAGCGAGGAAGTGTTACAAACTTTTTTTCAGAAGTTATGGATTTTTATTTTCTAAGGGTATATGTTTCAACCCCTTATCTTCTGAATATTTTCGTTTCTACTTCATGGTATGTCGGAATAGTCCTGTAAAGTGTCTCTGTGAAGCAGGGAAGTGTTACAAACTTTTTTGCAGAAGTTATGGATTTTTATTTTCTAAGGGTATTATCTAAGGTCCTCTAAAGTGACTATGTGAAGTGGGAAAGTGTTACAAACTTTTTTGCAGAAGTTATGTATTTTTATTTTTTAAGGGTTATATGTTTCAACCCCTTATCTTCTGAATATTTTCGTTTCTACTTCATGGTATGTCGGAATAGTCCTGTAAAGTGTCTCTGTCAAGCGGGAAAGTGTTACAAACTTTTTTGTAGAAGTTACGGATTTTTATTTTTTAGGGGTATATGTTTCAACCACTTATCTTCTGAATATTTTCGTTTCTACTTCATGGTATGTCGGAATAGTCCTGTAAAGTGTCTCTGTCAAGCGGGAAAGTGTTACAAACTTTTTTGTAGAAGTTACGGATTTTTATTTTTTAGGGGTATATGTTTCAACCCCTTATCTTCTGAATATTTTTGTTTCTACTTCATGGTATGTCGGAATAGTCCTGTAAAGTGTCTCTCTGAACCGGGGAAGTGTTACAAACTTTTTTGCAGAAGTTATGGATTTTTATTTTTTAAGGGTATATGTTTCAACCCCTTATCTTCTGAATATTTTCGTTTCTACTTCATGGTATGTCGGAATAGTCCTGTAAAGTGTCTCTGTAAACCGGGGAAGTGGTACAAACTTTTTTGCAGAAGTTATGGATTTTTATTTTCTAAGGGTATATGTTTCAACCCCTTATCTTCTGAATATTTTCGTTTCTACTTCATGGTATGTCGGAATAGTCCTGTAAAGTGTCTCTGTGAACCGGGGAAGTGTTACAAACTTTTTTGCAGAAGTTATAGATTTTTATTTTTTAAGGGTATATGTTTCAACCCCTTATCTTCTGAATATTTTCGTTTCTACTTCATGGTATGTCGGAATAGTCCTCTAAATTGTCTCTGTGAAGTGGGAAAGTGTTACAAACTTTTTTGCAGAAGTTATGGATTTTTATTTTTTAAGGGTTATATGTTTCAACCCCTTATCTTCTGAATATTTTCGTTTCTACTTCATGGTATGTTGGAATAGTCCTGTAAAGTGTCTCTGTGAACCGAGGAAGTGTTACAAACTTTTTTGCAGAAGTTATGGATTTTTATTTTCTAAGGGTATTTGTTTCAACCCCTTATCTTCTCAATATTTTCGTTTCTACTTCATGGTATGTCGGAATAGTCCTCTAAATTGTCTCTGTGAAGTGGGAAAGTGTTACAAACTTTTTTGCAGAAGTTATGGATTTATATTTTTTAAGGGTTATATGTTTCAACCCCTTATCTTCTGAATATTTTCGTTTCTACTTCATGGTATGTCGGAATAGTCCTGTAAAGTGTCTCTGTCAAGCGGGAAAGTGTTACAAACTTTTTTGTAGAAGTTACGGATTTTTATTTTTTAGGGGTATATGTTTCAACCACTTATCTTCTGAATATTTTCGTTTCTACTTCATGGTATGTCGGAATAGTCCTGTAAAGTGTCTCTGTCAAGCGGGAAAGTGTTACAAACTTTTTTGTAGAAGTTACGGATTTTTATTTTTTAGGGGTATATGTTTCAACCCCTTATCTTCTGAATATTTTTGTTTCTACTTCACGGTATGTCGAAATAGTCCTGTAAAGTGTCTCTCTGAACCGGGGAAGTGTTACAAACTTTTTTGCAGAAGTTATGGATTTTTATTTTTTAAGGGTATATGTTTCAACCCCTTATCTTCTGAATATTTTCGTTTCTACTTCATGGTATGTCGGAATAGTCCTGTAAAGTGTCTCTGTAAACCGGGGAAGTGTTACAAACTTTTTTGCAGAAGTTATGGATTTTTATTTTCTAAGGGTATATGTTTCAACCCCTTATCTTCTGAATATTTTCGTTTCTACTTCATGGTATGTCGGAATAGTCCTGTAAAGTGTCTCTGTGAACCGGGGAAGTGTTACAAACTTTTTTGCAGAAGTTATAGGTTTTTATTTTTTAAGGGTATATGTTTCAACCCCTTATCTTCTGAATATTTTCGTTTTATACTTCATGGTATGTCGGAATAGTCCTCTAAATTGTCTCTGTGAAGTGGGAAAGTGTTACAAACTTTTTTGCAGAAGTTATGGATTTTTATTTTTTAAGGGTTATATGTTTCAACCCCTTATCTTCTGAATATTTTCGTTTCTACTTCATGGTATGTCGGAATAGTCCTGTAAAGTGTCTCTATGAAGCGGGGAAGTGTTACAAACTTTTTTGCAGAAGTTATGGATTTTAATTTTCCAAGGGTATTTGTTTCAACCCCTTATCTTCTCAATATTTTCGTTTGTACTTCATGGTATGTCGGAATAGTCCTCTAAATTGTCTCTGTGAAGTGGGAAAGTGTTACAAACTTTTTTGCAGAAGTTATGGATTTTTATTTTTTAAGGGTTATATGTTTCAACCCCTTATCTTCTGAATATTTTCGTTTCTACTTCATGGTATGTTGGAATAGTCCTGTAAAGTGTCTCTGTGAACAGGGGAAGTGTTACAAACTTTTTTGAAGAAGTTATGGATTTTTATTTTCTAAGGGTATATGTTTCAACTCCTTATCTTCTGAATATTTTCGTTTCTACTTCATGGTATGTCGGAATAGTCCTGTAAAGTGTCTCTGTGAAGCGGGGAAGTGTTACAAACTTTTTTTCAGAAGTTATGGATTTTTATTTTCTAAGGGTATATGTTTCAACCCCTTATCTTCTGAATATTTTCGTTTCTACTTCATGGTATGTCGGAATAGTCCTGTAAAGTGTCTCTGTGAACCGGGGAAGTGTTACAAACTTTTTTGCAGAAGTTATGGATTTTTATTTTCTAAGGGTATTTGTTTCAACCCCTTATCTTCTCAATATTTTCGTTTCTACTTAATGGTATGTCGGAATAGTCCTCTAAATTGTCTCTGTGAAGTGGGAAAGTGTTACAAACTTTTTTGCAGAAGTTATGGATTTTTATTTTTTAAGGGTTATATGTTTCAACCCCTTATCTTCTGAATATTTTCGTTTCTACTTCATGGTATGTTGGAATAGTCCTGTAAAGTGTCTCTGTGAACCGGGGAAGTGTTACAAACTTTTTTGCAGAAGTTATGGATTTTTATTTTTTAAGGGTATATGTTTCAACCTTTTATCTTCTGAATATTTTCGTTTCTACTTCATGGTATGTCGGAATAGTCCTCTAAAGTGTCTCTGTGAACCGGGGAAGTGTTACAAACTTTTTTGCACAAGTTATGCATTTTTATTTTCTAAGGGTATATGTTTCAACCCCTTATCTTCTGAATATTTTCGTTTCTACTTCATGGTATGTCGGAATAGTCCTCTAAAGTGTCTCTGTGAAGCGGGTAAGTGTTACAAACTTTTTTGCAGAAGTTATGGATTTTTATTTTTTTAGGGTATATGTTTCAACCTTTTATCTTCTGAATATTTTCGTTTCTACTTCATGGTATGTCGGAATAGTCCTCTAAAGTGTCTCTGTGAAGCGGGAAAGTGTTACAAACTTTTTTGTAGAAGTTATGGATTTTCATTCTTTAAAAGTATATGTTTCAACCCCTTATCTTGTGAATATTTTCGTTTCTACTTCATGGTATGTCGGAATAGTCCTGTAAAGTATCTCTGTGAACCGGAAAAGTGTTACAACCTTTTTTGTTGAAGTTATGGATTTTTATTTTTAAGGGTATATCTTTTGAATATTTTCGTTTCTACTTCATGGTATGTCGGAATAGTTCTCTAAAGTGTCTCTGTGAAGAGGGAAAGTGTTCCAACAAACTTTTTTGTAGTAGTTACGAATTTTTATTTTTTAGGGGTATATGTTTCAACCCCTTATCTTCTGAATATTTTCGTTTCTACTTCATGGTATGTCGGAATAGTCCTCTAAAGTGTCTCTGTGAAGCGGGAAAGTGTTACAAACTTTTTTGTAGAAGTTACGGATTTTTATTTTTTAGGGGTATATGTTTCAACCCTTATCTTCTGAATATTATCGTTTCTACTTCATGGTATGTCCGAATAGTCCTGTAAAGTGTCTCTGTGAAGCAGGAAAGTGTTACAACTTTTTTGCAGAAGTTATGGATTTTAATTTTTTAAGGGTATATGTTTCAACCCCTTATCTTCTGAATATTTTCGTTTCTACTTCTTTGTATGTCGGAATAGTCCTGTAAAGTGTCTCTGTGAACCGGGGAAGTGTTACAAACTTTTTTGCAGAAGTTATGGATTTTTATTTTTTAAACGTATATGTTTCAACCCCTTATCATGTGAATATTTTCGTTTCTACTTCATGGTACGTCGGAATAGTCCTCTAAAGTGTCTCTGTGAAGCGGGAAAGTGTTACAAACTTTTTTGCAGAAGTTATGGATTTTTATTTTTTAAGGGTATTTGTTTCAACCCCTTCTGAATAATTCTGTTTCTACTTCATGGTATGTCGGAATAGTCCTGTAAAGTGTCTCTGTGAAGCTGGAAAGTGTTACAAACTTTTTTTAGAAGTTACGGATTTTTATTTTTTAGGGGTATATGTTTCAACCCCTTATCTTCTGAATATTTTCGTTTTTACTTCATGGCATGTCGGAATAGTCCTGTAAAGTGTTTCTGTGAAGCGGGAAAGTGTTACAAACTTTTTTGCAGAAGTTATGGATTTTTATTTTTTAAGGGTATATGTTTCAACCTTTTATCTTCTGAATATTTTCGTTTCTACTTCATGGTATGTCGGAATAGTCCTCTAAAGTGTCTCTGTGAAGCGGGAAAGTGTTACAACTTTTTTGCAGAAGTTATGGATTTTAATTTTTTAAGGGTATATGTTTCAACCCCTTAACTTGTGAATATTTTCGTTTCAACTTCATGGTATGTCAGAATAGTCCTGTAAAGTGTTTCTGTGAAGCGGGAAAGTGTTACAAACTTTTTTGCAGAAGTTATGGATTTTTATTTTCTCAGGGTATTTGTTTCAACCCCTTACCGTCTGAATATTTTCGTTTCTACTTCATGGTATGTCGGAATAGTCCTGTAAAGTGTCTCTGTGAACCGGGGAAGTGTTACAAACTTTTTTACAGAAGTTATGGATTTTTATTTTCTAAGGGTATATGTTTCAACCCCTTATCTTCTGAATATTTTCGTTTCTACTTCATGGTATGTCGGAATAGTCCTGTGAAGTGTCTCTGTGAAGTGGGAAAGTGTTACAAACTTTTTTGCAGAAGTTATGGATTTTTATTTTCTCAGGGTATTTGTTTCAACCCCTTACCGCCTGAATATTTTCGTTTCTACTTCATGGTATGTCGGAATAGTCCTGTAAAGTGTCTCTGTGAACCGGGGAAGTGTTACAAACTTTTTTACAGAAGTTATGGATTTTTATTTTCTAAGGGTATATGTTTCAACCCCTTATCTTCTGAATATTTTCGTTTCTACTTCATGGTATGTCGGAATAGTCCTGTGAAGTGTCTCTGTGAAGCGGGAAAGTGTTACAAACTTTCTTGCATAAGTTATGGATTTTTATTTTCTAAGGGTATTTGTTTCAACCCCTTATCTACTCAATATTTTCGTTTCTACTTCATGGTATGTCGGAATAGTCCTCTAAAGTGTCTCTGTGAAGTGGGAAAGTGTTACAAACTTTTTTGCAGAAGTTATGGATTTATATTTTTTAAGGGTATATGTTTCAACCCCTTATCTTCTGAATATTTTCGTTTCTACTTCATGATATGTCGGAATAGTCCTGTAAAGTGTCTCTGTGAAGCGGGAAAATGTTGCAAACTTTTTTGAAGAAGTTATGGATTTTTATTTTTTAAGGGTATTTGTTTTAACCCCTTCCAAATATTTCCGTTTCTACTTCATGGTATGTCGGAATAGTCCTCTAAAGTGTCTCTGTGAATCGGGAAAGTGTTACAAACTTTTTTGCAAGAAGTTATGGATTTTAATTTTTTAAGGGTATTTGTTTCAACCCCTTATCTTCTGAATATTTTTGTTTCTACTTCATGGTATGTCGGAATAGTCCTCTAAAGTGTCTCTGTGAAATGGGTAAGTGTTACAAACTTTTTTGCAGAAGTTATGGATTTTTATTTTTTACGGGTATATGTTTCAACCTTTTATCTTCTGAATATTTTCGTTTCTACTTCATGGTATGTCGGAATAGTCCTCTAAAGTGTCTCTGTGAAGCGGGAAAATGTTACAAACTTTTTGTAGAAGTTATGGATTTTCATTTTTTAAGGGTATATGTTTCAACCCCTTATCTTGTGAATATTTTCGTTTCTACTTCATGGTATGTCGGAATAGTCCTGTAAAGTATCTCTGTGAACCGGAAATGTGTTACATACTTTTTTGTTGAAGTTATGGATTTTTATTTTTAAGGGTATATCTTTTGAATATTTTCGTTTCTACTTCATGGTATGTCGGAATAGTTCTCTAAAGTGTCTGTGAAGAGGGAAAGTGTTCCAACAAACTTTTTTGTAGTAGTTACGGATTTTTATTTTTTAGGGGTATATGTTTCAACCCCTTATCTTCTGAATATTTTCGTTTCTACTTCATGGTATATCGGAATAGTCCTCTAAAGTGTCCCTGTGAAGCGGGAAAGTGTTACAAACTTTTTTGTAGAAGTTACGGATTTTTATTTTTTAGGGGTATATGTTTCAACCCTTATCTTCTGAATATTATCGTTTCTACTTCATGGTATGTCGGAATAGTCCTGTAAAGTGTCTCTGTGAAGCAGGAAAGTGTTACAACTTTTTTGCAGAAGTTATGGATTTTAATTTTTTAAGGGTATATGTTTCAACCCCTTATCTTCTGAATATTTTCGTTTCTACTTCATTGTATGTCGGAATAGTCCTGTAAAGTGTCTCTGTGAACCGGGGAAGTGTTACAAACGTTTTTGCAGAAGTTATGGATTTTTATTTTTTAAACGTATATGTTTCAACCCCTTATCATGTGAATATTTTCGTTTCTACTTCATGGTACGTCGGAATAGTCCTCTAAAGTGTCTCTGTGAAGCGGGAAAGTGTTACAAACTTTTTTGCAGAAGTTATTAATTTTTATTTTTTAAGGGTATTTGTTTCAACCCCTTCTGAATATTTCCGTTTCTACTTCATGGTATGTCGGAATAGTCCTGTAAAGTGTCTCTGTGAAGCTGGAAAGTGTTACAAACTTTTTTTAGAAGTTACGGATTTTTATTTTTTAGGGGTATATGTTTCAACCCCTTATCTTCTGAATATTTTCGTTTTTATTTCATGGCATGTCGGAATAGTCTTGTAAAGTGTTTCTGTGAAGCGGGAAAGTGTTACAAACTTTTTTGCAGAAGTTATGGATTTTTATTTTTTAAGGGTATTTGTTTCAACCCCTTATCTTCTGAATATTTTCGTTTCTACTTCATGGTTTGTCGGAATAGTCCTGTAAAGTGTCTCTGTGAACCGGGAAAGTTTTACAAACTTTTTTGTTGAAGTTATGGATTTTTATTTTTAAGGATATATCTTTTGAATATTTTCGTTTTTACTTCATGGTATGTCGGAATAGTCCTGTAAAGTGTCTCTGTGAAGCTGGAAAGTGTTACAAACTTTTTTTAGAAGTTACGGATTTTTATTTTTTAGGGGTATATGTATCAACCCCTTATCTTCTGAATATTTTCGTTTCTACTTCTTGGTATGTCGGAATAGTCCTGTAAAGTGTCTCTGTGAAGCGAGAAAGTGTTACAAACTTTTTTGTAGAACTTATGGATTTTTATTTTTTCTCTAATAAAAATTAAAATGGTATTTTCTTATTTAATTTCTTTCTTTCATGTAGGTAACTATTATCAGTCTACAGATAATATCTGTAGACTTTGCTATTTTGTTTACATTCTTTCGTTCACAAAAATTATCTTGTAAATTAAAAATGCAAACGGTAGGTAGTGGTAGATAGAAAGTAAAGTGAAGGTAGGTACCTACCGCACTACTGTCATTTAAATTTTTTTGTTCAATTCTTAATTTACGCCTTAGAAACAGTTCCTTCTTCTTGATATCCTATTTGTATCATCTTTCAAACATGAAAACAAGCTGTAATTACCATTAAATCGAAGGAATGGTAAAAATTGTAATTGTTTATCAGTACCTACTTAACTAGTCCACTGTAAAAACTCGTTTCTCGTTTTCGTCTCCGTTTCTGTCTTCAGCCACATCACGGATACACGGATTCTATGTTTCTTCCTAGTTTTCGGACTTTAGCAAGGTTACCTAATAGGTAATATCAATTTCATATTTTATCGGTTTGGTTTTTCATCTTTTTTTATTGTTCAAAATAATGCAATGTGGGTACGTGTAGTTTGAAGAGTTAAGCAGAGAATGTATTGAGAACGCATTATCTGCTTAACTCTTCAAACTACACGTACCCACGTTGCATTCATTAAACAATAAAAAAAGATGAAATACAAAACCATTAAAACAGGAAATTTATATTATTAGGTGTTAGGTAAATAAAGTCCGAAAACTCGGACGAAACGTAGGATATTTGTCTATATGTATCTGGCTGAAAGCCCTCTCTTATTGTTTTTTATTGAAGAAATAAAAAATTAATAAATGGGCATGTATGCTAAAAATTATAATATACAGAATTACAGTCAAAACAATGTGATCAACGTACATTAGTACCTTGATCACATTACTTACCAACTTTTTCAGAGTCAGATATTGTTATAAAATGTCACTATGTAGATACGTTAAGTACCAGTGGACGCTTTACGATTGTAATAAATATCTTGATAAATGATCTCATAAATTATAACTGTGATAGATATTTGCCCACTCAACTCCAGGGAGGAGTCGACTATAATTTATGAATCCATTTATCAATGTTCCACACCCTCTGTTAAATGTGAGCCAATTCGAGATGTGTGCTGTGATATCGAAAGTTGTTCACATCAGGATGTTGTTTCAGCTTGACTTGACCCCATTTGTTACAGTAATGTCTTCTTTTAACATTTGCCGACAAGATCTATGATTAATACAGATGGTTCTATCAGAAAAAGATGTACCTACAGTGTGTTACATTTTTATGTTTTAACATTTCCTTTTTTAATTAAATATTTAATTCTTAAATATTGTATGTATATATATATATATATATATATATATATGTATATATATATATATATATATATATATATATGTATATATATATATATTTATATATATGTATATATATATATATATATATATATATATATATTATTATGATTATTGTTTTTTAGTGTGTGCTCCTAATTTGGGAGCCAAATTAATATAATTTGTTATTATTTTAGTAAATATAATAATTTTGAATTTATAAGATTTTATTTTTTAATTTAATTGATTAGATTTTTTTTTTAATTGAATATTATGTTTTAATTTTCTTTCTTATTCTTTTCGACACTTATTTACCCTAGCTCTGCTCAAATTACTTTACCTGTTCTATTTTCTTTTACTCTTTTACTTTGTCTATGAGAACATAAGATTCTCAACTCAGTAGTCAGTTCAAAGGAGATCTTCAATAGACAATCTCCGCTCACAATCAATAAAATAGACTTTAAAATAAATGAATATTTAATTTCAACAAATTATCTTTTGCTTCCACACCTTTCAGATATAAGTAACCAAAATAAACTTTTCACATGTATGAATAATAATAATAATATTATTTATCAAATAATCAAATATTATCTTACTATTATTTGATATAGAACCAATAACAATTTATTATCTGCTGAAAATCTCTACTTGCTCAATTACCCCTTAATTTATGCAGCACGCTATGCACTAATTTTATTATTGGTCCTATAATCTGAAATTCACTTCTTGAATACACAAACTGGCTCTACTATCCTAACCTAACTATTTAAATTATTTACGTACACTAAAAATTAATGTTTATGAAGAATTTAGTGAGATATTCTTATTCAAAAGTTCTCGTTTTGTGGATATAAGTGGAGATAAACTGTTTGTAAGTATCACTCAAATTATATTCTTTGTGGATATTATTATATTCTGTTTTTCGTGTGATCACGTTATGCTAGCTTTTAATTTTAAGGTACCTTTTTTTGTAATTTTTCCTCACAATGGTGTCTTTTAGACTTTGCACCTTCCTTGGAGGGATCAGGAACTCCTGCAGATGGTCTTCACTCTGCTCTAGGTCTCAATTGACTAAAATGGAACCATGGAATTTATTTCTACCTTCTATCACCTATTTTCTTGATATGGCAAGTAATTTTATTTCCCTTTTCAACTATTTCCTTCTAATTAACAATTTTTTCTTCCAAAGCAATAAACGACGCCAAGCTCTTCTTAAAATTTTTGTAACCAAGTAAATACAATCTTGTTTTTTCTCGTACACTTAGATTTTGACAATATTATCTTTGACTAAAGGTTTATCCACATGAGTTTAATTTCTTATTTAAATTTTCTATTCACTTACACTTCACTGATTTTTTAAACCTAATACATTTCTTTCATTTATTTTATATAAATTTTTAATAATTAATAGTTAACATTTTTCTTAAATTATTTTAATTTCTTATTTCTTGTAGGTACCACGGTTGGAACTTGCAAATCTGGCTTTACCTATCGTTTGACATTTGCTGTCAGGTAAATTATTAACTTCAATTATATTTATATTTAAAATTGAAATAAATTTCAATTTTAAATATAAATATAATTTTAAAGTCTAATCGTAATGTTATATTAATTGTTTGATATTGGAGTTCGTTATCTGAGCAAAATACAGACATCTGTTAAATAAAACAAATCGATGCTGTTTTTTAGTAATTTCCAATTTCTTCTTGCAATGAATTTTTAATGAATTTATTTTGAAAAATCTTTAAATAATACTTAATTTATACTGTCTTTCTACAATTGACTTAATTTAAGCTATGCATATTACAATAATATATGGTATTATTAACTTTTATTCATTTTTAGACAAACCATATCACAGAAATCAGTATCTAAACTGTTTAATATTGATATATATTATTCTTTCTCATTTAGCTATCGCTATTATTCTATTTTGTATCAATATATGTATATATATATATATATATATATATATATATATATATATATATATACAGGGTGACGCACAAAAAAACGGCTAACGCTGTAGCGTCGTTATTTATTATCCGATTTTAAAAATCAAAAAAACAAATGAAATCGCCTCAAAAGCACTATAATTTGACATAAAGAATATTTAAAAAGAAAATTTAAAATTACTAAACAACGACAGTCAATTTTTTTTATTAAATGCAAGATATATATTTTTCACCAATATTTGTAGAGATTTTTTTTCTGAATCCAATGGTATATGACAACGATATATTTGGACGTAAAAAAACATGATAAATTGGAAAAAACTGTCTATTAAATTAAAATTATTAATAATTCAAATTAACATCAAAAGTCATGGGAAACAAAACGATCGATGATCATAAGTGAACAACTGTGTGCATCTGTCAACTTGTAAGTACATAAGAGACTGGTGTTAGTGGTGTGAAAGTGTAACATATTACTTTTATTTACAAAATGAATAATAGTGAGCTTACTGATATGTTACAAGTATATTTTGAAAATGGGAAAATTGAGAAAAATAGATGTTCAATAAATTTTAAGAATGAAAATAGGTACCTAATAAGTAACATAAGAAATTAATTTGATACATGCCACAGTTGTTGACTTATAATTGTCGATTGTTTTGTTTCCCATAACTTTAGATGTTAATTTGAATTATTAACAATTTTAATTTTATAGACAATTTTTTCCAATTTATCATGTTTCCTTACGTCCAAATATATCGTTGTCATATACCATTCGATTCAGAAAAAAAATCTCTACAAATATTGGTGAAAAAATATATATCTTGCCATTTAAAAAAAATAACTGTCATTGTATAGTAATTTGAAATTTTTTAAAAATATTCTTTATGCCAAATTATAGTGTTTTTGAGGTGATTTCATTTGTTTTTTTGATTTTCAAAATCGGATAATAAATAACGACGCTACAGCGTTAGCCGTTTTTGTGCGTCACCCGTATACATATATATATACAGGGTTATTCGGAACTTATCCATAATAAAATTTGGGGATGTTCAACATACATGTACAAATGTGGTAGTGCAAAAAAAAAATTTTTTGGCGGGGTCTTAAAACTATTTAAAAAATTTTCATTGCACTCCGCTGGATACTGGTCCACTGTAATGGAGTGACCTTGGCACTGACAATGCAAACTGGCTAGCACAAAAAAAATTCGGAAGTTCTGAGAGTATACCGACACCCGGCGCAAAAAAGATTTGCAGCGTTTTTACTTTAAAATAAACTGAAAGATAGATAGATGTGACCAAAGTGACGTGTTTTTAAAATGAATAAAATTTTGTTACACTAGTTTTGAAGAATTGCGCTACTTGATTACTAGGTATTAGAAACATGAAATTTATAAAAAATTTGCACATACCTTGTTACAAAAGCTGTTCGAAAAACGGTGTTGGAAGTGATTTCGTTGAATTGCGTGCGGATTTTCGAGTGCGCAAACGTGTGTATTGTGAATGTTGTGTATCCTATTTCGAGTAAACAAAGCTCGATCTGTAACTAGTACATCAGCAGTAAATTGGGAATTTTCAGCATTTTGCTGCAACAACCACCCACAAAATCTAACTCGTAATTAATAATCCACTGGTAACAGTCCATTAACTCAGCATTACTGTACACATGAGCCATTTTGAAAATTTTACAGTTTAACACTCCTAAGATAAATAAAACACCCGCGAGAGCGACACACATAGACTGACGACTCATAGACAATACAAATATTATCCCCACTCCAACTTTATTCGGTCGGTTTTAACCAGGCGTTCCAGACAAAAACG
The DNA here is from genome assembly GCA_963924545.1 of Pogonocherus hispidulus. Classification (NCBI taxonomy): domain Eukaryota; kingdom Metazoa; phylum Arthropoda; class Insecta; order Coleoptera; family Cerambycidae; genus Pogonocherus; species Pogonocherus hispidulus. The sequence continues at coordinate 35,652,328 of OZ004695.1, forward strand.
TGTTTACTTTTTTTATCACATTCTTAGGAATGTGGTAGAAAAGTATCAGATGTGTTGAAGTACAGTTGCCCAGCTACGTAGTCCTTTATAATGGTATAACTTTAAACATTGTTTACGGGAAATCCTAAGCCTTTTATTATAAATTTTTTTGGTGATATCGATTTCTTATTTAAGGATGCACATATCCTCAAAGTTTTAGAGATAAGTTCTGAATAAGGCTGTATATTATATATATATATATATATATATATATGGTATACGTTACACGAGGAAAATCGCACTACTCCTTAAAATTATAGGAAACAGATTATATTCTAAATTATTTTAATTAAAATAAATAAGGTTTGCTGAATATAATTTCTTAAAAAATACAGTACGTACCCATTAGCAAATAATCGTAGAAGTTTCCCTCCTCCTCCCAGTTATTCCCGAAGGGATAATGTGTGCTTTGGGAAAAAAATATTTAGATTTCTGTTTTTCATTTGGATAATTATTTTTGGAACTCTTGATACGGGAAGTGTTGCAGAAAATACCAAATACCAAATAATAAATTAACCAAAAAAATTATTATTAAATAATAAATTATTATAAAAATCGTTAATTTATTTCATTCTACCAATTGGAAGATGAGATATAAAGTGCATTTAGATACACAGTATAGTTTCAGTTATCGACCAAGAGCACACATTGGCGTACATCATTATACGTAAAGAACATGATGATAAATGAGCCTCTGACGCGTTCAGGTGATCCATCATTTACAAGAGATTGCAGATGTCAAGGGAAGGTCACCAACTGGCAATCCATCATGAAACGCTTTCACACCCAACTCGTAAACTGCCTTCCTCTCTATGATATTAAGGGAACTGACAGTTTCATTGATCGAAATTGTTTTATAAAAAGAAAAGTTAATGGAAAATCTAAATCTATATATATATATATATATATATATATATATATATATATATATATATATATATATATATATATATATAAATATATATATATATACAGTGCTTTCGAAAAGTAACGAATAAATTCATTATTTTAGAAATTGAGAAGTTTTCGAAAAAATCCCCTGACACGTCGATTTTGTTTTTAAAAAAGGCACTTTTTGACATACGACCCATATTTGTGACGTCATAGTTGTTCGAGATATGAGGTCATCGACAATTTTTTTAAATAGCAACCCCCAATTTTGGCCACGCCATTTGAAAGAGCGAAACTATCAGAGAATTCTAGACAAAGTCGAGTTATTACCTCACTTTCCTCTTCGTTTAGGTGACTTAGACGGAGTTGATTTATTATTTCATCGTGTCTATTTGCATAAGTTTGGAAGTCTATTTCGTTGGTATTATTTAGTGAAAAGTTTTCGATTGGTTCTAGCTGTATGTCTGAGAAGTTAATAGTTCTAACTTATATAGAACTAACATAGTTCTAACATATACATATAGAAGTTAACTAGTTCTAACTCTAAGTTATTAACTAAAAGTTAATAACTTGTATCCTAAATGCATTGCGTTTGCATTTGGGATAGAAGTAAGAAATTCGCCTTTGTCGTTTATTTGAACTATCGCGTTAGGAAGTCTTACTTTATCAATTTCCGTAGCTAGCAGTATAGCTTCGGTGTTAATCAAATGGCATTCAAGTTTTGAAATTTGTTCTGTACGTGGTTCGATTGAGATTGTATTTGAAATATTGCTAGTAGTATTACGTGTGGTTAAATCTGAATAGTTTTGTACGTCTTCGGTGAAAGTTTGGTCTGTAACTTTGTGAATGGGAATTGTTTTGAAACTGGTTATAAGTTGTCTATTTTTTATGTCTATCATCACAGATAAAATAGCTATTTTATCTGTGCTATTATACAGTTGTAGTGTTCCAGAAAATCGGAACCAAGGAGTCCATCGAACTCTATGTCAAGCTTGCATACATAAATGTTAAAGGGTTTATTGTCGTCAACGGGATAAGAACGGCTTCATTGATAATTATTTTTTCATCGGTTATCCCTTGGATTGTGACATTTTCGGCATATCTCATTTTATACTCCTCACAAGTCTTTGGTTTGAATATAGACAAACGCCTTGTGCGCCTTGTGTCAATTAAAATTTTATAATTATTAGTAGCGTCGTAAATGTAATACAGATTTTTAGATTTCACAGACAATAGCGGGTTTAGAGAAATCGTTGTTCTGGGAAATTGAGATTGGGATTGTATCTGTCCAAGTTCAAGTTGCCAAATTGGGTCTGCAACACTGTCATATTGGGGTCTCTGGTTTGGTGATACGGTGGGTCCGACTGGGTAGGTGGGTCAGCTCGAAAATCCTGATTATATGCAGGGGTCGTATCGAAGCTAATTCGTCAGTATAGTAATTCTTATAGGGATCATTAGCAGTATAATAATGATCTTCGTTACCGTCATATTCGGAATGATTAGCTGTATAATAATTCAGATTCATGAAGGCGTTATTATCTGTATAATAACCATCGTTTGTATTTTCGTAGGGTTTACTGGTAGCGGGATAATTCTGATTTGGTTGTTCTAAAGTTTCATGATCGCTATTTTGGTTCAAATGAAGTGTTTTCCTATTAATATTTGGTCTATAGTAATTGGGGTTCTATTGAATCGCAGGAGGTCTTGGACTACTAAAATTTGGGTTTGGTGCAATAACAGGTGGTCTTTGTTGTTGGAAATTTTGTAAATTTCCAGAAATTTGGTTGTAGTAGTTAGGTCTTTGCTGTTGGAAATTTTGTGAAGTTCCAGGATTTTAGCTATAATAATTGGGTCTTGGAAAATTTTGTTGGTTGCCAAAATTAGAGGGTCGAAGATTTTGTTGTCTCTGCCGACACTCACTAATGTGTCCCGTACGTTTGCAAAATGAACATTGTTTTATAGGCGAAGATACATTCGGGTTGCGTGTAGGGGAATTATTACCGCGATTGAATTTTTGGGCTTCGAAATAATTTAGTTGAAGTTCTCTTCGAACTCTCCTAATTGCCGTTAACATATCTTCTGGACGCTTGCTCTAATAACGTGGGCGATTTTAGGTTCTAAGCCCGTGAGTAGGGTATTTAGAATCATGCTTTCGGTGAACTGTATTTGCGCTTGTTTTTGTGACATTGATAGCTGTTGTTTTTGAATCGAGGCATACATTTTTGCCCCGTGAGTTTGTAAACGTGTAATGAATGTAAGAGGCGATTCGCCAGGAAGCTGTTGCATCCTTTGGAGATCTTGAATGAATGTAGTTAAATCACGACTATCACTGAAATGGCTTTCTAAAAGTATTTTTATTTCGTTCCATGTGCTTGGATTACTAGAGTTCACTAGTTCAGCTGCACGGCCTTTTAATTGATTTTTTATATGAAAAGTTAAAAGTACCTTCTGATTACCAACTGCCGTGTCATGGGGAGTTTTGCATTAATTTAAAAATGTGGTTAAATTTATTTGATTACCGTCATATTCAGTTTCGTCTAGTTTATAAGGTTCAACCACCTCTGGTTCGGGAGGATTTGGTTGCTGTTGTTGTTGAGGTATATTTCTAGTAGTGACTGGCATACAAGATTTAAACTAATGTAAGCTAATAAGCTTGGGTCTTGTTTAAATTATTAACAGTAAACAAATAGAACTGCCCTTTTCACGAGCACGTGATTGTAAGGATTGTCACGCTTATTAAATTAATTAAACTTTACACAAGAAATGAGAGATGATTCAATAAGTACTTACATAAAATTCTTCATTTGCTGGAGTTGGTTCTGTTGTGCAAAGGATTGGAATCCACCACCGGCTATTAAAGTTCTTCCTTTTTCTGGCGATCCTTTCTCTGGAGTTAGGCACTTCTGGAGTGTTGCTCCTTGTTCTTCAGGCAGGTTTGCGTCAGTTAGGCTTCTTTAACAGGTGTTTCACAATCCTACCGACTGCGCCAATTTTATATCACTTAACACTGGATTAGCTTTTTAAAAACTTTTATTATTTACTTGTAGTTTAATAACATAGATTATATAAAAATAATGATTAATAATAATGTAGTCGACTTGAGACTACGAGGTATATATGACAAGTGTTCTTATTTGTGTCTTTCAGTAGTATTTATAAGATATGGATGCCGACGCATGCATAAGCATTCTAAGAGAACCTGATGTCTTGTTTGCGTCTTACAGAGAATCCTTCGTTTTCTGAGGAAGCTGTTATCGCTTTAGATAAGCAATATTAGATTACATGTTACTTGATATATTCAGAATGAATAGTATCATATTTTAGCATATATATAATATATAATCTGTCCAAAATTCGAGTTTCTACATAGAGATCTCAGTTATTATAAAAGATAGGAAAACACTCAAATGGGGAAAGTTTTAGAGAATTTTATGCTGATTTCAAATCTGCATTGAAAGTTGTCGTGAGTCAATTGTTTTTCGAGATATTTGAAAAAAACGAAAAACCGAAGAATTTGTTTTTGGCCAATAACTCGCTAATGGTTAATCTGACACTTCTAAAAATTTTATTATTAGTACACTTTTTAAAGACGAACATTTTGGCATGAACAAAAATTACAAGGCACTCTTTGTTTTTTCTGTTATGAACCACAACTTTGCTATTTCTTATGGTCGCCATATTGGATTTTTATATCATATGTTAAAGCCAAAAATTCTCTTTCCAACGATGTATCATAAGCCCATAAAATCAATTTTTAAAATTTGTGAAATATTGAAAAAATCATTTTTTTACAAGTTTACTTTAGAGTTGGCTGTGCCATGAAATGTTTTCTGTCACAAGTGTCAAATAAAACTGCTTAGAAAGAGTTATGTCAGTGTTTTTATAAAGTGAAAATATGGAAAGAGTTCACAAATTGTCAAATGAAGAAAAGTTTGATATGCTTACGCTTTATTTACAAGCTCACCGTAATGCGGAAATTGCATCTACCAGATATTTTGAATTATATCCAGAAAGACTGCAGCCGCCATAAAACATATTACAGAAGAATTGTTACCAATTTATTGAATTATGGTGCATTTGAGAATAAGAGGAACCACTATGAAAAAGATAACCATGATCGTAACGTAAACGTTCTTAATATAATAACTGAAAGTCCGTCAACATTTTTAAGATCTGTTCAGCATCAAAGTAACATCCCGAAGTCTACCCTTCATCAAATTTTGAAAAAACATGGATATCATTCTTACAAGCCTACTATTGTCCAAGGTCTTCGCGAAGGTGATTATGATAGGATATTGCAATTTTGCCAGTGGTACATAGAAAAATGCAGAGAAGTTCCTGAGTTCCCTAATTTGGTAATATGGTCCGACGAGACCCATTTTACTAATTGTGGGGTATTTAACAAACATAACAGACATCATTGGAGTATCCAAAATCCCCATGTGATGGAACAGCGACGATTGCAGTCTAGATTTGGGTTTAACGTTTGGTGTGGTCTTTTAGGTATTTTTATCTTCATTAATGATATTGTGAATAAATAAGCTAGTCATTAATGTATCATATTAATGTATAATTATTTTAGGAAATCATTTGGTTGGTCCGTTTCTTTTCGATTACAACCTTAATGGGGAACGATATCTAAACCTATTAAGAGAAGAAATAATTCCAGCAATTAGAAGGCTTGTACCCAATGCAGCTGAATTTCAAAGATTGTGGTTTCAGCAGGATGGTTGTCTGGCACATAATACTGTAGAAGTTAGAACATATTTAACCCATTGTTTTGGGCAAAATGTTATTGCGAACAATGGACCAGTTATGTGGCCGGCAAGGTCCCCAGATTTTACGCCACTCGATTTTTATTTGTGGGGACAAATTAAAAATGAAATTTACGAATTTGAACCACCCGTTAATAGAAATGAATTAGAAGTTAGAATTAGAGAAGCGTTTAACTTGTTAAACGGAAACACATTAGGAACAGTTATGAGAAAGATTTTAAAGAACTGTGAAATGTCTCGTAATGCAAATGGACGTCACTTTGAGCATTTGCCTAATAATGCTTAATTATGGATGCTTCATTTTTTAGTTCTGGTTGTTTTTAATACTTACTACTATTAGACTAAAGATATTCATATCAATATCATGGTTATCAATATCATGGTTATAGTTGTTCCTCTTATTCTCAAATGCACCATAATTCAATAAAGTAGTAATAATTCTCCTGTAATTATGTTTTGTAAGGTTGCTGCCTCTGGATACAATTCCAAATATCTAGTAGATGCAATTTTCGCAATACTGTGAGTTTGTAAATAAAGTGTAAGCATATCAAACTTTTCTTCATTTGAGAAATTGTGAGCCCCATATTTTCATTTAACGCAATTCATAAGTCATTTTGTATGACACTTGTGACAGAACGGGAAATATTTACATTTCATGGCACAGCCAACTTCTAAAGTAAACTTGTAAAAAAATGATTTTTTCAATATTTCACAAATTTTAAAATTTCTTTTATAGGCTTATGATACATCGTTGGAAAGAGAATTTTTTGCTTTAAAATATGATATAAAAATGCAATATGGCGACCATAAGAAATAGCAAAGTTGTGGTTCATAACAGAAAAACAAAGATCGCCTTGTAATTTTTGTTTATGCAAAAATGTTCGTCTTTAAAAAGTGTACTAATAATGTAAAATTTTTAGGAGTGTCAGATTAACCATTAGCGAGTTATTGGCCAAAAACGTATTCTTCGGTTTTTCGTTTTTTTCAAATATCTCGAAAAACAATTGACTCCCGATAACTTTCAATGCAGATTTGAAATCAGCATAAAATTCTCTAAAACTTTCCCCATTTGAGCGTTTTCCTATCTTTTATAATAACTGAGAGACGAAGAAGAGAAATTCGAACTAGAGACTCGAATTTTGGACAGTCTGTATACAGGGTTATTCACGCAAAGTGGGAATTAGACGTTCTTGGAGTTCGGTTAACGATAAAAATCTGATTTTTTATGGGGGAGGTTTTCGATTATTTCCGATTCAATGAAAATATTTTCAGGTTTGCATCACTTCCGGTTATACCGGAAGTAGACCACAACTTCGTTATTTCAAATGGAACACCCTGTATATTATTGCAATTTTGAACTCTACGTGATATTCTAAACACATTTCATGTAGGATGTCCTATACCTATCTTCAACTGTTTTTGAAATATTGACAAGGGGAATATTGACATTTTGCAACTTTGACACCCTGTAAAATCTAAACGGTTAGAGATCAAGCAAAACGGTTTGCACATTCCTATCTTAACTTTTCAAAAGCTATCGTTTGATACTAATATCAGATTTATCCAGAAATAAAAAAATTTCGATTAAATTTAATCTCTTGGTTAAATCTGAAATTAGTATCAAACGATAGCTTTTGAAAAGTTAAGATTAGGAATGTGCAAACCGTTTTGCTTGATCTCTAACCGTTTAGATTTTACAGGGTGTCAAAGTTGCAAAATGTCAATATTCACCTGTCAATATTTCAAAAACAGTTGAAGATAGGTATAGGACATCCTACATGAAATGTGTTTAGAATATCACGTAGAATTCAAAATTACAATAATATACAGGGTGTTTGATTTGAAATAACGAAGTTGTGGTCTACTTCCAGTATAACCGGAAGTGATGCAAACCTGAAAATATTTTCATTGAATCGGAAATAATGGAAAACCTTCCCCATAAAATAATCAGATTTTTATCGTTAACATAACCCTAAAAACGTCTAATACCCGCTTTGGGTGAATAACCCTGTATATATATATACAGGGTGGGTTTTTGAAAACGAAACAGAGCGAATAACTCTCAGGAAAATTATTTTTTCGAAAAACGCCGAGACAGGTCGATTTTTGATCAAAAGGGGACATCTTTTCCCATACTATTGATGCTCCAGTCTCACCCCCCTAGGGAGGGGGGGCAACCTCCCCAAATATCTTAATAGGGAAGGAGGGTTAAATGACACATCGTTTGAAAGGTACTTCAATTCTCTACACAACCCTGTATTAGTTTTTTAATTTGACTGGTTAGTTTTGAAGATAAAGGTTGTTAATAAAAAACTACTTTTTACGGTTTTATTTGCAAACTTTTTCTACATCAGCCAATTAAATAATCAAATTGATGACCTCCAGCCTCCATACAATAGTCGTCCATGAGTGTCACCCCTTATGTCAGAGTGACATAAGGGGTGACACCTTAGGACCAAAGGAAATCCCAAGGGGATTTCCTTTTATTATTCTCAGTAAATTGAAATAATAAATAATACAATCAGAACGGGTATTGAGTGAATTATTATTTTATTGTTACCTGTACAGTTTGTCGATATATATCGAAATAATATTTCGATATTATTATTATTGTTGCAAATAAAAGCCGCAATCGAAGACATTATAAAATTATGACAAGCTGTCATAATTTTATAAATAGTTGGCAGACAGATGATAGGCCTATTATTAGCAGGGTCCTGCGTATCTTTATTTTTGGGTGGTCATGCTCTCCGTAATAAATGATGGCGCAATTTCAGAATTTTCGGTAATTTTGGTAAGTGTGTGTTGCTGTAAATTGTTTGTACCAATAATTATGTATGTGATCTTTCACAGGGGATTTCTAATTATGCGTTTTCTTTATTAATGCTAGGTACCTATTAATTCGTCGCCAGTTATAAGACAGTCTGCTTGTTCCACTGCTGTAGTGTGAGGACAGAACACACGGCCGCGCCAACCGGGGGTGTGTTTCCCGGAGCTTACTTTCTAAGATCTCAGTTGACTTGTTATAATTTACAGTTTTAGCCAAGTCAAAAGGTTTTCTTCACGGTCTATTAGTCGCCGATCGACACATTTGTCGCGAGTAGCAACGAAACCCCATTTTTTCTACTAGATTGAAGCGGGCGGCCCGCGGGCGACTCACCGGGGCGGGGAGTCACTCAGTTGACTAAGGGTGCGTTGTATCGTCCGAGTTCACTTGGTGGTGATCTGTGAATCAGCTTGATCGAAGATCAAGCTACAAAAACGTGTTGTATGGTAACAGATCAACGTTGATCCATGGTTTAACTAGCGATCACGGAACCGGTGGAAAACAGCTAGTTAACTGAGGATCAGTACAAATTTGAGGTTATGTACATAGTTTACATTTGTGATTTTCGTATTTCGTGTGCTTATTTTTAACTTTATTGTTTGTGGATTAATATCATTATACTATGGATTTTGGAAGAGATATTTTAGAAAATTTGACTGATGATGAAGATTTTTAGAATTAGTTGAAATAGAAGCTTTTCTATGAAAAACTACAATTTTTCGTAAAAAACAAATCATTTTGAAAAGTGGGATGATAAAGAGTTTCGAGGAAGGTTTCGATTATCAAAAGACACGGTGAATCTTATACTAGAGGAAATAAATGAAGATTTACCTTGCTTTAAAAATAAGTAAGTAATATTTATATGTAGGTACACTGTATTAATTTAATGTGAGTGAATTTTAATTGCATGTGAGAGGGGCGAACCTGATCTTGAGCCAGATGAAAATGTCGAAGAGGTCATGCAGTTCATGGAAAATATAATCCTGACCTTATCCAAGATGATAATATAAATAACAATAATCTTTATAGGCATAATTTGAGTAATAATTTACTTTCAGGCATTAGTGTAGAAAAAAAGTTAATAAAAATACCTAATTATACAAAAACTTGTTTTACTTAATTTCTATATTATTTCAAAAATATTAAAGTTTATCAAAAAATAGAAAAAATAATTTTTAACTCTTTTTATTCAAAATTTCAATTTCCAATTTTTTCTGTTATACCAACGTACAGTGATATATGTACGTTGGTTATACATCTAATTCATGAAGTTCTTTCATGTGTGATAATTATCAAGAATGTAATAAGTACAAAATATTGCATTTCCGCAAGGTAAGTAAAGTCGTAGAATTCCCTTCGACCATAAATTGTTAGGAATTCCCGCATTATTTTCATGTTTCAACAGGTGCCCGATACGTCCAATAGCAGGCCAGTGATAATAAAATCAATAAGTTTGCCCATGCGCTTTAGCGTTCGCAGAATAGCCAACATTACCGAAAAACGGAAACAGACGGATCACTTGAACTTGATCTGACTGAAGTCCATACAACAGAATACTGGCTGATCTGAGATCAAACTTTGATCTCTAGTTTCGTGATCCGTTGGTTAACTGCCTGCGATACAACGCACCCTAAGCGTCAAATTTCAAAAACCTAGATCTGTCTGATTTGGTTGCGGAATTTGCAAGAAGAAAGACCCGAAAAATTATTTTTTGAATAATGACATAAGAAACTGAGTATTTAAATAAAAAGACTATTTAAAAGTTCTTGTTCTTAGTTCTTTTTTATTTTTTAAATATTGTTGGTTTTTTGTTAATTGTTATTGTTGTTTTTAATATTGTTTGTGTTTTGTTAATTCTTGGAGAAAAATACATTTATTTTTATTGTTATTAATGTTTATTTATATTTCCATATTTATTTTATCGAATTATTGCTCCATTATTTGGTGATTAACCTAGAATGCTGCTAGGGCGGCGGTAAAAGTTCCGTACCCCGGCGGTAACTACCGTTGGCGCGGCCCTGACAGAACAGATGGTCAAACCTAAAGGTGTAAAGGTGACTAGCATGAAATACGTAACAAGTGTCTGGTTCATCACTCTGCAAAACCACTTCTTTGTTCGTCTGCTAGCGCGGTGTATATTTTACAATGCTATATTCTACAATATGTTGTACTTACTACTCAAATTCTGCCGGCTATTTCCGATTTGAAAAATGTGTTATTTAATTTAATAACATGATCAAATTAAAAAAAAATTATTAAATTTATCCATATACGTTAAATCCATATTTATCCATATACTTTAAAAATTGATAATGATAATATATCACTGATAGCGGAGGGAGTATGAAAATAATAAAAAGCATGGACATGTTCCAATTGCATCAATGGTATTATTGATGCAATTGGAACATGTCCAGATTAAACTTGGAACATACTAGATTAAAATATTATTAATTATCTATATTTCTATCATATTTAATTAATCAACCAAAATTAATAAACGCTTTATAACTTGACACATATTCGAAATCTATTTATACTTCGATATATCTATATATATAGATATATCGAAGTATAAATAGATTTCGAATATGTGTCAAGTTATAAAGCGATACCTATATACCTATATATATATATATATAGGTATATATACGCGTAAAACAACCAAGTGACACCAAATAATAACTAGACGTTCTCGCACCCAATTTTTTTCTAAATTATGCAACTAAGTGACTCCCTATATATACTTTCTCTATATATGAGTTTTGGCACCACTATATATATAGGTATATTATATATAGGTATAGTGAAAAATATTTGTAGCGAGGTAGAATAATAAAGGGATCAGGGTGGTGCAGTGCCGATAACACCGTTCTCTGACTGCAATCCACGACAGCGTTGTGTTCGAAGTTTTTTCGAGACTGTGAAGTAAATACTTTACTGAAATAATTTTGAGTCGCTCCCACGGTACCATAACGATGCTTAACTGCAGATCTTCTTGTATCTTGATACGAGAAGCACTGAAGATGCCATCTACATATATGGCAAAACGTCTGCAGTTAACCATCGACTAAACTGGTCTAAACAGCCCAGAAAGTGTAGATACATGATTCAATTGACATCGGCCGTGAAAACCTACGAACCATGGCGTAATGGCGAATATTTTGCAGATTTTAGTGAAAATAATAGTATCTTTCTTAGTGTTTACATTTAGATAATAAATATTGGTATTCGTTTAGTATAAGCCATAGCGAATATTTTACTTTATATAAATGTTTTAATAATAATAGTTTCGCACTTTTGGGAAACTTTTAAATTTAACACCCTGTATATTTTTAATAGATCAGATTCAGAGTTGAAAACTATCGATCCATTATCCAAATATTTTAAATTTCAAAATAACTTAAAAACTATTTATCTTTGGGTATATAACATACTAATATGGATCGACAGTTTTCAATTCTGTATCTGATCCATTAAAAATATACAGGGTGTTCAATTTCAAATAAACGAGATATTGGGCCTTAAAGTTTTCCAAAAGTACTACGACATTATTAACACCGTGTATAATTTATAAAACATTAATGTAAATCAAAATATTCGCCATGGCTTATACTAAACGAATACCAATATTTATTGTCGAAATGTAAAAACTAAGGAAGATACTTATTATTTTCAGTAAAGTCTGCATTTGTCATTTTTTACAGAAAATATTAAATACCTTGGAAACTATAAAGTTTAGCTATAACAAATGTTATGTGGACTGAAAGCACTTGCGATGGGGAATTCAATATGCTAATAATATACATGGTGTTCCATTTAAAATAAGAAAGTTTGTATGGGTTGGAAGTATGTGAACGCTCTGTATATCTGTAACTAATTTCAAAGTATAGCCTTATTATCTCTGAAAACTTTTGTAGTAGATATTTTTTTCTAAAGTTGATAATAATAGTGGAGGAATAAAGGAATCTCAGACGAATGGATCACCCTGTATTTTATAATTAGTATATATAAATTGCCTGATAAAGAAACTAAGCTTAATTTTAATTCAAATTTAGAACGTATATAATATTTTTGTAACCGTTTGAGCAATTTATATTGATTTTTGTCAATTCGTAGATAAATAGCAATGACACTATTGAGGTTATTGAAAAGACGTTAAGACGTTTTTTATTTATTTCATTTATTTATTTTATTTATTTATTTCAAATGAAGTACAGTACAGGTAAACACCCAAATCGTACCTACAAAGCTTACAAAAAAGTATTTACACTATAGACATAGAACAACATAAAACGCATATTGTTCATATAGCATATAAAAACAATAACGAAAGAAGCAAAAAACAATAAAAAATATATGAATTTAAATTGTAGAAAAGAACAAAGAGAAAATAAAACTGATAATTTAGCTGTGTGCGAAATTTCTTAGTGATATCATATAAAACAAAACATTGGCAATTGTAATGTCGAGTAAGGCAAGTTAAATGAAAAGTTGATACAAGAAGTATAAACTACAATAAGATACATACAGTTTTTTTAAATTGAAATTGAATAGTTACAAACCACAATAAAATGAGACAGGAAAACCACAGTATAATTCTGTAAAGTATATACATTAAAACATTAAAACAGAAAAAACCGAATTAGAACATGTAAAAAGTTTAAGATGGAAAAATAACTTAAGTTCATATACGTAAATTATTTGCCTGCGTTTTTAGGAATATTTTAAATTTATGTAGAGATGAATTGAAAATGTCAATTTCATTACATTCATTTAAGTGTTTAGTTAGCCTAGTTAATAGACTGTGTTGACCGTAAACTGTTCTGTTAAATGGAACTGAAATTAAAGCTGGATGTCTGATAGTATAAGAAGGAACATTTAAAGCAAACAAACTCAACAAATAAGGACAGGCTACCAGGTTGTTAAATAATTTATACATAAACAATTTGTCCGCATTTACTCTACGTATTTCCAGCGAGACAATACCCAACATATCCAATCTCTGTGTATATGATAAATCATCAGGGTTAATATTTAGTTTATACATCAAAAACCTGACGAACCTTTTTTGTACCTTTTCCAATGTATTTATATGACATTGGTAAGTAGGAGACCATATAACACTACCATATTCGAGAATGCTACGACAGAGTATGTTAAATAAATATATTATTGCTGGTACATATGAACACAAACCCACTTAACACAAACCCACAAGTTCTAAAAGCCTTGCTGGCAACATAATTTATGTGCGGTATAAAACTTATTTTGTCATCGAACAAAATTCCCAGGTCCTTTATTGTTGAGACTCTCTCCAAATTACTATTATTGATAATATAAGTGTGAGTTATTATATTTTTCTTCCTGGAGAAAGTTATGACCTTGCATTTAGAAATATTTAGATCCAGAAAGTTTTCGCTACACCATGTAGATATATTAGTCAGATCATTTTGTATTAAGTGACAATCGCTAAGAGATGACACAGAATTAAAAAGTTTGAGATCGTCTGCAAAAAGTAAAATATTACTACTTTTAATTACTGTTTTTATATCGTTGATAAAAAGTAAGAACAAAATTGGCCCCAGATGTGACCCCTGAGGGACACCCGACGTCACATTTAAGTTCCTTGATTTATACCCACGAATTACAACATTTTGTTTACGCTGCCAGAGGTAGCTCTCAAACCAGTTAAGTAAGCTGCCTGAAATACCATATAACTTTAGTTTAAGTAATAGTAATTGATGATCTACCCTATCAAATGCTTTACTGAAATCTGTATAAACAGAATCAAGCTGAGTGCCATTTTCAAGTGCATTTTGAATAAAGTTATAGTAACAAGATAGATTGGTTACTGTGGATTGTTTACTGACAAAGCCATGTTGTTCCGGAATTATTATTTGTCTTATTAGTGGAGTAATATTGTCACATATCAGTTTCTCAAATAATTTTGCTATGATTGATAGTCCACAGATGGGTCTATAATTTGAAACATTATTTTTGTTACCTGATTTAAAAATCGGTGTTATAAGTAGAGAAGTATAGACGGTTGGACCCCTCCTCTGACCTTGGGGGAGGAGGTGCGGGAGCCTGTGACCTTGAACGCGACCGTTTGCGGCTTCGGATGACCTTGAGATGACCTTGGCATTGACCTTGAAAAGGGTCGGTGGGTGACCATGACCTTGAACGATGCTGCTGGGTGACCATGACCTTGAACGATGCTGTTGGGTGACCTTGACCTTGCGCGCGGTTGTTTGCGACTCTCGTGTGCCCTTGAACGCTACTGATTCGGGTGACCTTGAGATGACCTTGGCCTTGACCTCGAAAAGGTCGGTGGGTAACCATGACCTTGAACGAGGGTGGCCTTGAATTATGTCGTTCTCGACTCTCTTTTCGTGACCTTGATTGCGCGCGGTTGTTTGCGACTCTCGTGTGCCCTTGGGTATACCTCCGACATTGACATAAATCTTTGCGTGTCCTTGAACAAACTTTGTGGGCATTGCCTTTGACCGTGAGAATAGATTCAAAATCTGCATACACCACGAATGGCACCTGCATCTGTTTTTCGAAGTTCTCAAGCTATATATTTTATAGCGGGTTCTTTGAAGACACATTCTGACAGGGTAAATTCCACTAATTAAAATTTTATGGCCTATATATTTTATAGTGGATTCTTTGAAGACACCTTCTTTACTCTAAAGTAAAAAAATACATTCGTAAAATCTTCCATTGCATTAGACTGATTTTGAAACCATTGGCAGAAGTTTAATCTTTTTCTTATAATATGTTTCTTGTAAATGTTGAACTGTATGAAACTCGTAGGGGTGATATTTCTGTTTTCAAATATGAAATTAATTCATAGCCCGACAACACCCTAATCAAAATATATATAATAATCTTATGTGGCAAAACTTAGATTTGACAATTGTCACCTCCTAGAGTATCTATCTAGATGGTATTTTTGTTTCATAAATACTTATTATTTAATCCATTCAATCGATACATATATAGGTAGGTATTCAAACGAAAACAATATACATTTATTTCATAATGTATCTTATATTGAACACATACCTTTGTACCTATAGTAGGATAAAATAGGTTGTGATATACAGAGTGTACTAATTTACCCAGGCAGTTTTATATAAAATTCGCATTATTTCATATATTATTGCGAGTAACAAACTTGAGAAAAGGCACTTCGTTCTCAAAAGAAAATAAGACATCTCCTAGAGTATGTATCTAGATAGTATTTTTGTTTCATAAATACTTATTTAATCCATTCAATCGACACATATGTGTATTCAAACGAAAAAAAAATAAATTTATTCCATAATGTATCTTATATTGTACATGTAAATATGGTAAGGTAAAACTAAGTTATGATATACATATTATTACATATTAGTGACTTGAGAAAAGACACTTCGTTCTCGCAGTACCCCAAATTTTTTTTGGAGTATATTCAACCAACTTAGAATTTATTCCCTAAATTATTATCTACACGGAATGGTCAATTGCAAAATTCTTTCATTGATCATATTTTTTATTAACAAAAATACTACCCTCCTAAAAAATAACAATGCACTAATTTACCCTGGCATTTTTATATAAAGTGCATATTATTACATATTAGTGGAGTAGCAAACTTGAGAAAAGACACTTCGTTCTCGGAGCACCCCAAAATTTTTGGGGTATATCCAACCAACGTAGATTTTATTCCATAGGTTATTCGTAAAATCTTCCATTGCATTAGACTGATTTTGAAACCATTGGCAGAAGTTTAATCTTTTTCTTATAATATGTTTATTGTAAATGTTGAACTGTATGAAACTCATAGGGGTGATATTTCTGTTTTCAAATATGAAATTAATTCATAGCCCGACAACACCCTCAAAATATATATAATAATCTTATGTGGCAAAACTTAGATTTGACAATTGTCACCTCCTAGAGTATCTATCTAGATGGTATTTTTGTTTCACAAATACTTATTATTTAATCCCTTCAATCGATACATATAGGTATATAGGTAGGTATTCAAACGAAAACAATATACATTTATTTCATAATGTATCTTATATTGAACACATACCTTTGTACCTATAGTAGGATAAAATAGGTTGTGATATACAGAGTGTACTAATTTACCCAGGCAATTTTATATAAAATTCGCATTATTGCATATTATTGCGAGTAACAAACTTGAGAAAAGGCACTTCGTTCTCAAAAGAAAATAAGACATCTCCTAGAGTATGTATCTAGATGGTATTTTTGTTTCATAAATACTTATTTAATCCATTCAATCGACACATATGTATATTCAAACGAAAAAAAATAAATTTATTCCATAATGTATCTTATATTGTACATGTAAATATGATAAGGTAAAACTAAGTTATGATATACATATTATTACATATTAGTGGACTAACAAACTTGAGAAAAAACACTTCGTTCTCGGAGTAGGTACCCCAAATTTTTATTTTTTTTTTTGGAGTATTTTCAACCAACTTAGAATTTATTCCCTAAGTTATTATCTACACGGAATGGTCAATTGCAAAATTCTTTTATTGATCATATTTTTTATTAACAAAAATACTACCCTCCTAAAAAATAACAATGCACTAATTTACCCTGGCATTTTTAAATAAGGTGCATATTATTACATATTATTGGAGTAGCAAACTTGAGAAAAGACACCTCGTTGTCGGAGCACCCAAAAAATTTTTTGGAGTATATCCAACCAACGTAGATTTTATGTATTAATTTACTTAAAGCTCGTGGTTTAATATGTTGTAGGTTTAGAGATTGCACATTTTTCATAATGACATTTTGTAAATGGTAAATAATACCAGTTTGTATAATACCAATTTGTTTAATTAAGCTTGTAAAAATATACACTTTGTTTTAGATACACCTATTCCAGATCATTAATAAAACACATGTAATCCCACCAATATGTCTTTTATTTATCTTTTGTTTCAGTGGTCGACTGGTTAATATAGCAATAAAAAAGATATTTCTTAAAACATAAAATAATGAGTGTAATTTATTGGGGCAGCTATTTTTGTAACAGGTATGATCTGACTGTTCCTTGGAATGGTTACCGATCCAAAATTTTTGTTGTAAACAGAAATATCACTCCTACGAGTTTCATACAGTTCAACATTTACAAGAAACATATTATAAGAAAAAGATTAAACTTCTGCCAATGGTTTCAAAATCAATCTAATGCAATGGAAGGAAATTTTGAGCTGGAATTACAAAAAACTAAATACTCCGACGTATATCTTGTGGAGAAGATCCTAAAGAAAAAGGAGCAACAGAGACCTACTTATTCATAATGTCCTACCCAGGCAAGCATCCTCAGGGATACTGACAGGATAAATTGTAGAGGCGCCCGTTTTTTAAGAACGAAGTGTCTTTTCTCAAGTTTGTTACCCACATAATATGTAATAATATGAATTTTATATAAAACCGCCTGGGTAAAATTACTACACTCTGTATATCACAACTTATTTTTACCCTACTATAGGTAGAAAGGTTCAATATAAAATTCCTTATGGAATAAATGTATTGTTTTCGTTTGAATACCTACCTAAGTATATATGTATCGATTGAAAGGGCTAAATAAGTATTTATGAAACAAAAGTACCATCTAGGTAGATAGGTATACTCTAGGATTTTAAGAACGAAGTGTCTTTTCTCAAGTTTGTTACCCACATAATATATAATAATATGAATTTTATATAAAACCGCCTGGGTAAAATTAATACACTCTGTATATCATAACTTATTTTTACCCTACTATAGGTAGAAAGGTTCAATATAAAATTCCTTATGGAATAAATGTATTGTTTTCGTTTGAATACCTACCTATATATGTATCGATTGAAAGGGCTAAATAAGTATTTATGAAACAAAAGTACCATCTAGGTAGATAGGTATACTCTAGGAGGTGACAATTGTCAAATCTAAGTTTTGCCACACAAGATTATCGTATATATTTTGAGGGCGTCGGGTTGAGAATTAATTGGATGACGTCACATGCCTCCGCTGCACCCTTGGCCATGAGTTAACAATGTATTGCATTGAGATGTTGTCATAGCTGGCTGCATC
This sequence comes from Pogonocherus hispidulus, assembly GCA_963924545.1. Taxonomy (NCBI): domain Eukaryota; kingdom Metazoa; phylum Arthropoda; class Insecta; order Coleoptera; family Cerambycidae; genus Pogonocherus; species Pogonocherus hispidulus. The sequence continues at coordinate 35,670,982 of OZ004695.1, forward strand.
TGTGGTCATAGTAGGCAAGGACGATCGTGGCTTGGGCTCATACGCAAACGATATCACATGCCCTTGACCATGAATTAACAGCGTGTTGCACTGGGATGTTGCCCTAGCTGGCTGCGCATGTGGTCGGGGTAGATAGGGACGATCGACCCCCGAGGCCGTCGTAAGATTGGAGACAAAAAGCTATTTTGTCTTTGGCGTGACCATTATTTGTATAAGAATATAGTTACTCAACTATGCTCCCTATAAAATGCAGTCATACGGCGTATTGCATTGTGATGTTGTCTTAGCTGGCTGCACCTGTGGTCGTAGTAGACACAAACTTGAGAAAAGGCGTTTAGTCGGACTCTATATTATCTGCATATACATTATCCACAAAAGATGTGGATATGTAGATATTATCCCAATAGTTGTGGATAACTTACTGCTTATATATTATTATCCACATATTAGTCAAATACATATACTATCTGCATATATATTATCCACAAAAGATGTGGATATATGCAGATATTATCCCAATAGTTGTGGATAACTTACTGCTTATATATTATTATCCACATATTAGTCAAATACACCAATATCAGCGTACCTAACCTCGGTATATGGAATTAATTCACTACTCACCGCCCTCAAAATATATACAATAATCTTATGTGCCAAAACTTAGATTCGACAATTACTGTCAAATAGAGTAGGTATCTACCTAGACGGTATTTTTGTTTCTTAAATACTTATTTAATCCATTCGATCGATGCATATATAGGTATTCAAATGAAAAACTACATTTTTTCCATAAGGTATCTTATATCAAACACGTACCAGTACCAATAGTAAGGTAAAACTAAGTTGTGATATACAGAGTGTACTAAGTTACCCTGATAGTTTTATATAAAACACGTATTATTACTTATTAGTGGAGTAACAAACTTGAGAAAAGGCGTGTCGTTCTCAAAAAAAAATTTTTTGGAGTATATCCGACCAACATAGTTTTATTCTCTAAGTTATTATCTACACGGAATGGCCAATTACGAAATTATTTTATTGATCGTATTTTTATTAACAGAAATACAGCCCTTCTAAGAAATAACAATGCAGCTGCACTTAAGTACCATAGTTTGAAGAATGGCGTGCGAATATATCGCTAGAAATATTATACATAACAAGAATTATTTTCGCTTTTGGTCATACATAATTGTTGCGTCATACCTATTACAAGAAAGCTTTAAAAAGAATCTTACCTTAAAATAAAGCCAGTTTCAGGGGAATTGGATATACTTATGTTATTTACGTGGATATATGTAAACTTATTACTTATATATAATTATCCACGTATTAGTCAAATAGTGATTGGGCAATCACCGAGAGGCCTCAAATTCGTGTATGTACTTCTTTTAATATACCTACCTATATTGTTTAATGGCTTAATTATCTTTTTGATGGATTCAAATAAATCATATGTGTAAAACCAATTCTATGAAATATAGCGCTGTAATGAGAATTATTAAGGCGCCCTCTAGGTTGAATCTCTGAACATCAAGTTGCCAATCTGTTTGGCTGGTATCCTGTGCACAGATGCTGAGAGACAGAGAGAGGGCGACAGCTAGCCGTTCCAGTGGAAGATGACACAACTCCCACGTCGTCACCTACATATTGTATGTAATAATGTTGTAAATCATGGATTCAAATAAATAATATGTTTAAAATTATATGTGTAAAATATTCTATGAAATATAACGCTGTAATGAGAATTATTAAGGCGCCCCCTAGGTTGAATCTCTGAACATCAAGTTGCCAATCTGTTTTGTTGGTATCCCGTGCATAGATGCAGAGAGACAGAGAGAGGGCGACAGCTAGCCGTTTCAGTGGAAGATGACGCAACTCCCATGTCTTCAATTACATAATATTGTTAATTTTTTAAAACATAATATCCACTACCATACTACCCTACTATAATACAATAAAATATAAACTAAAACCATAGCGTTTTATAGCGCAAAGGTAGTAAACTTTTAATTAGCAAATCTCATCATTTTGGGGAAATTTGATGTAAATTATGCAATGAAATAAATTGTGTACCTACTTATTACTAATAACTGAAAAGATTTTATTTTATATAAGACGACGCTCTAAAATCATATATATATTAGTTGAAGTTTAGGATTGATCACACACATTGTATGATTGTAATCTAAAGTACTAGAGAGTACAGATATAGGTCCCATACTAATGTAATAATTTTTATAAGACGATGCTCTAAAACCATATATATTAGTTGAAGTTTAAGGTGGCCCAGACATTGTATGATTGTAATATAAAGTACCTACTAGAGTATAGTACTTATCTGCATATACTAATGTATTAATTTTGTAAATGGTGGATTCAAATAAATATAACATGATTTAATATGTTATCATCTCAACATCCCCCATATAATCGTATTTCTATAATCAGCCTTCAATTCAAGATCAACAAGCCAGCGACCTTCAACATGTGAAACGAGGCCGGCAGGTTATAGGATGCAAGGACAAAGTCAAATATGTCATCACTTCATATATTACCCATGCAATCGTATTTCTATAACAATTCAGCGACCTTCACTTCAAGATCAGCAATAAGTTAGGTGCGCTAGCGACCTTCAACATGTGAGACGAGGTCAGAATGATATAGGGTTGTTGTTAAGGGGATGAAAGGGATACCAACGCCAAGTTACGACCAATAAGAGCAGAGGGTGAAAAAACAGGGTAGCTAAGTTAGCTCAAGCCAAGCGACGCCAATTCTTTCCAACTCCACAACCTCCAGGGGTAGTTTAAAGTGCTCTCGTGCTCCGCCGGTTTTTTTTGTGTGGCATTTTTCAGTTTTGTGCTGTTTTTGTGTTGTTTCTCAGTTATTGTTTATACAGCGTAAAGATGGTAAGAGACGGTGAGAACAACGACGATTGTCATAACCATGGTAGGCAAGCTTTAATTGATTTTCTTACCAATTATAAGGCGTCGTCGGATATGTCTGAAGACTCCATTGATATCACCGACAAACAGCTCCCCGAGGTGCCGCAATTTGTTGTGGATTATGGGGTTCCGAGTGCATGTGTGACCGATGCAGATGGGGCCACACTTGCCGATATCAACGACATAATGGGCATACAGCTCGCCTACCATGGATATGACAATTCTCCATGTACAACTGCGGCTGCTACAGAGGACATCCCTGTGTTACATGTGATGAGTCAGGACTTCGATAAAGTTCACCCCGACGCCGCTGACTTGTTGCATGGCACCCAGATATCAGATATACCCGCGTCGACTGCAATCAGTGGTGAAGTCGATGTCGGTATATCTAATAAAATAGAGCGTCAGCCGCAGTGTCTCACCGACATTACAAACCAACAGCAAGTGATTTCTACTCCGGTACTCAATGTGAAATCGCGATCAGTGGGGGCAAAATATAAGGCACGCCGCCCCATAAAACGTCGTGTTATAAAATCGGGGAAATTTAAAAATAGGGCCCATCGTCCCATAAAAACAACGAAAGGTGCATCTGCAAAAGTGCAAATTATGGGCGATGGGGGCATTTTAAGGGGGTTGCTCACGAAGCCAACTGTTTGGCCCACTCCCACCTGTCTTGAAGTGCAAAATCTTGCAACCCCAAGAATAGATGGCGGGTGTGCAAAATGGCCGGATTCAAAGGCGGCGGTGTCATCAATCGTAACTTCGGTAAATACAACATCGCCAATAGACCGGAGTAGTCCGATTCTGAATCAGGAATCCGCTATCGTGACAGTGGATTCTGATTCAGAATCGGAGATTTACGCTCATAAGGATCATGCGCGTTTAATTAAAAATTTTATTAACGTGTATGGATCCTATAAGAGCGAACATGCTGAAAATTCCGCGGCTTGTAAAAACGATGCCGCTTTACGTGCCCAAGCCAATACTAGCATACACTGCGCGGAAGAGATAATTCGGGGAGCCGAGGCGGCGATAGCTAATGCGCGATTGACGATTGCCGAACAGCGTGCGGTATTGGCCGAAATTGAATTACGCGGCATCGCTCTTGACAAGTCGCGGAAAATAGTTCAACAAATAGAGAAACAACTGAAACAAGTTTGAGAGCACTTGTGGGGGTGGAAAGATTTTTTTGCTATTTTATTTTTATATATATGTATCCTGATATTTTTTAATTTGATTTTTTTGCTACTTTTATTTTTATAGGTATATAAATATTTCTTAATTTGTATATAGGTATATATATTTTAATTTATCGTAGATTTAGTAATTTTTCAATTGTAATTTGTAGCTTCAAGATTTATTTACATGCATTTTGTTAGTTAAGTATTAATTTTAGAAATAAGGGAACAAATCCAAAAAGTTATTAGTTGTAATTAATTGTATTTGTATTTACACTTACTTAGGCTATGTATTAATTTACTTAAAGCTGGTGGTTTAATATGCTGTAGGTTTAGAGATTGCAAATTTTTCATAATGACATTTTGTAAATGGTAAATACCAAATACCGATGCGTGAGTCCGTCGTCCATGACATTGAATCATATTCAAAGTATATATACCACTTGTGGGGGTGGAAAGATTTTTTTGCTATTTTATTTTTATATATATGTATCCTGATATTTTTTAATTTGATTTTTTTGCTACTTTTATTTTTATAGGTATATAGATATTTCTTAATTTGTATATAGGTATATATATTTTAATTTATCATAGATTTAGTAATTTTTCAATTGTAATTTGTAGCTTCAAGATTTATTTACATGCATTTTGTTAGTTAAGTATTAATTTTAGAAATAAGGGAACAAATCCAAAAAGTTATTAGTTGTAATTAATTGTATTTGTATTTACATTTACTTAGGCTATGTATTAATTTACTTAAAGCTGGTGGTTTAATATGCTGTAGGTTTAGAGATTGCAAATTTTTCATAACGACATTTTGTAAATGGTAAATACCAAATACCAGTTTGTTTAATTAAGCTTGTAAAAAATATACACTTTGTTTTAGATATACCTATTGCACATCATTAATAAAACACATGTAATCCTACCAATATGTCTTTTATTTATCTTCTGTTTCAGTTGTCAGCTGGCTAATATAGCAATAAAAAAGATATTTCTTAAAACATAAAATAATGAGTGTGATTTATTGGACCAGCTATTTTGTACAGGTATAAGTTTTGTTGTGAGGTGAGTATTCTGATATAAATTTCTATAGATATATCTCTATCTCTATCTCTGTTTTATGGTATAAAAAGATATATACCTAAAACATAACAGTCAAGTGTTACAGGCTAAATATGGCAATATATACAAAACACAAAAGGTGTTTCTTTACAATAAAATATGAAAATATATGTAAAAACTAAATTTGTTATGTTGTAGCAATAAAAATTACACATGTTTACAACTAATCTAATGTAATTCTTATTACATTAATCTATTGCAATTGTTCCAATTGCATACCAGCTCCAAATACCCGTTCCACCATACATGTTTCCCAAGGTCAAGTCAAATCAAGTCAAATCAGGGACATACCGCTGTTGTTACATTACACATAATATTTACAATTAAAACACTTGGATGTAAGTATATTGCACTATGTATCTATGGTATCATGCAATTGAATACATATCTAATAATCTAATAGATCATGGTCACGTCACCACCCAAAATGGCTACTTAAATTGATAAGGATATGTCTCTCCGAATAGTTTAATTGATAATTTTTGTTATTAAACAGGATTAATTACCTATTACATGGCCAAGTAAGTACATATATCTTGTAGTTTCATAGACGAATCTTTTAAATTACAATATGGCCTCGTTGTTTTGCAATTCATTATTCAATTTGCATCATACCCTTTTTTGATTGAGATTTTTTATGATTAGGACAAATTATTTGGACTTTCGTCCTATCTTAACATGGGAAATTCACCCCCAGGCTCGCTGGAAACCTGCTGTAGGAAACTGGCTGGATTTAAATTGCACCCGCTTTAATTTTTAGTTGTACAAGGTAGGTTATTTTTAATAATTTGAATCTTTGAATTTTAAATCGTACTTGATATATCCGTTGGTGCAATAGGTACTGCTTTATGCCACAAATGTAGTCAAGTTAAAAAAATTTTTATTTATTTTTTTTTTTTGGGATGCTTTGAGAATATGAGATTCAATATGAGGTGTTTTAAATAAAAGATAATTTTAAATGGTTTCAATACGATATAATATAAAAACTGACATGCAGAAATAAGTGTACAAAAATAATGATTAATATATACAATTACATTTAAAAACATTCACTCATATTCCAGCTCTGCCGTTGGATCCTCTTGTTCCACAAGCTGGTCTGGCTCTTCGTTTGGCACAGTCTCAATCGACCACTCAAATCATCATCGGACATAAACATGTGTGAATGCTGCCATCAATCGCTCTGGTCTGGGTGATCTTCTTCGTTCGAGGAGCTTTCATTGTCCCAGTAAAGCATTCGCCACTCGCTTCGATCTGCAGGACCAACCCCATTATATAATACCTCTACCATGTGACCATCTAATGACCAGGGTGGTGTTTCACGCCTAATTAATTAGTATTTTATAATTATTTGCTAATGTATCAGCAACTATGTAATGACTATATGATATATATTATGTATTGTAATCAAAAAAATATATAATAAAGAGATGAAACCCAAGAATTATTATATACTAGATATACCCGTCAACTTGAAACAAAATTTGCATATATTTTACTTAAAAGCATTTCTGTTCAGAATTGTGCTAATGGATATAGATACATTTGAATTTGACATAGTTAAAAACATCTCTTTTGGGGTGCTCTGATGATATAAGATTCAATATGGTAGGCAATGTTTTAAATAAAAACTTTTTTTTTTTAAAGATAAATATAATATAAAAAACACTACATTCATAGACAGAAATATTACAAAATCCCATTATATTTGATTATTATCTGGGAGGTTATGTACATACTTTTAAGCAACTAACCACCAGTCTACATTCGGATAAATATACATTTGGATAAAAAATATACATTATATTTTTAGAAAAAATAGTTTCATATAAAAATAGGTTTGTAATAAAGCATATACATGTAACCATCAATCTACATTCGGATAAATATACATTTGGATAAAAAATATACAGTATATATTTAAATAAAAAATAGTTTTCATATAAAAATAAATTTGAAATAATGTACATATTATTTATGCATGTGGACACGTTGCTTTTATTAAACTTCACTCTTGCATTGTGATGCACGCATCTCCTATAAAATTGACGCTGATACTATCGATGTTGGTACCTTGTTTTTATTAAATACCATTCTCCATTTTTGTACCTCGACGTTCACACACCAGCATCTCCTATCATGTTGCAGTCTGTTGATAAAGAAATAGCCCACGTTTTCGCACAACTCCCGACCGGATCTGCAGCCTGGACATAAGTTATTCCAGGAATTCGAAAAGAATAAATTACATTTTAAACATCTCTGTCTTAATGGAGTATCCACCATGCATGAACGGCACACAGATCGAGAAATCCCAAAATTGTTATGATTTTCCATAGGTTTGCGACATTTTTGGCATTTCAACACACCATCACTGGTTTCATGGCCAGCCTCCGGAATTTCCCTAGCTGTGATTGGTACCGGATTCTCCAGCTGACACCGCCGACATAACCCTGTACAGGGATTGAAATATTCTCTAGGCCACGAGGCGTAACAATTATGACATACTACGGTTGTCCCGAAATGAAATGGATATGTGCTGATTTTTGGCTTGTTGTCCCATTCTTTTGGAAAAGGCATGTCTTAATACAATAAATGCAGGATGACAACTGAAGCCCCTCTTTTACTCCTATAATTTAAAGACATATTTACCTGACCTAGACCTTGGCAATGAGAACCTTGACCGTGTCTTTTTTGGCTATGGTACAATGCCCCGCCATTCGTGGCACCCTTGAGAACAAATCTGACCTTGACTGTGAGAACATAAGTTTTTTGGTTATAGTGCAATGCCTGACCTTGACCACTGATGTCCTTGACAACAAATAATACAGCTTTGCAGTTTAAGCTCTGCTATTGACCCTGACTAGTACAATACCTAACCTTGTCAGATCTGGCCATGACCGTGTATAATGTTTGGCCTTGTCTCCACTAGAGCTTTGCTCTACTAGTACAGACAGTCTCGATAAAAGAGGAGGCCGCATAGAATAGTTAGTTTACTTCCCTCCATATAAAGTGTAACAATGGCAAGTCAACGTGGTGCAGATTTTCAGTTTTTGCGTCGGCTAGCTAATCGTGACGCTGCTGCTGAACCACTAGACTCTGATGATGAGTCGGATAAAGGCTTCGGCGAAGAAGTTGCAGATGAACCAGGAGAAACAGCGTTTACTGAAAAGTACCTGTCAACCGAAGATCTTGACAAATCTGAACAGCTATGGTGCAATACCACATCGTTTGCGGTAGTCTACAGAGTCTCGGAGGATGGTACCCAGAACGAGATGATTCAACTATGTGAAAGATGTTTCGTTTCTTATAAACTTGCTGTGAGGTTTGCAGTTGGCGTTGCAAGTCATAAACACATAGACATCCACACGACAACGACACTACAACAGGCCTTACCAAACGAGTGCTGTGCGAGTTGTAAGAGTGGGCTGGTGATGTTAAAACCCATCCAGGTTTGCTGTGTTTGCAACACATCTGAAAAAAAAATAGGAAGGTTGATTAAAAACAATATAGATAGTTTAGTTTTAGTAGTTTAGTACAGACAATCTAATAAAATAGTGCAGTTTACTTTTAAGATATGTATTATGCATATAGTGAAACATTGACTTGACTTTGGGAATAATATTGCTTTGTTTGTGCAATAGACCCTATCAATAAAATACCAGTGGTTGGGGTAGCATTGTGTATATATACTCACAACTCCTCAGAGCATCTCCACTGTATCACGCCATGGCAGATGTACAAGACAGCTGTATAAGTTCTAGTAGTGATTGTGGGTCTGAGATGCAGCCGATAGTATCTCCAGGTGCTCCTGTTGCAGAAGACGTCACATCTTCCACCGACTTTAGGCGTGAAACACCACCCTGGTCATTAGATGGCCACATGGTAGAGGTATTATATAATGGGGTTGGTCCTGCAGATCGAAGCGAGTGGCGAATGCTTTACTGGGACAGTGAAAGCTCCTCGAACGAAGAAGATCACCCAGACCAGAGCGATCGATGGCAGCATTCACATATGTTTACGTTCGATGATGATTTGAGTGCAACCTGGAGTCATGACATGGGGAGGTCAGGATCTAATTCACCATCTGGTTGGTCGATTGAGACTGTGCCAAACGAAGAGCCAGACCAGCTTGTGGAACAAGAGGATCCAACGGCAGAGCTGGAATATGAGTGAATGTTTTTAAATGTAATTGTATATATTAATCATTATTTTTGTACACTTATTTCTGCATGTCAGTTTTTATATTATATCGTATTGAAACCATTTAAAATTATCTTTTATTTAAAACACCTCATATTGAATCTCATATTCTCAAAGCATCCCAAAAAAAAAAAATAAAAAATTTTTAACTTGACTACATTTGTGGCATAAAGCAGTACCTATTGCACCAACGAATATATCAAGTACGATTTAAAATGAATATTACATTGTATAATTTTTGGATGCATTTTAAGCTTCAAATTATTAAAAATAACCTACCTTGTACAACTAAAAATTAGAGTGGGTGCAATTTAAATCCTACCAGTTTCCTACAGCAGGTTTCCAGCGAGCCTGGGGGTGAATTTCCCATGTTAAGATAGGACGAAAGTCCAAATAATTTGTCCTAATCATAAAAATCTCAATCAAAAAAGGGTATGATGCAAATTGAATAATGAGTTGCAAAACAACGAGGCCATATTGTAATTTAAAAGATTCGTCTATGAAACTACAAGATATATGTACTTACTTGGCCATGTAATAGGTAATTAATCCTGTTTAATAACAAAAATTATCAATTAAACTATTCTGAGAGACATATCCTTATCAATTTAAGTAGCCATTTTGGGTAGTGACGTGACCATGATCTATTAGATTATTAGATGTGTATTCAATTGCCTGATACCATAGATACATAGTGCAATATACTTACATATTGGAATAGATTAAGTGTTTTAATTGTAAATATTATGTGTAATGTAACAACATCGGTATGTTCCCTGACTTGACTTGATTTGACTTGACCTTGGGAAACATGTATGGTGGAACGGGTATTTGGAGCTGGTATGCAATTGGAACAATTGCAATAGATTAATGTAATCAGAATTCTAACTTATTGCTGATCTTGAAGTGAAGGTCGCTGAATTGTTATAGAAATACAATTGCATGGGTAATATATGAAGTGATGACATATTTGACTTTGTCCTTGCATCCTATAACCTACCGGCCTCGTTTCACATGTTGAAGGTCGCTGGCTTGTTGATCTTGAATTGAAGGCTGATTATAGAAGTACGATTATATGGGGGATGTTGAGATGATAACATATTAAATCATGTTATATTTATTTGAATCCACCATTTACAAAATTAATACATTAGTATATGCAGATAAGTACTATACTCTAGTAGGTACTTTATATTACAATCATACAATGTCTGGGCCACCTTAAACTTCAACTAATATATATGGTTTTAGAGCATCGTCTTATAAAAATTATTACATTAGTATGGGACCTATATCTGTACTCTCTAGTACTTTAGATTACAATCATACAATGTGTGTGATCAGTCCTAAACTTCAACTAATATATATATATATATGATTTTAGAGCGTCGTCTTATATAAAATAAAATCTTTTCAGTTATTAGTAATAAGTAGGTACACAATTTATGTCATTGCATAATTTACATCGAATTTCCCCAAAATGATGAGATTTGCTAATTAAAAGTTTACTACCTTTGCGCTATAAAACGCTATGGTTTTAGTTTATATTTTATTGTATTATAGTAGGGTAGTATGGCAGTGGATATTATGTTTTAAAAAATTAACAATATTATGTAATTGAAGACATGGGAGTTGCGTCATCTTCCACTGAAACGGCTAGCTGTCGCACTCTCTCTGTCTCTCAGCATCTGTCCACAGGATACCAGCCAAACAGATTGGCAACTTGATGTTCAGAGATTCAACCTAGGGGGCGCCTTAATAATTCTCATTACAGCGCTATATTTCATAGAAGATTTTACACATATGATTTATTTGAATCCATCATTTACAACATTATTACATTAGTATGGGATACAGTATATATACAGATACAGTACTTTACTCTAGCGCATTACATTACAAGTTCTTACATAAAATAAAATATTTTCAATTATTACTATGTACAAAAATGAATTTCCCAGAACTACGAGATTTGCTAATTAAAAGTTTACAGCCTTTGCGTTACATTTCATAGAAGATTTTGTGACTCAAGTTCGGCTATTGCTAAAATTAATGCCTCCAAATTTTCATTTCGCTCATGTCGCTAAGTCACAACATCACCCACCGCCTGTACGTTATCTATCGCCGACATAAGCCATTCCACATTTTGCTCAGGTTCGGTTTGAAAAAATACAATATCAGAGTGTCCCCAAGGTAGAGTCTTTGTTGTATTGGGGATGACAAAACGTTTATCGTCGTAGCATGACAATGCAACCTTATTTTTCATCTCCGTATACATAGTATGTAGGTAACTTCGAAAAGTATTCATTTTTCGAACTATTGAACCCCCCTGTTCTACGATCTGCTTGTAGTCATCTTTTGACAGCTCTTTTGTAATAACGGATTTCTTTACACCTTTCGCCTTTTTCAGTTCATTTGCCACAGATTGTATATAGTAAGCCTTGGCCCCTGTACCATAGAAACTAATTATCGGGTCGGCCGGAAATTCATCCTTCATGTTACCTAAAATTGATACACCCTTGGGAACATTAAAGCTATTTCCCTCTTTGTAATTCGATGTGTCGAAGTGTTCGGGGTTTTCAATTATAAAGTCATAAAAATTATCACAAAACACCTTTAAGACCAAAGAATCTGTGTCACTGTACAGCAGAGAGGCACTCTGACCAAATTTACGTTTTATTACGTCATAGAAAAAATTGTACAACACCGTTTTGGATAATTCCAAAACAGTAAACCCTACGTATATGGGCTTGTTGTAAACAGCCTTCAGTTTTCCCATTTCAATCGCTACAAAATCTTCAGAGAAAACTGAACATTTTTTAAAATTAGGTCTAGCTATTAATGCATTCGCACCCACAGCTCTTCTAATACTTTCCCAGTGTGTTGCCAATTTGATCACTTTCCTATTATCGACATTTTCCATTGTCTTGCCGAAAACAGCATTATTCATTAATTTAAATAGGTCTTTTTCAAACTTACTCGCGGCATTATTTCGCATCTTGGTATTCAGATCGATATATGTTTTTAACCAAGGCGATTGATTAAATTTAAGAGCCCTATGTATTTTTGTCACAATTAGGCCATTCTCTATAGCCTGTTTAAGATTTCTATAATGAACAACATAGCGCTTCTTGTCATTTAAATTAGGTATCAATTTTGGAAATTTTGATTTTCCCCCTGGTGGAACAATACTTTCTACTAAAAAGGGTAGATCTGAGTGTAGGTCATGCGTTTCCGGGGGGTAAGATATATCTGCTTCTAGTACGAACCCCTGGGCACTTTCATTTGGAATACTAGTGATGTCTAAATCGGCTATTTCTCTTTCAGACAGCCATGAAAATCCCCCCGTTGGCAATGGTTGTGACATACTATGTCCATATAAGTTTGTGGCATCAAGATAAGAAATAAACGATGATTGTTCTTCTGGATTATAATTAGGAACAAATTTGTTATTAGCGATATGTTTCCTTTCCGAACATTGACTAATACCTCCTCTTATCCCCTTTTTAAAAAAATGGATCATATCTATGTCTGTCAACAACTCTAATTTGACTTTAGTTAATTTTAACATGGCGTCCCAAGATAGCCCCGGCGCCGTATAATACTGCACAGGATCCAAGCCATATTTATCTAAACTAAATTTGCGAAAGTTCTCAAATACGTAACACAAAATAAGGACGTCCGATTTTAAATAGAGATCGGAATATTCGCCCAAACTTTGACACTTAAATAAGTTCCACACATTCTTAGCCCTTTCATAGTCTTCCTCTGATAGTTCTTCCTCATTAAGCTTATCATAGAATTGTTCTTTGGATGGTATATTTTTGGTATTTAGCTTCTCTAGACTATCCACGAAACTGTATGGAAAGACACCCTTACGCCGCATTAAACTGAATTTTTCGTTGTCAGGAAAAAAATTTCTCATCGTAGTCATTTGATTATCTGCTGAATCATTGCATAAATTTTGTAGGGATGCTGACATGAATTTAAAGCTATCGATGAATCTTAGTTGAACAAATTTTTTTTTTGATTCGCCATTCTTATTGACATAATCATGCATATATAGATGTTTTGTGAATGATATGTATTTTTCGCTGTTTTGAGGTATTACATCTATTCTATCTTTATGGCGACATAGCTCTTTCAAGAAGAGGTGGCTGTCGTAGGAAGTCATGTTGTGTAAAATAATTGGTATAAAACCCGGTACTTTGTAATTTAAATTACATATTGAATGTGCGGCACCGAATCTTATTTTCCCCGTTAAGTGGCAGTGATCTCTCACTTTCACATCGCCTTCTACGAATGGTTTCTCGCATATGCCGCATGTCGTTGCACTCTGAAAGTCTTTTCTTTCTTGTGCAGTAAGGGTTGCCATTGGAACTATGTCTTTCATATATTTATTATATATTTCTCTTATATCAGCCTCTATACGTGAGACGAACACTTTAGCCGCGTCGTGCCCTCTATATAACTCAAATTTTGAAATAGAATTATCAAAAGAACATTTTATGAAATATGCGAAAGAGTGGGGCTCATGTTTAAACGTTTTATTCGTGTAAGAATACCGAGGGTTTGGTTCGCAAGTATTAACCGGTTTCAAAATAGATTCAAAATCTGCATACACCACGAATGGTACCTGCATCTGTTTTTCGAAGTTCTCAAATTTTAATATATTTTCGGGCGCTTCTTTGCCATATTTATCGATCCTAAATTGTGTTGAGGGTGTGGTTGTATAGACATGATTACAATCATTTCTCTGGTGCAACATAAGCTGACGTTCATTACTAAAATATCGGAGGCAGCCATCACAAAAGTATTTTCTATGCTCATGGGATGATATTTGGCTTGAGACTAGCCTAGACAAATCTTTTATCCAACAATAGTGTGTGTTGGCGCAATCGATGTTACAATGGTGATCAAAATCACACTCCCCGGAAATTAAGAGCAAATTTACATGTACCCGCAATTTTTTCCCAGAATAACGCAAAGGCCCTACAACTTCATATTTTAGCTTATTTTTTACAAATTTCTTTTCTAACCCATATACATTCACCGAAATATTGTTCATTTCTTCGAATTTTGATATGTCTCGTAATTTTACTGGAAAATTCATACCTGTCAAATTCAAGACTCTTGAATAATGTGGATATGATGACATAGCAGATGGGTGGCGGTTGATTGCGGGATACAATGCTGAGGTAATGGCCCATGCAAAGCAATGGTTATCCTGATTCTCAACATTTATTATGGCCCTCTTGTCTGCAATGAACTTGGGCAATTTAATGTATGATGAGCCACCTAGAGGACTGTATTTGCAGATGTTAACCTCCACAAATTCTATACGTTCGAGGGCCCATCCTAAAAAAGAATTAATTTAATAGTAAATACTCTATTTCGATCGTAATAAAGTTTACAAACCTGAGTCGCGTTCCTGAAATTCCGTAGTTTGCGTAAGCATCATGTCCACAAATGCATCAAAGGCATCACTCAAATTAGTCGCCTGATCCACGATTTGATTGGAAGTATTAAATGATTTAATATCGGATACTTCTTTTGTTTGCAATATGTACCTAGCAAACGTCTCCATATTTACCTTCATCGTTTTATGAATTTGAAGTGCTTCTTCGAGTAGATGCAAAATTTTATTCTTAATTTCGTTAAAGAAATTAATATAATCTATGTGGCTGATTTCGCTATGTACTCGATAGCTAGCAATCCTTCGTTTAAAAGCATTTCGGACCATTTCAACACCATCAGTGAGAGGAACACACGAATTTGATCTATGTTGCAATGATCTTCTGTGACCTATCATTTGAGTCGTGGTTAGAGTAACATTGCAGCAGTCACATGTTTGCATATTCGTAGATGTTGAAGGTCTATTATGGCAGTTACAAACTGGGGCATTTTCAGACGTTGAAGGCCTATTATTACATGCACAATTTTGAACATTTGTTTGAACATTTGTAGATATTTGCTGATTTAAATCCGATTTGGGCTGCTTTGTTGAAGGTCCACCCCCCTCCAATTTGGGCTGCTTTGTTGGAGGTCCACCTCGCTCTAGGTTCTTGCATGATTGCCTCTGATGGCGTCGCAAATTATCACCACGTGTAAAAGTTGCACCACAAGCACTGCACTTATACATATTTAACTCTTTATTGTATGATGCCTAACTAACATTGGTTTTCTGCGGCTACTCTGACCTCTTTTATAATTGTGCGGCTGCTGCTACGTCAAGTCACCCCCCCCCCCCAACTCATACTCAAAGATTTACACATCGGTCGCATGGCCAAGGGCGATATCCACAAAGCTTGCTCAAGGTCACGAAAAGAGAGTCGAGAACGACATCATTCAAGGCCAAGATCACCCATCGACCTCGTTCAAGGTCATGGTTACCCACCGACCTTTTTCGAGGTCAAGGCCAAGGTCATCTCAAGGTCACCCGACGTCGAATCGCCAGCGTTCAAGGTCACACGAGTCAAGGCCAAGGTCACCCAACGCCGAATCGGCCGCGTTCAAGGTCACACGGTTCAAGGTCACCTCCTCCCCCAAGGTCAGAGGAGGGGTCCAACCGTCTATACTTCTCTACTGTTATAAAAGCCTCTTTCCATAAATCAGGAAAATAGCCCTCTTTCAACGATTTGTTAAAAAGGATGCACAACGGGTATGCAAGTGTATAGCTTGTAAATTTTAGAAAGCGTGGTGGGATGTTATCTGGACCTGGGTTTTTATTAATATCAAGTAAGTTTAATTTATTAAATACTTCATCCACGGTTACTTGCAAATAAAATAGACTTAAGTTATAGTTGCAAAAATCATTATTATCAATAATATATGAATCTAAATCATTATTAGTGTTATAAGTAGAGTTAAAATGATCAGCGAACATATTTGCGATTTCATCTCCATTTTCAGACCTAACATCGCCGTAATACATGCACTTAGGTAAACCATTGGACTTTTTCTTAGAGTTGACAAATTTCCAAAAAGATTTTATGTTGCTTGGCCCCACATTGGCTTCTGTGCGTGAAATAAAATTATTATAATCATTATCTATAGACCTCTTTGACTCTGCTCTAATACTTTTATATTGAAAGTGTAGTACAGGATCATTACTTTTTTTGTATTGTGTATATAACTTATTTTTACGTTTAATTAACTTTTTAGTAACATGGCTAAACCAGCAAGGATATCTCTCACTTGGTACTTTATATTTTGGTATATATAACTCAAATATTTTTGACATCTCGTCACAAAAAATACTAAGAGATTGATTTATATTCCCCAATAGAATGTCATCCCAGTCAATGGTAAGAAGATGATTATTTATATCAGTATAATTAGCGATTCTGAAGTTATAACGCCAGCTATCTGCGACACAAAGTGATTCATAGAGATCATCAATTGGAATGTGAATTAATAATGGTGGGTGATAGCTGTCAACATTTGTCATGTTAAAATCACTTTCACTAACGGTCACGCCAGGCAAAACGGAAAAACATAAATCTAAAATAACTTGATTTGAATTTTTTACAGAATTATACTGGTTTAAATTTAAGAAATTATAACAGTCACATAAAGCTTCAGCTTGCCTAGACAGAGAACCTTCAGTAACAGTATGACCTTCGGAGTCGAAGGACCATCTTAGTTTAGGTAAATTAAAGTCCCCACTTACATGTAGAATAGCTTTCGGATGACTTTCTGCAATACGTTCCATTGATTCGGCATGGGTTTCAAAAACATTCAAAATTGAGGATGGCGGGATATATACCGCCGTGAAAATATGCTCAGATTTGTCTATGATAACAGATACAAATAACTCCTCCACATTACTAGTGACACCAAATTCATATGAAGATACATATTTCGAGTTCACTGCGATTAAGACGCCACCACCCAAAACATTTTCACCATTTGGAGAGCTGCGGTCGTTTCTATATACAACATAGTTTTCACCAAACAATTCACAGTCTGCAATACCATCGCACAGCCACGTTTCGGTAAGAATGATCACATCGTAGTTAACAGCTTGAGCATTATTAAAAAAATTGATTAATTTAGTTCTAATTCCTCGACAGTTTTGGTAGTACACCTCAAGGTTTCTACGACTTGGGTTTGGAGTTAGTTTTTTGCTGTAACAATTTTGGGAACACCATTAATGTATTTAATGAAACGGTTGGTTATGCCATTTATTTTAAGTTCATTTATTTCCTTGACAAGTTCCCTATAATATTGTTGTTGCAATTTAGTTTGATCAGGTCCAATCTTGATGTCATCCATAACTACCTTCCTCTTATTTTGTAATATTTTTAGTGCCTCAGAACGGCTATTCAGGACAACCTTAATAGGTCTATGTTTAGAAGCAGTATATTTACCTAATCGGAAAACACGCACGCCATCCGTGATAACGTCATTGCACGTCTTGACGATGTTTAAGGCATATTTGTCGAAAATTCTTGCAAAAACCAATAGTCTGTCTTCTTTTTGAGAAAATGTCTTGTTTAATTGGTTATTTACTGGAAACATGTTTTATATACTTAACAATAATTGTTGTAACAGAGTTTTAAAAGGTTTAAGTATTACGTTTCTAAATTCACATAAAATACGAGCACATTCTCGCATTTTATTTCTAGCTAAAGAAGTTCGTTTTTTTATATTCTTGCTCGTTTGCAAAAGGTGCACGCCATATTCTAAAATAATAGGGTCTGATATTACAATTTTTCCAATTTCGTCCAACCTATTAATAAGTAAAATAGGAACTGATTGAGGTGAGTTCGTGAAGATGAATATAATTAAATAAGACAATACACCTTTCTTCACATATATATCTATTAGCAATGCTAAATGTATACATTTCGAGTACTATGTACTCATCGTCGGTAGCTTAAACACTAACAAGTTTATAAATAAATAAAGTCACCCAATTTATAGAGGATGAGGCTGTAAAATAAATTTATTTAGGTAAACTGCAGATGTCTGCCTGCTTGCTCTTTTCCTAAATTGTGGTTGGATATTTAGTATTATTACTTATTTACTATTGTTGACTATTTTTAGTACACAATAAAGTACCGACAATAAAAGTGGAAGAATACATTTTATTGACGAAATTGTGTATGGACCAAAACGCATTTACCTTCAACAACAATATTTACAAACAAACACATGGCACAGCCATGGGCAATCCTCTATAGTCTTTTATTGCAGATATTGCAGATTTATTAAAATAATCAGACTTGACGAATCTTTGACTTTTGACATTTACAGATAACTGTTACGAAACGGGGCACAAATTTAATATAAACAATACTGCCCCCCTTAACAAGAAAGTCGTAAGTGCAATTTTTGGCAAAATAAGTTTTTGGTTTTTAAATAAGCCTGGGGTGTCTAATATCGAATAAAATAGGAATTTTATCGAAATGCGTATTTTAAATATAAAAAAAATATATTTAAAAAATTGTCGTATTGTTCATTCTAAGAGTAATTATGCATAATACATAACATAATCAACGCATGTGCACTGTTTTACCGTATGTACAACATTTTGATATAAAAAACATAATATAAACAACGTAAGTATGCACTTGCGTTGTTCTTGTCTAGCAATTTGGCATTATTTATCTCGACGAGACGAGAGCACCCCGTAACTATAAAATACGCTTATAATACTTAAAAGCGATTAAAAACATGTTTCTTTAAGTATGATTTTATTTCCGGTATTCTAGTTTTATTTTGAATACAGTGTGTTCAGGTGGAAACTACTAATGTATAAAAAATATATTTATTTTAAAAATACAAAATTTTATAGCCATACTTACGTTTTTTATTCCTAGTATAATACAAGAATTACTTAATCAAACTAACGTAAGTGCACCTGTTTTATTAGAAAACGATTTTATTTACAAAGTAAACTACGTTTAACCTACGGTATAATATCGCAGTTAAAGTTCTAGAAAAATATTATCCCGTTTTGTGTAAAAGAAATAAAGTTATTGTAATTCTTTTATGTCCAGTTCTTTAAACGCCATTTTTACATAACTAAGCTAAATGCACTTACGACTTTCTTGTTAAGGACGGCAGAATACCTCCCTCATAAAAGCCAGTACTTCTCAGAACCTAAATACATTAGAATCAATATATATGAAGAAATATAAAAATCATTTACTGAATTTAGATTTAAGCCCATTATCTTATGAACTTTTAAATTTAATACCCTGTATATAAGAAAAATAAAATTAAAAATAGTCAACAATAGTGAATAAGTAATAATAGTAAATATCCAACCAAATAAACGGCAAGTAGACATCTGCAGTTTACCTAAATAAATTTATTTTACAGCCTTATCCTCTATTTAATTGTATGATTCTATTTATAAACTTGCTAGTGTTTAAGCTACCGATGATGAGTCGGTATAGCATAGTACTCGAAATGTATACATTTAGCATTGCTAATAGATATATATGTGTAGAAAGGTGTATTGTATTATTTAATTTAAGTAAAATAGGAGCTTAAAGAAGGTAAGTATCTTCATAATTAAAATATTAAAAAATTTGTTTCCCTCATATTAATAAAATGCAAATTGATAAAAACTAAACAAAAATAAGTTGTTTCCCTCAACTTTTTTATCAGCTCTTTTCTCGTACGATCTGTTTTTAGATATTCCTGATACTATGTCTCTAAACTTAGAATAAAAGATTCTACTTTAGGATGTGCTGTATGATCACTGCTATTATTTACGAAACAGTGACGGCTGTGTCGAACTATGTAAGTGCTTCTATAAAATCCTTTACATTTTGCACAAATAATATAATTACAATCATTAACGTTTTCCAAAACGCCGGTTGCACACGTCTTTTAGGAATAATTGTTCCAATTATTTTCTTAATTTTGAGATTTCCCTTATTCCTAATTGTAATTATTAGATTTTTCTTTTCTTTGGTACCTATTAAAATTCATAAGGGTTTATTAAAATTTTTGCAGAAATAATAATTTTATTAAGTTTTGATGATTTCGCTTGTCGCAAAAATGTATTTCTTTAATACACCATACATAAAAATAGCAGTGGATATATGGTTTCGTATAACCATATTATTATATCCACTGAAGAATATAAACGACTGAAGGATGGATAATCTATCTACTCTAGGATAAATAGGTATGACTGAGGGGCCAGAACGTTAATTCACATTTCAGCATCTGTGGTGCCACAACGTCGTGGTGCCATTACGTCTTACCGTTCGACTTACAGACACTGACGCGCCCTCTGTGATTATACGGTTGCACTAAAATCGCATTTTTATGGATAGATGAGCCAAATGGCACCTTCATGATATTTGGTAGGTGTGATACTAGGACCATTTGAAGGAAATATACGGGCTAAAACGTTGTGGCACTCATATTTGGTGCCAGAACGTATATATAGGTGCCAGTTCGTCCATATATAGTCATAATTGGTGCCTAAACGACCTGTTACATATATATATATATATATATATATATATATATATATATATATATATATATATATATCTTTATATATATATCTTTATACTGAGTACATGCGAGGCCCATAAATGCATGTACAACATACTAAACGAGACTATGTACTTGGCAAGTACCTCACACAATACACCCAAATCCATGGTAAAAACATTATTTGTCAATAATAGAGACATGTGGGTTGGTGTAAAAACAATAATGGGGACGATTTACCATATTGTGTTGCGTAGAGATCCTCGTGAACACAAGGCATACCTGCAAAGACATTTTGTTAATAATTTTATAGGAGATAAGTGTTTATGGGATCCTCAATTGATAGGAAATGTTAGTTGTAGTCTGTTAAGTAAGTCTAGAAGTAAGAAATTAAGTTTAGGGATATAATTTAGGATAATTTGTGTAAATTAATGGAAGTATCAAAGATCAAATCAGCAACGTAGACTCATATATGGGGTATCGATAGAAAGGTAATAATGTATAGAATAATAAAATCAAAACAGTTTTGGGATATATTTAGGCTATAATTAGAAAAAAGATAAAATAAAATATTAATTTTTGATGTTTAGAAATTTCAATAAATCTCCATGGAGATAATCTTTTGTCAAGGAAAATCTATAAATTAAATCTCCGAAAATTCGGAAGAGGAGTCCATTTTAAACCTTCGTAAATTAAACGTCGAATTAGATATAAAAAACAAGTGAATTAAGTTGATGATTTGATAATTGAAATTTAGCTGTCAAAGTTTGGAGGTTATAATAGTCAAAATTTGTGTACTTACCTTAAATTTAAAATAGTGTTCTCAAAATTGTAAAAATCAGTATTAATCCAAGTGTAACACTAATCGAAGTGAGTGGTAGTGCCCGTGAAGGGAAAATATTTAAAAAAATTGTGAGGTTCTTCGATAAAAATCAGGCAGAGCAACAACTAAGTGTTAAGCCGAGGGGTTGCCTAATCAACAGGTGCCAGCAGCCGCATACACAAATCCAGAGCAACGCAGGAGCAGTATAAACCTTATTCTATGGGAGCAGTGCAGACAACCAGACAGACGACGAAAGGTAGCAAAATTAATTAATAACTAGAGGCCCTAGTCAAAGAGTTCAAAGTAAAATTTTACAGTACTGAACGGTTTTGCAAAACATACAAAGATCTTTAAAAATTCACGATATTAATATTTGGGGTTATTAGGATTTTATGTTAGATAAGTTTAGATTATAAAACTGTCATTTAGAGTAAGTTTATTTGTGTTTTCTTGTTTCATATAAAATCATAATAAATTTGTTAAGTTGAATACCCTGATTTCACTTGTCAAAATAATAGGGGACAGATTAGAAAATTCACAATTATATTTCTTGAAAGTCGAAAAGAGAACCGGCTACTGAGGGGAGAGTACTCATGCTATATTAATTAAAAAAAAGAAATAATAATCTGAGCTAGCAAAACAATAAAACAAATATTTTTAAGAGTGATAAGCAGGGAGATCGTGGATTGGCGTCCAGCGAGATTAAGACTCCTAAAGTAAGTATAGGTTTTGTGTATTTGTCTCACATCATATTTGATCAGGGTAGGTTTTAGTAAATTTCAAACAAATTAAAAGCATAATTTCAATCATCTATTGCAATGAACCTAGTGGAAATTAATTGGCTTTAATCCACCAGGAACTACTGACATTAGCTCCGGCTTAGCTTGTCGGTTAGGTGTCGGTTCGTAGGAAGAAAAAATGTTATTTTAAGTTATCCTGTTGGAGCGCCAGGATAATTTTACATAGACGATAATAAATAATATGAGTTAATATAAAATAATGAATGTTTGATGAAATTAAACAAGTCGATTAAAATAATTGTATATTACAGTTAAAAAAAATAATGATGCAGGATATTTACAATTAATGTGATGAATCTTTAAAGAATAATGATCATGTATTAAATATTGATTAAACTACTATATTTGTGGTTGTTACCACGCAACAATGACTTTACAAAAAAAACTTGCTGGTAGCAGATATTGATTTGGTTTACACAAGAACAGATATATTCCTCTGGCCTCGAAGAAATCAGATTAACTCTCACCAAAATATATCCTTAACAATGGTAAATCAGGACTCTCCAAAGTGCAACAGTTATGCACCTACTGCAGTCTGCAACCAAAATAGATGGCTAGCTAGCGTTTGGTTGGTATGTTCTGAGACGTTGGATGTCAGCAACTTTGTCCTTTCCAGTTCCTAGTGGTGAAGTTAAAATTTCTGAAGATTCCTCTCTTCCAGTAAGCCAAGATGTTCTCATGAAATACAGTAAATGTGTTAAACCAAAATCATAGGATAAATACAAACTCTACTTTAACAAAGTAGAATCTCAGTAGACAATCTTGCTGTGATAACAAACACAACTGTGGTATTAAAATTTTAATTAGGTAATGAAACCAATTAAATGAAATAAAAGACAAACAGGAATCACCCTGTATAATTTGCAATAAAATTATCCAAAATTTGCAAATGAAACAATAATAGTTTAATAATAGTAAATAACCAATATACTATGGAGTTAATTAAATACAGGAACTGTTAATTAGTTCCTAAAAGAATTTATGAGGAATTATTTCTTTTACTTATGAAAAAAAAATTACAATGTGAACAAAAACCTATTAGTGACCTTGCTGGTTGAAAAGGAAATATATAAACATTCACTAACTGCTGGGTTATAAATTAAATATTGTAAATGATTGAATATTAACAGATTGTTAAATATTAACAAAAATAAATATTAAAATTGCCTAAACTTTAAACAAATATATTTTACATCTATGCAATTTTAATTAATAGAAATACAAATCAAATTAATGGCTTTGTGCAACTTGATCAGGAGAGATACTTGTTAATAAAAAAAAATATTAAACATGAAATTATTTGGGGTTTATTACCTTAGCCTATACTCAGTAAAAAAATAACCTATCTCCAATCAGAAATATAACTAAATGACTTTGAATCCCTTTAATATCACAAATAGACTAACAATTGCCCCGAGTTATAGATTTTCCTGCAAAGATGGTTAAATAACCTTAATAATAAAAAAATCGAACTTAAAGGTCAACTGCCTTGTAGTCTTAAACTTGATTTGAACTCCAAAATTACCACAAAATGGTATTCACAAAGACATGAATTCAAAACGAAATTACAGTGATATTTAGTTATTCAAAGTACTAATATAATATATATAAAAGGCATCAATCAGACACCTAAAAACTGAAGCCAACACGTGGCTTTGAACCTTAATAAAAAAACCCTACACGTATCCTTGTGTAAAAGTAGAAAAATACCAAATATAATTACTGAGTAACACTATGCTCTGAATAAACCACAAATATAATAATAGTAAATAAAAAATAAATTAATCAATATATAGAAAATGAAATTCAATAACAGAAGTATCTCACCTGCTAATTTACACCCAAAAAGCCCTGAAATTGGTCTGTCCTGCTAATTTATGGAGTTCCCCCCTCTCTTTTGCAAGAGTACAATGTGACACCAATGTTTTAAAGTATCATCCGCAACTCGTAATACAGAGGTGGAGTCATGGTTGCATATGAGTGAATAGCAAATATAGCACTGTGCGTAAATTGTTAAAATTTTCGCTACACACCCCTTGTTCCCGGTAAATAAAAATCAAAGACTCTAGCAGTCATGGATTTTTATTTTAAGCTCGAGTATAGATACTTAGTTATGGAGTAAACCAATAAGTTACTTGAAAAGGTGTGTACATAAGAAATAGAAATTAGGAATGTCCAAATAAAGAACAGCTGTAATATTTATCCATGGTCTACACGGACAACACAAGATAAAGATAGGTAATTATTCAGACACCCAAATTTTTTTATAAAACCATTAATTGCAACAAAGCTCAGGCATTCTCTAATTTCTTTATTTAATTTAATTCAATGTAAAATAAAATGAGAAGTATGTACAGCTAGCTAGAAAAGATTAAAGTTTCACCTTATAATTCCTTCATAGATCGGAAATAAAATAAGCCATAAAAAAAAATATAAACAAAAAATTACGATATTATTTGTAATATTTCTATTTGTATATGGGAAAACCAGTAAAATACTGAAAGGAACAGATTGCCATACCTCAAATAAATATATATGTCAGAAAGAGAATAAATATAAAATACAATAAAATATTCTGACACCAAAGTTGACCATAGCAATACTTACGATTACCTAAGCTAAACATTTACTAATTCTCGATCTCTACTCAAAATGAGGAGCATATACAAACAGACAAAATAGTTCCCACCCTACAACCCTTGCATCGAAATAACAAAAACAAAAAAATGATGCAAGCCAAACAAATTTTTTTTTTTTTAGAAAAATATAGACTAAAAAAAAATTATTGATTAATCTCCTGTTCCGAATCGGAAGAGTGCTCAGATTGGGGTTCATCGTCTGAATCCAAATTAGTGTAGTCTGGTTTAAGGTCTTTTACATGATAATTCCCTAAATTATTTCCATCGGTATCTTTAAGATTATAAACTAAATTTGAAATAACTTTATTAATTAAGCAAGGAATATATTTAGGAGCTAGTTTAGCAGAATAATCATTTGGTTTACTAGACAGTGTGTAATTTTTCTTCCAAACTCTATCTCCAACATGACATCGAACATCACGTTTGCGAAGATTAAACTGGTTAGCACTACGAACATAAGCGTCATGTAAATTTTTCCGCACATCGACATATAACTCAGGTAAGGCCTGTAGGTCATTAATTAATTGATTTTTATTACTTATGGTAACTATATTGGTGTTATTTTCAGCAATTTTGCCATAATAATTTCCAGATAAAGGAATGTTGCGTGCGAAAGTTAAAAATGCTGGAGAATAACTCGTTACATCATGCTTTGCTAATCTAATAGCCTGTGCAACCTTATGGATTGAAGCATCCCAGTTTTTATGATTACCATGAATGTACGACCTAATTGATGTTAAAATAACTTTATTACAACGCTCGGTATGGTTAATTCTAGCGTGATACTTGGCAGTTAACCACATAGTTATTTTATAACTATCCATAAAAGCTTTCATTTTCTTGCTAACAAAATAACTCGCATTGTCCGATAAAAAAATTTGAGGACAACCATAAATAAGGAAAACTTGATTTTCTAAAAATTTTATAATACCTTTGGAAGTAATTTTGGACATGAGATGCACTAATACGAATTTGGTAAACCAATCCACTACAACTAAAAGATTTTGATTACCATGTTTTGACCTAGGGTATGGACCTAGAAAATCCGCAGATATTAACTGAAAAGGAAAATTTATGTTTTTATAAGATCCCATTTACAGGTAAATTTGTACTCTTATTAGCCGCACAAACTGAACACTTCTTTACATAATTATAAACACTTTTACGTAAACCAGGCCAATAATACAATTCCAAAATTCGGGATAAGGTTTTAGATATACCAAAATGATCTGCTGTTTCACTATCGTGATACAACTTAAAAATATCAGTGCGATTAGGTTTAGGTACTACAATTTTCCAGTCTGACAAATTACTAACAATAGGGCTAGGAGAAAAAATATGTTTATACAAGATGTTATTTTCCACACGAAAAGAAGGATACTTCTCAGGGTTATTTTGGACTCGTTTTATCATAGTAAGGTACCATTTGTCTTTGTTAAAAGAGGAGACATCTAGAACAGCGGTTTCGGATATAAAGCGAGATAAGGCATCTGCAACAACATTTGAAGAGCCTTTTCGATGTACAATATCGAAATCATATTGCGATAACCTTACTGCCCACCTTGCCAAACGTCCTGAAGGGTTGGAAAGACTATGAAGCCACAGGAGAGAGGAATGATCGGTTTCTACAATAAAATGAGTACCCTCAACATATTTTCTGTAGGCCTCGATTCCGAGGATCACACTGTAGAGTTCTTTTTCCGTGGTGGAATAAGAGCGCTGACATTTGTTTAACATCTTACTAAAGTACGCTACAGGATGTTCAATGCCATCGTCCGTTTGATATAAAACAGCACCTACTCCCGTATCAGATGGATCACACTGTATATGAAATTGTTTTGTAAAATCGGGGCTAGCTAAAACAGGGGCTGTAGTTAACCTTTCCTTAATTATTTCGAAAGCTCTATCAGCTTCCGATGTCCAAGAAATTGCCTGACCCTTCTTACGATCATGAAGAAGGTCCGTAATAGGAGAACATAACGAAGAAAAATCTTTAATGTATCTACGGTACCAACTAACTAAACCAATTAACCTTTTTATCTCTGTCGTATTCTTAGGAACAGGATAATTAATGACCGCATCAACCTTAGATTGATCTGTTCTTAATCCTAATCCTCGAGAATCAACAACAAATCCTAGATATGATAAAGAAGGTCTACAAAATTCACATTTTTCAAAATTAACAGTTAAATTAGCCGATTTCAATCGATAATATACTCTCTTTAAAACCTCGATATGAGTAGGGAAATCTGGGGTAGCGATGATTATGTCGTCTAAATATGCAAAAACAAAAGGCTCTAAGGAAGGTCCCATTACCTGGTCCATCAACCTAACCATAGTTTTAGGACTATTTGATAACCCAAATGGCATAACACGATATTCAAATAACCCGCGGCCACACACAGCAAATGCAGTTTTAGGCCTAGAAGAGGGATCTAATGGAATTTGATTGAAAGCGCTTTTAAGGTCTATTGACGTGATATAACGAGCATCTCTCAATCTACTTAAAATAGTATCAATTAATGGCATAGGATAGGCATCAGGAACAGTAACCTGGTTTAGTTTACGACCATCAAAACAGACTCTAAATTTACCAGGATCTTTTTTTGGAACCAACCAAAGAGGACTGCACCAGCTAGACTGAGAAGGTTGTATAATTTTAAGTTGGAGCATCTCATCGATCTCCTTATTAAGATGTTTAGACATAGCAGGAGACAAAGGATATTGTCGCTGCCGTATAGGTAAAGCATCTCCCGTGTCAATAGTATGAGTCATGAGATGAGTATGACCGATTCTATCGGCAGGTGCAATAGATTTAAAAAGAGTAATAACCTTCTGCAGTTGTTCCCTTTGGTTAGTCAAAAGATCAGATGTAGATTGGATAGTGTTAACTGTACACAGAGTAGAAGTCTGAGAGACGTAAGTGAGACTACTAAAATCAATATTAATTTTAATAGTTTGAAGGAAATCAATTCCGAGAATTAGAGAGTGTTTTAATGAAGGAATAACTAATAATTTTAAAGATTTAGAAACACCATTTAGAGTTACCGGAAGCACAACAGAACCAAAAACTTCCTGAGATTGACCATCAGCTGTGGTGACCTGTATATTACTATCATGCTGTATAGCAAAATTCATTGATCGCAAAAGGGTCATACCTAAAGATCCTAATATCGAGGAATTACTTCCACTATCTACTAAAGCTAACATGTTATTATTATAAATCTGAACATAAACATAAGGACGCGTGTCATTAGGCTTCCTCACAAAAATGGGATTTGTACTATTAAGAGAAACATTAGAATTAGAACTAAAAAATTGTTTTACGACTGCTAACCATTTGTTCCACTCTGAAACAGATGATTTTATTGTCGTGACTTTTTGCCTTTGCCCTTTCCCTTGTTTTTGTTCAGGTTCACAGTTGCGTGCGAAGTGGAGGGTGTTACGGCTGGACTTGACTCGTTGGTGACGACGTCCAGGTTTACGCCACCACTGACCACGTTTTTTGGTAACTGGTTTGCCTGACACCTACTACAATTGGACATGGTAAAATTACTAAGTCCACATCTATAACAAAAAATAGTTTTGGGTTTCCTACAAATTATGCCCAACTAAATTACAATTCCAGCATCTAGGCGAAGAAACAGTAGCAATGTTTGCACGATTAAAAGGACGAACAAAAGTAGCCTTAGAGGTAGATGGTTCACTAGCTGCATACCCTAAAGCTGGTTCTAATAAACCTACCGAATTCCTACTAGGGGGAACATAACGATCCGACCAAGCTCGAGACTCCTCCAATTGTCTACAAAATTTAGTAAGTTCCTCTACAGTTTTCGGTTCAACTAAGACTAATCTAGATATATAATAAGGATGTAAGTTTTTCTTGATTTTATTTACCCGCTCTAGCTCATTAGGTTTAGTTTTAAGTCTACTGAATAAATTTTCCATACACGCTATGAAGGCGATTATACGTTCGGTAGGACCCATTGTTCTACGGTCTATTTCCCGATTTAACTCATCCTCATAGGTGTAAGGAAGAAAATCATTTTTTAATTTAGTTACTAACGTATCCCAATCATTAATATTTGACCTATTCTGTAAAAACCAGATATAAGCAGTGCCTTCGAAGAAATCTCCAGCAGCGGTAAATAAATCAATTTTTGAAGCACCTCGGGCTTCACTTAATATTTCTATTTTCTCTAAAAATGCGAGAGCAGAATCTTTGGTTGACCCAGAAAACTTAAGGTTCCATTTATATGGAGCTACAAACTTGTTCGGTGTCGCAGGCATAATATTGGAGGCTGGTAAAGTACCAGTCCGTATGGGTGGAGAAGTGGAGGATTTAGGCGTGATTTTAGAGGCCAATTCTCCTTCCAAATCTAAAATCTCATTTTGCAACTCGACAACCACAGTACCATCCACATCTTCGGTTATGTTTAATCTATCAAAACGCCCTACTAAGTGTGTTAACCGAGCGGATATTTGTCTATATGTCTTATCGCTTCCATCACCTAAAAAATTATCTATTAACACTTTTAGATCATCCTTTGTGTCGGTGATTTCTAGTACATCTTCTGCATAAGGCAGAGGATTACTAATGGATGTCTTTGCAAAACTACGGTTCGCTTTCTCTTGAGCGAGTACACCACGTAAACGTTTCCTTTTAGCATCGACTGAACCAGAATAATCTAAGTGTCTAATACGTAATTCGTAAGATAATTCTTTAGTTTTAAGGTAATGAGGATCCATCATGGAAAAAAAAATCTAAATAAATTTAAATGAAATCGGTAAGACTATACGGTAAAGGTCGAATCTCAAAATTTATCAAAAAACAGAATATGGTTAATGGTATACGTTCTACTCACTCACAAGCAACTCCTTATTTGTTCCACCGTAAATCTCAAAGCTTTTTTAAAATAAAATTATAAAAGGTAGGTGTTATGTTTGTTATTTGTTATTATTGTTAAACATAAACACACACTTTTTAATACGTATAGATAGTGTAATGACGTACATTATATTTCCCCGTTATAATAATTATTTTACCTGTCTATAAGTCACCCACACAACGCCGTAAATAAAAGAACTACACCCGACATAAAGTGTATTATTTCGACGTCTGAAGTAGAAGCCAAAGGCGCGCGCATCTTTTGGTTCTCCACGCGGACATAGGAAATTTCACGCGCTAAGAGTTCAGTTGCTGAGCCACCGTCCGAGAATCCAGCCGCACTAAGACATCACGAGTTCCTGTATACCGATTTATACCACCAGTAAGTAAGAAATATTTTACAAGTCAGTAAAATCAACAAGTGAAATTTTCCTAAGTATCAAAACAGATTGGGACTTGTGTATTTTTCGCCGTCTGTCTACCTGATCAAATATTTTCAGAGTCCGTAAATTGGAAATAGTGAAATTTTGTAAAGTATCAAAATAAATTGGGACTTAGACGATTTGTCAATTAAACCGAATATTCTTCAGAGTCCACAAGAACTTGGGGACTTGTGATTATTTCCAATTTAGTAGTGTACCAGTATAAAATATATAAAGCCCGAGATTTCACTTATGCGCATGTCCGAGGTATTTGTAAAGCCATATCCAGCTAACAGCGATTCAGACATTCAGTCTGTGACCACGCTGCATCGAAGTAAGACCTGTCCGCCTGCACCGCTGCTACCAGAAAGTGAGTAAACAATTACAAGTCAGTAAATTCGACCAAGTGAAATTTTTCTAAGTATAAAAATCATTTTATACTTTAACAAATTTTGTCGACAAACCGAATATTCTTCAGACTCCACAAGACCGTGGGGACTTGTGATTATTTCAGATTTAGTAGTGTACAAGCATAAAATAGCCAAAGTCCGAAATTTCACTTATGCGCATGTCCGAGGTTTTCATAGAACCATATCCAGCTAGCAGCAACGCAGACATTCAGTCTATCGCCGTCCAGCACACGAAGCAGCCCTGTCTACCAGCACCAGCTAGAAGTAAGTACCGCGCAAGTCTGGACACTTGGTAAAAATTCATCACCTGCTGTTTAGGTATATAAAATTATTCTAAGTCGATTAGAATAAGGTATCTAAAGTTTTCTAAGTGGAATAATTTGGTAAACGTTCAAAGTCGATAATTTCACTTCTGCGCCTGTCCGAGTTCTCTCTGGTACCTTACCCAGCTGAGAACGACTCCGTTATTCAGTCTGCAGCCGTCCAGCCTACGAGGAAGTCCTGTCTGCTACCGCTCCTACTACCAGAAGAGAAGTGAGTAAATCTGTCAGAGTCCACAAGGTTTACACTTAGTAGAATTTCACTACCTGCTGTCTACTACTTCGAAATATCTACTAAGTCCCTGATCACCGTTCTGCGCATGTCTAAGCCCTGTTAGACATCAAAAGGGAACAACAGCCGATACAGAGAGTAGTACCTGTCGACCGCCAGAACCGAACAGACGTGCCGGCCTCTGAGTGGAAGTGAGCTAAATCACCGAATAGGGCACTATTACTTGGCTATTGTATTTGTGTACTAATTCTCTGCTCTCTTCTAGGGATCGTCGGTATACGATCGGTTCTTTGGGTTAAGCTGCTCTTTCAGACGTGCTCAATTGAATCGTGTCGTATCGGAAGCCCACTGTATTTATTTGTGTACTAATTCTCTGCTCTCTTCCAGGGATCGTCGGTATACGATCGATTCATTTGGGCTAAGCTGCTCTTTCAGACGTGCTCACTTAAATCGTGTCGTATCGGAAACCTTATTACTGTATGTATGTTTTAATCATAATTTCATTCCAGATTTCTTGCCATTGTTAATCATAACTTCATTCCAGATTTATTAATCATAACTTCATTCCAGATTTCTTGCGATTTTTAATCATAACTTCATTCCAGCTTTCTTGCCATTGTTAACCATAGAGTATTATTCATATTTATAGACAATAGCCAAGTATTGACCATTGCTTTTAAATAACTGTAGCTTGTTGCTTGTTAATTATTTGATGCTTGCTTAGTAATAATTGCTTCCTCACCTGGTATCCACGCACGACCACCGCCCGTAACCGCACTAGTATTCATCACCCGCTGTAAATAGTATCACGTAGCTTGTTGCCATCCCGTTAGTAGCTTGATCCCTGCTTAAGCTTGTTTATACCTGCCCAAGACCCATGTGTGCTTTAGAGAAGGATAGTATTTAGATTTATATATTTTAGGTCTCAGACAATATATGTATAACAGGTTTACTGGTGTATTATTATTATCTGTTGTGTGAAGTCTAATTTTCCCTATCGACCGACCTGGCGTACCGTATCTTCACTGAAGCTACCTGAGTAGTGGTGTTCCTACACTGTAACCAGGAACTGGCGCCCGAGGCAAAATAAAAGAGAAACCGAACTCGGGCACTAACGTGACACTTCCTACCTGTGCAAATCGGGAAGTATCCGTCACAAATCTGGCGCCCGAGCAGGGACATAAATAGGGAAAATTAGTGAAGATTTGCAGTTAGAGGAGCTTTCCGCCAAAATCTGGGGGTCCCCGACTTTTGACCTGACCTGACCTAAGCTCTTTTGTCATCCACCCACCTTGTGGGGTGTCATTTGGCACTAAACCGACCACAAGGAACCGATTCCGACCATCGCCGAACCGCTCCGATCTGTCCCGAAGGCGTAATTGGACATTTAACGCCTGAGAAGAGTTAGAACATCGACCAGCGAGCTTTGGGGGTATTTTAGAACGACAAGGCAGGAGCTTTGCCGTCATTGACCGACCTCCCACCCGAACTCTTCCGAGTTTACCCGAACCAAACGAAGCCGTGTGGGGTATCGTTTTCAGGGTAATCGGACCCAAGGAATCGATTGCCGGTGTTGGCAGTCCGATCCGAGCAGCCATTCTGTCTAGAAGTGTCCCACAGCGAAGTACGAAGTGGAAGTCGAGAAATAAGGTGTTCAGGACGTTCTCCGCAGTCGCCCGCACCTGCCAGTAAGACTTTTACCGCTTCACCGGATTTTGCCCGGAGTATTTCCTGACTCCGGTAACAAAATATACCTAGCTTGTGACCCCTCTTTTGGCACTAAACCAGATACGCAGAATCGAATACCAGTAGTCTCGCAGCGATCTATATAGCCGTTGCGAAGTGTCCTAGGAAGGAGTTGCTACTAGGACCAGCAACTGAACACATCGTCGAAGATACCGCTGTAGGAGTAAGTACAAGTGATCTACGCCTGCCAGGAGTGAACACTAGCCAGTGTTAGCAGCATCGGAGATACCGCTCCGATACCAGAAAATACTAGTGACCGCCTGACCGCCTGTACCTGAAGATGCCCACCGAGGAAGACCCACCGACTTGGACAATGGAGCTCAAAGACGAAGCCGCAGTTACCGACCAAGGTGATTTCCGCCTAAGCTGGATCTATAAGCTCAGGAAAGAACAAATTGACACCGAGTTGGCAAAGTTCCGCCTAGACCTGAGTGGAACAGTAGAGGAGAAGAAAAAGCGCTTGGTAAAGTTTATCAAGGATGGCTGTACCTCACCGCTGCCAAACCGCCAGCCAACTCCTCTAGTTTTTCCCGTACCACCGCCACCTGCCGCTATGCCTGCTACCGCTGTACCAATGCCCCCAGGAGCCGTCACCACCTTCACAGTAAACACAGTATGCGAGAGGGTGCGAAAATGGAATCTCCATTTCAATGGCAAGACAGATGCTGTCGAGTTTCTAGAGAAACTCTGCGAATTCCAAGAGCACAGTGGCATCTCTACATCCGCGCTGTTGCCGTCACTGTACGAAATATTTCAGGGGAATGCTCTAGCATGGTACCGAAACAACCGAGGACTTTGGACTTGCTGGGAAGACTTTGTTACCGACTTCAAGCAATTCTATCTACCAGCCAATTACGACTAGTTTCTAGAGGAACAGATCTACCACCGCCGCCAACAACCGGGAGAAGCCGGCCGAGACTACGTAGTAGCCCTACAAACACTACTACGCCGCCACGAGGGATTCTCAGACGAGAAAGCTCTGCACCGCCTCCATGGAAACCTACTACCTGATTACAAGCAATACATTCGTTTGAGCGACTTACGAGGAACACGCGACCTCGTGAGCAGGATAGAGGAATACGAGGCGCTACAGAGAGAAATCACCGCCCAGAGGAAAAAACAGCCGGCCGAGTATATTCCGCCTCAACGAAGTGCCGCCCCACCTATACCAGATCGAGTCGTTTCAGCCAGAAATCCGCCACCAGTACCTCGATACACCGGAACACCGAACAACTACAATCAAGGAAGTACCTGGAGGATGGAAACCGCTCCTACAAACCGCCCTGCGCCGCCCAGAGCCCAAGAAGGCCGCCCTACTACCTCAAGCACCAGCTTTGATCGAAATGCCATCTGCTGGCGTTGTGGACAAGCTGGACACTTCCGTAATCAGTGTCGATCACCGCCAAGACTTTTCTGCTCGAGATGTGGGAAGACTGGAGTCATGACCAGAGACTGCCAGTGCCCGAGAGCGGAAAACTAACAAGGAACTGTACCGTTACGAGGCCCGTACCGTTCCGTCCCATCGATGCCTCGGAAACCGTCACTACACCTGATCAAGACAACCGCCCGCATGTGCCAATCCGTATACAAGACCAGACGTTCTTAGCCCTAATAGACACCGGAGCTGCGCGCTCGTACATAGGAGACCGTGTTAGCCAGTTCTGCAATCAACATGGTGTCCCAAATAATGTCACCGCTGCGCCCGCTGTCCAGTTAGCCAATGGTAACTTAGTTACTGTAGACAGGGTTTACTATGTGGAGTTCCACATAGGATCAAAACGTTTTGAGGAGTGCTTAGAGCACCTACCCAACCTGGCCTCAGATTTAGTAGTAGGAATGGACATCCTGAGTAAATATGACTTTGTCATAAGTCCATCCAGTGCGACTGTCCGTCTAGAAAACCAGATCGTGTCCCCAAGGCCACCGCCTGTTCAAAACCAGCTTGGAGCCATCTCTCTGTGTATCTCCGCTCAAGAAGAGAGACAGCTACAAAGTTTCCTAGATACGGAACTACCCGGCTTTGAGGATATACGAGGAACCACCGGACTTATACAGCACCACATTTACCTGACCACACGACAGCCAATTAAGCAACGATACCGTCCTCAGAATCCCCGGATGCAAGAAGTCATCAACAAGGAGGTTGATGAGATGCTAGAGAACGGCATAATAGAACCATCCGGTAGTCCATGGAGCTCACCGGTTGTGATAGTCCGGAAAAAGGATGGAAAACCGAGGTTCTGTATTGACTTTAGGAAAGTCAATGAGGTCACCCAAAAGGACGCTTATCCCTTACCGTACATCAACGCCATACTGGACAAACTCCGCAAAGCCCGCTACATCTCAAGCCTGGACTTAAAGCAAGGATATTGGCAGATACCGCTGTCACCTGAAAGTAAGCCTGTCACCGCATTTACCGTACCAGGCCGAGGTTTGTTCCAGTTTCGAGTCATGCCGTTCGGACTTCACTCAGCACCCGCCACTTTCCAGCGACTGTTAGACCGGATTATAGGACCAGAGTTGGAACCATATGCTTTCGCCTACCTAGATGATATCATCGTGCTAGGGGAAACCTTCGAACAACATTTGGCGAACCTACAGGAAGTATTCCGACGACTCCGCATTGCAAACCTGCAACTGAATCCGGAGAAATGCAAATTCTGCCGGAAGTCATTAAAATACCTAGGCCATGTGGTTACATCCGAGGGAATCAATACAGATCCAGAAAAAGTGGAGTCTATCTGTAAATTTCCTGCCCCTCGAAATGTTCGAGATGTCCGCCGCTTCCTAGGCATGTGTTCCTGGTATAGACGCTTCGTGCCCACATTTTCTCAAGTAGTGGCACCACTAACTCGCCTACTACGCAAGAAACATCGTTTCAAGTGGACACCGGAACAAGAGGAAGCTTTCTCGAAATTAAAAGCCTGTCTAACTGAGGCTCCGATACTGACCTGTCCTGACTTTGAGAAACCGTTCACGCTTCAGACCGACGCATCCGATCACGGGCTCGGTGCAGCCCTGACACAGAACATCGAAGGATGCGATCGAGTCATTGCTTATGCAAGCCGTACACTGTCACCAGCTGAAAGGAACTATTCAGTGACGGAACGAGAATGCCTGGCCATAGTCTGGGGGATCGAGAAGATGCGCCCCTACTTGGAAGGTTACCATTTCACCGTCCTGACCGACCACCAGTCACTCAGATGGTTGCACTCGATTAAGAGTCCAACAGGCCGTCTAGCAAGGTGGAGCATATTCCTGCAGCAGTATGACTTCGAAATCAAGTACCGGAAAGGAGCGTTGAACCGAGTAGCTGATGCTCTTTCCAGACAACCGCTCGAAGGAACTACGTCCGCCACAGACACGGGAGAATTATGTATCATAACCGCCCCAGTAGACTGTTCCTGGTACACACGGAAAAAGCAAGAAGTTGAGCAAAATCCGGAAGCTTTCCCAGATTTCTGTATACGAAATAACCAGCTATTTCGTCATTTCTGGGACTCCAGTGACTTAACAGAACCTGACCTGTCCGACCCATGGAAATTGTGTGTTCCAACCCCTCTTCGCCGCACCGTTCTGCAAGAAAACCATGATGTACCGGCCGCTGGACACATGGGGATTGCTAAGACGATAGCCCGCATTTCGCAACGATACTATTGGCCTGGTATGTTCCGTGATGTGGCTAAGTATGTAAGAGGGTGTCTGCAGTGCCAGCGATATAAACCATCGCAGCAGCAGACTCCGGGGAAGATGCAACCATCCAAAAATAACCAACCATGGGAAACCGTGAGCACAGATCTCGTAGGACCGCTACCCCGATCCAGTAAAGGAAATAACTACTTGGTAGTTTTTCAAGACCGCTTTACCAAGTGGATCCAGTGCCGTCCCCTACGGAGTGCTACCGCCCGCAATGTGAGCAAAGCTCTCTACGAGGAGATAATCACTCGTTTTGGGTGTCCCAGTACCGTCATCAGTGACAATGGTTCCCAATACGACAGTAAGATTTTTCGTTCTCTGCTAGCCGAATTTGGCATTCAACACCGGTTTACGCCTCCGTACACACCACAGGCTAATCCCGTTGAACGAGCCAACCGTACGATTAAAACAATGGTCGCTCAGTACTGCGAACATGATCACCGAACCTGGGACCAATACTTGAATGACTTCCAGCTAGCCATGAATAGCTCGAAGCACGAGTCCACCGGATTTTCCCCGGCTTTCCTGAACTTTGGACGAGAGCTACAATTACCGAACACCCTCTATCGCTCCGCCCAAGAAGAACCAGGGGAACCGTCTGAAGAAAACGAGATACCACCTGCACATACCGATCGGTTAGAAAAGCTCAAGGAAGTGTATACACTAGTCCGCGTCAACTTGGCACAAGCTTTCACATCACAAAGTCGGTATTACAATCTCCGCCGCCGTGAGTGGCGTTGCCATACAGGCGACCGAGTAATGAAACGGGAAAATCCTTTGTCGTCCGCTGTCAAAGGATTTGCTGCTAAACTCGCTCCAAAATACTCGGGTCCGTACACTGTCACCGCCGTAGTATCACCAGTGGTCTACAACCTGAAATCTGATACCGGGAAGAAGCTTTCACATATCCATGTGAAAGAGTTAAAACCGTATGCATCTTCGAGTGTCGAAACAATGCCTGCTGCCACCACTTAGGCACCGACCCGAAGAACCGTCTCGAAGAGTCCCGTATTACTTCGCCGATATTCTGCGAAAGTCAAGAACCCGTTCCAAAGGGACTCAGACCGAAGAAGTGCCGTAAGATCCGTTCACCCGGCTAACCCAGGAGTCATATGGAAGACTCCAGGAATCGTTATTCCGTTTATTTTTGTTACGATAGTGACATCCGTCACCATAGGATGTTTAATTTTTTTTTGGGGTTTTTGAATATTAACTTGATGAGAAACATGTAAGTTAACCGTTAGAATATATAGTTTTTTTTTGTAAAAGGTGAACATATCCTCAAATAAAGTTCACGTAACCGCCGGAGGATATGCGCCTTGTAGAATAATTCTTTTCAGTTAGGGAAAAAGAAAAATGATCATTTCATGCTCATTTTTTTTTACGAAGTAAGAGGGGGGTGTAATGAAGTACATTATATTTCCCCGTTATAATAATTATTTTACCTGTCTATAAGTCACCCACACAACGCCGTAAATAAAAGAACTACACCCGACATAAAGTGTATTATTTCGACGTCTGAAGTAGAAGCCAAAGGCGCGCGCATCTTTTGGTTCTCCACGCGGACATAGGAAATTTCACGCGCTAAGAGTTCAGTTGCTGAGCCACCGTCCGAGAATCCAGCCGCACTAAGACATCACGAGTTCCTGTATACCGATTTATACCACCAGTAAGTAAGAAATATTTTACAAGTCAGTAAAATCAACAAGTGAAATCTTCCTAAGTATCAAAACAGATTGGGACTTGTGTATTTTTCGCCGTCTGTCTACCTGATCAAATATTTTCAGAGTCCGTAAATTGGAAATAGTGAAATTTTGTAAAGTATCAAAATAAATTGGGACTTAGACGATTTGTCAATTAAACCGAATATTCTTCAGAGTCCACAAGAACTTGGGGACTTGTGATTATTTCCAATTTAGTAGTGTACCAGTATAAAATATATAAAGCCCGAGATTTCACTTATGCGCATGTCCGAGGTATTTGTAAAGCCATATCCAGCTAACAGCGATTCAGACATTCAGTCTGTGACCACGCTGCATCGAAGTAAGACCTGTCCGCCTGCACCGCTGCTACCAGAAAGTGAGTAAACAATTACAAGTCAGTAAATTCGACCAAGTGAAATTTTTCTAAGTATAAAAATCATTTTATACTTTAACAAATTTTGTCGACAAACCGAATATTCTTCAGACTCCACAAGACCGTGGGGACTTGTGATTATTTCAGATTTAGTAGTGTACAAGCATAAAATAGCCAAAGTCCGAAATTTCACTTATGCGCATGTCCGAGGTTTTCATAGAACCATATCCAGCTAGCAGCAACGCAGACATTCAGTCTATCGCCGTCCAGCACACGAAGCAGCCCTGTCTACCAGCACCAGCTAGAAGTAAGTACCGCGCAAGTCTGGACACTTGGTAAAAATTCATCACCTGCTGTTTAGGTATATAAAATTATTCTAAGTCGATTAGAATAAGGTATCTAAAGTTTTCTAAGTGGAATAATTTGGTAAACGTTCAAAGTCGATAATTTCACTTCTGCGCCTGTCCGAGTTCTCTCTGGTACCTTACCCAGCTGAGAACGACTCCGTTATTCAGTCTGCAGCCGTCCAGCCTACGAGGAAGTCCTGTCTGCTACCGCTCCTACTACCAGAAGAGAAGTGAGTAAATCTGTCAGAGTCCACAAGGTTTACACTTAGTAGAATTTCACTACCTGCTGTCTACTACTTCGAAATATCTACTAAGTCCCTGATCACCGTTCTGCGCATGTCTAAGCCCTGTTAGACATCAAAAGGGAACAACAGCCGATACAGAGAGTAGTACCTGTCGACCGCCAGAACCGAACAGACGTGCCGGCCTCTGAGTGGAAGTGAGCTAAATCACCGAATAGGGCACTATTACTTGGCTATTGTATTTGTGTACTAATTCTCTGCTCTCTTCTAGGGATCGTCGGTATACGATCGGTTCTTTGGGTTAAGCTGCTCTTTCAGACGTGCTCAATTGAATCGTGTCGTATCGGAAGCCCACTGTATTTATTTGTGTACTAATTCTCTGCTCTCTTCCAGGGATCGTCGGTATACGATCGATTCATTTGGGCTAAGCTGCTCTTTCAGACGTGCTCACTTAAATCGTGTCGTATCGGAAGCCTTATTACTGTATGTATGTTTTAATCATAATTTCATTCCAGATTTCTTGCCATTGTTAATCATAACTTCATTCCAGATTTATTAATCATAACTTCATTCCAGATTTCTTGCGAGTTTTAATCATAACTTCATTCCAGCTTTCTTGCCATTGTTAACCATAGAGTATTATTCATATTTATAGACAATAGCCAAGTATTGACCATTGCTTTTAAATAACTGTAGCTTGTTGCTTGTTAATTATTTGATGCTTGCTTAGTAATAATTGCTTCCTCACCTGGTATCCACGCACGACCACCGCCCGTAACCGCACTAGTATTCATCACCCGCTGTAAATAGTATCACGTAGCTTGTTGCCATCCCGTTAGTAGCTTGATCCCTGCTTAAGCTTGTTTATACCTGCCCAAGACCCATGTGTGCTTTAGAGAAGGATAGTATTTAGATTTATATATTTTAGGTCTCAGACAATATATGTATAACAGGTTTACTGGTGTATTATTATTATCTGTTGTGTGAAGTCTAATTTTCCCTATCGACCGACCTGGCGTACCGTATCTTCACTGAAGCTACCTGAGTAGTGGTGTTCCTACACTGTAACCAGGAACTGGCGCCCGAGGCAAAATAAAAGAGAAACCGAACCTCGGGCACTAACGTGACACTTCCTACCTGTGCAAATCGGGAAGTATCCGTCACAATAGCAAAGACTTTAATAATATTAATGGTTTATTATAGAAAAGTTTATAATAGTAGACGACCGTACATACACGTTATGTTGTTTTTTAACTGACTGACTGCCAGCCGCAGTATTGCCAATTCCTTAAATATAAAATATGGAATACAATTATACAGAATACAAATATACAGAGTACATACATTACACGCCCTAACTAAACAAAATAGAATAATTTTAATTAATTTTAAGTACAACAATTCATTCATATTACAATTCAACATTTCACTTTTTTTTTTTTATAATTAATTATCAAAACACAAATACATTAAATTTTAAATCTCTCGGGTGGGCGTACAACACGACCACTTCTTGTTTGAGTCAGATGATGTTCTGGCTGTTCCAGGTTCACGTTTTCATCCTTAGGGGGAAACTTTCTTTCAGAAGACCCCATTTTTATAGAAGACTTAATTGGAGACTTAGTACTTTCTATGTGACTACTATTAGTAGTACAAGTATTTCTAGAAAGTCTGCTAGAATTTCGGAGGTTATTAGGGCTGGTGGAAACAAAAACATCTGACTCAGGCACAAATGATTGTCTAGATTGAAAAGGCCTCAGATGCTGTCTATTACGCCTATACTCTGCATCATTGACATTGACTGTGTAATCACTCGGTCCGTTTTTTCTGATTACCACTCCAGGATTCCACCTTCTTTTCCCTTCTTGCGACAAAATTGGTTCACCAACTTCCAACTCAACCAATTTATTTGTCGATTTATTATAATACTGTTTTTGTTTGTTCTGGTTTTGTTTTAATTTAGATTGAACACCCTTAGTTGAGTATTTCGGTTTTAAAAGGTCCATTTTAATAGGCAAATTGGTTCTAAATTTCCTACCCAATAATAACATACACGGAGCTGGTAGGTTTTGCTTAGGGGTTGAATTATAATATAATCTAGGATTGCTAAGAATGGATCCTTATTGTTTTGACATGCTTTAACAAATAAACCTTTAACAGTCTGTATTGTCCTTTCTATCATTCCATTACTTCTTGGATAATGTGGACTTGAAGTTGTAAGCTGAATTTTATATTTCACTGCAAAATTTAAATATTCTCTGGAATTATAGGGAGGTCCATTGTCCGAAAAAATTTCAAATGGAAGACCAGACAACGCGAAAATGTTTTTTAAGTTTGTAATAACACTACCTGCGGTTTTACTTGAAAGTTTGTTGACTACGGCAAATTTTGAGTAATAGTCCACTATAACTAAAAAGTCTTGCGACGCCACTGTCATAAAATCAATTCCGATTTTTTGCCACGGTAGTATGGGAATTTTGTGTGGTTTTAATGGTTCGCGCACTTTACTTTTAGAATACATTTGACACGTATGACAATTAAGTACAGTACTTTCTATATCACTCATGAGTCCGGGATAGTACATTGCTTCCTGAGCCTTCTTTTTGCAAGAAACCACTCCTTGATGTGATTGATGTATAATATCGAGAAATTCACCTTTTAATGCTTCAGGTACTACGAGTCTTTTTTTATAAAATAAAACGTCCTTATATAGGTAGATGTCACTTCTTACAGGCCAATATTGTTTGACAGCACTGGGTACTGAATTTTTATGTACAGGCCAACCATTCAATACATAATACTTTACTTTTTGCAGGACCGGATCTAGATCAATTTCTTTTATTAACCGTTCTTCATTTTCTTTAGATGTAGTTAATACTGAATATACTCTTAAGTTATTTTCCAGATAATCCGTATTTATGGTTTCATTTAGAGGGTCTCTACTCAATGTATCAGGCACTTTTAAATTTTTACCAGGGACGTACTTCAGGGTAAATTGATACCTCATTAATCGCATAGCAAGTCTCTGTATTCTAGGAGACATTTCATCTAGAGGTTTTTTCAGAAGACCTAATAATGGTCGATGGTCTGTCTCAGCTTCGAAAGAAGTGCCATAAAGATAAAAAGAAAATTTTTCGCACCCAAAAACTAAGCTTAATAATTCTTTATCAATATGATTGTATCGCACCTGTGTGGGTGTCAACGAGACAGATGCGAATTCGATAGGACATCCATCTTGTGAAATCATGGCTCCAAGGCCATATGGGCTGGCATCAACAGATAAAACAGTTTTTTTCTTAGAATCAAAATAGTGTAAAGTTGAAGCAGAAGTCACAAGTTGTTTAATTTTATCAAAACACGCTTGTTCTGTTGCAGCCCACTGCCATTCATTTTTTTCACTCAGCAATTTTCTAAGACCATTTGTTTCACTTGAGAGATTAGGAACAAATTTTGCTAGGTAAACTACCATTCCCAAGAAACGCTGCAAATCTTTACGATTTTTGGGAGGTGCCATGCTTGAAATAGCTTGAG
Organism: Pogonocherus hispidulus; assembly: GCA_963924545.1. Taxonomy (NCBI): domain Eukaryota; kingdom Metazoa; phylum Arthropoda; class Insecta; order Coleoptera; family Cerambycidae; genus Pogonocherus; species Pogonocherus hispidulus. The sequence goes on from OZ004695.1 coordinate 35,714,068, forward strand.
TTTTATCAAAATCTGGAGAAATTCCCACATCACTAATTTGATGACCCAAAAATTTTATTTGTTTCAAACAAAACTTTGATTTTTCTAAATTAAGTGTTAATCCACTCCTCTGAATCTTTTTCAGCACAGATTCTAGGTTATTATTATGTTCAGATATTGAACTACCATATACTAGGATGTCATCAAAATATGTGATTTGACCAGGCACATTTTCCAAAAGTTCATTTATATAACGTTGAAAGATTTCTGGGGAACATGTAAGACCATATGGCAACCTCAAATATCGAAACCGTCCGAAAGGGGTTGTAAAGGTGCACAAAAGAGAGCTTTCGTAATTTAGAGGTAACTGCAAGAATGCTGATGACGCATCTAACAAAGAAAAATATTTTGCGCCCGCCAATTTCGTAAACAAAGTATCTTGAGTAGGAATGGGAAATCTTTCTCGCTTTATATATTTATTCCAATAAACAGGATCCATGCAGATTCTAATATCAGTACCATTATTTTTTGGTACCACGACAATTAGATTTTGCCAGTCAGTTGGTTCACTGACAGGTACAATAATATTATTGCGCACCATATCGTTAAGCTTGACTTTAACTTTTTCTCTCAAGGCCAAAGGTATTTTTCGAGTACCACTAATAAATGGTATGGCATCATCGGTTAAAGTTATATTAAAACATTTGTCAACTTTACCGATTCCAGCAAAAACAGTTTTATATCTATTCAAAATCTCTTCTGATACAGTATTTATTACATTAACTGTTTTACAAGAAATTTTATCGGAAATTATTTGAAATTTTTGAGCAGCCGCTAGCCCTAAAACTGATTTGGAGATGTAATCATTTAAAACATAAAAAAGTAATGATTTTATAATATTTTTGTATTGACATCGAAGCACTATTTGTCCCCTAATGTCAATTTTATGACCGGTGTAGCTAGACAATGTGCTAACAGCAGTTTGAAGTTCACTAAAGTCAATATTTAGTTTTTTAAAGTCATTAATATTTAATATATTTACTTGACTGCCACTGTCTATTTTTAAGTCTATTAGATAACCGTTAATATTACATTTTTCAAACCACTCGATTGAGTTAATACGCTTGTCTACAAAATTACTATTTATTGTCCAAACCACGTGCGTATCACTATCTACATCACTATCAGAGTCAATGTTTATTTCTTGTACATTACTGTCTTTCGTTGGACACAATTTTCGATAATGACCTTTTTTATGGCATAGTGAACAATATCTAAAAAATGCAGGACACTTACCCTTATCGTGTAGCAATCCGCATTTACCACAAAGGATATTTTTACCTTTACGCTGCAATTTATTTTTGTCGCTAAACCTCACACTTGACTTCGAGTAATAGCTGCCACTAGTTCCTGCCCTATCTTCCATATTTCCTGAAAAATATCGGCCCTTATGTGCACTATTAGGTCGCTCTTTATTTTTGTTGATAGCACTAACTTCTTTAGTAATTTCACGTTGAGTAATTACACTATTTTCCATAGACCTGCATATGTCTATAGCATGAGAAAGTTTTAAATCCGAACACTGTAATAATTTTTCTTGTATTTTTGGATTTCGTACTCCCAACACTACACGATCCAATATTAACACATCACGTTCTTGAAATTCACAGGTTACCGCAAGTTGTTTTAATGCTGTTATGAATTGGTCAATGGTTTCGTTTTGTTGTTGATCTCGTTTAAAAAACTTATAGTGTTCATAAACTAGATTTTTCAATGGACTACAGTATTTATCAAATTTTTCTAATACAATAGCGTACTTCTTTTCATCGCCTTCGATTTCATACTCAAAAGTGTTGAATATTTGAAGTCCTTTATCGCCCAGGTGATTTAAAAGAATTGCGATTTTCACTTTATCATCTTTACCGCTTTTTCCGGTTGCTAATAAAAATAACTCAAACTTCTGTTTCCAGAATTTCCAATTATTAGCCACATTATTTCCTTCAAAACTAAATGATTCCGGAGCTCTGCCTTGTTCTGACATATTTACAATGAATTAACAAAATTATTAACAAGCACGTAAGCTTACAAAACAAAACTTTTTAAACAAGTTTTTTGGCAATTGTCCTCTTTGATTCACACACAACTTTTTTCTCCGCGCCAGCCGGTCTGTTCAGTGATAACGCGATTAACACGGCACTTGTTTTTTCGAAATTTGCCGGTTAACCTCTACATCTATACGTCGCTTTTACGCTGCCACCATGTTATGTTTGTTATTTGTTATTATTGTTAAACATAAACACACACTTTTTAATACGTATAGATAGCAAAGACTATAATAATATTAATGGTTTATTATAGAAAAGTTTATAATAGTAGACGACCGTACATACACGTTATGTTGTTTTTTAACTGACTGACTGCCAGCCGCAGTATTGCCAATTCCTTAAATATAAAATATGGAATACAATTATACAGAATACAAATATACAGAGTACATACATTACAGTAGGGAAACAAAATCGATAATTGAATTATACCAGCTGTATGTATATATAATATGGGAAATTCTAATTTCAATTTCTAAATCAATATCTTGAAACTCATAAAAATTCCAGATAATCTTTGTTATCTTTCAAAATATAAAACAGTAAAATATTCATCACCAATAAAATTCAATCACAAAAAAATTATCAACAAGGTTTTGTGGCCAGAAGAAATGTTCACTATCTGTAAACTTGTTCTATTCCACCAACATTCACTATAAAAGTACCCGATAACTTAAAACAACACTTGATATTATTTGCCAATTTATTATTTTTGAACAAAAGCTACACACTTGTGTGCTATTTATGTACAAAAGAACACGTTGGGCGCCATTTATGTGCAATGAACCTAGTGGAAATTAATTGGCTTTAATCCACCAGGAACTACTGACATTAGCTCCGGCTTAGCTTGTCGGTTAGGTGTCGGTTCGTAGGAAGAAAAAATGTTATTTTAAGTTATCCTGTTGGAGCGCCAGGATAATTTTACATAGACGATAATAAATAATATGGGTTAATATAAAATAATGAAATTAAACAAGTCGATTAAAATAATTGTATATTACAGTTAAAAAAATAATGATGCAGGATATTTACAATGTGATGAATCTTTAAAGAATAATGATCATGTATTAAATATTGATTAAACTACTATATTTGTGGTTGTTACCACGCAACAATGACTTTACAAAAAAAACTTGCTGGTAGCAGATATTGATTTGGTTTACACAAGAACAGATATATTCCTCTGGCCTCGAAGAAATCAGATTAACTCTCACCAAAATATATCCTTAACAATGGTAAATCAGGACTCTCCAAAGTGTAACAGTTATGCACCTACTGCAATCTGCAACCAAAATAGATGGCTAGCTAGCGTTTGGTTGGTATGTTCTGAGACGTTGGATGTCAGCAACTTTGTCCTTTCCAGTTCCTAGTGGTGGAGTTAAAATTTCTGAAGATTCCTCTCTTCCAGTAAGCCAAGATGTTCTCATGAAATACAGTAAATGTGTTAAACCAAAATCATAGGATAAATACAAACTCTACTTTAACAGAATCTCAGTAGACAATCTTGCTGTGATAACAAACACAACTGTGGTATTAAAATTTTAATTAGGTAATGAAAGCAATTAAATGAAATAAAAGACAAACAGGAATCACCCTGTATAATTTGCAATAAAATTAACCAAAATTTGCAAATGAAATAACAATAGTTTAATAATAGTAAATAACCAATATACTATGTAGTTAATTAAATACAGGAACTGTTAATTAGTTCCTAAAATAATTTATGAGGAATTATTTCTTTTACTTATGAAAAAAAAATTACAATGTGAACAAAAACCTATTAGTGACCTTGCTGGTTGAAAAGGAAATATATAAACATTCACTAACTGCTGGGTTATAAATTAAATATTGTAAATGATTGAATATTAACAGATTGTTAAATATTAACAAAAATAAATATTAAAATTGCCTAAACTTTAAACAAATGTATTTTACATCTATGCAATTTTAATTAATAGAAATACAAATCAAATTAATGGCTTTGTGCAACTTGATCAGGAGAGATACTTGTTAATAAAAAAAAATATTAAACATGAAATTATTTGGGGTTTATTACCTTAGCCTATACTCAGTAAAAAAATAAACTATCTCCAATCAGAGATATAACTAAATGACTTTGAATCCCTTTAATATCACAAATAGACTAACAATTGCCCCGAGTTATAGATTTTCCTGCAAAGATGGTTAAATAACCTTAATAATAAAAAAATCGAACTTAAAGGTCAACTGCCTTGTAGTCTTAAACTTGATTTGAACTCCAAAATTACCACAAAATGGTATTCACACAGACATGAATTCAAAACGAAATTACAGTGATATTTAGTTATTCAAAGTACTAATATAATATATATAAAAGGCATCAATGAGACGCCTAAAAACTGAAGCCAACACGTGGCTGTGAACCTTAATAAAAAAACCCTACACGTATCCTTGTCTAAAAGTAGAAAAATACCAAATATAATTACTGAGTAACACTATGCTCTGAATAAACCACAAATATAATAATAGCAAATAAAAAATAAATTAATCAATATATAGAAAATGAAATTCAATAACAGAAGTATCTCACCTGCTAATTTACACCCAAAAAGCCCTGAAATTGGTCTGTCCTGCTAATTTATGGAGTTCCCCCCTCTCTTTTGCAAGAGTACAATGTGACACCAATGTTTTAAAGTATCATCCGCAACTGGTAATACAGAGGTGGAGTCATGGTTGCATATGAGTGAATAGCAAATATAGCACTGTGCGTAAATTGTTAAAATTTTCGCTACACTATATTTTACGAATTTTAAAATAAGTCAAAATTTTATTTCATAAAAATATTTCACATAATAAAAACATATAATAAATTAAATTAATAACAACACAACACTACAAAACATTAAATATTTGACTCTCAACGCGAGGCTACAATAACAATAACAACATAAAAAAATTTGGCTTCCAACGCGAGGCCATAATAAAAACATAATAAAATAAAATAAACCTACACAACATATAACAAAAACATATAACAATATAACACTTAAAAATATTGGCGCCGCAACGCGAGGCAGGGTAATTGATAATTTTAACAGGAACTTTCAAGAAATATAAGAGAAAATGGATCTACGTTCAGGAAAAAACACTATGGATGGAGAAGAAACAGAAAGCACATCAACATACACCGAAGACAACGTGACAGAAGTGTCGACACAAGGGGAACAGCCACCAAGGGAAACTGAGGTATCAACGAATGTATTGATGATGTTGCAAGTGCTAATGGAAAAAGTTGACCAAACCAGCCATCACATAGAAAGATCAATAAGAGAAGTGAGTGAAAAGATTGAACAGACGAGGAGAGAGACCAGCGAGAAGATTGAACAAACAAATGGTAAAATACAGGAGACAAAAGAAGAATTGAGCGCTCAGATAAATAAGAAAATTGATGAGGTAAGAAAGGAAATGCAGAAGGAGGTGGAGAAAGGCAGAAGGGAGCGAGAAGAGGCCAGGAAACAAATGGAAGATCTAAGACAAAGTAGGAAAGACATGGAGGTACAGATCAAGGGTGCACAGCAAGAAGTGAGAGAAGAATGTTTTATGATGGTGGACTCAAAAATAGAGGACGTGCAGGAGAAAATAGAGAGAGAGATAGACGGGAGATTCATGGAAAAAGAAAATATATTAAAAGAACAGGAAAGAAAGATAAACAGGAACAGGGAAAGGATAGAACAAATGGCTAGTGGCACAACGAACATCATAAATATGAAAAACATGGTAGAGTTATACTATTATGGTGACAACTCGATACATCCCATCATTTTTATGGAAAAGCTGAAAACCCATCTGAGAACACTCAACGGTTATCAAGATCTGAAATCGCACATAAGGAATGCTATGAAGGGGGATGCGGAATTTTGGTATGCTATGGTCTCTGATCAATATGAAACGCTGAAAGAATTCGAGAAGCTATTTATAGAAAACTATTGGGGGACTTATCATCAACATAGGGTGAGACTCAATATTTATTTATTTATTTATTTATTTATTTATTTATTTAGGTTACAGCTATCCAACAGTAAAAACCATTTACAGGATAGGAGTTGACAAAAAGTATTGTAATATAACACAGTTAAGAGAACAATAATTACTTAAAAAACTATTTACAAACATGAACTAAATGAACTTGGGCAAATAAACAAGTACAATAATATTGAACACTAACCAATATCAACTAAACTAAGTAAAATAACAGCCAGCAAATACAGTAAGATACAAACAAATTAAATATAAAGTATATGACAAGTACGTATAGGGCAATAAATATTTATGTACAGTATGTACATCTACCTTATAAACAGAATAGGACTAATGAAGTATTACAGATTTTATTTTGGAATCGGTTGTGTTGAACAAGTCTATGTTACCTTGCACTGTCATATAATTTTGACACATGATGTAAATTGGCGATGATTGTAAGACTCGTGTACGAGGCACTGCTAAGTTAAAGAGCAACGAGTATCTTGCATTCGTGCGAGGTACATTTATGTTTAACCTATGCAATAATTCGGTGCAATCTACAGTAGAGTTAATGATTTTGTGCAGCAGAATAACTGATTGTGCTTGCCTGCGTATATCTAAGGCTGTGACGTTACATTCAGATAATAATATGTTGTGAGGATAACCGATAAGCGGATAGGCTCCACTAATCTTAAAAGAAACATATTTCAGAAATTTACGCTGCAAATTTTCTAATAATTGTTCTTGAGAACCATATTTGGGATACCAAACAATAGAAGCATATTCTAAATGGGAACGAACAAATGAATAAAAAAGAGAAAGTAGAACATCCTTAGAATGGAACTCTCTAGAGTGGCGAATAATAAATCCCATATTTTTGCTAGCTTTAGCAGCAATTGAAGAAATGTGTTCATTAAAACTCAACTGGGGATCAAAAATTACCCCAAGATCTTTAAAAGAATTGGGACGCTTTAAAAAGATCTTGTCCAGGCTATAGGGAAAAATTATTGAGTTCGATAAAATGAAAGAACATTGCATTTGTCGGTGTTCAGAGGTAAGTTGTTTCGACCGCACCAATTGTTTATTTGTTCCAAATTGTATTGTAACTTTATGCAGCCCTCAATGCAGGAAATCTGGTAAAATATTTTCATGTCGTCTGCGTACAATAAATATCTTATATTGAGATTAGTTGCGATATCGTTTATGTAAATATTAAACAACAAAGGTCCTAGGATAGATCCCTGAGGAACACCAGATGAAGCACTTAAATGTTTAGATATGTACCCTTTATGCTGAACAAACTGGATTCTGTTCTTTAAATATGAGCTGAATAATTTAATCAACGAATCTGATAGTCCAACACTTTCTAATTTAGCTACTAATATTTTGTGGTCTAAACGATCATGTGGTCGATCGAATATGTTCAATGGAAAATACAATCTGAACTACAATATGAGTAGGGAGAAATATGTGATGAAGAAACTGTATAACGTCAAATTTTTCCGAAGTACATGGGGATGGAGATAATACAATATTTGGCAAGACATTTTGAAAACGACATACATCATACGGTGATAACACAAAAAATAATGGACTTTAAAACATTTTTGGAATTTCTTAGGACGGTGGATGAACACAAACCAATGCAGACGAGGTACATGGATAGAAACGGAGGAAGAAACATGCAAAACAACAATAATAACTAAAGAAGGGATAACAATTATCAAGCAAGGACTCAACAAGCTCAAGGTAATGGAAACTACAGACAAGACAGAAGAAATGGATTCCACGAGAGACGAGAAGAGGGTAACGGTAGGACACAACACTACGAAAGGTCACAACACAACAATGTTAACACGATACAAACCGAAGCTCAAATAAATAGGGAAAATGCACAAAATTTTTACTAAATCGGGGTTTGGATACAACATACCAACATATGCGTGAATATATTGATTTGGAAACGGATAATGATATAAATTTAGATAAATTAGATACACCTTTACCATTTATTGATATAGTAATTGAAAATAAACAATATAAAGCTCTTATAGACACAGGTGTGGACATTAGTTTAATGAATCAAAATATATTTAATGAAATTGGGAATAATTTAAATTGTAAAGTCTTAAGAGTAGCTAAGGTAAAATTACTAAATGCTAATGGTAAAAAATTTTAAGAAACGAATAAATTGGTATCTGTTGTGTGCAAACTTCGTAATTTTGAAATAATGGCAGAATTTTATGTATTGCCTGGGTTGAATGGATATATATTATAATGGGGGATGATTTGTTAACAAAATATAGGGTACATATTGACATGGAAAATAAAATAATTAATATAATGGGTAATAATGTTCATATGGTTAAAGTTAATAATGAGATTATGTCAAATGACAAGAAAAAATATAAATAATAATATAATATAAATGCATATAGTAAATGTAATAAAACAGAGTATAAGTTAAATAAATTTATTATAAATTGCCCTGGAAAACATACAAGTAAAGTTATTAATTTAATAAACAGTAAAACATTGATAATTAACAAAGTACGAAGAAAATGTAACACGTTATTTATAAGAGACTTATAAATAACGTTAACAATAAAGTAAGAAAACATATCAAGTTTAAGATAGGGGATACAGTAAAAAGAGGTACAAAAAAGGTTAACAACAAAATGAGAAAATATATTAAATTTAAAACGGGGGATAAAGTAAAAATATTTATAACAAGAGTAAATACTAAGGTTAGGAAAAATATAAAATTTAAAATGGGGGATCAAGTTATAGTAAAACGCTTTAGGGTAACGGACAAGGATAAACAAATATGTGCAAAATTAGAGTATCCATGTGAAGGTCCATACATAATAAATCGTGTACTAAACGAAAATACATATGAGTTAAAACATATTGATAACGATAGGATACGTGGACGATTTCACATAGAATTAATCTATCCTTATACACCAAAATTAAATTGAATTCCATGCAGGTAGAAAATTAATAGTTTTGTCTTATCTACAATAGCCAAAACGATCAATTTTGGGGGATAATGACATGTAATTCAATATAGGCATATATGGGACGAACATAATAACGGGAAACCTGAGTATTACTTTGTAAATATTTGTAAATTTAAAATAAAATTTGAGTTTGATAATTCTACAGCTCAGTAGTTTGGTGAAGACAACATGAACTTAAGTATACAAAGAAAATCTAAATTATTTTGAGAAGTAAATACCTGGTGATTCCATTTTATGTATAATTATAAGTTAATTTTGTAACAACCAATTTTATTGCAACTTGCATCGTGTAAACTATAAATGTAGGAAATACAGAAAGGTACAGTAGTTAATTCAATGGGGATGCAAACACCTGGGGACATATCTCACAGAAACCATTCCATAGCTCCTCGGGAAACGACAGCTTTCGACTAAAATATGGAAAAAAGACATTTATAGTTTACATTTGCAAATAAGTTATATAGATAGGATAACAAGGGGTAAGATAGTGGGTTTATAAGGATAATGGGTGATAGTTAGAGACTTATAACAACAAAAAAAAAAACGCTAGGAAAATGTTAAATAAACAATCACCGTACTTAATACTACAAAATGAACGTTAAACAATGGGACAGTTAAAAGTGATATTAAAAACTAAATAATACTAACCTGAGATAGTGTTTCATTAAGGGACAATTTAAATAGTAGGTAGGACTGTGAATCGTTGGGGTAAAAACATAGTGATAGAGGTAACCAGAAACAAACTTGGCAAGTACCTCACACAATACACCCAAATCCATGGTAAAAACATTATTTGTCAATAATAGAGACATGTGGGTTGGTGTAAAAACAATAATGGGGACGATTTACCATATTGTGTTGCGTAGAGATCCTCGTGAACACAAGGCATACCTGCAAAGACATTTTGTTAATAATTTTATAGGAGATAAGTGTTTATGGGATCCTAAATTGATAGGAAATGTTAATTGTACTCTGTTAAGTAAGTCTAGAAGTAAGAAATTAAGTTTAGGGATATAATTTAGGATAATTTGTGTAAATTAATGGAAGTATCAAAGATCAAATCAGCAACGTAGACTCATATATGGGGTATCGATAGAAAGGTAATAATGTATAGAATAACAAAATCAAAACAGTTTAGGGATATATTTAGGCTATAATTAGAAAAAAGATAAAATAAAATATTAATTTTTGATGTTTAGAAATTTCAATAAATCTCCATTGAGATAATCTTTTGTCAAGGAAAATCTATAAATTAAATCTCCGAAAATTCGGAAGAGGAGTCCATTTTGAACCTTCGTAAAGTAAACGTCGAATTAGATATAAAAAACAAGTGAATTAAGTTGATGATTTGATAATTGAAATTTAGTCAAAGTTTGGAGGTTATAATAGTCAAAATTTGTGTACTTACCTTAAATTTAAAATAGTGTTCTCAAAATTGTAAAAATCAGTATTAATCCAAGTGTAACACTAATCGAAGTGAGTGGTAGTGCCCGTGAAGGGAAAATATTTAAAAAAATTGTGAGGTTCTTCGATAAAAATCAGGCAGAGGCAACAATCAAGTGTTGAGCCGAGGGGATGCCTAATCAACGGGTGCCAGCAGCCCCATACACAAATCCAGAGCAACGCAGGAGCAGTATAAACCTTATTTTATGGGAGCAGTGCAGACAACCAGACAGACGACGAAAGGTAGCAAAATTAATTAATAACTAGAGGCCCTAGTCAAAGAGTTCAAAGTAAAATTTTACAGTACTGAACGGTTTTGCAAAACATACAAAGATCTTTAAAAATTCACCATATTATTTGGGGTTATTGGGATTATATGTTAGATAAGTTTAGATTATAAAACTGTCATTTAGAGTAAGTTTATTTGTGTTTTCTTGTTTCATATAAAATCATAATAAATTTGTTAAGTTGAATACCCTGATTTCACTTGTCAAAATAGTAGATAATCCCGGCCAGTTCTAAAACGGAAGTGGGTAGGGGTAATCCAAGATGGCGTCTAATATCGTTGTCGGTTTGGGTAGTTAATTTTTGTATGAAGGTTGGTAGCACTGTATGTGTTTGTGTGTGGCACTCCTGTCACCAGAGGCTTTGAGAGGAAATGACGTCGCTTAGGTCTTTTTGGCTGTCATGGCGTATGACCCGAGGCTCCTCGGGCTTTAACAACGACATAATTATATAGTAAGAAAATTGAGGTTACGTATACCTTGTGTAGAAGGTTAATACAGTAATTTTAAAAGAACTACTTTCAATAATTGCTAATAACAACATAATTATAGGGTTAAGTAAATTGAGGTCTCGTGTACCTTGTGTAGAAGGTTAATACATTAATTTTAAAAGAACTACTTTCATTAATTGCAAATAACAACATAATTATAGGGTTAAGTAAATTGAGGTCTCGTACACCTTGTGTAGAAGGTTAATACAGTAATTTTAAAAGAACCACTTTCATTAATTTGGTAGCAAAGTATTTAATTAAACAGATTTTTTGATGATATATAATAATGTAGGTCACTTGTTTGTAATAAAACACACAGAATTATACATATACATATATTAATCATTATCTATAAAATTAAATTCAACAATATATTCATATGGTAAAAACATTTTAATATCATACAGGAAAACTTTCATGTCTGCTGCAATCATTTTGCTGCAGAATTTATGTAGGCTGATACGCTCATCGAGAAACTTGTCACAGGAATCCAACGCCGTATTGTACTTATCTATAGTCTGCTGACATTGTTGGTAACGAGTTTCATCATCTTCAATATGAAAAGAATGACGTGTGTGAAGTTGTCCACGAATTTCCAGCCACGAATTCTGACGTAGAGATGTTTTCATTCGAAATAGATCATGCATGTATGCCGAGGGTGGCCACTTCATTCGATCGAGCTTCTTAGTGGTCGGTCCGCTTACCGTGTTGCCACACCTACCGTTACAACTCAGTTTCTACCAATTTTAGAGTTAATGATCAGTTTGGATTGCCAAAAAGGGCCCGCTTGCGGCCTACTTGCCAGGTCTTGGCCGCCCCACTGCTACTACTACTACTACTACCGTTACAACTCAGTTTCTACCAATTTTAGAGTTAATGATCAGTTTGAATTATGAGATCAGAAACCCTTTAAATAAAAATAATTTGTGTAGTGTGTACATATTTATAAAATACTTTATACACAGCTAATTGTATCTTCAGTCATTGGCTTGAAAATATATACAGAGTCCTGCACCACAGCTCCCTTCTTTTGTAGCTCATGAACTGGTGCTTTTATAAATTTCGTTCAAATTTGACTGCAAACTATTCGTAGAGAGGCACATTTTGAAAATATTTTCAAATATACAGGGTGCTCTAAAAACATGTACCATACTAAAGTTATGTTTTTTTAAATGGAACACACTATATATTTTGCATTTTTGGATTCTGCATGCAAATTTAGTGTCAGTTTATGTTATATTCCCTATAGCAAAACTTAGCCGTTTCGAAGATATTCGACATTTTATAGAAAAAATTACATTTGTTACAACTATTTCAAAGTTACATATCTTACACAATTGAACAGCGTTTATTTTAATTTTTATATGTCAGATATTTTAGGCATTGGCCTTTCTGAAAATAGCTAACAGAAGTCTGTAATACATACAGAGTGTTTAATATTTACTGAGCAACACGTCAATTTTGAAACGTGCAAAAGTAATTTTTGTCAAATAGCACACCCAGTATATTATTCTACAGTTGAAAGTACCATTCAATTCTGAATTGAATGATATGGCATTGTCTTATACCTATCTCTTAAGGTGCTCAAGATATAATCAATTTTATAATAAAATGCTCGAAAATTTAAGTTACCCCGTTTCTAAGTGGCTTCGAATCAAATAAAACAACTAGAAACATTTCAAATTTATTGTCAGTTGCTTTGAGTCTTATTATGGCTATGATTAAGCACAAAATGTAAAAAATTACATCGATGTTAAATAATTGTTTACAGATTGTTTACAGATTTAATTGTTACGTAACCCTATAAGAAGAAGTCTAATTTTGTACATCAAATTATGCTTTAAGAAATCGGGTCACCTGGTAAAGACAACAAAACAACTTGTCTAATTTGTTTGCTGCCAAACTGTGTGTCGACAATTTAAGTTAATTACAAATATTTATACTTATTTCAATAATTTTGTTGTTAGTTTAGTTGTTATAGTTACTTTAGTTATAAGTACTAGTTATAAGTACTTATAACTTAGTAGTATAACTTAGTAGTATAAGTTATAACGAAACAACTGTCTCTTAGCGAATAGAATTTAACCGTCAAAGTTTTTGAAAATTTATTATAAGATTGTAGACTGAATAATTATTTAATATTGATGTTTTTGATGATTGTTGATAATTTTTTACATTTTGTGTTTAATCATAGCCATAATTATAGTCAAAGCAACTGACAATAAATTTAAAATGTTTCTAGTTGTTTTATTTTATTCGAAGACTACTTAGAAACGGGGTAACTTAAATTTTCGAGCACTTTATTATAAAACTGATTATATCTTGAATACCTTAAGAGATAGGTATAGGACAATGCTATATCATGCAATTCAGAATTGAATGGTACTTTCAACTGTAGAATAATATACTGGGTGTGCTATTTGAAAAAAATTAGTTTTGCACGTTTCAAAATTGACGTGTTGCTCAGTAAATATTAAACACTCTGTATGTATTACAGACTTCTGTGAGCTACTTTCAGAAAGATCAATGCCTAAACTATCTGACATATAAAAATTAAAATAAACGCTGTTCAATTGTATAAGATATGTAACTTTGAAATAGTTCTAACAACTGTAATTTTTTCTATAAAATGTCGAATATCTTCGAAACGGCTAAGTTTTGCTATAGGGAATATAACACAAACTGACACCAAATTTGCATGCAGAAACCAAAAATGCAAAAATATATAGTGTGTTCCATTTAAAAAAATATAACTTTAGTATGGTACATGTTTTTAGAGCATCCTGTATATTTGAAAATATTTTCAAAATGTGCCTCTCTACGAATAGTTTGCAGTCAAATTTGAACGAAATTTATAAAGGCACCAGTTCATGAGCTACAAAAGAAGGGAGCTCTGGTGCAGGACCCTGTATATATACATATTGTTAGAAACACTTTCAATTTTACTTATTTATTAAAAAAAACAACTTAACTGCTATACAATTATTAATTGTGGTAGTACATATGGTTCCACGACCGTGGCTCAGCATAATCTGTCCCGCTTCTCTCCGATGCCGTCCACCCAAAACGTCGCCGTGCCATGTTTATAAACATTGACGGCCTAACCAAAACATAGCTCTTACATTCGGCCATCCTGCTCAGGGCACGACCTCGGGACCAATCATCGGAGAATTCCCTGTAAAACAGAATTCCCAACAGTATCTCTTTCTCTCATTTAATTTAATTATTGTCATTATTTTTTTTTACTTTATCTTATATTTCTTTTGGAATACTTAGCTCAGAGGCCATCGCTATTTAGTAAGCATGTCTTGCACCTTCTGGTACACAGCTCAGCGGCTTTCGCTAAATAGTAGGCATGTCTAGCAAACTTTCTAAATATCTTTTGCTCAGCTCAGAGGCCATCGCTATTTAGTAAGCATGTCTTGCACCTTCTGGTACACAGCTCAGCGGCTTTCGCTAAATAGTAGGCATGTCTAACAAACTCTCAAAATATCTTTTGCTCAGCTCAGAGGCCATCGCTATTTAGTAAGCATGTCTTGCACTTTTTGGTACACAGCTCAGCGGCTTCCGCTAAATAGTAGGCATGTCTAGCAACCTTTTAAAATATCTTAATATGAATTACACTTAACATATTCAGAAAATATACATCAAAATAAAATAATTTTATTTCTAAGACTTACATTATTCAGACTTCTGCACCTTGAATAATTTTAGTCGATCGCTAGCCACCACTCCTTTGAAGCGCCTTCTATCTTTGGAAAGGGACTGCACTCTGTAGCGATCGTTGCCCAAAATGTGTGTTATCTCTACAGGTCCGATGTACTTTTGGACTAATTTACCACTGGTGATTCCTTTAACCATGGGAGTTCTTTCCACCATCACCATACTGTCCTACTTTAAACTGATGAGCAGGCACTCTATTTTTATCATAACACTTCTTCATATTTTTCGCAGATTTTTCAATGTTTTTCAAAGCCTTGTCGCGTGATAGTTGAATATTCGCGAGTCTATCTGTCTGATTAGTACTAAATAACAATAGCACCGCCAAAACCTTTCATTGTTATCTTTTTACTTGTGTCAATTGGTAACTTAAGAGATATTGCTTTATTTAATGTCATTATATTACAAGCGCTCCCAAAATCAACATAAGCTTTAATGTCTTCCTTGTTTACTTTTGCTCATGATACTTCGCGTCGTCCAATGCTATAGTATTAATTTGTGACGATTTATTACTGTTTGATTTTAAACGATAACAAGTTTCCTTTTCGTGACCTGTTCGCTTACAAAACGTGCATTTCTTTACATTATAGTTATCCTGTTTATTTTGATAACATGCCGCTGCCTTATGACCCACTTTATTGCAAAGAAAACAGCGTTCAAATCCTTCGCTGGGTTTATCAGGGTTATGACGTTCATAATGACTGCTTTGTTTTTGTCGGCAGAAAGTACTACAGTCAGCTTCTACCAAAAATGTAAGCAGCTGTTCTGTGCTTTTACACCCGGCCGCTCGAGCACTGGCCCGCAATAAATTATTGTTCAGGGTCGCAATGATGACATCCGTAATGACTGCGTCAGCTAAGTCACAATGTTTTCCTAAACGGAGCTTTGAATAATAAAATGAAATAACGTCTTGATCATGTTGACGTTCTCTATTAACAAATTCTTTTAACTTTTCAGCAACACCTTTGTTATCAGGAAAAGCACGAATTAATCGTTCTTTCCATTCCGCCCAACTGCAATTTATGTCTGTTTGGCACTCATACCATGATTTTGCATTTCCGGCCAGTTTCGCTATCATACAGAAAATTTTTGCGCGATCGTCCCATGAATATAATTCACCAACAGAGTCTATTTTATTTAACCATTGCTGAACTGTCATAGTTTCCGCAGACGCGTTAAACTCGGGCACTAATTCAAAACGTCCAACATACCGCTGTGCCATATAGTCCGGCATATTTGAGTGTCGATAAGAAGGTCCGGCAATAGCTGGCGACGATTCTGGTAAAATTACAGGTGTTCTCGGCAAAGTTGGTGTCAGAGAACGCACTTCGGAAGTGCTTAAATTAGAATTTTTAATTATAGCTTCTAAGTCACGAATTCTTCGTTTCAAATCATTCACAACTGGACTACGACTCCTTGAATGACTTTTGTGTTTATTCCTAGAAGACTCTTTAGTACGAGTACCACGATCCATTTTTGATGACAAAATTAATATAACACAACGAGTTAGTCTTATGATGTTAGGGCAATATCGGCAAACAAAACAATTACTAACGAAAGTAACAATGTCAATGTTCACTATAGACAGATAGACTTAAAAATGTAATGGCTAATTTACGACTCACCAAATTGTCAATCAGATTCAACTACCTTCCAGTTCCGGAAAACACTCTACACCATATTTTTTTAAAATCACTAAAAGAATGGTTATCACTTCAACATTTGTATCTCACCTCACTACAGTGGTGCCTTTTTTTTAAACTGTGTTTAATTTCACTTTTTTTTTATTAGGTATTTATTTTTTTTACTAAACTTTGGTTAAGGCCCTTTTGGGCATCCCACTTCTGAATTGTTAGAAACACTTTCAATTTTACTTATTTATTAAAAAAAACAACTTAACTGCTATACAATTATTAATTGTGGTAGTACATATGGTTCCACGACCGTGGCTCAGCATAATCTGCCCCGCTTCTCTCCGATGCCGTCCACCCAAAACGTCGCCGTGCCATGTTTATAAACATTGACGGCCTAACCAAAACATAGCTCTTACAATATATATATATATATATATATATATATATATATATATATACTTATAATAGGTATGTTGTTGAGCCCGCGAGACGGACGGGTCTCTGTTGCACCCGGGCTTAATTACAGAGTTAAAGGAGTATATACTGTGACCATTAACCCTTCTTTTAACTATAAATCAGGGCATTATTAGAGGGGTAACTTAGTTGCTTAATTTAAAATTTTAGGTAATAACAGGATGTTGTAAAGCCCAAAGATGTAAACGTTAGTTTGTGTAGCCCGAGTATATATTTTTACAAGTCTTACGGTTCTTATGTAGCCCGGCAGTGTTGCCATACCTTTGTGCCCGTTTAAATACCATTTTCGATATTAACTTGACCTGAAAAGCAAATTGATGAAATAATAAAAACTATATCTGTCTGTGGAAGATGCTCAAGGAGACAAATGATGTGTTTTTATGATTAAATCTTTGTAAGTCGAGGTAAGAAGCGTGTAAACCTTGCAAAGGGAAAAGTTAAATTATTTTTCTCTTGTGTCTTCTACATAATAGCTGTATAGCTGTCTATGTGAAGTCAAAATGATTTTTCCATATGTGTATTTTAATATACTGGATGTCACAAAATCCTGGCTCATGCATATAACTTTTTTATTTCGCGACTTGTCAACGCAAATGATTCCGTGTTTTTTAAAATAGAGTAGGTACCCGTAATATTCTTGGGCATTTCAATTCAGGATTTTAACAAACTTACATAAAGTTTAAGCTCGGGTAATAGTTATTTATAATCCCGAAAATCCCAAAAGGATAGTAGTATTAAAAAACGAGATAATATCAACACTTGGAACACTAACGAACCAATATTTTTATGTAAGTACCAAATATTTGAAATAAATTTTGTACAATATTTAGGTATTTAATATTTTTCAAAAATCACTAATTGTATTTTCTGTTAATGGAAGAACAAATGTAAAAAGGTATTTAATTATCTCCCTTAGAACTTCTCAAGAATCTAATTGTAATTTAACAATCTATTCTTCACATTGTATTTTCTTTAAGTTGAAATCTTTAATTCTTTCATTCTTCTTGTCTTATATGGTTAGAGCCGAAAATCATAATTTTAACTGGAGTAACTAAAATACGGAATTAAATATAAATCAAAGTCATCTTCCCATCTATTATTATTATCGATATTTCTGAACTAGTTGTGCTTCTGTTATGTTAATAAAAATAACATAACATTCAATACAAGACATTGGCGATATAAAACACTAAATTACTGAAATATTTTTTTTTACTATCCATCTTCTTTAAGGCTACATAGAAAAAACTCAAGCAATATTACATTCAGACAGATGATATTCTTTACACATACTGAATGTTTAAGTAAATTGTAAACTGAGAATGCACTGTCAATTTTCAAGAATCATTTAACTAGTAGGTAATAAGTTACATGCGTTAGCAGTACGTACATAAATATAAAATACTTCTAAAACTTAAATAAGTTGTTATGTAAAATGTTATTAATGAGTAGGTATTGTAAAATGG
Source organism: Pogonocherus hispidulus (assembly GCA_963924545.1). Lineage (NCBI taxonomy): Eukaryota > Metazoa > Arthropoda > Insecta > Coleoptera > Cerambycidae > Pogonocherus > Pogonocherus hispidulus. The sequence continues at coordinate 35,732,686 of OZ004695.1, forward strand.
AAAAACAGAAAAAGGCGTATTTCTAGTAATATCCTAGATTTCCAGCTGGAAAACTATTTTTTTCCTAGATATGTTGATAAGTTATGGTAGGCAAACATTATTTATGTCACTAGGGTACTTCCTTCGAAATTTAAAGTAGGAACCCACGACATATCTTTCATAACTACTACGCGGTTGCTACAATAATATAATTAAAAAATATTTGATATTTTTAAAATGGTTTATCAACAACAAAACACATGCCTCATATTATACATTTAAACAAAAAAATAGAGAAAATAAGCAATGCTTATTCTATATGCCCTCAATTCTGTGTGAGCGGACTTATTTTATGTGTAGACTTTGATAACAGTTTCTAAGTTATTAATAGAATTCTATAAATTCAACAAAATTGTATGCTTCCTTATTTAATTAATCCCAAGTAAGCCATGTTTAAGAAAAAACAGTTTCTGCGAATCCATATTCCATGTATATTAAAACGCGTCGATTCTGTCTCGCTCTAAATTCCGTCGCCGAATCCACAAAGTTTCAAAGCTCTCTCCTTTGAGAGGGGATCAACGATCTCCGCGGGCGACCGTCGCCCCCGGCCTTTTTCCAATGCGTAAGGGTATTTTCGTCCCGTTTCTTACGCGTTTTCCCAATTTAAACGCCTTTTCAAAAAACCTCTACAAAATTTTCGTCGATCGCCGTTCGACGAGAGAGATGCGGCTAGCACCGGCGTGTGTCCTTGCTCCTAATGGTCTCGTCACGCCCGCCGAAATCCCGACTTTTCGCGGAACCCCCTCGCCTCGCCCCTGATCTAATTTTTACGGCTTCGAGAAGGGCTTCACGCGAAAGTTTAGTCCTTTCTCTAATCCTTTGAAATTTTTTTTCGAGACCGTACTTGGACTCCATCTACGTCTATTTCGTCTTTGAAAATCTCGAGTCGCATCCGTCCCAACTTTTTTCTCATTTTATATGCCGATGTGAGGTTGCACTAACACGACAAGCACCTCCCACGAAAACTGTCAAATTAATTAAACTTCAGATAGGTTATTTTCATTATTTTCCTATGAGAAATATTGCTAATGGAATCGATAGTACCTACTGACTGTCAAACTTCTGATTACCAAAATACTGAAGCGAAATGCAATTAAAAAATCGGTAAAAATTAATTTTTTAGGATAACACGTACAGTTTACATACTTAAACATCTCAAGGTAAATTTCTGACAACAGTCTCAGTAGCGCAATGGGATAGTTGTAGGATTCCAAAAATCATAATGCTGATTTCGCGAGTTCGAGTCACGCTGGAGGCTAACTTCTTTTTCACCTTTTAATTCCAATTATTTATTAGTATTAGTTTGGAATTAATTCCTTAATTTTGGCAATCTGTCAAATTTATCATTTTAGCTTACAAAAGTAAATATCTACAATATTAATTTGCTGCTACAATTATGACAGCAATATATGTTTGGTAATATTGATAAAATTGATAAAAATGTTTACTGAAAAATAAATTCTACTTCAGCACTTAAAAAATTATGATGTTTTACCATCAAGAATAAGTACCCTTACAATTCATCAAAATATTGAGAAAAGTTTAGTATAATTACATCATTCCAGATACAAAATTTCTTAATATCTATTTTCTTAAAAATAATATTATTCTGGATGCTTTTGTCACCCGAAGGGAGACCCCAGGCCGCAGGCCAGGACCCCCGGTAGGGCTAGAAATCAGTGATTTTCTCCCATTCCTAGTTGAAATGGGAACGAAAATCGCGAGAGCTATTTTCTCCCATTTCTAGTTTATTTTAATAAAATACCAATAAGATGAAGATTTCTTAGACGTTGTGTGAACTGTTGAATCTAAATTTACAAAAAATAGATTATTCAACTGACAAGTAGATCCTCATTTTATTAGGAAACGAAATTTCCAGGCCAGTTGACAAATAATGTGTTTTGTGCAGCGAGAAACACTTCCATTGTTATCTGAAATTTTATTAAAGTAGTTTAACTGATTAGACATCTGATAGCACATCATAATTGAAACACCCTGTAGTTCAGCAACCTTGGCATTCACGCCAGCCCCATGAGTTCCTCTGGACCTGACATTAGGTGGGGAAATGAATACAAACCACCCATATTTTTGGGCTTAGAATTCATTAAAATAAAAAAAATTTGTTGTTTCCATTTAAAAAAATGAAGATATTTATTTTTTTTTAGTTGGATATTTCCATTGTCACTGTACTCACCCTGTATACAACTAAATATTTTTAAATCGCCCGTTAATTACCTACCGCCTTCCTTATAACGCTCACAGTCAAATACTTTTAATTTAGTCGATGGCTAATTCACTGATAAATTTTCTTTGCAAGTGGGCATCCGTCAAATTTTTGTTAAAAAAATTAATATCTCGAAAACTACATTTTAGGAATACACAAAGGGGCCCTAAAATTGTATGTAGAATCCAAAAATATGGAGAAATATACAGGGTCTTCCATTTAAATTAAGCAAGTTGTTATCTACTTCCGGTGCAACCGGAAGTCACAAAACTGTCAAAATATTTTGTTTGCCGAGAACACCCTGTATTTACTAAACGTACAAAGTTTTTTAAAAATCGCCTCAGTAGTTTCTGAGATATGGGTCGTGTTATCTCCTGGCTGGACACACTGTATGTATGGTTAATCAAATACGCTTTTAGAAAAACATTTTATGCTCTATACACCTATGACATCAGATTTTTCCTGCGACGTTTCGGCCTTTTAATATTATTAACTTAAAATTTTTGAATACTACCTGATTCTTTTATTTGATATTCGAAAAACACTTTAGAATAAAAGTTGATTGGTAAGTCACTCTTGGCTATTATTTTGCTTATGCTTTTGCTATTCTTTTCTATGTTTTGCTCACTAAAGCCAATTTCGTTAATATTAAATTTATCTGGAAGTATCAATTGTCGCATTAATCTGTTTTCTTCATCATACAAGTATATAATATATTTTGGGCGTAAAATTGAGGCCGAACTACCCCCCAAGGGTAGCAACCACCGATGAAATTGCGTCAAGTTGATGATTGCCATCCTTATAGCACCGATAACAAATTTAAAATTTTTATTTTAATTTTAAAGGGAATTTTTTTTTAATTTTCGTCAGTTGAAAGGCAACATGTTAATGTAAATTATTTACGTTAATATTTAAGTAAAGCCAAATAAAAATTTACAAAAATACAACCTATTTGAAATTAGTTTTGCAAAATGTGTAGATATATTTCCATTAGGTAGGTATAAGTGTTCCGATATTTTTTCGCTACAGTATAATAGACTTACAATTATCTGCTCCAAATTGCAAAGACATTGCTTGGCTGTTAAATATAAAAATAAGTAATTATAAATTCTGCAAGAGAATTTTGGATCCGAGAAAATTACTTACAATTAAAATAATAGTATATATACGAATATATAATAAACATTAGTAAAAGCTCGTACGTGAATTCTCTAAAATTATTAGTACTAACTACACGTTGAAAACCTCACTGTCCCCGTTATCAGGCCTAAAACCGTAAGGTGGGTGTGCGGTCTTCGGCTTAAAACTAAAATCGTGTCCCCGTGATCGAAACTGCGGTGTTGCCAGATTTCGGGCTAAACAAAGACATGTTCATTGGTGGGCTACGCAAGACTTATACAGTATATAAGGTATACAAAACAGCGCCACCTACAGTGAGTTTATATGAACTTCCTGGCGTATGTCCAACTCATAAACACTACTTTGTGAAGCCCTCCGTAAAATTCGTGTACAGCCTTACTAGCACTATATAAGCCTAGTAATGACTAAATACACCTGGATACGCTGTTGAGCCCGAAATCGGGCTACACAGCGTATTTGCGGGCTACACAACGACCTGTTAGTATCTTGGACGGGCTCATCAATGACCGTATATACCTCTATATATATATATATATATATATATATATATATATATATATATATATATATATATATATATATATATACATATATATATATATATATATATATATATATTCATATATATGTTTATGGAGAAGTGTACAATAGTACTATATATACAGCCATGGGCACATAATTTGATGGTCTGCCGTAGCAGCACAGTTAAAAATTTTTTTATTTACGATAAGTGTTTTACAAAATTATATATAACTCGCTTTGGCATTGCGATCACGGCTTGAAAATTTATAGAGTACTGTACAATAGTACTATACATACAGCCATGGACACATAATTGCATGGTCTGCCATAGGAGCACAGTTATTATTTTTTTTAGTTACGACAACTGGTTTACAAAATTATACATAACTCGCTTTGGCATTGCAATCACGGCTTCAAAATTTATGGAGAAGTGTACAATAGTACTATACATACAGCCATGGACACATAATTGCATGGTCTGCCATAGGAGCACGGTTATTTTTTTTTTATTTACGATAAGTGTTTTACTGTTTTACTTTATATAACTCGCTTTGGCATTGCGATCACGGCTTGAAAATTTATGGAGAAGTGTACAATAGTACTATACACACAGCGATGGACACATAATTGCATGGTCTGCCGTAGGAGCACGGTTATTATTTTTTTTATTTACGATAAGTGTTTTACAAAATTATATATAACTCGCTTTGGCATTGCGATCACGGCTTGAAAATTTATGGAGAAGTGTGCAATAGTACTATACACACAGCCATGGGCACATAATTTCATGGTCTGCCGTAGGAGCAGTTATTATTATTTTTTTATTTACGATAAGTGTTTTAAAAAATTATATATAACTCGCTTTGGCATTGCGATCACGGCTTGAAAATTTATAGAGAACTGTACAATAGTACTGTACATACAGCCATGGACACATAATTGCATGGTCTACCGTAGGAGCACAGTTATAAATTTTTTTATTTACGATAAGTGTTTTACAAAATTATATATAACTCGCTTTGGCATTGCGATCACGGCTTGAAAATTTATGGAGAAGTGTACAATAGTACTATACACACAGCCATGGGCACATAATTTCATGGTGTGCCGTATGAGCACAGTTATAACTTTTTTATTTGCGATAAGTGTTTTACAAAATTATATATAACTCGCTTTGGCATTGCGATCACGGCTTGAAAATTTATGGAGAAGTGTACAATAGTACTATATATACAGCCATGGGCACATAATTTCATTGTCTGCCGCAGGAGCACAGTTATAAATTTTTTTATTTACGATAAGTGTTTTACAAAATTATATATAAGTCGCTTTGGCACTGCGATCACGGCTTGAAAATTTATGGAGAAGTGTACAATAGTACTATATATACAGCCATGGGCACATAATTTCACTGTCTGCCGTAGGAGCACAGTTATAATTTTTTTTATTTACGATAAGTGTTTTACAAAATTATATATAACTCGCTTTGGCATTGCGATCACGGCTTGAAAATTTATAGAGAACTGTTCAATAGTACTATACATACAGCCATGGACACATAATTGCATGGTCTTCCGTAGGAGCAGAGTTATAATTTTTTTTATTTACGGTAAGTCTTTTACAAAATTATATATAACTCGCTTTGGCATTGCGATCACGGCTTGAACATTTATAGAGAAATGTACAATAGTACAATATATACAGCCATGGGCACATAATTGCATGGTCTGTCGTAGGAGCACAGTTATAATTTTTTTTTATTTACGTTAAGTGTTTTACAAAATTATATATAACTCGCTTTGGCATTGCGATCACGGCTTGAAAATTTATAGAGAACTGTACAATAATACTATACATACAGCCATGGGCACATAATTTCATGGTCTGCCGTAGGAGCACAGTTATAATTTTTTTTATTTACGATAAGTGTTTTACAAAATTATATATAACTCGCTTTGGCATTGCGATAATGGCCTGAAAATTTATAGAGAACTGTACAATAGTACTATACACACAGCCATGGGCACATAATTTCATGGTCTGCCGTAGGAGCACAGTTATAATTTTTTTTATTTACGATAAGTGTTTTACAAAATTATATATAACTCGCTTTGGCATTGCGATCACGGCTTAAAAATTTATAGAGAACTGTACAATAGTACTATACATACAGCCATGAGCACATAATTTATGGTCTGCCGTAAGAGCAGTTATTATTATTTTTTTATTTACGATAAGTGTTTTACAAAATTATATATAACTCGCTTTCGCATTACGATCACGGCTTGAAAATTTATAGAGAACTGTACAATAGTACTATACATACAGCCATGGACACATAATTGCATGGTCTGCCGTAGGAGCAGAGTTATAATTTTTTTTTATTTACGGTAAGTCTTTTACAAAATTATATATAACTCGCTTTGGCATTGCGATCACGGCTTGAACATTTATAGAGAAATGTACAATAGTACTATATATACAGCCATGGGCACATAATTGAATGGTCTGTCGTAGGAGCACAGTTATAATTTTTTTTTATTTACGGTAAGTGTTTTACAGAATTATATATAACTCGCTTTGGCATTGCGATCACGGCTTGAAAATTTATAGAGAACTGTACAATAATACTATACATACAGCCATGGGCACATAATTTCATGGTCTGCCGTAGGAGCACAGTTATAATTTTTTTTATTTACGATAAGTGTTTTACAAAATTATATATAACTCGCTTTGGCATTGCGATCACGGCTTGAAAATTTATAGAGAACTGTACGATAGTACTATACACACAGCCATGGGCACATAATTTCATGGTCTGCCGTAGGAGCACAGTTATAAATTTTTTTATTTACGATAAGTGTTTTACAAAATTATATATAACTCGCTTTGGCATTGCGATCACGGCTTGAAAATTTATAGAGAACTGTACAATAGTACTATACATACAGCCATGGACACATAATTGAATGGTCTGCCGTAGCAGCTCAGTTATAAATTTTTTTATTTACGATAAGTGTTTTACAAAATTATATATAACTCGCTTTGGCATTGCGATCACGGCTTGAAAATTTATGGAGAAGTGTACAATAGTACTATATATACAGCCATGGGCACATAATTTCATGGTCTGCCGAAATAATAATTATGTGCCCATGGTTGTGTGTATAGTACTATTGTACAGTTCTCTATAAATTTTCAAGCCGTGATCGCAATGCCAAAGCGAGTTATATATAATTTTGTAAAACACTTTCCGTAAATAAAAAAAAAATATAACTGTGATCCTACGGCAGACCATGCAATTATGTGCTCATGGCTGTTTATATAGTACTATTGTACACTTCTGTGTAAATGTTCAAGCCGTGATCGCAATGCCGAAGCGAGTTGTATATAATTTTGTAAAACACTTATCGTAAATAAAAAAATTTATGACAGTGCTCTTACGGCAGACCATGAAATTATGTGCCCATGGCTGTATGTATAGTACTATTGTACAGTTTTCTATAAATTTTCAAGCCGTGATCGCAATGCCAAAGCGAGTATATATAATTTTGTAAAACACTTACCGTAAATAAAAAAAATTATAACTGTGCTCCTACAGCAGACCATGCAATTATGTGTACATGGCTGTATGTATAGTACTATTGTACAGTTCTCTATAAATTTTCAAGCCGTGATCGCAATACCAAAGCGAGAATATATAATTTTGTAAAACACTTACCGTAAATAAAAAAAATTATAACTGTGCTCCTACAGCAGACCATGCTGCAATTATGTGTACATGGCTGTATGTATAGTACTATTGTACAGTTCTCTATAAATTTTCAAGCCGTGATCGCAATGCCAAAGCGAGTTATATATAATTTGGTAACACTTATCGTAAATAAAAAAAAATAACTGTGCTCCTACGGCAGACCATGAAATTATGTGCCCATGGCTATATATATAGTACTATTGTACACTTCTCCATAAAGTTTGAAGCCGTGATCTCAATGCCAAAGCGAGTTATATATAATTTTGTAAAACACTTATCGTAAATAAAAAAAAATAACTGTGCTCCTACGGCAGACCATGAAATTATGTGCCCATGGCACATAATTATATATATATATATAGTACTATTGTACACTTCTCCATAAAGTTTGAAGCCGTGATCGCAATGCCAAAGCGAGTTATATATAATTTTGTAAAACACTTACCGTAAATAAAAAAAAATTATAACTGTGCTCCTACGGCAGACCATGCAATTATGTGCCCATGGCTGTATATATAGTACTATTGTGCATTTCTCTGTAAATGTTCAAGCCGTAATCGCAATGCCAAAGCGAGTTATATATAATTTTGTAAAACACTTAACGCAAATAAATAAAAATAATATCCGTGCTCCTACGGCAGACCATGCAATTATGTGTCCATGGCTGTATGTATAGTACTATTGTACAGTTCTCTATAAATTTTCAAGCCGTGATCGCAATGCCAAAGCGAGTTATATATAATTTTGTAAAACACTTATCTTAAATAAAAAAATTTATAACTGTGCTCCTACGGCAGACCATGAAATTATGTGCCCATGGTTGTATATATAGTACTATTGTACACTTCTCCATAAATTTTCAAGCCGTGATCCCAATGCCAAAGCGAGTTATATCTAATTTTTTAAACCTTTATCATAAATAAAAAAAAATAATAACAGTGCTGCTCCGTGTAATTCTGTATATATGAATATATATATATATATATATATATATATATATATATATATATATATATATATATATATATATGTACAGGGTGCACCATTTAAGTTGGCAAACTAACTTGAACATCTTGAAAATGAGACATTTGAGAGAAAAATGTTTCAGATAAAAGTATTATCGTTTTACAAGCGGGATTTAATGGTTATATGTTAGGTTTGTTTGGTTTAGGGTTTCAAGGTTATTTGAAGGGTAACTTTGATTTTTTAAATAGGAACCCCTATTTTTTTTAATGATTCGTATTCTTCGTAAAAAACCTAACAACTTTTGTTCTGTGGCATTCCGTGTTTAACCTCAGCGTTTACGAGTAATTACGCATTTAATGTAGAAGTACAGAACACTTCTGAGAAATGGAGAAATATTTGACTGGATACTAAAGGTAAGTTGAACCCCCCCGGAAAGCCCCTGGAAAACTAATGTTATTTATGAGAGTAACAGAATTTTTATTGCGTACCTACTAAGTTATTGCAAAAAGGAAGTATCATTTATTTGCGAGTTATTCCATCCGGAAATTAAAAGTTAATCAATTTAACAGATGTTCAAAGTGATGGCCTTCGACTGCAATACATCGTTCAATGCGTACTGCAAAATTGTCCACCGTCCTTACTAACATGCCTCTGTCAATGTCGCGGCAAGCATTTCTAATGCGTTCTTGCATATTTTCCGGTGTGGTTGGTACATCTTGGTAAACTTGTTGTTTAAGATATCCCCACAAAAAAAAAGTCTAGGGAAGTCAAATCAGGGGATCGGGCGGGCCAATGTACTGGACCACCTCGTCCAATCCATCGCCCAGGATAATCCCGGTCCAATATTGCACGTGACGTCCGTGCATAATGTGGTGGACAACCATCGTGCTGGTACCACATGTTCCTCCTGAGTTGTAGTCGTATGTCTTAAAGAAGCTGTGGTAATTGATGGTCCAAAAACTCAGTGTACATTGCCCCCGTCAAAACACCATCAATAAAGACAGGCCCTATTAATTTATCGCCAACTATGCCACACCAAACATTTACCGTCCATCGTCTCTGCATTTGTACTTCACGCAACCATCTTGGATTTTCTGAAGACCAATAATGCATGTTGTGCCTGTTCACTTCTCCATAACTCGTAAAATTTGACTCATCAGAAAATAGTACTGTGTGAAAAAAGTTTCCATCAGCTTGTAATTGTGCATGTGCCCATTGACAAAATGTGAGTCGATTGTGAAAGTTATCGCCATGAAGTTCCTGATAGAGAGATACGTGGTAGGGATGACATTTCAGTATTCTAAGAATGCTTGTTTGTGAGATGCGAAGATCATGAGAAATTGCACGAGAACTTGTGTGTGAAGTCATATTGACCGTAGCTAATACTGCAATTTCATTTTCTTCTCCAGTTACTGTTCGTCGACGTTGTCTTTTCTTTGGTTGAATACTGCCATCTTCAGAAAACTGATGCACAACACGATAAAATGATCTACTGGATGGATGTCTTCTATGGGGAAAACGCTGTGCATACAATTCGCGCGCGTTCTCAATGTTGCGACCGGCTTCTCCATAAATGAAAATCATTTCAATTTTTTCTTCGACTGTTAAGGTTTCCATCGGTAACATACTCGTTAACATACAACGCTTTATTAGTAACACACAGCTAAATAATAACTTCGTGAAATTTGAATTGATGCGATCTCACGTGTAGCTCGGACTCAACTTAACTCTTTAAGTCTTAAAATTACAAATTTGCTTTATATTGAGTCTAGACCAGCAACAAACATACGGCAAAAAATTCGCTCGTGGCCAACATACTTCTTTTTGGTCTAATAAAAACTTACAAGTTTGTAGTGATAGTAAATTTTTTGCCTCTTCCCACTTTTTGTAATATCTGATGAATCAGTAGCCAAACTAATAGCCAACGGTAGTGTTCATTGCAGGGGTAACGGCTACTTTTACATTTTATTGTTACTGCTACGTTCAATGCTTAATTACTCGTAAACATTGAAAGTAAACTCGAAAAGTCAAAAAACAGAAGTTGTTGAGTTTTCTACGAAGAATACGAATCATTAAAAAAAAATAGGGGTTCCTATTTAAAAAATCAAAGTTACCCTTCAAATAACCTTGAAACTCTAAACCAAACGAACCAAATATATAACCATTAAACCCCGCTTGTAAAATGATGATACTTTTGTCTGAAACATTTTTCTCTCAAATGTTTCATTTTCAAGATATTCAAGTTTGCCAACTTAAATGGTGCACCCTGTATATATATATATATATATATACAGGATGTTAGTTAAACATGCGACAAAAATTCAAGTGGTTATTCCTTGGACTATTCTAAGGATATTTTATCCTTTGATGATTTTTGAAAAAACGCTTTGTTGCGAAGATATAGGGCGAAAAAAATTTTCAACAAATCCAATTTTGGTATTTTCCACATTATTAATGTAGGTGAAATAAAAGTATGGCGTACTACACTGGACGTATTAAGTAAAAGACATGTAAGAAAAAGGAGTTGTTTTTTCTTACCAACATCCCGTGATACTTCGGAGTGACTATTTTGTATGTTTTGTATGTTGTGTTTTTGTAGTTTCTATGTGTTGCATTTGTTAAGATTGATTGACGTTTGGCTAGTTGATGTGTAAACGGTTGTTAGTGAAGTCCTTTATCATGGCTCACTATACGGATGCCGAGATGGCTGACATGCATTTTATTTATGGAGTTGCTGATGGCAATGCATTAGAAGCTAGGCGACTGTACCGGGTGGCCAAATAAGAATGGACGCCGGCTGTATCTCAGAAACTACTTATCGTATAACTTTGGGAAAAAAATTCTAATAAGTAAATCGGACAAGAGAAATCGCTGGAAATTATTTTCAAGTTTGTAGGATGACCGCTAGGGGTCGCAATTGCTATGGTCAATCAGAAAATGAGATTTTTCTCAAAAATATGCCAAGTTAAAAGGTATTTTAAATAGTGGCATTGTAATCTTTGTAAAATTTTCAATCTTTTTCTTGTAATGCACTTTGCTCTATCTGTAAAAATAAAGTGGTGGGGGAAGGTTAAACTTTATTTTATTCAAATAAGGATAACTCCGGTTTGGGTTAACATAATTAAACGAACTAGGGCTCATTTAAAAGAGCTTTTCTTACTGAATAATCTGTAGTATATACTGTTCCTGAATTTATTTTACCGTGGTGGCTAGAGGGCGCTGTTTGACATCGTAACAGTTATTGCGCGTTTTCATAAAAATTTTAAATGGCAGGCTATGTCTCTTTTTACATAGTTAAATAGAGCACAAAATTTCCAAAAAATCAGCTCAAACCACAACTTTCTATCTTCTCTCTAACGGAAGATATTAAGAGAACAAGTAAAATTAGGCTGCCGCCTATATATAGGCCTATAATAGTCTAATTAAAAATTATATTAGTAGGCTATGACACAAAAACTATGTTCCTTGAGTATGTTTTAAACCGTAGTTTGAGTTACTCCAAGGTATTTCGCAATAGTTCTAGTACTTAGTTGAGGATTAAACTCTATGTGTATAAGCTAACACATTAATAATGTTCCCTTCGGTGCGACCTCTGCGTTGGCTAAGGTTACTAAGGTATACAGTTAGATGAACATTTCCAGTTGTTCGCAAAAGATGAATTACTCGTAGAGAAACTTTTTTATTGGGGTGCCGTCTATCAGGATATTGTTGCGCATATAATGTCGCAGCAACTGTAGCATTTGTCATTGATTCAAAATAAACCATGTCAAATGGCTTACCATGTCAAATAACTCTTCTTTTGTATAAATCATTTTGTAAGAAAAAACGAACAATAAACTACAATTCAGAATAAACAAGAAACAACACGAACAACAACAAGAAAAACTCGGACAATACAAACTTAATAAGACATGAAACGACTTTAACTAAATGATATTGACATGTAACTGAAACGTTTTAATATTTTGACCTACCTATTTATCTCTTTTTGTTTCATAGCCTACTAGTATAATTTTTTATTAGACTATTATAGGTCTAGGAGGCAGCCTAACTTTATTTGTTCTCTTAATATCTCCCGTTAGAGCGAAGATAGAAAGTTGCGGTTTGAGCTGATTTTTTGGAAATTTTGTGCTGTATTTAAATATGTAAAAAGAGATATAGCCTGCCATTTAAAATTTTTATGAAAACGCGCAATAACTGTTACGATGTCAAACAGCGCCCTCTAGCTACCACGGTAAAATAAGTTCAGAAACAGTATATACTGCAGATTATTCAGTAAGAAAAGCTCTTTTAAACGAGCCCTAGTTCGTTTAATTATGTTAACCCAAACCGGAGTTATCCTTATTTGAATAAAATAAAGTTTAACCTTCCTCCACCACTTTATTTTTAAAGATAGAGCAAAGTGCATTACAAGAAAAAGATTAAAAATTTTACAAAGATTACAATGCCACTATTTAAAATACCTCTTAACTGGGCATATTTTTGAGAAAAAATCCATTTTCTGATTGATCATAGCAATTGCGACCCCTAGCGGTCATCCTACGAACTTGAAAATAATTTCCAGCGATTTCTCTTGTCCGATTTACTTATTGGAATTTTTTTCCTAAAGTTATACGATAAGTAGTTTCTGAGATACAGCCGGCGTCCATTCTTATTTGGCCACCCGGTACATTGAACGATTTCCAACCACATTGCTCCCGATAGAAAAATCTTTCAAAGTATTCATCAACGTCTTCGAGAAACGGGAACATTGAAGCGAAGACGTAGACGTAGAAGAGAATGTGCTGGACATGATAGAAGAAGATCCAGGTACTTCTACAGGAAGAATTGCAAATGGAGGTCGAGGTCGACCTCACGTATGGCCTGCTCGATCCCCGGACTTAAACCCCCTGGATTATTTCCTATGGGGCCACCTAAAGTCATTACTTTATACTAGGCCAGTGAAGATGTGGACGATTTAAGAGATCGGATAATTGTTAGGTTTAACTCAATAAGAAACGACCCTGGTGTTTTTGAAAGAGTCTATGAGGAGAAGATTGGATGGTTGCATCCGAGCTGGAGGTAGCCATTTTGAACAATTCTTGTAGATTCAGAAATGTTACGTGTAATTTTTAGTAATATATTGTTATTTGTTGAAAATCTTTTTCGCCCTATATCTTCGCAACAAAGCACTTTTTCAAAAATCGTTAAAGGATAAAATATCCTTAGAATAGTCCAAGGAATAACCTCTTGAATTTTTGCTGCATGTTTAACTAACACCCTGTATATATATACCGGGTCATTCAGAACTTATCTCTAAAACTTTGAGGATATGTGCATCCTTAAATAAGAAATCGATATCACCAAAAGAATTTATAATAAAAGTCTTAGGATTTCCCGTAAACAATGTTTAATTATACCATTATAAAGGACTACGTAGATGGGCAACTGTACTTCAACGACATCTGATATACCACATTCCTAAGAATGTGGTATAATGAAAAAAAAAATAAACACGTTTTTGTACCTGGAACGCCTGGTTAAGACCGAGCGAATAGAGTTGGAGTGGGGATAATATCTCTATTGTCTATTCAGTCGTCAGTCGATCTGTGTCCTCTCTCAGTGCCGGTGTTTTATTTATCGTAGGAGTGTTAAACTGTAAAATTTTTAAAATGGCTCATGTGTACAGTAATGCTGAGTTAATGGACATGATTCTTATTCATGGTAAAGTTGGAATGGATGGTGGAAAGATGGTGGCCCGGGACGACCACAACGTATGCAGCAGCTGAAGAACAAATGTTGAATCTGGTCCGTGACAATACGCGAATAAGTACAAGTCAGATCGCTAGGCAGGTGCCTGGGGCATCCCAATCAACCATGTGTCGCTTACTACACGAAGCTCAGTTTTATCCGTATCATATCCAGTTTGTTCAAGCACTGTTACCAGTGGATTATCAATTACGAGACGAGTTAGGTTTTGTGAGTGGTTGTTGCAGCAAAATACTGAAAATCCTCAATTTACTTAATAATTTCCGTTTACAAGATCAGCAACCAGGAGGAACTTTCGGTTTAGTGCGGCAAAATTGGATAAGGCGTGCCCAAAAGTGTGTACAAGTCCAGGAATATTATTTCGAACAGCTTTTGTAACAAGGTATGTGCAAATTTTTTATAAATTTCATGTTTCTAATACCTAGTAATCAAGTAGCGCAATTCTTCAAAATTAGTGTAACAAAATTTTATTCATTTTAAAGACGCGTCACTTTGCTCACATCTATCTATCTTTAAGTTTATTTTAAAGTAAAAACGCTGCAAATCTTTCTTGCGCCGGGTGTTGGTATACTCTCAGAACTTCGGAAGTTTTTTTCGTGCTAGCCAGTTTTCATTGTCAGTCCCAAGATCACTCCATTATAGTGGATCAGTATCCAGCGGTGTGCAATTAAAAATGTTTAAATAGTTTTCAGAACCCGCCAAAAAATTTTTTTGCACAACCACATTTGTACATGTATGTTGAACATCCCCAAATTTTATTATGAATAAGTTCTGAATAACACTGTATATATATATATATACACAAGGTTCGTTCCTACATCCGAAATGGATACTGAAGGTACCTTGTCACATCATATATACGCTGTCACATCCGGTTTGCGGATGTGACAACGTTTTGCCTTATTTTTCACAAATATAGCTTATAGAACTCATCAGAAGCCTAAACTGAAATTTTCGTCTGGAGGTAAAAAAGTTACTTGTGTATCTACAAATTTGATTTTTAGTTCAACTGTAGACCGGTGGCGCTGGTATCGTTTTCAATCGTACAACTGACAATACCTTGCCACATCCGCCTATATATGATATTTCTTGCAGTATATAAGGCATGTTGTTACATCCAGATATTGGCAACGTCGCGTGCCAGATATTGGCAAATGCCTGTTCATTCAGATAAAGACGATTTCGTCCAAAATCATGTTAACTCCGTTCGAACTTGGTTCGGACGGAGTCCATTATTTTTTACTTTAGTTATGAATTTTGAGATTATTATAATTTGGATACATAACTTATATTATAACCATAATTTAAGTTACTACTATTGCCTTGATCAATTTTGATAAACATTCAGATATTTAGGTTTCTGCAGGTATATAAAAAATTAATGTGTTAGTATGAAAATATTTTTAGAACTTGTTAATTTTCCTAGATTTGTAAAACAGATAATTCAAGTAATCTAAAAAGTGTATTGCAGACTGACATCTTAATATTCTAAATAAAAATTGGCAATTGTCTTAAGATAATGAGTTACCTACGAGTTTAATTATTGCCTTAATACGTGTAAATAGTTAAATCGTTGAGTGACATTTTTTTAAATTTAAAATGACGGGTTAAAATAAGTATTCTTTGAGTATGATTTCAAAACTTTATTAACAATTGCTGAATAGGTACGTTGTTTAATATCTTGTTAGATTAATAACTATTATAACATTTTACATCTTTCTTTATATAGGAATTAAGCCAAAAAGTTAAAATTAATTAAATTAAGTTAATTCCTATATAATGAAAGATGTACACAGTTAAATAAGCCAATAAATAATATTAGAAATATATTATAAAAATATTATAACATTACTATAAATAAGTAGAACATAATATCTACAATTAATTAAATTTTATTAATACAAACACAAAAATATAAATATACAATAATACAAATAAAAAGGATTTGAATATGAACAATTATAAATATTTTTCTTTCGTCTGTGGAATGTGGTCATCAACTGTAAAATGATATTTGTTATTACACGTGTTTAGGTTTATTAACGCTTTAGAGCGAGCGAAGTTTATTAACGCGCTCTTAGTTACAATTAAGGAAAAATGTTGTAATTATTTATTGCTATCGCAATTATAATTATTTTCTTTTCAGTTATTTTTTAACTTGATAACTAAAATGTTCGTGCGGAACATGCCTTATATTTTATAGAAAATTATTTAACATTGACGTAGTATTCCATATAACACCAAAACATTTAATTGCACTCCACGCGCGTTTCGCTAACCAAGTTGGCATCATCTGGAGATGATTAAAATCATATTACATTTTAACTTGATCAAGTTTAAACTTGATTAGTGCGCTACTATACTACACTCGACGCGCGTTTCGCCAACCAAGTTGTCATCATCTGGAGATAATTAAAAATCATCAAGTTTTAACTTGCTCAAGTTTAAAATTGATGTATTTTAATTATCTCCAGATGATGCCAACTTCGTTGATGTAACGCGCGTCGAGGGCAGAATAGTGTTTTGGTATTATGTGGAAAACTACGTCAGTCTTATCTTTACACCAAAGGCTCCAACCCCCTTCAAGGAAACTATTTCTAAAGCATAGAGAAATATGAGAGGCGATTGTGTTTTATTTAGTTCCTTGTATGATATGGGTGGTATAAATTAATACTGATTTGCTTATTTTAGTACTATGTAGTAGGTAATAAATCCTGTTAATTTAAAAAATTATATTATATATTTAAACTCTATAGGTATCTGTTATATTGATTAAGTGTTTAACACTGTCATCTTCTATTTGTAACATTGATACAAAATTTAATTGTTAATCTGTTAATTTAATAAATTGAAATATATTGTTCGTGGCATAAAAGAGGATCGCTGCGCTGGTTAACTGAGAGACCATTTGTTTGGATTGAAAGCACCTTTTAAAAACAAACATAATATACGGTCAAGAACTAGTTGAGGCAACGAAAAATCCTGTACCTTTCTAATCGTTTTTAAGGCATTCTTACTATTTCTACTATAGTAAAAGGTTTAATTATAATGGTACTAAAAGTAAATTGCGTATAATACAAATCCTTATTTAAGTAAATAATCTAAAACTAATCATATAAATATAAACAAAATAAGCAATGATTACCGTTCTGAAATATATATACAATAATATTTTTACAATATGAGCAGGTACTAAATATTTAACTTTTACAATATGAGCAGGTACTAAAATTGTTTTAAAAATAAAATATGTAAAATATTATTTGTTTCTCAAAACGTTCAGTTCACTATATTACACTGGAGCATTTGATCAAGTAGGTAGTATTTAGGTAATCATATATTTTCATCAACAGTTGAAGGTTTGTATGTAGAAAAGAAACGGTTCGATTTATATTTCTTTTTTTTATAAATTGTTTTATTTTTTTAGCGGAAGAGAAAGTTTCTTGTCGATGAAAGAACCAAACTCATTTTTTATGGATCCAATTGTCTTATTAGTCTACCCTAAAAGTAATTTAACATAACTGTAAATGTTTCTGTTTTATTTTTTAAACTTACCCCTTTTTTATACATTCTTTTTTAGTATAGTCTTTATAATCTCAATTGAAACTGCATAAAAAATTCCGACAAACGACACACGTGCGTAAACAAAGAGGCCGTCGTCGAGGTGCAGGTGTTTCTTTTGTCGGAATATTTTTTACAGTCTCATTTGACATTACATAAACTATAACATATATGTTGTTGGCACGTTTATTTTCACCATCAAAATCTGTAAATAATAGGACTTATTAGCTAAGTATATGTAATATATACATATAATATAGTGCTATTAAGACAAACGAAACAAAATAATATTTTTTTCATGCAATACGTAATCACTTACCCTCATTATTTCCGTTGCATAACTCAACTACCAATTTTCCACTTGATACAGGTTTCATCTATTCTTATCTTGGCTCTTTCTACATATACAATAAGGACCACAAAGCAAGATACACGAATATAACAGAAAATCAACCAAATCGCTCAAGTCGCAAATACTGAACTGAATACTTTTTGCAATATGCAGATATATAAATAAACAGTAAATGTAATAAAATTACTAACGTTAGGGCTATATACCTTTGCACAATACTACATCCATTCCAGGTGGAGAATTACCAGGTATTTAAGGTCGTTCGTTAAACATTGTAATAAAGAATTAGCATAGTTTTCTACATTTTACAGCATTACCTATTTGGTTTATTACGAAATACAAATATATTGTTAGAAACTAACTACGTGCTTAAGCACTAATATCGGATACTTTTATTATGATGTACTTTGCTATTATATTATGGGATCTAGATTTTGCGACGCATTTGGTTAATATAAACAAACTAGTTTAACAAATCCAGGAGTATTAGATTTGAAAGAAAAAAGTTCAAATTTTATATTGTACAGATGTCTGCAGCATTGTTTATTGTTATGTATTGAAATACTTTCTACAAAAAATGATATTGTAACGTACGTAGGGCTTCCAAAATTAGTACAATTGTACTAGATTCAGTACATTTACTATTTTGATACTATTATTGGTAGGTTTGTGCTCCAATCACATCTTTAGAATAATTTTAATAAGAACCTCTAAAAGAGCAATTACCTACTATTTTTGTGCAGTAGAACACTTATTGAATATACGATTTTATACGATTGAAACCGTGCCATTTTTAGCAGAGAATGAGGCCAATAATGACTATACATCTTGTATACATATATACAAGGTGTTTTTGAACGACCGTCATTTAGCCGAATCTCGGAATCTAGTTGGTCGTGAAAATTTGAACAAGGGGCTTTAACAAATTTTAAATTCAATGAAAATATTTTGAACTGTAACTCAGTTCCGCTTCTACCGGAATCTCATACTAACTTTATTATTTGAAATACGAAATATATAATATATCTAAACCCTGTAATATAATAATTTGTTTTAATTGCCGGCGAGCAGGTGGCTCAGGGTTTAATGTCTCGATCGCTCAACCCAGAGGTCGTGGGTTGGCCTAGGATGGCAAGGATGTGAGCTTGGTGTTAGTGTGACAGATTAAAATCGGTTGATGCCCCCGACTAACGAAGTCGTCTAGGCGTCGTCTTGAGGCGCAAATGCGGGCCGCGAAATAATAATATGCCGCCCCTTCCCACGCACGTCTCCGAATTTTGGGCTAATCCTTGTGATTAAAATAGGGGTAGAGACATTATTATTATATTATTATTGTTATTATTATTATTAATTATACGCTCAGTTTTAGTTCAGTTTCACGAAAAGTGTTATGCAAAGTATGATATAAAATTTCACAGAAAGGTCAAAGCTTACTAGGTTCAATAAAATAAGCGAAAACCAAAATATTAATAACAACATCGCAAAAACTAAAAGAGTTATATAAGAGCATATCTAAAATACTTTGTACACAATTAACTGCTGCACCTAACTGATCTTATTATATTTAAAGGGTTTCCTATTTAAAGAAATGTGTTTCTAATATTAATATTGCTACAAATAGCAGAAACGTTAGTGTCAATAACAGGGAAACAAATTTTAAAGGAACAAGGGGCTTTAACAAATTTTAAATTCAATGAAAATATTTTGAACTGTAACTCAGTTCCGCTTCTACCGGAATCTCATACTAACTTTATTATTTGAAATACGAAATATATAATATATCTAAACCCTGTAATATAATAATTTGTTTTAATTGCCGGCGAGCAGGTGGCTCAGGGTTTAATGTCTCGATCGCTCAACCCAGAGGTCGTGGGTTGGCCTAGGATGGCAAGGATGTGAGCTTGGTGTTAGTGTGACAGATTAAAATCGGTTGATGCCCCCGACTAACGAAGTCGTCTAGGCGTCGTCTTGAGGCGCAAATGCGGGCCGCGAAATAATAATATGCCGCCCCTTCCCACGCACGTCTCCGAATTTTGGGCTAATCCTTGTGATTAAAATAGGGGTAGAGACATTATTATTATATTATTATTGTTATTATTATTATTAATTATACGCTCAGTTTTAGTTCAGTTTCACGAAAAGTGTTATGCAAAGTATGATATAAAATTTCACAGAAAGGTCAAAGCTTACTAGGTTCAATAAAATAAGCGAAAACCAAAATATTAATAACAACATCGCAAAAACTAAAAGAGTTATATAAGAGCATATCTAAAATACTTTGTACACAATTAACTGCTGCACCTAACTGATCTTATTATATTTAAAGGGTTTCCTATTTAAAGAAATGTGTTTCTAATATTAATATTGCTACAAATAGCAGAAACGTTAGTGTCAATAACAGGGAAATAACAGTTTCATTTACATATTTTGTGAAACCATTGTATAGTTTTTAAGGTTGACATTGTTTAAAAAAAAAATGAAAATTACGATTTTCTCAAAAACCATTGAGACAAAGTATACTGTTTTCTGCTGAATGTGCGCCTAAAATTTTATGTACAATTAAAAAATGTTATTATAAACAGGTTGTTCCATTTGAAATAAGACAGTATGAGCAAAGATTAGAAAGACCTAGATGTACAAAGCTTACGGGAAAAGTGCAAAGCCAAAGTGAGTGGACAACAAACTTCACTTCAACCAGATTAAACTCAACTATGAAAATGCTTAATTTTAATAGCTAGTAAATGATGTAGGTAACTATTCACCCTATGTATAGTTGTTTAATTTAAAGTTTGTTATAGAGTTTTAAAGTTTGTGATCTACGCATTTCAACGCTAAAATATATTACCATTGCAATAAACAACTAGGTATAGTATACATAAACTTTGGTGGTTGAGTTTCTAGTAGAACCAGAAGTGCGCCACGGTTGAAAATACTTTCAAAATATCTTTCAACCCCCAGAACAAATTTTCACGAATAAAGCCCAAGTAGATTCCGATTCCGAGATTCGGCTAACTGACGGTACAAGATAGTGAAGGTGCTCTGTAACATCCGAAGATTTGGCAACGTCGCTGGAGGTGACAACAACGTACCAGTCTCTACTCATATATAGATGTTGGAAGTGATAACGTATCCTTAGTGTGCACTATATATCGCAAAAAAATAAAGGGGAAATTGTTTCCCCTCGCTTGAGATTCTAATTCTGGAAGATCCCCTCGTCAAGAATATATCTAATATATATGGGTATATAAACGGGAAAACCCGGATGTGAGGACGTCTCTTGTGTCATACGGATGTGGTAACGAGCTCTCAAGCAATATATATATATATATATATATATATATATATATATATATATATATATATATGTATATATATATATATATATGTATATATATATATATATATATATATATATATATATATATATATATATATATACATGTATATATACAGAGTGAGTTTTATGTATGGAACGCCTCAATTATCTCGGAAACGGCTTTCCCGATTTTTATGAATTTTGGTTTATAAGGGTTTTGTAATATGGCCGATATTATTGTGGCATTTACATTGTTGTCAGATCTTTCGTTTTTCTGAAAATATACTGAAATTTGTTATTTCAAATGGATCACCCTATATATTTTTTTGTTTTTGAAATCTCTAAGAAATTTAGAATATTTTTCATGTAATGTTCCCTATACCTAATTGCCATAATTTCGGAGTTACAGCTACATTTGCAATATCTCCGCCGAAGTTAAAATATTACATCAGGGCGGCTATGTCTGCGACAAAAACAATTTTGACGTTTTAATAAACTATTATTGTTGGTGTTTATTGAAAGTTACAATGGACCGTTTATCTGAGAAAGAACGAATTGAGATTTTAATGATATTAGGATATGGTGATGTGCGTAGAAGTCAACAGGAAACGTGTAATATCTTTAATAATTTATATCCTAATAGAAATCCCATAACAAGATCTACTGTGAGTAAGTTGTTAAAAAAGTTTAACCAAACTGGAGCCATAAAAGATTTACCGAAATCAGGGCGTATAAAAACTGCAACAACTGAAGACAAATCTTTAGATGTTTGTGTTATGTTAGAAGAAGGTCCACACTTGAGTACTAGACAAATATCCAGGGAAGTTGATAATAATAATAATAATAATAATAATAATAATAATAATAATAATATTTATTTATAAATGTCTAAAATTCAACACAAAAGATACAGCTTTTAACTTATAAATAAATGTACTCAATAAGTGCTAAATGCACTTGTTTCGAGAAAACAGGTAAGAGACGAACATAATAATAATGACAAAATAAAAACTAATAAAAATCTACAAAACAGAATAGATAGATTATTCAACAAGATCAGTAAAATCTACAGAAGCCTTTTAGTAATCAGTGTGTAGAACTGTATATTGTCTATTGAACAGAGAATTGCAATTGAGTTATTTTTTTTTATTCTTTTCTTTTTTTTTAAAATAAGTGCGAGTACAAGTTTCGTCTACTCTCCAATATGAAAAATTTGACTTTCTTTTTAAAAAGATTCGCATTATGAATATTTTTTATTTCTATAGGAATGGAGTTGTAAATTTTAGGTCCTAGATATTCGATTGATCTCTGACCAATCGATTTTGTCATTAACGGTGTGACATAATGATGTTTTTGTCTAGTCCTATAAGGATGGTCTGGCAAATTTAAGCTATATCTAGCAAGATGGAATTTCATGCATATATTATAACAGTATAGCTGCCTTATGTCCAACAGTCGAGCTTCTTTATACAGCAAATCACTAGGATATTCGGAATCCCTGAATAATATTAGTTTTAAAAATCTACGTTGCAGAATTTCAAGTAATATTAAATGAGTTTTGTATGCACAGCCCCAAGCCAAAATTCCATAATTAAGGTGGCTTTCTACCAAAGCATGGTAGAGTATTTTCATTTGAGAAAAACCAAGCATGTTCTGTAAGTACTTGAATCTATATAATATTGTTTGTAATTTTTTGATCACATAACCTATATGTTTATCCCATCTCAAGTGCGTATCGATAGTAATACCCAGATATTTTATTTCCGTTTTAGGCGTAATGATGTTTTGATTCTGATGACAATTGACCGTGATCTCCTGAAAAAGTGGGAGACCATTTTTCTTGCAGGCAAACGGTAAGTAGTGTGTTTTATCGAAATTTATCGTTAATAGTTTGTGATCGAACCAATTTTTTATATTATTTAAATCTTTTTCAGCAAGAATTTTTACTTCTTCCCATGAGTTGGCTTCAAAGAAAACCGCAGTGTCGTCAGCGAAACCAATAATGTCTCCTCTATCCAAAGCTAAACCAAACAAATCGTTTACATAGATTGAAAACAATAATGGACCTAAAACTGTGCCTTGGAGTACTCCAAACTCAACAAGTAGATTATGACTAAGTGTATTATTTACTCTTACGCTCTGACGCCTATTTGAAATATAGCTTTGGAACAATTTTAAGTTACTACCTCTGATACCGATATTTTCCAAAGATTCCAACAGCATTTTATGGCTCACTGTATCAAATGCCTTTGATAAATCAATGAATGCGCACAGACAAGGTTTTTTTTCATCTAATGCTAATGAGATTTTTGATGTTAATGTTACTATTGCGTCCTGTGTTGATACGCCTTCTTTGAAGCCAAATTGTCTGGTTGATAATAAATTATATTTGTCAATATAAGAAGTTAATCTTTTTTTTATGATCTTTTCAAATACCTTGGATATATTTGATATAAGAGATATAGGCCTGTAATTTGCAGGGATATCTTTGTTACCTTTTTTATATATTGGAACTATTACCGAATTTTTAATAGCTGATGGCCAGTGCCCGTACTCCATACACTTGTTAAATATAAATACCAAGGGCTCTACGAGATATTCCGAAATTGTTTTCAAGGTTTCAGCTTTAATGTTATCCAATCCAGCAGACTTTTTATTTTTTAATTCATTAATTACATTCTTTACTTCATTAACGTCAGTTGGAATGAGAGCAAAAGAATTAGATGACACTTTTCTTCTTAGTTTATAATTTGGATTTTTCTTAATTTTCTTGGCTAAAGATGCACCTATATTTACAAAAAAATTGTTAAATTCATTTGAAATATCTGCAGCAGTAGTTAGTAGTTCACCATTCTCATTCATAAGGGTTTGTATATTGTGTGATTTATTTCTAGTTTTAGTAAGTTCTTGAACGACCTTCCACAATTGTTTAGAATCTGACTGATTTCTATATAATAGTGATCTATAGTAGTCAAATTTCGTTTTCTTTATTAAATTTGTCAATCTATTTTTATAATTTATATAGTTAGCTTTCAACCTTGAATCATTTGGATTTCTCTTTAATAACTTATACATATGATTTTTCCTATGAATTGATGTCACTAGTGCATTTGATATCCAAGGACTTTTCTTGGTGTATTTTCTTTTCAAATCTTTTATTGTAGTACATTTATCAACAACATCAACAACAGTATTAATAAATATATTTGTTGCAGAATCAATGTCTGGGTCAGTATAAACTGGTTCCCAAGAAACATCACGAAACTGTTGGCGTAACTTATTTTGATCGATAATTTTAACGGGATTTTTATTATATTGGTTCTGTTTTGCTTCTTTTAGAAATATTTGTAATATACATGAAAAGTGATCAGTAATATCTGACTCTATTACTAATGGCATCATAAGATCTAAATTTACAAGCTCCGATTTAACAAATATATGATCAATACAAAACCTTTGACTTCCTTGTACTCTTGTAGGTTTATTAATGGTAGAGAGATAACCAAATTCATTAAGGATGTTTGTATACTCAGTTACATATTCAGTATTTTGCAATAAATTAATATTTATGTCACCAATAAATATATTATACTTTTCTATATCAGAGTGGTTTGCTTCTAGGTAATTTTGAAGGTGTATATTAAAAACATTCGGACAGTGTTGCCAACTGGAGGGAAATTTCCCGTTTTGCGGGAATTTTCAATATAAAAGGGAAAAAGTTAGCTCAAAACGGGAATATTTTAAATCTAGTCTAAATTCCCGTGAATGTTACACGGGACATAACTTTATCTTTTTAATTTTTAGAATACTAAATGAGTATATCGTCTTTCACGCTGAGGCTGAGGTTAAGGCTCAGGCTGAGGCATTCTAACGCTGAGGCTGAAGAGAATATTTTCTTTTGTAACAGACATAAAATCAAAAAAGCGTAATCGCATAGGTGATGATAATTTAAACGCAATGTGTGTGCTCCGCAGCAGCTTTCAAAATAATAATGTAAACTGTACTAAATATGCAGTTACTTATGAGCATTTAAAACTATACAATTATAGAATGTATATGACTTTCAACCTTAGCAATAAAGAAAATTAAAACTTATATTACAGTGAACTTGACGTATTTTGTATGCATGTTTTTACATATTTCACATAATTTAGTTTGTACCTCGTTTTTTGTGTGCAATAGACAATTATGTATTTTTTTAAATATATGTTCCTGGTTTTTCTGTTTTTTTAATATCAGTAAATAGATTTTTAATATTTTTCAATAAAAAACAATTCTGTTAGCTGGAGGGAATTTTTTGATAAAAGTGGGAATTTTTCAAATAAGTGGAGGGAAAACGATTACTCAAAGGTTGGCAACACTGCATTCGGATCAGACCCTGGTGATCTGTAAAGAGCGGTTACAATAATGCTATTGTTATGATTTATCTTAATTTTAATTTTTAGTGCTTTTATATCGCCTATGGTTATAATGGAAGAGGAGTATTGCAAATTTGAATTAATATATGCAACGACACCATCGTTTTGATTTACCTCCCCATAGTTATAGCACATATCGTAACCGTCAATGTTATATATATTTAGGTCATTTATTTTCCATGTTTCCGTTAACACGATACAATCAAATCTCAATTCAAGACTTTCTAGAAATATTTTAAACTCATCAAGATTTTTGTTTAAACTACGTATGTTAGTATTTATTATCTTAAAATTTTCTAACTCATTGTTACTTTTTAATATTTCCCTTCCTTCACGGAAGTCTTTTAAACTAAAGGCTTCTATAGAATTAACAGTAAAATCTCTAATATACTGATTCATTGCAATTTAATCTTATTAATAGTATAATAAATACGAACAATAATAACAATATAATAATACAATATAAGAATACAATACAACAATATAATATAATAATAACAATATAATTACTTTTCCGTAATAGAGCAAGACCGAGTTTTTTTAGGAGATAATTTGCTTGAAATTTGTGCCGTGTACGGCGATTTATTTTTGTTTATATTTTTATTATTTTTGGTAGATCTAGGTTTTATTTCTTCTTGTGTTGGTTGTTCTTCT
The DNA here is from genome assembly GCA_963924545.1 of Pogonocherus hispidulus. Lineage (NCBI taxonomy): Eukaryota > Metazoa > Arthropoda > Insecta > Coleoptera > Cerambycidae > Pogonocherus > Pogonocherus hispidulus. Next base: position 35,759,383 of record OZ004695.1, read on the forward strand.
TTTTGCAGACCAAGCTCTTCTAACAACTTACTTTCTCTTAGCTGGGGATTGGGAGTTGAGGGAGCACTGTTGGTTAATGCAGTGGTTTGAGTTTCCAATGTTTCTGTGTCGTTTTGAACAACAAGGTCTTTTAATTTGTATATATCACCATTCACTATAAGGTTGCTTCCTTTAATATGTGCTTGGTTACCCCGTTCTCTAGCAAGTTTTAAGTGTTTGCTAAGAATCTTATTAGCTAGTTTGTCTTCAACACATCGATCGTGTGCAATAGAAATGTTCTTCCCCTGAAGCTTCTTGCAGTTATTTAATATTGCTAATTTTTTCTGATATGAAAGAAATTCAACTATGACGGGAGAATCTGCATCATTGGTATTTATTTTGTAAATGTCATTAATATCTGTATGCATGGTATCTACTTGTAGTTCATGGTTAAATACATTTAGTACTTCTTCTACTAAATTCTTTTTTTGTGAATTAATGCCAAAGATAATAACATTATTCTTCCTCACCTTCCTTTGTATTTGTAGTAATTGTTTCTGTAATTTTTGGTTATCCTCCTCCAATTTTTTTAACTTATGTTTGTAATTATTTATCGATTTATTTATTTCAAGCTTGAAATCCTCTAATTGTGAATTAAAATGATTTTTAATTTCCTTGGTTTTATCATCAAATTTTTTACTTAGATTCGTAAACAGACCATTCATATATTCCTTTTGGGCACTGCTGAAGTCGGACATTATTTTAACTTACAGCTGATATTTCTCAAACATCCATAATGAAAATTTTACATGCCAATAAATTCCATCCTTACAAAGTAAGATTGGTTCAAGAGTTGTCAGATGATGATTTCGATAGACGTGAAGAGTTTTCCGACACAATGATGGAAAAATGATACGATCAAAATAATCCAAATTTTTTAAATAATGTTATGTTTTCCGATGAGGCCACTTTTTGTATTGATGGAAACGTAAATCGGCATAATTGCAGATACTGGTCACGTAACAATCCTCGTTGGATGAGAGAATCCCACACCCAATTTCCACGAAAGATTAATGTATGGGCTGGAACAATAGGCGACAAAATAATTGGTCCTTTTTTCATTGAAGGAAACTTAAATGGTCCGGCGTATTTAAATTTATTACAGAATAATATTACACCTGAGTTGGCTCGGTTATTTCCAAATCTAAGTAAGTATTCTCAATTGCCTGTTAATTTAGAAATTTTATTATTTGAAACTTTCAGACAATAACAATGTCCCAAATAACAATATTTGGGTGCAACAAGATGGAGCTCCACCTCACTATGCGCGTGACATGAGGCAATACCTAAACGATGTGTTTCCCAGAAGATGGATTGGAAGGCGTGGTTTTATCGAATGGCCCCCGCGATCACCCGACATGAATCCTTTAGTCTATTTCCTGTGGGGTCACTTAAAAAATATTGTTTATAAAACCAAACCTGCCAATATTCAGGAATTAAAAGATAGGATTACCACAGAGATAAGAAGAATTGAGCAGTCAGGAATGTTACAAAATGTACTGCAAAGTTTTAAACATCGCATGGCTTCTTGTATGGAAGTAAACGGACAACATTTTGAGCATCAGCTGTAACCGCCTTTACTTTATGTTTTCAAAAGGTCCTATGGGATTTCTATTAGGATATAAATTATTAAAGATATTACACGTTTCCTGTTGACTTCTACGCACATCACCATATCCTAATATCATTAAAATCTCAATTCGTTCTTTCTCAGATAAACGGTCCATTGTAACTTTCAATAAACACCAACAATAATAGTTTATTAAAACGTCAAAATTGTTTTTGTCGCAGACATAGCCGCCCTGATGTAATATTTTAACTTCGGCGGAGATATTGCAAATGTAGCTGTAACTCCGAAATTATGGCAATTAGGTATAGAGAACATTACATGAAAAATATTCTAAATTTCTTAGAGATTTCAAAAACAAAAAAATATATAGGGTGATCCATTTGAAATAACAAATTTCAGTATATTTCCGGAAAAACGAAAGATCTGACAACAATGTAAATGCCACAATAATATCGGCCATATTACAAAACCCTTATAAACCAAAATTCATAAAAATCGGGCAAGCCGTTTCCGAGATAATTGAGGCATTCCATACATAAAACTCACTCTGTATATATATATATATATATATATATATATATATATATATATATATATATATATATATATATATATATATATATATATATATATATATATATATATATATTTATTACGCCGCTGATACACACCACAACAGTTGCAAAAAAAAGTTCCAAAAGACTAAATTTACTAGGCATCCCAACAACAGAGAATGCGAACTTAAAGGTCACCCCACCAAAAGTAACTAGGATTGACCAGGCTGCTAAACACGTAGAAAACGTGTAGAAAATGGGACGAAAATACCCCTACGCATTGGAGAAAGGCCAGGGGCGACCTCCGGTCGCCCGCGGGGATCGCTCCGCGATCCCCTCTCGGAGGAAATAGCTTTGAAACTTTATGGATTCGGCGACGGAATTTAGAGCGAGACAGAATCGATGCATTTTAATATATATGGATTAGTGACATTATTATACTGATCATTTGACAGGAAATTACAAAAACTCTTAAGAACTCTACATTTAGAATTTACGTTTTAAGGTATCATCCAAAGATGCCGTAAAACCAGGTACATTAAAATCACAGACAATAACAATATTGTCAAAGTTATATACATATTGCTCGATTGATCAATGAACACTTCCAGTGTATAAGCAGCGGTGTTCGGAGGAATATATAACACAAATATAAAAAGTGTACATTGACGGAAGCCGCACTTAATGCCGACAATGTCAATCGCGGGAAAACTTACTCTAAATTCAGACAGGTCGATAGTACTGGCAGAGAAATTGGTTCTACTTGCAATCAGGCCTCCCCCTCCCCATGACAGGCCCGTTGATTCAAAATTTCTGTCACATCTGGCGACATTAAAACTGCCGAGGAAGAGTTCGGAACTAGACACACCACTAGATAGCCATGTTTCAGTTAAGCAAATGAAGTCAGACAAATCAACACTGGAGCTGCGATAGAATTGACTCAACTTGGTATTTAAGCCCCGCACATTCTGGTATCTGAAAGTTAAATTAATAGCACTGCTGGACTGTTTTAGTTTAAAGCCGTAATTCTTGAAACACCACGAACATACTGTATCTTCAAATTATCTTCCGACTATCCTGTCGCTGCTTCAGTTCCGCTTTCACGCGTTTAAGATAGTCCAATTGTCTAAGCGTTCTATCGAAAGAGATGGATATCTGATGAAGCCCGTTATTATTTATTATATTTAGCAAATTCCGGACGGTGGCGTGGGCCAGCTTCTCCATTTTAAGTTTAACACAAATTGGACGAGTTCACCCATTGAAAGGATTAAACTTTCCGAGGCGCAAGATCTTCAACTCAGCTGGAAGCCCCATACCAGGCTGAATTATGGTTAACAAATTGGAAACCTTAGATTTTTCGTTATCAAGTCTAGAGACCCTATCAAGACTAGAATCTTGCTCAGGAACTCCAAATATAATGATATTAGGCTTTCTAGACTGCCTCTCCTCGAACTCCAGCATGAAATCCTCGAAGTGAAATTTGGAGTTGTTGTTTAGCGCGTTAGATTTCAGTTTACATAGCTCTGCCTGGAGACTCAAAATAACAGCCTTAAGGTCATTGATATCACTCCCCCATGTACTGCAGTAATTGCAATTCCAGCTTAGGCCCTTTTTCTTCTCGTTAATTTTCCTAACCTCAGAAGGGCTCCATCCGGCAAAGGAACCCTTGAATGACTTCTTACAGATACTACAGAGTATTGCAAGATGTCTTTCGCCTGTACTATTGCAGCACACACAAATCACGCTAGACATATTGAAGGCACTTTGGTACGCTACTGGTAGGATAGGCAGACACGATCATACAACTACACAGATATGCCATAGCGCATGGGGGCGTGGTCTATCGATTGATCGTGACGTCAGTTCTGAGCAAAAACAATTGATAAACACGAAAATAATTACATCACTGCCCTTAAGGTATTTGAATTTTCGCATCGCATCACCATTTTTCCATCACGAAAAACGTCATGCGCAGAACAAACGAAAGTTATGAGCATATCAGTGTAGTTGTATCATGGACACGATGATAGGCACAACTGTCCACTAGCACTGATCGTGAATGAATGTTATATAGCAAAGTCCCATTATTTTTACTAGCTCTACATGTTCCCGAAATTTTTCAGCATTAAAATAGGACACCCTGTATAACCAAGTTAAATTCTGAATGTTTTTAGATTCATTGCTCTGCTGTGAAAATATTTATTTATTTCTTTATTTTTGCAGGAACTAATATAATAACATTTTGAATTTCACTTGACATCATTTGACTGTCATTACATTACTTTTTCTGTCAATACGATATCTTTTACAACGGCAGTGGCAATGGTTACGTTGCCCAGTAAGCACAACTCGTTATAGAATATTGCCATAGCCAAAACGCGTTATGGTTGATCATCGAAAGGACCACAATACGAATTCGGGTTCTGTCTCTTTTATGTAGTATAGCACCAAGGATTGTTAACTGTTTACAGGATTGCTCGATCGCTCAATTTTGTCATCCGCCTTTGTGACGTCATCGAAGATATATGTAATCGAATTGTCAAAATATACCTATTTTGTGTTTGTTATATTTCACATTTACAAGAGAATTTTCGTATTTGAATGATTATTAATATTATTATTTATTAAAGTTTGTAATAACAGTATAAAGTGTACCTATTTCTACAAGTTCGAGATCTTTGGATCTTTGATGACGTCACAATTATGGATTACATTGTAGTATAGGGATCGAGCAATCCTGTAAACAGTTAACAATCCTTGGTATAGCACAACGCATTGTTGGCGTTTTATCAGTAACCATAAAACGAATTTTGTTTTGTATATAACAGACCACGTTGTGACAATTTTTTCGCTGAAGGACCATGTGGCTGAAGACAGAATCAGAATCAGAAACGAGAAATTAAATTTTACAGTCGATCAGATAAGTAGTGCATGAAAATGTATAAAAACTAAAAAAAAATGGGATATTAATTTAAATACTCAAACACGCAACATTTTTTTACACATTTTTATCAACAAAGACTACAAAGAGGAACACAGAAGGTCATTACATAATATATTATTAATCGTATATATAAATACGATTAAAGAGAATAAATAAACCCAAATCTGCCAAAAATTGACAAGAGTTTTGTACTATTCTACTAGAAAATAGTAGAAGACATGAGAGATATATATTTCAAAAACGAAAATATTCTGGGGATAACTGGGGCAAACGGTCCTTAGAAAATGTAAAACAATCGCCAAAAATAGCCAAGAGTTTTGTACACGTTCATATTCTGCCAGATAATAGTATAACATTTGAGAAATATAATATATTAGAGAAACGAAAATATTGCGGGGGTAAGTGAGGCAAATAGAGATTCAAAAATTTTAAAAATTCGCCAAAAATTGTCAAGAGTTTGGTACACCTTCATATTCTGCTAGATAATACTATAGGATATGAGACATATTATATATTACAGAAACGCAAATATTGCGGGGGTTAGTGGGGCAAATATAGGTTCGAAAATTTAAAAAATTCGCCAAAAATTGTCAAGAGTTTGGTACACCTTCATATTCTGCCAGATAATACTATAGGATATGAGAAATATGATATATTACAGAAACGCAAATATTCTGGGGGTAAGTGGGGCAAATAGAGATTCGAAAATTTAAAAAATTCGCCAAAAATTGTCAAGAGTTTGGTACACCTTCATATTCTGTCAGATAATAGTATAGGATATGAGAAATATCATATATTACAGAAACGGAAATATTCCGGGGGTAAGTGGGGCAAATATAGGTTCGAAAACTTAAAAAATTCACCAAAAATTGTCAAGAGTTTGGTACACCTTCATCTTCTGCCAGATAGTAGTATAGGAAATGAGAAATATCATATATTACAGAAACGCAAATATTGCGGGGGCAAGTGGGGCAAATAAAGATTCGAAAATTTAAAAAATTCGCCAAAAATTGTCAAGAGTTTGGTACAACTTCATCTTTTGCCAGATAATAGTAAAAGATATGAGAAATATCATATATTACAGAAACGCAAATATTCCGGGGGTAAGTGGGGCAAATAGAGATTCGAAAATTTAAAAAATTCGCCAAAAATTGTCAAGAGTTTGGTACACCTTCATATTCTGCCAGAAAATAGTATAGGATATGAGAAATATTATATATTACAGAAACACAAATATTGCGGGGGTAAGTGAGGCAAATAGAGATTCGAAAATTTAAAAAATTCGCGAAAAATTTTCAAGAGTTTGGTACACCTTCATATTCTGCCAGAAAATAGTATAGGATATGAGAAACATTATATATTACAGAAACGCAAATATTGCGGGGGTAAGTGGGGCAAATAGAGATTCGAAAATTTTAAAAATTCGCCAAAAATTGTCAAGAGTTTGGTACACCTTCATATTCTGCCAGAAAATAGTATAGGATATGAGAAATATTATATATTACAGAAACGCAAATATTGCGGGGGTAAGTGGGGCAAATAGAGATTCGAAAATTTAAAAAATTCGCCAAAAATTGTCAAGAGTTTGGTACACCTTCATATTTTGCCAGAAAGTAGTATAGGATATGAGAAATATCATATATTACAGAAACACAAATATTCCGGGGGTAAGTGCGGCAAATAGTGATTCGAAAATTTAAAAAATTCGCCAAAAATTGTCAAGAGTTTGGTACACCTTCATATTCTGCCAGAAAATAGTATAGGATATGATAAATATTATATATTACAGAAACGCAAATATTGCGGGGGTAAGTGAGATTCGAAAATTTAAAAAATTCGCCAAAAATTGTCAAGAGTTTTGTACACCTTCATATTCTGCCAGAAAATAGTATAGGATATGAGAAATATCATATATTACAGAACCGCAAATATTCCCGGGGTAAGTGGGGCAAATAGAGATTCGAAAATTTAATAAATTCGCCAAAAATTGTCAAGGGTTTGGTACACCTTCATATTCTGCCAGAAAGTAGTATAGGATATGAGAAATATCATATATTACAGAAACGCAAATATTGCGGGGATAAGTGAGGCAAATAGAGATTCGAAAATTAAAAAAATTCGCCAAAAGTTGTCAAGAGTTTGGTACACCTTCATATTTTGCCAGAAAGTAGTATAGGATATGAGAAATATCATATATTACAGAAACACAAATATTCCGGGGGTAAGTGCGGCAAATAGAGATTCGAAAATTTAAAAAATTCGCCAAAAATTGTCAAGAGTTTGGTACACCTTCATATTCTGCCAGAAAATAGTATAGGATATGAGAAATATTATATATTACAGAAACGTAAATATTGCGGGGGTAAGTGAGATTCGAAAATTTAAAAAATTCGCCAAAAATTGTCAAGAGTTTGGTACACCTTCATATTCTGCCAGAAAATAGTATAGGATATGAGAAATATCATATATTACAGAACCGCAAATATTCCCGGGGTAAGTGGGGCAAATAGAGATTCGAAAATTTAATAAATTCGCCAAAAATTGTCAAGAGTTTGGTACACCTTCATATTCTGCCAGAAAGTAGTAAAGGATATGAGAAATATCATATATTACAGAAACGCAAATATTCCGGGGGTAAGTGGGGCAAACAGAGAATCGAAAATTTAAAAAATTCGCCAAAAATTGTGAAGAGTTTGGTACACCTTCATATTTTGCCAGAAAGTAGTATAGGATATAAGAAATATCATATATTACAGAAACACAAATATTCCGGGGGTAAGTGCGGCAAATAAAGATTCGAAAATTTAAAAAATTCGCCAAAAATTGTCAAGAGTTTGGTACACCTTCATATTCTGCCAGAAAATAGTATAGGATATGAGAAATATTATATATTACAGAAACGCAAATATTGCGGGGGTAAGTGAGATTCGAAAATTTAAAAAATTCGCCAAAAATTGTCAAGAGTTTGGTACACCTTCATATTCTGCCAGAAAATAGTATAGGATATGAGAAATATCATATATTACAGAACCGCAAATATTCCCGGGGTAAGTGGGGCAAATAGAGATTCGAAAATTTAATAAATTCGCCAAAAATTGTCAAGAGTTTGGTACACCTTCATATTCTGCCAGAAAGTAGTAAAGGATATGAGAAATATCATATATTACAGAAACGCAAATATTCCGGGGGTAAGTGGGGCTAATAGAGATTCGAAAATTTAAAAAATTTGCCAAAAATTGTGAAGAGTTTGGTACACCTTCATATTTTGCCAGAAAGTAGTATAGGATATAAGAAATATCATATATTACAGAAACACAAATATTCCGGGGGTAAGTGCGGCAAATAAAGATTCGAAAATTTAAAAAATTCGCCAAAAATTGTCAAGAGTTTGGTACACCTTCATATTCTGCCAGAAAATAGTATAGGATATGAGAAATATCATATATTACAGAACCGCAAATATTCCCGGGGTAAGTGGGGCAAATAGAGATTCGAAAATTAAAAAAATTCGCCAAAAGTTGTCAAGAGTTTGGTACACCTTCATATTCTGCCAGATAATAGTAAAGGATATGAGAAATATCATATATTACAGAAACGTAAATATTCCGGGGGTAAGTGGGGCAAATAGAGATTCGAAAATTTAAAAAATTCGCCAAAAATTGCCAAGAGTTTGGTGCACCTTCATATTCTGCCAGATAATAGTAAAGGATATGAGAAATATCATATTTTACAGAAACGCAAATATTGCGGGGATAAGTGAGGCAAATAGAGATTCGAAAATTTAAAAAATTCGCCAAAAATTGTCAAGAGTTTGGTACACCTTCATCTTCTGCCAGATAATAGTAAAGAATATGAGATATATCATATATTACAAAACGCAAATATTCCGGGGGTAAGTGGGGCAAATAGAGATTCGAAAATTTAAAAAATTCGCCAAAAATTGTCGAGTTTGGTACACCTTCATATTCTGCCAGATAATAGTAAAGGATATGAGAAATATCATATATTACAGAAACGCAAATATTGCGGGGTTAAATGGGCCAAAAGTCACTTGGAAAATTAAAAAAAATCATCAAAAATAGCCAAGAGTTAAGTACACTTTCATATTCTGCAAGATAGCAGTAGACATGAGAAATATAATATACCGGGTGTCCAATTTAAAATTGTGTACAGGGTATTCCTCTATATACGTATATATACGTATATTTTGACCCCTACCTATAGGAGTTATTAAGAAAGTTAGGAAAAAAGTTTAAATACAAAAGTTGTTTGGTTTTTCACATATTATCTTTTGGCCAGGTCGAAAAAAAATTTATTGTCGTAAATTTGAGGAAACCAATTGAACATAATATTTTTAAATGGGACACCCTGTATAATTTTACACGCTTGTGTAAACATTTTTTTCCTGATTTCAAAAATATATATTTTTTTGACATTTGCACTGACAGTTTTCGAAAACTTTAATATTTAATTAATGCAATAAATCATAAAAAAAATATTAAAAAATGAAAATATTAGAAAATGTTTAAATAACTAAGGGGGTTACATCGAAAATCATTAAATATTTGTTATTACTATTGGTTTCTACTGATAAATATTTTTTATCAGTAGGCGGATCCCATCAGTTTCTTACTTACAACATTTTTCAAACTTACTGTATTGTACTTATTTCTTATTATATTATCCATTAAAATAAAGTTTTTATTATTATTTGCAGTTATAACTTGATCAAGTATCAAGCAAGTAAAAATCTTTCTCCTAATGGGTATAATAAGTAGCCTGTTTATAAGAACTTAAATGAAAGTACTGTTTGCTCCATTTACCCATAAAATATTTTCGTTTCTGAAATATATTATACATTTTATGTATTCTACTATGAAAAACTTTTAGCTAATTCTGGCGAATTTTTTTAATTTTCGAATCTCTATTTGCCCCACTTACCCCCGGAATATTTGCGTTTCTGTAATATACGATATTTCTCATATCCTTTACTATTATCTGGCAGAATATGAAGGTGTACCAAACTCTTGACAATTTTTGGCGAATTTTTTAAATTTTCGAATCTCTATTTGCCCCACTTACCCCCGGAATATTTGCGTTTCTGTAATATATGATATTTCTCATATCCTATGATACTTTCTGGCAGAATATGAAGGTGTACCAAACCCTTGACAATTTTTGGCGAATTTTTTAAGTTTTCGAATCTCTATTTGCTTCACTTACCCCCGCAATATTTGCGTTTTTGTAATATATAATATTTCTCATATCCTATACTCTTTTCTGGCAGAATATGAAGGTGTACCAAACTCTTGACAATTTTTGGCGAATTTTTTTAATTTTCCAATCTCTATTTGCCACACTTACCCCCGGAATATTTGCGTTTCTGTAATATATGATATTTCTCATAACCTTTACCTGGCAGAATATGAAGGTGTACCAAACTCTTGACAACTTTTGGCGAATTTTTTAAATTTTCGAATCTCTATTTGCCTCACTTACCCCCGCAATATTTGCGTTTCTGTAATATATGATATTTCTCATATCCTATACTACTTTCTGGCAGAATATGAAGGTGTACCAAACTCTTGACAATTTTTGGCGAATTTTTTAAATTTGCGAATCTCTGTTTGCCGCACTTACCCCCGGAATATTTGCATTTTTGTAATATATGATATTTCTCATATCCTTTACTATTATCTGGCAGAAGATGAAGGTGTACCAAACTCTTGACAATTTTTGGCGAATTTTATAAATTTTCGAATCTCTATTTGCCTCACTTACCCCCGCAATATTTGTGTTTCTGTAATATATAATATTTCTCATATCCTATACTATTTTCTGGGAGAATATGAAGGTGTACCAAACTCTTGACAATTTTTGGCGAATTTTTTAAATTTTCGAATCTCTATTTGCCCCACTTATCCCCGGAATATTTGCGTTTCTGTAATATGTGATATTTCTCATATACTTTACTATTATCTGGCAGAAGATGAAGGTGTACCAAACTGTTGACAATTTTTGGCGAATTTTTTAAATTTTCGAATACGAATACAATTTGCCTCACTTACCCCCGCAATATTTGTGTTTCTGTAATATATAATATTTCTCATATCCTATACTATTTTCTGGGACAATATGAAGGTGTACCAAACTCTTGACAATTTTTGGCGAATTTTTTAAATTTTCGAATCTCTATTTGCCCCACTTACCCCCGGAATATTGACGTTTCTGTAATATATGATATTTCTCATATCCTTTACTATTATCTGGCTGATGTCACAATAAACTTCGATATAAGCTAGGGATGTTCAATTCCACTAGCTTAAGTTCATTGACATTAGCTCCGGTAGCTCAGGGAGATTTATGATACTAGGGTGTAGTATTCGTAGGACTGCTTTGAATGTTGACAAGTTATTTGGGCACCAGGATAATTTTTAGATATAAGATAAAAGAAAACTATATAAAAGTTAGTTGAATACACTATAATCAAATAAGCAAATTGAATTGAAATTACAATTGAATAATAAACTGACTATTTAACAATAATTCAAAAATGATTTAATATTGACTACAAAATGAAAAAAAAGGTGACAAATGAAATTTTAAAATTGGCTAACTTTAAAAATTAAAATAATAATAAAATAATAATTTTACGAGGTTCGGGGTTACTCTGACAATCTCGTTCCTTCTTTATGAGGTCAGTACTCTCACTCTTAACCTGTGCTGATGATTGGATCCAGGTGGACTTGCCGTGGCAAAGTGGGGAAGCTAGAGCTCTAGTCCAGATGACGGTCACGTGCTGGCTAAGTCCAATCCTCTTATCTAGGGATCTGCAGGTGGTAAGCGTCCAGAGTTCTTCAGCAGGTTATAGATATTGCAGTCAGGTTACAGCAGCCTCGTCTCAGAAGAGTACATACAAAGAATTGTTTGTGTTAAGAGTGCCCCAAAATTTACAAATATATAGATGAACGTTGACGGCTAGTGTAGCCAAGATTAAAAATTATAAATAAGTTCCTGAAGGGAATGTACCAGCAAATCTGGTTTGGTAAAATCCTCTGTAAATTCTCACAGGGAAAGTAATTAACAAAGGAAAACAAAGCCTGGAAGGTGTCAACCTTTAGTGACCCTATCCAGAATGAAGCAAATAAAATTACCCAAAAAATTGCATTCAAAATAACTTATTACAGTTCAGCCACTCGACAATTTCTTAATAAAAACTCTAATCGTTAATATTTAAACATACTATAGTTCAGAAGGAACAAAAATAAATTAAATAAAAACCCTCTATTATCTGACCCAAAATTCCAAAAACAACGGTTTCATAACCGGTTAAACAAGGAAATATTACCACTCTTATTAGGTAAAAGAGAAAAATTATTTCATTAATATTTCAAAGACAGAGTGACAAGTTATAAAAGTTATTATTGATTTATTGTACAAATTTGTTACCAAAGAACAGTAATCAATGAATTTACAAATATTAGGAAACTGTTCCAGTCTTCTAATCGGCGTTCATGTGAATTATTAAAATCTCTACAAAGTAACAAATTACTTAACCTAGTGCAGAAATTACGATATTAGCGATTTTCTATAGCTCCCAATCATATATTATAACTATAAGATAAGAGAAGATAAGATAAAGATAAGATAAATGAACTTAATTTCCAAAGGGCACAACACGTGGTGGAATATTCGAAATCCGATTCAGACAAAATGGAGGCAAGAAAAATCAAATTTATTGGTTTCAAAAACCTATATTTTCTATAATCTCCTGACTCGAGCACAGCTTCACAAATTTATGATATAATATTGAAACAGTATTCTAATATTCTGAATCGTATTCCTGATCACCATATAGGGCGACAAAAAAAATCTCACTGACCACGCCTAAATAATTTACCTAAAATCCAGGTAAATCCTGATTATATATGAAATATAATTACTTAATAATAACAACAAATCGCTATGATCGTATTTCTGTACTAATAATGATCTCAAACAATAATGAAAGTGAATAAATTATATATATCAAATAGGAAAAATAACTCACATCTGCACTCTCGAAGACGGGAACTGTCTATCTGTTCATTCCTAAATCACACCGGTGAGTCTGTTGGATTTTGGAGGGGCTACCGTTTATAGCCAATCAGCACCTTCCAGCGCGTTATTTCAAAAATCAAGAACTTAAGCCACAACAATTAGGTTGGATGTTTTACGGGGTGCATAATAGTCAACCTCATGGAACGACTTAAAAAGTACGTTACATATCCCCCCTTCCCCGGTAATAAAAATTGATAACTCTAGGAGTTATAATTTTTTATATAGGCAAATTTTAAGAAAGGAACTTGAAATTTATACCTTCCGAGACATCGGTCTGACGCCTCAGCAGCAATATAGCTGTTGCCAGTACTAAAATGGGTTGAAAAAAAAATCCCCAAGAAAAAAATAGATAGAGGACTTAATACACATGGCTAGTAGTGCGTCCTGAAACTACAGCAGTTGTGAAAAGAGACAGGCACTAAAATGCTTGACAACAGGTTGCCTAATCCACTGTTGTACTTGCAAACAACAAAAATATGGAGCTAAAAATACTGGACCTACAACGTGCTCCCAGTTGTGGTACTTGCAATTAAGATACTATTAGCTTTATACAAGGTTACCAGTTATAACTGTCCATGGACTATATAGAAGAAAGAATTAAAAGATAGAGCCATACTCTGAGTTAGACCCGAAAAGTAAAGAACGATAACCACCCTTCAAGTGAACCTCACTAATTAATATGCTAAGAAGTTCTCAGCCAAATTTATAAAACTAGCAATTACACAAGTAGGAGGCAGATATGCCTGAACCCACGAATCTAAAAGAAGCCTACTACTACTAATCTAGTCCTATGGTAAACCTTAAATTTTACTAAATATTTAATGACTCATATTAAAGTAACTCATAATAGATACACGAATAATAGATAACGACTCGACTAGGAAATATTGAATTCACACTCTGAATTTAAGATAATGTTCACCAATGTAATTAAACATAAGATAAACAATCCTAGAGAGATAACAAACAAAGATAAAGAGAAACAGATAAGCAAATAACATAAGATCGACAATCACATCACAGACCTACTCTGTATATGACTGAGGGACTTATGAACATAGTCAACTATCAGATTTGCATAATCGCACCGGTAGACCTACTCTTGGGATACGAGAATTTTAATCTAATTGTCGAACACAGAAGGTTAACATAAACCAGGAAAAAGGACAGCACACAAGAAGAATTGTGACGATGTTGTTGTCAAATTTAATGGATACTGGGTGAGCAAAATAACTAACTCACGACAATGTATTGATTATTTAGTTAAGATAACCAAAAATCCGATAAAAAAAATATTTTGAGGGTTAAGATAATACGATAATAAAGATAAGATATACCCAAAAAAATATGTACTAAATAATACAATTACACTATATCTCAATCCATTGCTCTGGCGCTTACCCAGTCCATTAAATACCTACTTAAAGTAAAGTAAAGTAACGTAACCCACCCATTTAACATCCCGAGTGTCTTAGATCAAAGAAAAGAAGAGAAGACAATACAGGAAAGGTGGCGACACTCACCTAATTTTTTAATAAAATTAGGCCAAAATTTTAAGATACATACATAACAATACGATACGGCAATATTTTACAAGATACTAAATCACTAGTCGGCGTCGTCGTCTGAATCTAATGAGTTTTCATCCTGAGATTCGTCAGAATCCAAATTACTATAATCTGGTTTCAGGTCCTTTATGTGGTAGTTACCAATGTCTTTACCATCCGTGTCCTTTAGGTTATATAATAATTTGGAAATTACTCTATTTACAATACACGGAATATATTTAGGTCCTAATTTAGCTGCATAATCATTAGGTTTCCTAGATAAAGAATAAGTTTTCTTCCACACACGATCACCCACGTGAAATTGCAGATCTCTTTTCCTCAGGTTAAAGTGGTTAGCATTACGAAGGTAGGCATCATGCAATTTTTTCCTAATATCGATATATAACTCAGGTAAAGCTTGTAAATCCTCAATTAATTGATTTTTTCGGCTAATCTCCATTATATTATTTATATTATCCGCGATTTTACCATAATAATCACCTGATAAAGGAATATTTCGAGCAAAATTCAAAAACGCTGGAGAATAACCAGTGACATCGTGTTTAGCTAGTCTAATAGCCTGGGCTACCCGGTAAATGGACATGTCCCAAGTTTGATGGTTCCCATGAATATAAGAGCGGATTGCAGTGACAATAACTTTATTAATACGTTCAGTATGATTGATTCGTGCATGATACTTCGCTGTTAACCACCTTGTAACCTTATACTTTTCTAGAAAGTTCCTCATTTCCTTACTAACAAAATAAGTGGCATTATCCGTGAGACAAATCTGAGGGACACCATAAATTAAGAAAACTTGGTTTTCTAAAAACTTTATTATACCTTTTGACGTGACTTTAGACATAGGATGGACTAAGATATATTTGGTAAACCAATCGACCACCACCAGAAGATACTGATTACCCTGTTTAGATTTAGGGTAAGGTCCTAGAAAATCGGCTGATGTTAATTGGAAAGGGAAATTAATATTCTTATAAGAGCCCATTAACCCGGCTTGAGGTAAATTTGAGCTTTTACTAGCTACACAGACGGGACATTTTTTTTACATATATATATATATATATATATATATACTGACTTACGCAGACCAGGCCAATAATATAATTCACTAATTCGAGATAAAGTTTTCGAAACATCAAAATGTCCGGCTGTGTCATTATCATGATACAATTTAAATATCTCCCCCCGATTAGCAGTCGGTACTACAATTTTCCAATCTACTAAATTACTTACAATAGGAGTCGTAGAGGAAACATGCTTATACAGGATGTTATTCTCAACCCGATAAGAAGGATATAATTCAGGATTCGATGGCACCTTTTCCAACATTCTGCGATACCACTTATCCAAAATAAAGGTAGACACATCGAGAACAGCTGTTTCTGGCATACTTCTAGAAAGAGCATCCGCAACAATATTAAGGGAACCTTTCCTATGACGGATCTCAAAATCATACTGGGATAATCTAATAGCCCATCGAGCCAAGCGACCGGTGGGATTAGAGAGATTGTGGAGCCAAATCAGTGAAGAATGATCGGTTTCCACGATCAAGTGAGTTCCTTCAGTATATTTTCTCCACTCCTCTGTGGCCAAAATCACACTGTACAATTCCTTCTCGGTAGTGGAATATTTTCGCTGACAGCTATTCAACGTCTTGCTGAAGAAAGCAATTAGATGTTCGAGACCATCTTCCTCTTGATAAAGGACCGCACACACGCCAGTATCAGATGCGTCACACTGAATGCAAAAAGGTTTAGAAAAATCTGGGCTAGCCAGAACAGGGGCAGAAGTTTATCGCTCTTTAATCAAAGAAAAAGCCGAATCAGCTTCGGGGGTCCAAGAAATAGGCTGGCCCTTTTTCCTACCATGTAGAAGATCAGTTATGGGGGAACAAAGGGAAGAAAAATCCTTAATAAAACGCCGGTACCAACCGACCAAACCAATTAATCTTTTTATCTCCGAAGTATTTCTAGGAACCGGGTAATTCTGAACCGCTTCGACTTTGGACTTCTCAGTTCTCAAGCCTTGCTTATCAACAACAAACCCTAAGTAAGCAAGAGAGGGTCGGCAGAATTCACACTTATCCAAATTAATTGTAAGGTTAGCTGATTTCAATCTATCGAAAACTTGTCTTAAAACTTCTAAATGTGTAGGGAAATCAGGGGTAGAAATAATAATGTCGTCCATATAAGCGAAAACAAAAGGTTCTAAAGACGGTCCTATTACTTGGTTCATTAACCTGACCATCGTTTTGGGAGTATTAGAAAGACCAAACGGCATGACCTGGTATTCAAATAAACAGCGGCCATAGAGAGCAAAGGCCGTTTTGGGACGAGAAGAAGGATCTAACAGGATCTGATTAAAGGCACTCTTAAGATCTATTGAAGTAATAAATCGAGCGTCTCTCAGTCTACATAAGATATTATCTATCAAAGGCATAGGATATGCATCAGGAACAGTGACTTGATTTAATTTCCTACCATCAAAGCAGATCCGATATTTTCCAGGCTCTTTTTTCGAGACGACCCATAAAGGGGAAGACCAACTAGAATGTGAAGGCTGAATAATTTTTAGACGTAACATTTCATCAATCTCACCATTTAAATACTTCGACAAGGTCGGAGATAGTGGATATTGTCGTTGCCTGATGACCTTAGCATTCCCAGTATCAATGGTGTGAGTGATCATATGTGTTAGTCCGATCCTATCATTAGGAGCAATGGTCTTAAATAAATCAATGATCTTTTGCAATAATTCATCTCTTTGACCAGGAGAAAGATCAGAAAAAGAGTGAACGGTATTCACGGTACATAAGGTAGAGGTCTGAGAGACATAAGTGGACTGTTGAAAATCAAGATTAATTTTAAAAGCTGGTAGAAAATCTACACCTAAAATAAGAGAATGCTGTACCGAAGGAATCACTAATATTTTCAACGTTCTTGAAATATTATTCAAAACTACCGGAAGAGAGACATAACCAAAAACCTCTTGTGGTTTACCATCCGCCGTAGTAACATGAAGACTATTATCATATTGTATAGAGAGATTGAGAGACTTAAGAAGGGACATACCAGAATAACCCAAAATGGAAGAGTTACTACCGCTATCGACTAAAGCTAGTAAGGAATTCTTAAAGATATTTACATATACATAGGGACGAGAATCATTCGGTTTCTTTACAAAAATAGGGGCAGTACCAGATACAGAGGACCTGGATGAACTAGAATAAAAAGATTTTACTAAGTCCAACCAATTGTCCCATTCAGAACGGGAAGTTTTTATTGGGGAGACCTTTTGCCTTTGCCCTTGCCTTTTTTTGAATTGCCCTGTCCGGAAGTGGACGGTTCGGGCCCTGGACTGGAAGTAGGAGGAACGGTATCCAGGTTTGCGACACCCCTTGTCTCGTTCTTTTGCGAAGTAAATTGGGACTGCGAAGTAAACTAAGACTAATTGGGATTTTCCAAAAAAAAAGCCATAACGGACTCTTTATCTGACCCAGCGAACTTAAGGTTCCATTTGAAAATAGGCACATATTTATCCTGAGATAGAGGTCCTGATATAGGGGGAGGATTACGGGTAGGTGTAGAAGCAAGAGGCACTGATTTAAAAGCAAAATCCTCTTCTAAGTCTAATATTTGATATTGTAATTGAACCTTTTTGAGTTCTTCCTCATCTGATTCAGCTCTTAACTTTTCAAACCGCCCCGATAAATGCGTTAATCTAGACGTAATTTGCTTATAAGCGGAATCACCTGAACCTCCAGAGAAGTTATCTATCTGAGACTTTACACTACTTATGGTTTCCTGAATTTCACGAACGTCATCCGAATGAGTAAAAGGATGAATGAGAGGGGCTTGACAAAAGCTGCGATTAGCTCGCTCCTGTGCCAATACACCTCGCAGACGTTTTCTTTTCTCTTCTACTGTACCAGCAGACTCTAAATTACGAATTGCTAATTCATAAGATAACTCCTTAGTTTTCAGATGATTCGGATCCATATTGAATTTAAATAGGTTCTACTATTAAAAATTACTACTATTCCCTAGGTATCCTAATTTATGCAACTCGTACGCAATTTGCTAAGTTTATTAAAAATCGATAAACACCCTGTGTGTTATGAACCGGTACTATTAAACTAATTAATTATCAACCAAATATAGCTAACTCCCCAATATTCAAATATAACACTGTACCCCCTGTATATTAATAATATATCAAACACAATACTCTTTATTACCTGGTCACTCAATTTAATTAGCCTAGGAATTTCTGTTACAATTTATTCCTGTGGTTTCACGGAAAAACAAAAATAATTTACTACATATAAAACATAGGCAAGATAAGATAAGATAAGATACGATAAGATACGATAAGATACAATAAGATACGATAAGATAAGATAAGATACGATAAGATAAGATAAATATTAAACGTTTTATTTATTCCACAAAACCCGTTCTATAAAAACTTTAACCGATAAATACCAACAAGTATATAAAAGTAGATATATAAAACTGCTACTAAAAGTTTTCAAACTCAGGTATAGAATAAATACTTCCTATGTTTTTGTATGTACGAAATTCCTAGTTTAATGTTTTATAACTATGAAATAGCAAATAAAATATACCAAAAAGAAATCTTATCACTAAAACTTTTCAATTGATTTATTATACACAAATTTTGAAAATATCTGAATTTTGGTCAGAAGGAAATAGATTATTTTATTTCGATATCAGAAACTAATTTGTCAACTATCAAAACTTACTACAAGCACTACTTGCTTGCACGAGCCCTTCACGTTGAAATTGTCAAATTTGTTGCACACGTTGTGCTCCAATTTGTTGCACGGGCCCCACACGTTGGGATTGCCAATTTGTTGCACAGGCCTCACACGTTGGGCGTCAATTTGTCACAATAAACTTCGATATAAGCTAGGGATGTGCAATTCCACTAGCTTAAGTTCATTGACATTAGCTCCGGTAGCTCAGGGAGATTTATGATACTAGGGCGTAGTATTCGTAGGACTACTTTGAATGTTGACAAGTTATTTGGGCACCAGGATAATTTTTAGATATAAGATAAAAGAAAACTATATAAAAGTTAGTTGAATACACTATAATCAAATAAGCAAATTGAATTGAAATTACAATTGAATAATAAAGTGACTATTTAACAATAATTCAAAAATGATTTAATATTGACTACAAAATGAAACAAAAAAGGTGACAAATGAAATTTTAAAATTGGCTAACTTTTTGTTTTACGAGGTTCGGGGTCACTCTGACAATCTCGTTCCTTCTTTATGAGATCAGTACTCTCACCCTTAACCTGTGCTGATGATTGGATCCAGGTGGACTTGCCGTGGCAAAGTGGGGAAGCTAGAGCTCTAGTCCAGATGACGGTCACGTGCTGGCTAAGTCCAATCCTCTTATCTAGGGATCTGCAGGTGGTAAGCGTCCAGAGTTCTTCAGCAGGTTATAGATATTGCAGTCAGGTTACAGCAGCCTCGTCTCAGAAGAGTACATACAAAGAATTGTTTGTGTTAAGAGTGCCCCAAAATTTACAAATATATAGATGAACGTTGACGGCTAGTGTTGCCAAGATTAAAAATTATAAATAAGTTCCTGAAGGGAATGTACCAGCAAATCTGGTTTGGTAAAATCCTCTGTAAATTCTCACAGGGAAAGTAATTAACAAAGGAAAACAAAACCTGGAAGGTGTCAACCTTTAGTGACCCTACCCAGAATGAAGCAAATAAAATTACCCAAAAAATTGCATTCAAAAGAACTGATTACAGTTCAGCCACTCGACAATTTCTTAATAAAAACTCTAATCGTAATATTTAAACATACTATAGTTCAGAAGGAACAAAAATAAATTAAATAAAGAACCCTCTATTATCTGACCCAAAATTCCAAAAACAACGGTTTCATAACCGGTTAAACAAGGAAATATTACCACTCTAATTAGGTAAAAGAGAAAAATTATTTCATTAATATTTCAAAGACAGAGTGACAAGTTATAAAAGTTATTATTGATTTATTGTACAAATTTGTTACCAAAGAACAGTAATCAATGAATTTACAAATATTAGGAAACTGTTCCAGTCTTTTAATCGGCGTGCATGTGAGTTATTAAAATCTCTACAAAGTAACAAATTACTTAACCTAGTGCAGAAATTACGATATTAGCAATTTTCTATAGCTCCCAATCATATATTATAACTATAAGATAAGAGAAGATAAGATAAAGATAAGATAAATGAACTTAATTCCCAAAGGGCACAACACGTGGTGGAATATTCGAAATCCGATTCAGAAAAAAATGGAAGCAAGAAAAATCAAATTTATTGGTTTCAAAAACCTATATTTTCTATAATCTCCTGACTCGAGCACAGCTTCACAAATTTATAATATAATATTGAAACAGTATTCTAATATTCTGAATCGTATTCCTGATCACCGTATAGAGTGACAAAAAAAATCTCACTGACCACGCCTAAATAATTTACCTAAAGTCCAGGTAAATCCTGATTATATATGAAATATAATTATTTAATAATAACAACAAATCGCTATGATCGTATTTCTGTACTAATAATGATCTCAAACAATAATGAAAGTGAATAAATTATATATATCAAATAGGAAAAATAACTCACATCTGCACTCTCGAAGACGGGAACTGTCTATCTGTTCATTCCTAAATCACACCGGCGAGTCTGTTGGATTTTGGATGGGCTACCGTTTATAGCCAATCAGCACCTTCCAGCGCGTTATTTCAAAAATCGAGAACTTAAGCCACAACAATTAGGTTGGATGTTTTACGGGGTGCATAATAGTCAACCTCATGGAACGACTTAAAAAGTACGTTACACTGAATATGAAGGTGTACCAAACTCTTGACAATTTTTGACGAATTTTTTAAATTTTCGAATCTCTATTTGCCCCACTTACCCCCGGAATATTTGCGTTTCTGTAATATATGATATTTCTCATATCCTATACTATTATCTGGCAGAATATGAAGGTGTACCAAACTCTTGACAATTTTTGACGAATTTTTTAAATTTTCGAATCTCTATTTGCCCCACTTACCCCCGGAATATTTGCGTTTCTGTAATATATGATATTTCTCATATCCTTTACTATTATCTGGCAGAATATGAAGGTGTACCAAACTCTTGACAATTTTTGGCGAATTTTTTAAATTTTCGAATCTCTATTTGCCCCACTTACCCCAAGAATATTGACGTTTCTGTAATATATGATATTTCTCATATCCTTTACTATTATCTGGCAGCATATGAAGGTGTACCAAACTCTTGACAATTTTTGGCGAATTTTTTAAATTTTCGAATCTCTATTTGCCCCACTTACCCCAAGAATATTGACGTTTCTGTAATATATGATATTTCTCATATCCTATACTACTTTCTGGCAGAATATGAAGGTGTACCAAACTCTTGACAATTTTTGGCGAATTTTTAAAATTTTCGAATCTCTATTTGCCCCATTTACCCCCGGAATATTTGCGTTTCTGTAATATATGATATTTCTCATATCCTATACTATTTTCTGGCAGAATATGAAGGTGTAGCAAATTCTTGACAATTTTTGGCGAACTTTTTAAATTTTCGAACCTATATTTGCCCCACATACCCCCGCAATATTTGCGTTTCTGTAATATATGGTATTTCTCATATCCTATAGTATTATCTGCCAGAATATGAAGGTGTACCAAACTCTTGACAATATTTGGCGAATTTTTTAAATTTTCGAACCTATATTTGCCCCACTTACCCCCGCAATATTTGCGTTTCTGTAATATATGATATTTCTCATATCCTATAGTATTATCTGGGAGAATATGAAGGTGTACCAAACTCTTGACAATTTTTGGCGAATTTTTTAAATTTTCGAATCTCTATTTGCCTCACTTACCCCCGCAATATTTTAGTTTCTCTAATATATTATATTTCTCAAATCTTATACTATTATCTGGCAGAATATGAACGTGTACAAAACTCTTGGCTATTTTTGGCGATTGTTTTACATTTTCGAAGGACCGTTTGCCCCACTTATCCCCAGAATATTTTCGTTTTTGAAATATATATCTCTCATGTCTTCTACTATTTTCTAGTAGAATAGTACAAAACTCTTGGCAATTTTTGGCAGATTTGGGTTTATTTATTCTCTTTAATCGTATTTATATATACGATTAATTATATATTATGTAATGACCTTCTGTGTTCCTCTTTGTAGTCTTTGTTGATAAAAATGTGAAAAAAATGTTGCGTGTTTGTAGTAGTAGTAGTAGTAGTAGTAGCAGTGGGGCGGCCAAGACCTGGCAAGTAGGCCGCAAGCGGGCCCTTTTTACCTACCCCTGTCGTCCCTTCCTAGCTTCATCACCTCTTCCCTCTTTGAACCTACCCGACCTTCTAATGTAGGTCAGAATGTCGGTCCATTCAAGGGAACTAACCTCTTCCCCTTGCAACTCCCCGGCCCCCCAGACGTCGTGTCTCAGTCTGCCGAAAGCCGCGCACTCTGCCAAGAAGTGGGAAGGCGTTTCATCGCCCTCCCCACACTTTGGGCAGATAGGGTCTCCCTCAACACCTGTCAATGATAGATGTCTTCTAAGCCTACAATGACCCGTTAAAACTCCCACCAACTGGTTTAGAGCCTTCCGGCTACGACTTAACAGCCAGGCCGTCTTGGTCTTCCTTGGCTCCACTATAAAGTTGCGAGCCTGTCTACAGCCCCCACTCCTTCTCCACTGTTTACTTAGTGTCTCATAAGCCCAATCGTTAAGAGCTATGTTGACCTGCCTCCGTGTAATGCCTAAAATCGGTTCTGGTCCCTGGCCGGGTACCTGAGATCCGAGTCGAGCCAATTCAACGGCCCTTTCGTTCCCCGGGATTCCACTATGACCTGGTACCCATAGCAATTTGACCTCTTTTCCTCTGGCCAACTCCTCCAGGGTATCTCCACACTCTTGGACAAGGGCGGATCTTGTCCTTGGAGATGTTAAAGCCTTTAAGGCTGCCTGACTGTCGGAGCAGAAGTAAATATTTTGCTCTGGACAGTTCCTTACTTCCTCCTTGTTTGCTGCCATTAGGATAGCAAAGACTTCAGCCTGGAAGACTGTGGCATACGAACCCAGTGCAAAACTTTGCTGCACGCCCCTATCCTCCACATAAATTCCTGCCCCCGAGAACCTGTCCGCCACACGAGAACCATCTGTGTAGCAGACCAGAGAATCAGGGGGGAATTTAAACTGATCCTGCTTCCATTCCTCCCTCTCTGGAAATATAACGGCATATTTCCTCTTTAATCTGAGACGGTCTTTTGCTTCAGTTACTCTGATGGCAGATATGGGTATTTCCCTCTCCGCCATTTGTGCAATTGCCGCGTGACCGGTATTTCTTCCTCCCGCCTGCCAGCTTTCTGAGTCCCACATTCTTAAGTAGGCCGCCATTGCCTCCCTCATTATCCATGTGGGTAGGCTTGGCAGCACTAGCAGGACTTCCAGGGCAGCTGTAGGTGTCGTCCTCATAGCACCTGTAATTCCTATGCAGGCAAGTCTTTGGACCTTTGTCAGTTTCTTGGACACCGTTACCCGGCCGACGCTTAGCCACCAGACCCAGGGCACCGTATTGGATCCTCGGTCTAATTACCGTAGCGTATAGCCAGTGCAGCATCCTAGGACTGAGACTCCTGCCTATGTTGCGTGTTTGAGTATTTAAATTAATATCCCATTTTTTTTTAGTTTTTATACATTTTTATGAACTACTTATCTGGTCGACTGTAAAATTTCATTTCTCGTTTCGGATTCTGATTCTGTCTTCAGCCACATGAAGGACCCTTTTCGTTTGAGCTTAATATATCCACTATATCGTGAGTGTACCTAAGCCAATTTCGAAATTATGGATCTAACATTTTGAGGGTGATTCTCAGATCTTGAAATAATTTGAAAGTAAATAATATGTTCTAAGGGTGGCTTCCATTTACTGAGTTGATAATGCCTTAATAATCTAATTAATACTCAATTAATTTATGGATCATAATTTTTAAGACATCAGTTTTCACATTGATATACTGTAGCTCTAAGTGTATAAATCACCTGCTATTATACAGGAATTGAGAAAATTTACTCGGTGATTGTCTCTAACTACTGATTCCTACGTACATCTATGACCATGTGGGAGGTTTTGACTAATACCTTTGGCTCTGACAGCTTCTTTCACACCGGTTTAACTATTGTATCAATTTGAATTACTGAATCCTTCCACAGAAAAGTATTCAAATACTTGAAAACTGATCATCAAAATATTAAAATACTACTCATATATCATTACATTGAGTCCATAATACCCAGCTTCGCTGACAGATTAACTCCACTAATATCCACTGTTGCCATTGGATGCTAATAATCAGTGTCAGGTAAGTAATACCTACTCTTATTTGTTCATTAGAAATAGTTTCTTAATTTACTCAACTACACAATTTTAAAATACAGTTTAAATTCAGTTTTTTATCTAGTATTTTCTCTAATTGTGTAGCTATTTGCAAAAAAATACAAGCATACAAAATAATTATTTTATATGTACACCAATCAAAATTACACCAAAGTTGAATAACATTACAAGTAATTTATTGGGTAGGTATACAATAAGCTGATAGAAAATAAAATAAATAATGCCAAATGGTAATTTATTCGATAATAAAAATCATAAAATATTATGAACATTTAACCTTTGCATAAAATTAAGTATAGAAAGTTTTGCTATAAATCTCATCCGTAGTAGTAGCTAAGTAGCTATAGACTAATAGAAATGCCAACTCGAATAGAAATAAATTACCTTAATGTATGGTAAACATTCATATATGTAAGCGTAAGAATCATAAATATGTCACTACTGTTGTCAACCAAATGCCTATTAATGTGTTCTGGGGAAACGTAAAATATCATAATTTATGTTTACTTCACGTTAAGTCTCCGAGTTGGCTTAATCAACGAAATAGACAGGGACAGCTGTTGGCACAAAAGAAAAATAAATCTGTAATGGCCGAATAAAATCAGCAGCTGCAGAGGGCGATTCTATTCTAAGATTAGATAGATCACTCTCCTGGCGCGTTATTCTATTATAATTATTTATTTTATTCCTGCTGAAATATTTAACAAAATTTTAATCTTAGTTTCATTAGAAATATGTTCAATCCCTTAAATTGCATTTTATACGTCGAAAAATTCAACACTCAAATGTCTTTAAATAGTTAGGTAATGATTATAAAATTATCAAATTTTTTTATTACCTATAAACTAGTTATGTAAAGGGAAATCATATATACTTATTTTCTCAATCCGTGCCTGTCTTTATTACTATTTATATTATCATTTTAAATCTGAAAATATTACGCAACTACTTTAAACCTTGAAACAAATAAAAATATCTATAAAATTTTTATCTGCCCTGTAAAAATTAAGACACCTTCTTTATTCATATTTGAAGGCATATTTGATATTCATTCAGAAAATACAGGGTGTAAATTTAGTGGAGAATTGTTCCATAACTCGGCAGGCACGAACCTTGGAGGAATTTTACGTGACACCATTATACTATACCATTTGGAGCTCCTTTTAAAAATATTTTTGATCCTACAGGGTGTTTCATGTTAAGGTGGCAGACCCAACTTATATTTTTTTAAATGGAACGACCTGTATATTTTTACATATTCAAAATCTACACAAAATTCTTAACTCATAGATACCAATATGTATGTGGTTTAATGCAGTCTTTTTTAAGATATTTAATATTTTGTAAAAAAAAATCAGAAAAAATCATGCAGACTTCAGTTTCAGGTGCAGTTACAGTTAAGTTTTTTGGAATTTCAAAAAGATTTCTCGTGCACAAATAGTCAACATAACTGTGTATACTTCTATGATTAAAGCATTTGATTAAATTATACAGGGTGTTAATAAAATAGAAATGAAATGAATCTCGTAAAATTAGAACGAACGTAACTCGATTTTTTTATATGGCACGACCCATATTTGATTCCATATCTGAAAAGCCATTAAAAAGACCTTTCTCTACATGTATCACAATGTGTGCTTAAACTTAACAGTTTTCGAATAATTTGATATTTTTATTATTTCACGTATTTAACAAGGTTTTATTCACTGATGAGGCTACGTTTCATAAAAATGGTTGTGTTAATAGGCACAATTTTCATTACTATGCCACGGAAAACCCTTACATTGTTTCAACCATCGATTACCAGCACAGATGGTCTTTAAATGTTTGGGGAGGAATTATTGGAACATACATAATTGGCCTACATTTTTTTAATGAAAACCTGACTGGTGATATTTATTTACAATTTTTGCGAAACCAATTCCAGGAATATCTAACTGTAATACCCCTAGCACTAAGAAGGAATATGTGGTTCTAGCATGATGGGGCACCACCCCACTATAATAGTAGACAAGTGAGGGAAGTTTTAACTGTTGAATATCCAGACAAATGGATAGGAAGAGGTGATCCTACAGTTTGGCCTGCCAGATGTCCGGATCTTACATGGATGGATTTCTTCTTATGGGGTTACGTAAAAAATGAAGTCTACAAAATTCAACCTACAACGCAGGAGGACATGATGATGCGAATTCAAAATGCTTTTCATACAGTAACTGAGGGAATGCTGTGAAATGTAGGGCGGAATTTTCATCGGAGGACCAATGCATGCCTCGAACAGAACGGAAGAAATTTTGAACATTTGCTTTAATTTAGTTTAAAAAGTAAATGTTTTCTAGACTATTTGTTAACATTCACTACTTATTATTTATTATTCTTTTTATCCTGTTAAAAATGTTTCTTATAATAATCCAATAATTCACCCCAAAACATTTATTAGACAATCTATAGAAACAATGTAAGCGTATTCCGTAGCATATTAATGAATATTGTGCCTATTACACAACCATTTTTATGAAATGTAGCCTCATCAGTGAATAAAACATTGTTGAAAAAATCTGGTTCTTCTTCGTCGAATTAAGTGCTCACTGACAAAATCGTATTCGATTATTGAAATCGTTTTCACTAAATTCTTGGAATAATTGGATATGGTTCCAGTGACATTTTTGTTGCTTTAGAATTTTATTTACCGACGTATGACTATTTCGGAATTGTTTCTTAGTAAACTTCATTTTTTTAAACTTATACCCACTTCTGGAGGAACAATAATTACCAAGTTAGTTGTACGGATTAACAAAATTACTAATTCATTTGACACTTTGAATTGTCAAAATAATTGTCTGAAGCCAGCCTTCTTCGCAAATTAATTAGATTAGGAAAAGTTGTAATCGGCTCGAATAATAATTATCACGTGAAATATTAAAAATATCAAATTATTCGAAAACTGTTAAGTTTAAGCACACATTGTGATACATGTAGAGAAAGGTCTTTTTAATGGCTTTTCAGATATACCAATATATAGAATCAAATATGGGTCGTGCCATTTAAAAAAATCGAGTTACGTTCGTTCTAAGTTTACGAGATTCATTTCTATTTTATTAACACCCTGTATAATTTAATCAAATGCTTTAATCATAGAAGTATTCACAATTATGTTGACTATTTGTGCACTTAAAATCTTTTTGAAATTCCAAAAAACTTAACCGTAATTGCACCTGAAACTGAAGTCTGCTTCTGATTTTTTTTTACAAAATATTAAATATCTTAAAAACGACTGCATTAAAGTACATACATATTGGTATCTATGAGTTAAGAATTTTGCGTAGATTTTGAATATGTCAAAATATACAGGATGTTCCATTTAAAAAAATATAAGTTGGGTCTGCCACCTTAACATGAGACACCCTCTAGGATCAAAAATATTTTTAAAAGGAGCTTCAAATGGTATAGTATGATGGTGTCACGTAAAATTCCTCCAAGGTTCGTGCCTGCCGAGTAATGAAACAATTCTCCACTAATTTTACACCCTGTATGGTATAATTATAATACCATTATTTTTACGGTAGGTACCATTATTTTTGCCTGTTCTACTCTCTCCCGAAGTTGGATATATAAAAATGGGAAACTCTGTATACATAGGTATACATGTTAGATTTTAGGGAATATTAAACTAAAAAATATATTTCTAGAGGCCCAACATAAATCTTCATTTCTTAAGTTACAACTTTCAACCATGTCTATCTTAAACGAGCGTTCATTCAATAATAATCTGCCTTTCGAGCAGTCACACGTGTGGACCTAATATGATCACAATAATTATAAACTATAAAAACTTAAAGCACGTCGAGGGCTGGTTATTGATGAGGAGATGACATCTTCGTCTCGGGTCGTCGGTTTATTTGTTTTACATGATGAATGCTCACATACACAGACTGTCTATTTTAAATGGTACTACTATTACTATATCTGAAACTGCAACATACCAAATCGTAAAGTGGCAAAGTTATATAATTTTGACATTTTAAATAGTCAAAACAGAAAAACAATTATTGAGTATTTTCAAGACAGTAAACACGGAGTAGTAGAGTTCACGGGTATGCTGTATAGTTTGATGGTTAGATTTTTAATAAAGAGAGGATATTTTCAGAAAAGTATGCTACGAATTTTCAATTCTGAATAAAACCATATAGTATAAATGGGGAAATGCTTTATTTTCCGTCCGGAAGCTAGGTAGGTATACACCATTTTTTTGTCAAAGTACCCATAAATTATTTACTATTAATTGGATTTATTTAAAATTTAATGAACTTATGACAAACAACCTTGCATATAAGATATGTCAAAAAAATCCGTAGTCAATTTTTTTCAACTGAAATAAACTTCGTTAATTTAACTGCAACATCTTATAGGGATGGGTTGCTAAATAGGAGTCTGCTGTTTTTTGCTATCAACTGGTATATGATAGTAGCAATAACAACTGCTATTTGCTCAAGAAAAATAGCTGCTATTTAAGTTCAATAGTCAACCGTTCAATAATAAAACGGAAAGACTGGTTGAACCTTTAATCAAATTAAAAAACACAAGCCCCATAAGTTGGGAGCTACTTTTCTGCTACGTAATGATCTGATTTTTTGAGACCTTTTTGAGAAGAGCAGTACCGTAGATGCAGTCACAGTAGGAAATTTTTGAGATTACAAGATCATTACAGAGGCTAAGTTTTAACTTTGATGTCATAATATCTCTATGAGGAAAAAGTTGTTTTAAAATAATATACGAGGTCTGACATAAATAATTTACATGTTTGGAAAACCTTAAGTTTTCGTCGAACCAAACACCCAAGTTTTTACATTCTGTAACAGCATTTATAGTCTTATCTCCAATTTTAATGTTGAGGGATAACTTTACAAGATCTCTTTTCTTTTTGGGACCGAATATAATGATGTTAGATTTACTAGCATTTAGATTTAACTTATGAGTAACTGAAACATTTAAAAGAGAAGTTAAGTCATTATTAACTGACTCATTAGCAAATTTAACATCTTCAATTTTAAAACTATAATATACTTGGGAGTCATCGGCGTAATGATGAATGTTGCACGTATTTAAAACTTGACTAAAATCAGAGATATAAATGGAGAAGAGAAGAGGCCCGAGAATGGAACCCTGTGGAACACCATATTTTACAAATAATGTATTAGACCTCATGGAGGAAACAATTACTGTCTGTGTACGGTCAGCTAAATAATTGCGAATTAATAAGCCAGAAGAATTATCGAAACCATAAAACAAAAGCTTATTGTAGAGTATATTAACTTCGATGATCCAATGTGTCGAAGGCCTTGCTATAATCAAGTAAAATAAGACACGTAATCTCACCGGCGTCAGTGGCTTTCATCAAATCGTCTGTGATATGTAAGAGAGCCGTAGTGGTACTATGCTGAGGCCTGAACTCAGATTGAGTAGTAGGTATGATATCATTATTAAATACATATTCGGAAATCTGCTTTTTCAATACAGATTCCAACACTTTTGAAAGAGTAGGCAGAATACTAATCGGCCTTAAATGACTTAACTCAGTAGGGTTAGACTTTTTAGCAAGAGGAATAATATTAGCCGACTTCCAGGCGTCGGGAAAAATGGATGTTAGAATAGACCTATTAATTATATACGTAATATGGCTTAACAAGAACTCACTAATTAAATTAATCATAGTTAATGAAATCATGTCACTCCCACAGGAATAACTTTTTATTAAATTTAAATGTTTTGCAACGTCTTGAGCAGTAACTTCAGTGAAAGAAAAAGAATTATTATACCTAAACCTTGAAGTAGCATATTTATCCACTAACTTCAACTGGGCATTAGTAGAAACAAGGGGTTTTATGTTATTAAAGTACTCATTTATGGCATTAATATTGCTTAAATTTTCAGGTAAGTCACCACAGTTATTATTACCAATGATATCCAAAGATCTTAATGAATTCCAAATAGATTTACTGTTTTTGTTTTGAAGAGTGAAGTTTAGATATGCTTTTTTTTTTCATTGCGAATTGCACCAGTTACATAGTTTCTCAGATCTTTGTAATATTCCCAATTGTTATTTGAACGTGTGTTTCTGTATTTTAGAAAAGCCTCATTTCTTAACTCAATCATTTCTCTTAAAGTATCAGTTAGCCAAGGAGCACGCGTCTTAGTTACCCTAACAGTACGTAAAGGAGCATGTCGATTGAACACTTGAACCAGTTCATAATTAAAGTATTCCACCATATCATTCACATTTTGCAAATTATAAATATAGTCCCAGTTCACCAAATATAGATCATGGTAAAATATGTCTTTATCGAAGTTTTTAAAATCCCTGTATGTCACGAGTTTTACAGGTTTCTTTAATTTTATGGAGGTAATCGTACATGACACCAAAAAATGAGCGGACACCCCAATATCAAATACATTCAAAGAATCTATTATGTCTATATCATAAGTAACAAGTATGTCCAGTAAAGTAGCGGAGTGAGAAGTGACCCTGGTGGGCTCATTGACAACTTGTATTAAGTTATATGACTCGAGGAAATTGTTAAAATGGACAATGCCGGACTGTCGGGTTGTAATAAATTAAGATTAAAGTCTCCAGCAAAAATTAAATTTTGCGATTGAGGTAAAATATACGACATAGCATCATATAATGAATCTAGGCTAAGTAACACATTAGCTTTAGGTGGACGATACAATACTCCAATGACAGTACGCGAGCCTCCATAATTTAACGAGATCCACATTTGCTCAAGTACCTGACATACATCTGAGAATAAAACATTATAGTGAAGTGCGCTTTTTATGTAGAAACCCACCCCACCACCAATGCCTTGCCGATCAGTCCTTAAGAGTACACAATGAGGTATATTATAGTTATCAATATTTTGTCCAGGGTTCAACCACGTTTCTGAAATGCCAAAGGCACCAAACTTTTTTTATTGTTTATCAAACAAAAGATCCTTCCATTCAAAGTCCATACTTTAGTTTTGCCGATTTTTTCCCTAGCTTTATTCAGAATAAGAACTCTTTGTTTAGAAAGATCTTCAGAGATAAATATTTTGGAATTCTTAAGCAATTTTTTTATTATAAATTAAAGCAAGACTTTTATTATAAATTTTTTTGTGATATCGATTTCTTATTTAAGGATGCACATATCCTCAAAGTTTTAGAGATAAGTTCTGAATAACCCTGTATAGATATTTTGATATGGATATTCTGCAATCAATATGATGTCAATTAATTGTTTGTAGGCAGTTTTATGTTTCAGTACATTGATCACTTAAAGTACTATGTATGCTACATATTTTATGTAGATGGTAGACTTGCCTATATACATCTTTCTTTATATAGGAATTAACCCAAAAAGTTAACTAAGTGATAAATTATTAATGAAATTATCAGTTCAATTGATAATTTTATTAACAATTTATCTCCTAGTTAATTTTTGGGCTTAATTCCTATATAAAGAGAGATGTTAAACAAGCCAATAAATAATATTAAAAATATACTATAAAAAATACTTACCTACAGCTTTCTTATTGACGTCAACGATTTACTAGATTTTATATTTGCAGTATACTTATCTGTACTTTTCACATCCAGCAGACAAGGTAATTAAATGTCTGATGCATATGATCCGTTATGGAGATAAAAGATGCTAGGATAGTACGTAATTGAAACTTCGTATGTCTTCCAATTAGACAGTAGAATATTCTCCACACTTTAGTCTCTTTGAACGGCGGCTCTTCAGAAAGTTTTTTTAAATCTTGTAATTTTTTATATCTAACATACCTTCTAGAGTAATATACATGGATCAGAGACTTACAATTGAGTCCGGAAAAATAAAATATATTGTGTATCGTTTACGTCCATTCTACATGAAAAATTATGGAAAAAGTTCTAATGTATAACAAAGATACCTATTACCTCACTTAGTTTAGGAAATGTATAGGTTTTTTTTATAGGAAAAGTTAAGACTTGAACATGGAATCTACTACATAATTTATTGTAGTTTCTTTTGGGCTTACCCCACCTGTAAAAATAATAAAAAATAGGAATCTAGAAGTATTCACAATAAATATTGAAAATGTAGTACCTACCTACCTACTTAAAAAATGTATTATTGCATACTTTCAATCTTTATGTTGAATACTTCTGGTTTCTTGTTTTTTTTATTGTACAGATGGTTGTGACGTGCTCACCAGAATACTTACTAGCAAAGTGATTTACCCTATTTCGAAATAGTGGAGGCAGCGGCCTTGTCAGCTATAGAGGAGACGGGCCGGGTAAAAGTATAAAAAAAAATTGTGAGCGCCACTTGGTTTACGCTACCACCACTCTTATTCAAGCCCAAATCTAGAGAACTCAGGTAAGTATGCTATACTTATTTAAAATTTCCACTTTACGTGCCTACTCAAAATGAGTGGGTATGTAAGTATCCGCAATATAAATTTAGTAAATAAATATTGTTATTAACTAAGTCAAACTGCTGTTATTCTAAATAATCATCCACGTATGATTACAATACACCCTACAGTTAATAAGAAAATAATCAATATAACGCAAGTAGGCAGAATGTACAATTTATTAGACTAGCCGTTATTAACAAGAAAAGGACAATCTATTTTACTATTAGTAATAATAAACCTATTAACCTCTATAATTACCGATCGTGTATACACGCGCAGCGTACAGTAGAGTTTATGACTTGTAAGATATATATAGGGTAAACTATAATAATATGGTTAATTGAGAACAATCAGTTCATGTCATAGGTAATAACACAGTAAATATAGTTATAATTAAACATAGAAATTGACATGCAACTTAGCTGGATACAAGCAAATGGTGACCATTGGATGAACTTGCAGGTGGTGGCAGTAGCAGCAAACAATCGCTATAATAGGTGGGAACCTATATCTCTCAATAAAATCCACGTAACACCAGTTGGAACAATTAGAACTAATCTCAAGAGAACCTCCTCTCCCTGTCTGTCTGATCCAGGATGGATAGGTGACAACTGGATTCTGGTGGTAAATATATAGATGATATGGAATAGCAGTGTGATAAAATAAAGGTAGTAAAATAATCCCGCTGAAGCGGCTCGAAGTTCCAGGACACTCAATTTATTATTCTTCCAGAAAACAAAATCCACAGAAACCAAACTGGAAACTCCAATATACGTATATGGGCCAATTCTCCCTTATTAAAAGGCTGAGTACAACTGACTCACAATTAAATTAAAAACACCCACTTAAACGTTAATAATATCACCTTTAAATAATTTCACAACTTATAATTTACAGCATCTACCAGAATTCTGATTTTATAAAGTTCCTTTTTACGATTTTTTAAAAAACATTCCAAAAAAAACCGCTTGTTCGCGTTCAATTCGAAAACGCATCACCTAGTGCCATCTGTTAGGGAAAATCATAACTTTCTCAAAAACATGGAAATTTGTCTGAAAGATAACAAGTAACCTGTAATTTATTATATTAATGAATACAGAATACTAACTTTGTGAGGCAATACAGGTATCTGAATAGTTTTAAAGATAATTAGATTGACAGAAATCCTGAACCACAGTAAGGAAAATATTAACAATTATTGAGGGAAATAATTCAACAGGTAGGTAATGCTAAACTGTCAAGCTTACAAAAGGAATAAGATTATGACAACAATTTATTATTTTAGAGAAACCGAATGCTTCGAAGATACGACTGCTTAAGCCAAGATATGTTTCTGTAATTGTCGAGGTGAAAACACAATTATAAGGAGGAATAAAGTTATTTATCGTAAAATGTTGCATTATGTCTAGTCAACCGATTACACTTTCCCCTTACCAGAAGAAAATTTACCCGTGAAAATTTTCATCCGCGCTAGCGGTGGACTTAAGGTCCTTGGCATTCCATGTTCCTGCTGGCTTTCCATCTTTATCTTGAAGCTCGTAAGTCCATGGGGATAGCTTCTTTTTCACGGAGAAGGGACCAATATACTGAGGAGCTAGTTTTTTAGTAAAATATTTTGACGCGTCTGACAATACGAAGTTTCTTCTCCAGACTAATTGATGCGGCAAAAATTCTTCTGCTCTCCTTCTAAGATTGTACGTCTTCTCTGCCTTCTTGGCAGCCGAATCCAATCTTTTTCGTACGTCTTCAAAAAGTTTCTTGAACCCCTCTTCCCTGTTATCCTCGTTGACATCAACATCATCCTTAGGTAGACTTTCAAATTCATCTCCTCCCAGTATCATTCTTCTACCGAAATTAATGAAGTATGGAGTTTGACCAGTGGAATCGTGCTTGGCTGTTCTTATAGCGCATCCTATTTTGGGTAGATTAAGATCCCAAATCCTGTGATTGTCTGTCACATAGCTTGCTAACATGGTTTTTATGGTGCGGTTAACTCTCTCTGTTGGGTTAGCTTGAGGGTGGTAGTTAGAGTTAAATCTAATTTTACTCCGATACTTCTCGGCTAAGGACTGGAACAAACGAGATCGATACTGTGGGCCATTATCGCATATTATAATTTTAGGAGCTCCGTAAGTAAGGAATATTTCTTCTTCCATCTTTTTACAGACGGTATTTGCGTTAGCTACTCTCAGTGGGAACAAAAGAGAATATTTTGAAAAATAATCAGTAACGACCAAGATGTATTGATGTCCTTTCAATGAACGAGGTAATGGACCCATTAAATCCGTCGATATCATTTCCCATGGCCTAGTGACTCTCGGTTGAGGAACCATGTGTCCAATGGGGCCTTTCTGGTCATGCTTATGGGTTGCACAGATAGAACAATTTCTGATGAATTGAGCTACGTCAAACTTCATTTTAGGCCAAAAGAATCGTTCCATAAGGCGGGCATTTGTCTTGGTCACTCCCATATGACCAGCTGTTGATGGTTCGTGGTAATCTGCTATGATTTTCTTCCTATGTTCCTTGGGAATCACTTCTCTCCACCGGCTTTGAGGATCTTGTAAGTTGGCATATGTTGGTTTCACATACTTATAAAGTCGTCCGTTATCCACTCTCCAGTTGGCGAATTTGGCTGTCTTCTCGCGAGTTTTCTTCATCATTCGCAGGTACCATTTATCTGTAATAGCGGTTTCGATGTCGAAGCGATGCACTTCATCGATGACAGGGACACTTCGACTCAACATATCCGGTACAACTAAGTCTTTACCTTTTCGGTGGACTATTTTGCAGTCATAATTGCTCAGTTTGAGGCTCCAAGGGGCTAGCCTTCCAGTTGGATCCTTCAGGTTCTGCAACCACACTAAAGAGTGATGGTCGGTGACAATCTGGAAAGGAACTCCCTCAAGATAAGGTTTTAGCTTACTTACTGCCCAAAGTACTGCAAGGCATTCTCTTTCCGTGGTTGTGAAGTTTCTTTCCTGTT
Source organism: Pogonocherus hispidulus (assembly GCA_963924545.1). NCBI lineage: Eukaryota > Metazoa > Arthropoda > Insecta > Coleoptera > Cerambycidae > Pogonocherus > Pogonocherus hispidulus. The sequence continues at coordinate 35,796,059 of OZ004695.1, forward strand.
TTGTTAGCGATCGACTTAAGTAACTTATTACTTTATCACCATCCGGATGCGGTTGAAGTAGAACTGCACCTATACCAAATGCAGAAGCATCAGTTTCAACTATGAAAGGTAGGTCGTAATTGGGACAGCACAACACTGGAGCAGAGATTAAGCACTTCTTTATTCGTCTAAATGACTCGTCGCATACCTCGGTCCAGTCAAATTTTCGGGATTTCTTCAATAGGGAAGTCAGCGGTGATACTATTGTAGCAAATTCTGGTACAAACCTTCTATACCACGAAAGTGTTCCAATCACTCGCCTGACTTCCTTCACCGTCCTAGGGGCTGGAATTTTTAGCATAGCTTCAATTTTCTCCGGATCCACGTGAAGACCATCTTTGTCTACCACATACCCTAAATAACGCATAGTCGGGGAGCAAAATTTACATTTTTCCACGCTAATAGTTAGATTTGCCTCTCTCAACCGCCTAAAAACCTCTTCTAAAATTTGGAGATGTTTCTCAAATGACTGTGTCACAATTACTACGTCGTCTAGATATACGAAGACGAATGGTTCTAAATCGGGACCTAGTACGCTGTCTATCAGGCGTTGCCACGTTGCTGGACTATTATGCAAGCCAAAAGGCATGCGCTTAAACTGAAATAAGCCTTTACCTGGTACCGTAAACGCCGTATATTCCCTGGACTTTTCCTCCACACCTATTTGTCAGAATGCGCTTTTTATGTCGAGTGTAGATAGGTAGTGTGCTTCTCTTAGTTTGTCAAGGGTATGAGATACATAAGGAAGTGGGTATGCATCACGTTCGGTCACTGCGTTGAGTTTTCTATAATCAACGCAAAACCTGTATCCTCCATCCTTCTTTTTGACAAGGAGAATGGGTGATGACCATGCGCTTGTAGACGGTTCCACTATTCCCTTACTCAACATCTCGTCCAATTCGATGTTAATCTGTTGCTGAATAATAGGAGAAACTGGGTAATACCTTTGTTTAATTGGTGCTGCGCTGGTTTTAATGGTATGTTGTATTAAACTCGTACACCCCAATTCGTCTCCTATAAGCGACACGTTTCTGTCTACTAACTCTTTCAGCCTATGCTCTTATTCTGAAGAAAGAAGACATTGACTTCTTAGGTGTTCAACTGAATCCAAATTATGTGGTTCCTTTGAAAAATGCCATTCATTGTGGCGAAGATCAGGCACAATTCCCATCTGCCTCCAAAAATTTGCCCCTAAAATTAATATGTGTGGAACGTCAGTAATTACCAGGACATTGACCAATTTTATTTTGTTCCTAAGTCCAAAAGGTATATCGCAACTACCTAAGCTCTCGCACATATATCCATTTGCCAGTTTAACTTTTGTCTTCTTTTCCATTAGAGATAAATTCAAGTCCTTCAATTGTTCCCATCCTAATCTACCTAAAATAGTTAGTGATGCTCCACTATCTAGCAAACCCATTAAAGTTTTACCAAGTACGTTGACTTTTAAGTACGGGCGTTCGTCACCTTCACATTGTTCTAGAATGTAGTCTAATACTGGTCTAAAATGTATGGTCGAACCCTTAGTATCGGCGCTCTCACTTCGACCATTTAAGAGCGTCGTTGGTCGTTTCCCTGTCTGGAGCAGTTAGGACATTTACGAGTTGTAACCCCTTCTTTTTTGCATTTATAGCAATGAAGTTTTTTCCTCTCTAGGCAACCTCTTGCCTTATGTCCTGGCTTATTGCAATTGTAGCAAAGAAATGGTTGCTGGGGAATCCTACTATCCCTGTTGTTGCTAAGAGTACTACAGGTTTCTGTAGAGCTAGTGGATGCTACTCCAACGTATGCTAGGTCTGGTTCCAGAGTGTTGGCGTTTCTTCTGGTTGGTAGGGAAAATGCTTCCACAGCTTCACGACGAGCTTCTAGTTTTCGTCCTAAGGTCCGTAACTGTGAAATAGAAGTTATATCTGTTAAACCTAGTTGGGTTTGGTAAAATGGGGAGATATTCTTCATGATGACCCTAACTTGAACATCCTCCGATACTGGACATGTAAGTCTACCAAACATAGCGGACATAATCGAAAGATATATGCCAATTGACTCATCACTTCCTTGGGTACGACGTTTAATCTCTTCAAATAATTTTTCGTTGTAATCAGTAGGCTGAAATTCTTCCCTTAGGAGTTTTACTAAAGCAGACCAGCTATACACTTCTTTTCTTACCGCCCTGTACCAAATTAAAGCTTTTCCTGTAAACAGATCGACAGCCGTATCGAACAGTTCTTCGCTACTGATATGTCTTGCTACTTGTAACTCTTCTACTCTTTGAAGGAATGCATTCAGTGACATACCCTTCTTCTCTCCCGAAAAATGTAAGTCCCATTTTGCCACAGGAGTAGATTTTATAACTCTTCTAACTGTACCGGTATCACTTATCCCAGATGTTTCTGCTGCTGCCATAACATGCCTACCTTCATTATCACTATCACCAGTTGACGATTCGATTCATCTATTTGTAGCATGGAAATTTCAGGAGGAGTAGCGTTCTGAATTTCATACTGTTTGGCTTTGTGGTCAAGCTTAGTCATCAGTTCAAAGATTTTCGCAACAAAGTCCGATATTTTTTTTTGTTTCTCCTCATCTCCGACCGGCACTTTGATTAGTTCGACTCTGCCTAGAACGTGGTTAAGTTTTGTTTCCCATTTTGCATATTGACCGCTGGTTTTCCCTTCATTAAATGTTTCTATGCCAGCAGTAATATCTTGCAGCTTATCCATAACAGCAGCAACATCTTCAGCAAACGTGAAAGGGTGAGGAGGTCTCTTCACACCTGTACCTTCTTTTTCCAATTGCATGGCTCTAGATAAGGATGTTCGCATTTGCTCGCACGTTCCAGTACCAATCCCACGTACAGTCAACTCATAATTGAGCTCTTCTTGAGTCAATCGATTAACTTTTATTTTCCTAGATATCTTATTTACCCTAATTAGGAAATATACAAAATATCCACAAATCTATGTATCGCTATCTATTTGTTTTTTAGGTTACCTATATATATATATATATATATATATACCTATATATGTCTATGTAATTTATTATTATATTTTAGAAAAATTGATTATACACGAAAGTAAGTAGGTCAAGGTAAGCAGAACAAGCTAAATTTATGCATGAAACCTAAAAAAATTGAAAAGGTCTAAGTCAAGTACAACACCAAATATTTTCAACTTACTTCCTGAAAAAAAATAAAGAAAATAACGTTGGGCGCCAAAATGTGACGTGCTCACCAGAATACTTACTAGCAAAGTGACTTACCCTATTTCGAAATAGTGGAGGCAGCGGCCTTGCCAGCTATAGAGGAGACGGGCCGGGTAAAAGTATAAAAAAAAATTGTGAGCGCCACTTGGTTTACGCTACCACCACTCTTATTCAAGCCCAAACCAAGAGAACCCAGGTAAGTATGCTATACTTATTTAAAATTTCCACTTTACGTGCCTACTCAAAATGAGTGGGTATGTAAGTATCCGCAATATAAATTTAGTAAATAAATATTGTTATTAACTAAGTCAAACTCCTGTTATTCTAAATAATCATCCACGTATGATTACAATACACCCTACAGTTAATAAGAAAATAATCAATATAACGCAAGTAGGCAGAATGTACAATTTATTAGACTAGCCGTTATTAACAAAAAAAGGACAATCTATTTTACTATTAGTAATAATAAACCTCTAAACCTCTATAATTACCGATCGTGTATACACGCGCAGCGTACAGTAGAGTTTGTGACTTGTAAGATATATATAGGGTAAACTATAATAATATGGTTAATTGAGAACAATCAGTTCATGTCATAGGTAATAACACAGTAAATATAGTTATAATTAAACATAGAAATTGACATGCAACTTAGCTGGATACAAGCAAATGGTGACCATTGGATGAACTTGCAGGTGGTGGCAGTAGCAGCAAACAATCGCTATAATAGGTGGGAACCTATATCTCTCAATAAAATCCACGTAACACCAGTTGGAACAATTAGAACTAATCTCAAGAGAACCTCCTCTCCCTGTCTGTCTGATCCAGGATGGATAGGTGACAACTGGATTCTGGTGGTAAATATATAGATGATATGGAATAGCAGTGTGATAAAATAAAGGTAGTAAAATAATCCCGCTGAAGCGGCTCGAAGTTCCAGGACACTCAATTTATTATTCTTCCAGAAAACAAAATCCACAGAAACCAAACTGGAAACTCCAATATACGTATATGGGCCAATTCTCCCTTATTAAAAGGCTGAATACAACTGACTCACAATTAAATTAAAAACACCCACTTAAACGTTAATAATATCACCTTTAAATAATTTCACAACTTCTAATTTACAGCATCTACCAGAATTCTGATTTTATAAAGTTCCTTTTTACGATTTTTAAAAAAACATTCCAAAAAAAACCGCTTGTTCGCGTTCAATTCGAAAACGCATCACCTAGTGCCATCTGTTAGGGAAAATCATAACTTTCTCAAAAACATGGAAATTTGTCTGAAAGATAACAAGTAACCTGTAATTTATTATATTAATGAATACAGAATACTAACTTTGTGAGGCAATACAGGTATCTGAATAGTTTTAAAGATAATTAGATTGACAGAAATCCTGAACCACAGTAAGGAAAATATTAACAATTATTGAGGGAAATAATTCAACAGGTAGGTAATGCTAAACTGTCAAGCTTACAAAAGGAATAAGATTATGACAACAATTTATTATTTTAGAGAAAACGAATGCTTCGAAGATACGACTGCTTAAGCCAAGATATGTTTCTGTAATTGTCGAGGTGAAAGCACAATTATAAGGAGGAATAAAGTTATTTATCGTAAAATGTTGCATTATGTCTAGTCAACCCATTACATGGTGTAATCACAAATAAGAAACTACAATGAATAATTATGGAGTGAAGAACTACAGAGTGATCAAAAAATCTATTCTCTTCGTCGTGGCCGGGAATATTTGAAAGTTTAGTTTAATTTCACAATTATTGTGAAGCTAAACTAAACTTTCAAATAAGCTAATAATTATTATTAGCTGTTTGCTATTCTATTTGAAGTGACATTACAACTGATTATTACGAAAATAAGATTTTCCAACATAAACATATGAAACAATAAATACTTTTTATATAGTTCACTTGATGATATCCCATAACACGTACACTGAAACTTCTTCACATCTATGTATATAAGAAGTTTCAACAAAAACAATCCACTCTAAAATACAGTCTTTGTAAAATTTCTGACTGGTCAATTTTTATTTAAAACTATACCGATATGAAATTCACAATGTATATTTCAACCTCTGTCACACCTACTCTTCTTAAATTGAATGTTATTTACATATATGTATTTTGCAGATTTTAATATAATCACTTCCGCAGATAGGTAGAGTAAGTGATAAAAGGGGATATCTTTAAGAGATATGACGAAAAGAGTATACCATAAGGGTAATAAGTTTGAACTATAAAATACGGACTTGAATATTGTTGTTAGGCTACAAAGACTTCATTTAACACATTACTCTTATCAAACTTTATTTAGGTCCAGTCTATCTCTGGTTTAGATTGACCAATTAACCCATATCACTGTTTTCAAGAGAATACATCCTTCACCGTGGGAAAGTGTCAAAAAGAGGTTGAAATATACTTTGTGAATTTCATATCAGTATTGGTTTAAATAAAGATTGACCCGTTAGAAATTTTTACAAACTACTGTATTCAAAGTTTTTTATGTGGAATGAACTGTTTTCATTGGAACTTAGACTACATCATTAGGAGTACCTACTACAAAAGTATTTTAAAGAAGTATTAGTGTAAATATTGTAAACTAAAGAACTCCCTTAAAATAACGTTATATATATTATACTGACTAACCATTTATTATAACTTGTTAACAACTGTAACATAAAATGTTTACTATAAAACTTATTAACACTTAATTATTGCTACTATATCTCAATTCTTAATTTCGGATCTGACAAAAAACGTTAATCGTCCAAAAAAAAAATATATACAGTGTGTCCCACTTAAGGTCTTACCACCCCCGTAAAATTTTTATTTATGAACCGATTTCCATGAACTTTTTTTTGTTGGGCAAGTCCCAAAAAAGTACATAGCGGGCATGCTTCGTTTGTTTGATAAGTTGGCGTCATGGCCAACTACGACCTATTTTTTGATGCAAAAAAACGAGATGTACTATTAGCGAATTCTTCACAAAAATTTTAATACCAGATTCGTAATCAGGAGCACCTAAAATCCAACTGTACCAAATTTCATAGCGCTACTATACAGGGTGTTCGTGTGTCCCACTTAAGGTCTAACCACCCCCGTAAAATCGTTATTTATGAACCGATTTCAATGAACTTTTTTTTTGTTGGGTAAGTCCCAAAAAAGTACATAGCGGACATGCTCCATTTGTTTGGTAAGTCGGCGTCATGGCCAACTACGACCTATTTTTTGGTGCAAAGAAACGAGATGTACTATTAGCGAATTTTTCACAAAAATTTTAATGCCAGATTCTTAATCAGGAGCACCTAAAACTCAACTGTACCAAATTTCATGGCGCTACTGTACATGGTGTTCCAGAGAATAAGAGATATTTTTTAAATGATGGATTATTTTTTCAATTTTAAAATTGAATTAATGTTTTAGGAAAATAACTTTTTTGGATAAGGTTTTATTAAAATTTGATACAGGGCGGTCTCGGAAAGACATTATTTAATGTGTGATGAACTATTTTGTTGGGTTAATCTCAAAACAACGAGCTGGAAGGACGTTTCAAAGTCTAAATAACTTCTAAATAAGTCATGATCAGTACTGCTAGTATATTAAACTTAATTTTATTAATGATTGGGGCACAACAATTAAATAATTTTATTAAAACTCTTCCTATAATACTGACATAAAATAAACATTCTGGAATCAAGATATTTTGGATGTTTTATTAACTTTTTGTATTTAAGCAAATTATAACATACCTATTAAAGTAGGTACATAAATTAAAAATTACTTATATATGAAACTAGTTTAATTTCAATTTAACTGAAAGTTTATTGATGCTTTGAAAAAACTAATATTTTGAAAAGTGGGTTTTTGAAAGTGCATGAAATGACTAATATTTATTTTAATTTCATTAAATTTGTGTATTTATGTGATGATTCATTTAAATACAAATAAATTTATAAATTAAAAATACTGAGAAGAGTTTTCATAAAACAATTTAATTTTTGTGGCGTAATATGTACCACTAAAATTGATACACCCGTATGATGACATGAATAAGGTTCGATTTTTTTCATATACTACTAGCACTGATCACGGCTATAGTTATTTTGAAACTGCATGAAATTTTCTTCTAACTCGTTCTGAGATCTAACCAATAAAAAGGTAAGCACACATTAAATACGTTTCTGGCACCATCCTGTATCTCATTTCAATAACCTTTTCCTAAAAGTTGTTTTCCTAAAATATTAGATTATTTTAAAACTGAAAAAATAATGTGTTTTTAAAAAAAAAATCTCTTATTTTCTGAGCACCCTGTACAGTAGCGCCATGAAATTTGGTACAGTTAGGTTTTAGGTGCTCCTGATTACGAATCTGGCATTAAAATTTTTGTGAAAAAATCGCTAATAGTACATCTAGTTTTTTTTTGCGTAAAAAAATAGGTCGTAGTTGGCCACGACGCCGACTTATCAAACAAATGGAGCATGCACGCTATGTACTTTTTTGGGATTTACCCAACAAAAATAAGTTCATGGAAATCGGTTCATAAATAAAAATTTTACGGGGGTGGTAAGGCCTTAAGTGAGACACACTGTATATAAATATATATATACAGGGTTATTCAGAACCTATCCATAATAAAATTTGGGGATGTTCAACATACATGTAGAAATGTGGTAGTGCAAAAAAAATTTTTTTGGCGGGGTCTGAAAACTATTTAAAAATTTTTCATTGCACGCCGCTGGATACTGGTCCACTGTAATGGAGTGACCTTGGGACTGACAATGGAAACTAGCTAGCACGAAAAAAACCGGCGCACCTGGCGCAAAAAAGATTTGCAGCGTTTTTACTTTAAAATAAACTTAAAGATAGACAGGCGTTCCAGGAACAAAAAACTTGTTTACTGTTTTTTGTCGGAATGTGGTATAACTTTAAACATTGTTTACGGGAAATCCTAAGCCTTTTATTATAAATTTTTTTGGTGATATCGATTTTTTATTTAAGGATGCACATATCCTCAAAGTTTTAGAGATGAGTTCTGAATAACCCTGTATATATATATATATGAGAGAAACTAGGTTTTCGGGTTGAACCGCGTTGGAGATGATTAGTGTCTTGACGTTTCGGCTCCCGTTTTGGAGCCATTTTCAAGAGATGAAGTATTAATAGTGGAGTTCTCTGAAGCCTCTCTGTCTGAGAGATCTGACTCCTCAGAGTCAGATCTCTCTGAGGAGTAGGCAGATTGAGGCTTCAGAGACGATCGGTGGTGAGATCTGGGGAGTAGGCAGATTGAGGCCCCGGAATCGAACCACAACATCTTAACCCTTTCCCTTTCTCTGAAGTTCTCTGAAGTTCTCTGAAGCCTCTCTGAGGAGTAGGCAGATTGAGGCTTCAGAGACGATCGGTGGTGAGATCTGGGGAGTAGGCAGATTGAGGCCCCGGAATCGAACCACAACATCTTAACCCTTTCCCTTTCTCTGAAGAGTAGGCAGATTGAGGCTTCAGAGAACTCCACTATTAATACTTCATCTCTTGAAAATGGCTCCAAAACGGGAGCCGAAACGTCGAGACACTAATCATCTCCAACGCGGTTCAACCCGAAAACCTAGTTTCTCTCATACTCACGACCGCGGAAGCCTTTCCGAACATTTCATATATATATATATATATATGAAATATATATATATATTAAGACATTCTAGATCTACTAAAAGAATTATAGGGATAAATATATGATTGATACATATGTAAAATGTTAGACACATGACAATATTTAGGCACAGTACAATTAGAAAAAGTAAAATAAAACCAGAGCTATTGACATATATTCAATCAGAAAAGATTAAAGTTTAAGATTATTAAATTTCAAAAGGAATGAATAAGTAATTGAGAAGTTATCAATGATTTATTAAAATTCATATATTGAATTGTGAGAATTAAGGACATTTAAATTATAATCAAATAAAATTTTGACATATAGTAACTAGATAAGAGAAGGTATTTTAAAATAAAATAAGGGATTTGTTTTAGAAAATAAGCATAGTTAAATAATAAATTAAATAATATAAATTTGTTAATTAAATAAGAGAGTAGTTTTAAAAGTATTAAAAAACAATTTAAAGTAAATTGAAGTGTTTAAGAAAAGACTTTTAAGTGCAAAAAAGTGATTAAAGACATGGGTAAAATCGAAGTTCCATGAAAAAGAATGAATGGAAATTGTTGCTAAGAGATAGAGACAATAAATTTTGAGAAAACCGAAGCGGCGTCCTTTTTGAAAAATCAAAGAAAAAAGTGGAATTTTGACTAGAAATTGAGAAGGAAAGTTGTTAAAAAATATATCGAGAGATAAGCAGGGATAACAAGATAACCTCAAAGTAAGTTTGTTTGTCAAATCACTTGCTTAAAATTAATGCACAGCTGGAGAAAAGATAGCAGAGATCTACAAGCAGAAATATAGAGATTATATTTTCATTTAATTGTATTAATAAGACGATTTTAAATATATAGCTATAACAGATTATCTAGATAAAAAGTCAGGCCTAAAATAGACAGGAGTCTAAATAAAGCACTTACCTTAAAAGAGATCCAGAGAAATGATCCAGAAGAAGAATAATATCCAGAATTTGTCACACAAATATGAACAATTTTAATAACAGTTTTGCATAATTAGTAATATTTTAGTTTTAGTTTAAGCAACATAACCTGTTTGTGTAGAATTTATATAGTTGAGTACAGTTATGTAAAGTGTTTAATAATAGATCTGCAAATAGTAAGATGTTAGGCAACCCAAATTACATAAATTTGTATAGATCAAGTTTTTGTCCACGGACATATGTTTCTATTTGATTAAAATAAAATAAGGATTGTTAAATTTAACTAGAGGTTTATTTGCTAGAACAAATTTACAGAATACTTTTAAAAATTAAAAATAAAAAAAAATTATTATATTAAATTGAAAATATTACAGTCAAGAAAATATTTGTAATGAACCCCACCTGAAAAAGAGTCAATCATTGTTCCAAATTAATTAAACAATTCAATAGATTCAATTTCTAAAAAAAAAAATTTATTAAATTAAATAACTTTTAAATTATTTAAAATAAAAACAAAATAGAGTGAATATAAGTGAATAGCTGAAAAGAAGGAGTTGTAGATTAAGGAGGTAAGCAAAATGTTTTCTTATGTATAACATGGAAGTTGATTAATTGAGAAAATTAAAAATTACGAAAATTTACTATAATCTAAAATATAATTGGCGCCCAACACTAAACTCAAATTTAATTAAAATAAAATTAATTTAAATATTCAATAAATGCTAAAATTAGGTCGAGGCAAATATAATTTAACACTCAAAAATAAAGGAGTTAAAAATTTAAATTGAATTACAAACAAGTTTAATTAAAATAAAAATATTATAAATTGGCACCATCAACGTGGGGCGAATATTACAAATTTACCAACCAAGTGTGGCGATTGTAACAACAGAGTCGTGGTAAGGAAAATATAATAGAATTAAAAAAAAAAAATGGATTTAAGAAACAGAAAAATTGGAGAAGAACAAGAAAATGATAGTAGTGAAGAAAGGACTATGGAGGAAAGTGATGAGCAGACATCAATAGTAACTGAGGGAACAGAAGTAACTCAAGCTACAGAAGAAACAAAACAGAAGGAAGAAGATATTTCATGGCAGAGAATGATGACAGAAGTATTAACAAACCTAAGCAAGACTACTAAAGAAATACAAGAAGAAAATAGAAATTTAAGCAAGACTACAAAAGAAATGCAAGTGGAAAACAGAAAGAGGGACGAAGAATTGAAAAAGAAAATTGAAGAAGAAAATAGAAAGATGGAAGAAGAAATGAAGAAGAGGGATGAAGACATGAAAAAACTATTAACAGAAAATATACAGGATGTTTATAGAAAAATCGAAAATAGATTTGAACAAGTAAAAAAGGAAATTCATGAAGAAAATGAACAATGGAAAGAAACTATGGAGAAGAAACATGAGGAAAATGGGAAGGAAATTAAGAAGTTGGACATACAAGGTCAAATAGTGGCAGAAAATCAACAGATTTTAGATAAGAAATTAGAACAAGTAGAAAACAAAACAGAACAAAATAAAATCGAGATAGAAAAGGTAAAAGAAGACATAAAAATAGGGATCAGCTATAATGTAAGAAATGGAACAGAAGAGGATGAAAAAAGAGAAAAGGAAATACAGTCAATAAGAAAACAATTGCAAGAAATTAAAGAAAAACAAGAAATAGGAATGGGAAACACAAAAATGATAAGATGGGTTAAAGAAGACAAAATGAATAAATTTTCAGGAAATATTCACAAATTACATCCTACTGTATTTGTGAGATCATTAAAACGAAGAATGGAGAATATAGAAGATAAAGAAGATATGAAAGAAATAATAAGAGATAATTTAGAGGGAAATGCATTAATTTGGTTTGGGAGTAAAGAAGCGGAAATAGAAAATTATGGGGACTTTGAAAGAAATTTCTTAAAACATTATTGGGGTGAAAATGCACAAATGAATGTTAGGGAGAAATTATATTTTGGTAGATTCAATGAAAATTTATCAAATTCCATGACAGATTACATAATGAGAATATATGCTATAAGTCAGTATTTAACTCCAAAATTAACAGAATCTGAAATAGTTTTGTACATTGCTAGACATTTTAAGCCTGAGATATCGGAAACAATCTCAATTCAAAACATATCTAATATGGAGCAATTATATATTTATATCAGTAGAATTCAAAGAAATCAACATAATTATTCAAATTATAATAATATGGTAAATAATAATTCAAATAGAATAAATTCAAATAATAGACAGGATAATTTTCAAAATTTTAATGTAAATAATAATCGAGATAATAACCAAAATTTTAGACAAAATAATACAAATAACAGAGGTTTCAATAACAATAACAATTTTAGACAAGGAAATCAAAATAATAATAGATACCAAAATAATGAACGTAACAGAGGCACAAATTTTAATAATAATAACAATTTTAATAACAATAATTATAATAATTCTAACTATAACAGGAATTTTAATACAAATCAATACAGAAACAATGACCAAACCTACTACAGAAATAACAATGCACAACATAATACAAATAATAACACAAATCACAATTCAAGATATAATTCACGTTACAATAATGAAAATTACAATAATAGACAAGATCATAATACAAATAATACACAAAATAACAACACAGATGCACAACACAGACGTGTAAATTTTACAGAAACACAAAACACACAAAGAGCTCGATCTGCTGATAGAGAACCAGTAGGGAATGTGAGGCAGGAGACACAAACAAGATCACAATCATTGAACAGAAATTCTGAAACACAAAATTTTCAATAAATTGCAAGCCTAAAGAATTACACAAAATAAGCCAAAATAATTATGTACATCCTAGAGAATTTATAACATTAGAAAATGATTTAACTTTTAATGATCAAGAAAATTTAATTTATATAAATGTAAAATATTTAAATAATGATATGCTTATGTTAGTTGATACTGGATCAGAAATAAGTATGGTAAATCAACAAGTAATAGAAAAATTTTCAAAATTAACAAGTAATATAGTTAGAATAAATAAACTAACATTAATTGGAGCGAATAATAAAAAATTGTGTGAAATAAATAAATCTATTAATATTACTCTAAACATGAATGATAAGCCTATTCAATTACAATTCTTAATAGTACCAAATTTACCAGCAGAATTTATAATAGGATCGGATGAACTAGCTAAAAATAAAATAATTATTAATTATGATAAGAAAATAGTCGAATATAAAAATGTTCAGTTACAATTTAAAATGGTGAAAAAAGCAATGCAAGAGAGTATGAATGTATGTATAGTAAATGAAAGAATGGAATTTAATAATAATAAGGGGATTAATTATATAAATAATAATGATAATTTTAATTATAATGAATTAAATATTATATTAAACTGTGCACAAGAGCACAAAGAAAAGGTGGGAATTTTATTAAATAAGTATGGAGGATTGATAAAAGAAGGAACTCGATTTGCACAAAAATACACTCATCATCTTAAAGTAAAAGACATTGATAGTTTTACAGTAAAAAGTTATCCGATACCCTATAAATATAAAGACGAGGTAAGAATAGAATTACAAAGTTTACTTGAACAAGGTATTATAGAAAGGAGTACAACACCTTTTCTTAATCCAATATTAGTGGTAAGAAAACGCAACAATGAGATAAGGCTATGTTTAGACGCAAGAAATATTAATAAATATACTATTCCACAATACGAGAAACCACTTTCGATAGAAGCAATATTAGGCAGAATCACAAAAGTTAAATATTTTACCAAAATTGATTTGAAGCATAGTTTTTGGCTTATACCTTTGGACAAACAAAGCAGAAAATACACAGGTTTTTCAATAGATGGAGAAGTTTTCCATTTTTGTGTAACACCTTTTGGTTTGCAGAGTTCATGCGCAGCATTAGTGAGAGCTTTACATCAAATCTTAAACAAACACGACACATTTGTAGTACATTACATTGACGACATTTTAATATATTCTAAAACACTGGAAGAACATTACACACATATAGATATTGTATTGGATGAATTAGACCAAGCAGGGTTAAAACTTAACATCGAGAAATGCGAATTTGTAAAATCGCAGGTAACTTATTTGGGATATAAAATAAATAATGAGGGAATTTCCATGGATTCTGAAAGAATAGAAGTCATACAAAATTTTGCAAGACCAAAGAATCTTAAAACACTCAGAGGATTTTTAGGTATGATCAATTATTTTAAAAGAATTATTCCTGACATTACACAACTTGAATACCCACTTATACAACTACTTAAGAAAAACGTACGATGGAATTGGACTGAATTACACGAACAGACTTTTAAACAAATAAAACATATAGTGACCAAAAACTTACAAATATACCACCCTGACTATGACAAACCTTTCATATTACGAACTGACGCATCAACACAGAGAATAGCTGGAGTACTACTACAAAAACATGGAGACAGAGAAATACCTATAAATTTTATATCAAGAGTGACAAAGACACATGAAAAGAATTATAGCGTTTCGGAACTTGAAATTTTGAGTATAATCGTATCTATTTCTAAATTAAGATTTTACTTACTAGGGAATAAATTTACAATACAAACTGACAATCAAGCATTGACATCTATACTAAACTACAAATTTGGAAACAGCCGCATACACAGATGGGCATTACTATTGACAGAATACGATTTTAAAATTGAACATATACCAGGAAAACAAAACATATTAGCTGACGCATTGACAAGAATGGACGGAGACAATACAGACACAACACAAAAGGTAAAAGTAGGAGTTAACATTTTAAAACAAGACGAGGGAATATTTTCAAAACATAACATAATACATGATCAAACACAATTAACAGACGTAGACAAACAGAAAACCATACTCAGAGACAACATGTACATAAAACAGATAGGGAATGACGAATTATTTGTAATAACAGACGAAAACACACGACAAATTATTAGAAATTTACATCAAAATTATGGACATATAGGTATTAATAAGACATGGAAAATATTTAGAGAAAATTATTTTAACAGACATGACAAAAACATAACAAAGGATGAAATAACAAAGTGTAAACTATGTCAATTGGCTAAAGAAAAAAATAAACATTTTACTGGATATCCTAGATCCATCAGAGCCACAGAACCTGGAGAATTAATAGCAATTGATTTTTGTTCCAACTTAATTACTAGTAGACAAGGCAACAAACATATTTTTGTAATCGTAGACGTTTTTTCTAAATTTGTGACTACATACGCTTGCAGACGGACAAATACTACAACGGTAAAAAGACTTTTGACTAAATACAGACAAGAGAATGGTGAAATAAAAAATTGTATTTTGGATAATGCAACTTATTTTCAAAACGAGAAGATACAAGACTATTTTAGAAAATCAAACATTACACCAAGATATACAAGCATACGACATCCTAATGCAAATCCTGCTGAAAGATACATAAAAGAGATTCTCAAATATTTACGATTACTTGTTAATCATGATCATATTTCATGGGAAGAAAAATTGGGAAAAATTCAGCATTATATTAACAATATTCCAAATAATGTAACGGGAGAAGCTCCAATACAATTACTAAAGAACATACAACCAGACAGACCTTGGATGAAACAAACAAATACAGACTATAATACATTATTACATACAGTAAACACAAGATTACACAGAGCTGCACAAAAATATCAACAAAGACAAATCAGAACACAAAAACACCATAAACAATTTCAAGAAGGAGATTTAGTCATTGTACGAAAGTTAAGAGTATCAGACAAAGAAAAAAAAATATGTGCTAAGTTAATGTTACCTTATCATGGTCCATTTAAAATAAATAATAAAAATGGTTTGAATAGTTATGAGATTAAAGATCCAGAGAATGATAGAATAATAGGAATTTATAATATTAATCAATTATATGAATATAAAGAATAGTTAAAAGAAAAATAAGAAATTTGATTTTAGAAATTTGAAAATAAAAGTTTCCAAATTATCAAAAATAAAATTTGGGAAATTTAAGACATTCTAGATCTACTAAAAGAATTATAGGGATAAATATATGATTGATACATATGTAAAATGTTAGACACATGACAATATTTAGGCACAGTACAATTAGAAAAAGTAAAATAAAACCAGAGCTATTGACATATATTCAATCAGAAAAGATTAAAGTTTAAGATTATTAAATTTCAAAAGGAATGAATAAGTAATTGAGAAGTTATCAATGATTTATTAAAATTCATATATTGAATTGTGAGAATTAAGGACATTTAAATTATAATCAAATAAAATTTTGACATATAGTAACTAGATAAGAGAAGGTATTTTAAAATAAAATAAGGGATTTGTTTTAGAAAATAAGCATAGTTAAATAATAAATTAAATAATATAAATTTGTTAATTAAATAAGAGAGTAGTTTTAAAAGTATTAAAAAACAATTTAAAGTAAATTGAAGTGTTTAAGAAAAGACTTTTAAGTGCAAAAAAGTGATTAAAGACATGGGTAAAATCGAAGTTCCATGAAAAAGAATGAATGGAAATTGTTGCTAAGAGATAGAGACAATAAATTTTGAGAAAACCGAAGCGGCGTCCTTTTTGAAAAATCAAAGAAAAAAGTGGAATTTTGACTAGAAATTGAGAAGGAAAGTTGTTAAAAAATATATCGAGAGATAAGCAGGGATAACAAGATAACCTCAAAGTAAGTTTGTTTGTCAAATCACTTGCTTAAAATTAATGCACAGCTGGAGAAAAGATAGCAGAGATCTACAAGCAGAAATATAGAGATTATATTTTCATTTAATTGTATTAATAAGACGATTTTAAATATATAGCTATAACAGATTATCTAGATAAAAAGTCAGGCCTAAAATAGACAGGAGTCTAAATAAAGCACTTACCTTAAAAGAGATCCAGAGAAATGATCCAGAAGAAGAATAATATCCAGAATTTGTCACACAAATATGAACAATTTTAATAACAGTTTTGCATAATTAGTAATATTTTAGTTTTAGTTTAAGCAACATAACCTGTTTGTGTAGAATTTATATAGTTGAGTACAGTTATGTAAAGTGTTTAATAATAGATCTGCAAATAGTAAGATGTTAGGCAACCCAAATTACATAAATTTGTATAGATCAAGTTTTTGTCCACGGACATATGTTTCTATTTGATTAAAATAAAATAAGGATTGTTAAATTTAACTAGAGGTTTATTTGCTAGAACAAATTTACAGAATACTTTTAAAAATTAAAAATAAAAAAAAATTATTATATTAAATTGAAAATATTACAGTCAAGAAAATATTTGTAATGAACCCCACCTGAAAAAGAGTCAATCATTGTTCCAAATTAATTAAACAATTCAATAGATTCAATTTCTAAAAAAAAAATTTATTAAATTAAATAACTTTTAAATTATTTAAAATAAAAACAAAATAGAGTGAATATAAGTGAATAGCTGAAAAGAAGGAGTTGTAGATTAAGGAGGTAAGCAAAATGTTTTCTTATGTATAACATGGAAGTTGATTAATTGAGAAAATTAAAAATTACGAAAATTTACTATAATCTAAAATATAATTGGCGCCCAACACTAAACTCAAATTTAATTAAAATAAAATTAATTTAAATATTCAATAAATGCTAAAATTAGGTCGAGGCAAATATAATTTAACACTCAAAAATAAAGGAGTTAAAAATTTAAATTGAATTACAAACAAGTTTAATTAAAATAAAAATATTATAATATATATATATATGAAATATATATATATATATATATATATATATATATATATATATATATATATATATATATATATATATATATATATATATATATATATATATATATATATATATATATATATATATATATAAATATATATATATAGATTTATTACGCCGCTGATACAGACCACATTTGATATATGCCGCATACGTTATCAGACCAAAATCGACGTTACCAGACCAGGTAAATGGTCTGGTAACGTTAAACCATGCATTAATGTTCACAGGGGTGGTGGGACACCCCACAGAAAATTTAGTGGTGGCGTGAAAAGTTTGTCACAATAAACTCAGATAAGCTAGGGATGTGCAATTCCACTAGCTTAAGTTCATTGACATTAGCTCCGGTAGCTCAGGGAGATTTATGATACTAGGGCGTAGTATTCGTAGGACTGCTTTGAATGTTGACAAGTTATTTGGGCACCAGGATAATTTTTAGATATAAGATAAAAGAAAACTATATAAAAGTTAGTTGAATACACTATAATCAAATAAGCAAATTGAATTGAAATTACAATTGAATGATAAATTGACTATTTAACAATAATTCAAAAATGATTTAATATTGACTAAAAAATGAAAAAAAAGGTGACAAATAAAATCTTAAAATTGGCTAACTTTACAAAAATTTTATGAGGTTCGGGGTCACTCTGACAATCTCTTTCCTTCTTTATGAGGTCAGTACTCTCACCCTTAACATGTGTTGATGATTGGAACCAGGTGGACTTGCCGTGGCAAAGTGGGGAAGTTAGAGCTCTAGTCCAGATGACGGTCACGTTCTGGCTAAGTCCAATCCTCTTATCTATGGATCTGCAGATGTTCAGCGTCCAGGGTTCTTCAGCAGGTTATAGATCTTGCAGTCAGGTTACATCAGCCTCGTCTCAGAAGAGTACATACAAATAATTGTTTGTGTTAAGAGTGTCCCAAAATTTACAAATATATAGATGAACGTTGACGGCTAGTGTAGCCAAGATTAAAAATTATAAATAAGTTCCTGAAGGGAATGTACCAGCAAATCTGGTTTGGTAAAATCCTCTGTGATTCTCACAGGGAAAGTAATTAACAAATTAAAACAAAACCTGGAAGGTGTCAACCTTTAGTGATCCTACCCAGAATGAAGCAAATAAAATTACCCAAAAAATTGCATTCAAAAGAACTGATTACAGTTCAGCCACTCGACAATTTTCTTAATAAAAACTCTAATCGTTAATATTTAAACATACTATAGTTCAGAAGGAACAAAAATAAATTAAATAAAAAACCCCTCTATCATCTGACCCAAAATTCCAAAACCAACGGTTTCATAACCGGTTAAACAATGAAATATTACCACTCTAATTAGGTAAAAGAGAAAAATTATTTCATTAATATTTCAAAGACAGAGTGACAAGTTATAGAAATTCGTATTGATTTATTGTACAAATTTGTTGTCAAAGAACAATAATCAATGAATTTACAAATATTAGGAAACAGGTTCCAGTCTTCTAATCGGCGTGAATGTGAGTTATTAAAATCTCTACAAAGTAACAAATTACTTAACCTAGTGCAGAAATTTCGATATTAGCAATTTTCTATAGCTCCAATCATATATTATAACTATAAGATAAGAGAAGATAAGATAAAGATAAGATAAAGGAACTTAATTCCCAACCAGCACGTGGTTTTGAATAGTAACAATCCGATTCAAACAAAATGGAGGCAAGAAAACTCCAATTTATTGGTTTTTTAAAAAAACAATGTTTTCTATAATCTCCTGACTAGAGCACAGCTTCACAAATTTATAAAATAATATTGAAACTATATTCTATTGTTCCGAATTACAAAAAAATCTCACGAACCACGCCTAAATAATTTACCTAAAATCCAGGTAAATCCTGATTATATATGAAATATAATTACTTAATAATAACAACAAATCGCTATGATCGTATTTCTGTACTAATAATGTTAATCTCAAACAATAATGAAAGTGAATAAATTATATATATCAAATGGTAAAATAACTCACATCTGCACTCTCGAAGACGGAAACTGTCTATCCGTTCATTCTTAAATCACACCGGCGTTCTCGCTTGAGGCCACCGTTTCCTAGCCAATCAGAGTCCTCCAACGCATAATATTTGAAAAATTGAACTTAAGCCACCAACAATTAGGTTGGGTGTTTTACGAGGTGCATAATAATAGTCAACCTCATGGAACGACATTAAAATGTACGTTACATATCCCCCCTTCTCCGGTAATAAAAATTGATAACTCTAGGAGTTATAAATTTTTATATAGGCCAATTTTAGAGGAGACGACAGAGGAACAACGGTATTGAAAATGTGGAAAGGAACTTGAAAGTTATACCTTCCGAGACATCGGTCTGACGCCTCAGCAGCAATATAGCTGTTGCCAGTACTAAAATGGGTTGAAAAAAAAATTCCCAAGAAAAAAAATAGTTAAAAGGACTTGATACACATGGCTTGTAGTGCGTCCTAAAACTACAGCACTCGTGAAAAGAAATACATAAAAAAAATAGATAGAGGACTTAATACACATGACTAGTAGTGCGTCCTGAAACTACAGCACTTGTGCAAAAAAACAGGCACTAAAATGCTTGACAACAGGTTGCCTGGTTAACCCAACACCAGAATGACCATGATCATAAAGGCTGGCAAAATAACACCCCCCATGTCGATCCTTCCATCAGATTATCCGAAAACATCGGCATTCTTGAAATGAGGAGATCCCTGCCACATCTCAGTCCCGAAACCTTAAAATAACCTAAAACTAAATTGAAAAGGCTCTCATAAGCCTGTACGAATCCGTGAATGTTGGTCAGCTATGAACAACCCAGAGAATCAATCTTGCGTGAAGACACAATGTGGGAGATAAGTTCAAACAAATAATGAATAGTAATACGAGAACAGAATGCAAAGTGCGCAACTGGTTAAATGCAAGCAGAAGCCTCGTCTCTGATTCCTTCCCATCACAATGACTACACACAAGTCAACCCCCTGGAACGTTCACATCTAAACCAACCAATAATGACCAAGCAGGAACAATATATATCCTCGGCAATATCTAGGACTATGTACTCATACATACACTATACCTTTATGTAAGGTTACCAGTTATAACTGTATACAGACCATATAGAATAAGGAATTAAAAGATAGAGCCATGCTGCGAGTTAGACTCGAAAAGTAAATAGAACGATAACCAACCTTCAAGTGAACCTAACTAATTAATATGCTAAGAAACTCTCAGCCAAATTTATAAAACTAGCAATTACACAAGTGTAAGAATTATTTTTTTTTAAACGAACATTCTTTCATAAAAATTAAATAGGTACCTAACTCTAAAAGGAAATAGTCACACTATAGCCAAAACAAAACGAGTCAGCTTTCGGTGGTTGTTTATATTAACAATATTAAGATAAGTATGTCTTGAGCTCAAAGCGGGTGAAGGAATATTACGTTTTATTTTTATTTGGAATTGGTTATCTAGAGTGGCTTGAAACTATTGTGACTTTTGGTAGTGATTTACGGTGTTACAATTTAGGTGAGTCTGCTCACGGGAAAAACGAATTTACCTTTGCACTTGCATAATTATTTAGTAATTTAGAGAGATTTTTATTAAGCACCTAATTACTGATTATAATGTGGTATTTCTGTCGTTCAGATATTATAGACACAGTCGTTCGTGTCACCAAGACGCTGTTGTTCAGTGTCATACCATATTCCTGTCGTTCTTAATATTAGGCATTGCCGTTCATGCCCAAATACTGTCGTTCAGTATTCTTCACCACTATTAGTTGTAATCAGTAAAATTAAAAATTAACAAGTAATAAATAAATGTGAAATAATACAGGGTGTCATAATGACAAGGATGTCATAATGAGACAAATTCATTTATGTAGGCAAATTCTTTTGCTCAGACGTTGTTTCTTTTACAGGTCCATACCTAAGCAATTCAATAAACGACGGCCAGCTCAGTTATGTGATAGGATAATCAAACAAGCTAAATAAGTATTTAGTTATTGTAAGTAGTAATTAAGTTTTTTTTTATTTTCCTTTAATGTGAATTAAATTGAATCTTTACTAAATGGATTTATTTTATTTTATTGAGAGATCCTCAAATCGGATCTCACAGATCAGAAGTGGGATAAAGAATCCGGGGATTTGCATCCGGATAAAGAAAATAATTTCGATTGTCTTTCTAATAACTGAGGTGCCTGTCTGTTGAGCTAATTATTTGTATATGTCGTTGGCAAATGTCTTAGGCTTTGTTTTTTTTTACTAGTCTTTATAAACCAAATCACTTACACAAGTCATGAGTTCCCGTCGAAATAACAAACGTCCATTAGTGGTACGACCCAATTCGCGTTTGACTTCGAGCGAGCGTGGCCCCTCTCGACAAAGAGGCCGAAGCTCTGATGGGACTGAGGATCCAGTAGATCGTTTCACGGAAGCCATAAACAATTTTTTACAACTGACTGTCCGACAAAATAGTAACGCAACCACTGTTAGGGGCGACGTGATACCTGAATTTAATCCTGAACAAAAAGGGCAAACGGCGGTTGCCTGGTGCCAAACAGTAGATGAATTGAGAGAAATATATGACTGGTCCGAGGAAGCTACAATATACTATGCTACGTCAAAGTTGAGGGGTTTAGCTGATGTGTGGTACAAAAGTTTACCCAGCCTGAAATTTAGTTGGTTAGAGTGGAAGGAAAAAGTACAAGTAGCCTTTCCTGGGAAAAGAGATAATTTTGGAGATCTGACGGAAATGATACAACGAAAGAAACGTTTTGAAGAATCATATACAAAATATTACAAAACTGCTCTTCTCAATGTTTGCAAGATTTTTGGGTCAGACGCTGTGTCTTGCATTATTGGAGGAATTTCTGACGTGATTGTCAAAACTGGAGCAAGTGCAGGAAATCATGTGACGCCGGAATCATTGTATACGTATCTTGCAACGTTACCAGAGACTTCTAGTATGGTTAAACATAACTACAACTCTGCTAAGAAATCAGAATCGCATAACTATAATAGAAATCGAAATATCGCTAGAACATCTGTGACGCTAACTTACTTCTCGTGTAAGCGACGGGGACATACCTCAAATATGTGTCCACAAGGAAAACCCGATCGACACGTTAATGAAGGAACTGACAAGAAATGTAATTTCTGTTATCGTGCTGGTCACACTGAGGAAAGATGTTTTCTGAAAAAGAAATCACTGCAACCGAAACCAACCATTTGACTATTGTCAGATAAACCAAATGAAAAATACTACAAACTAATTTTTATTGGTGGAACACCATCATTAGCATACGTAGATTTAGGAAGTTCATGTACTACTATCACTTTGTCGGAAGTTAAACGTCTGGGTTTACAGTATATGTCAGACAAGAAAACTACCCTTCAAGGTTTTGGCAACTTCTATACTACGACACTAGGAATCACTACACTTAATATAAAAATTGATAATATAGCAAAGACCATAGATGCACATGTAGTATCAAATCATATACAAGATGTACCAATTTTGTTGGGAAGAAATTTCTCTGAATCGCAAGATATATTAGCTATCAAGGATAATGTCTCGTTGAGGTTTTTCAAACGTTCAGAAATTAACAAAATTGAGCCCGAACCACATATTCGTAAGGTCGTTTTACAACTGGCAACGAAAACGACATTGTTACCGAATCATTGGGGACATGTACAAGTTTACAATGACGATTACGAGGGCGATTTATGTATTGATGCTAGCATTAGATCACCTGAAGGAAAAGACTACTGTATACCTCATACAGTTATAACACTTACCAAAGGAAGATGTTCGACTGTACCTTGTATTAATTTATCGGATAAAGAAATAAGTTTTAAAAAGAATATGGTATTTGCTAGAGCACATCCATGCGTGGAAGAAACCCAACCAATAGAGAGAATTTCGATGATCCAAGAAAAGACGCAAACAAAATTACGCGAAGACCAGATAATAATAGGCGAGGTAGACCAAGCAACTAAGCAGATACTAATCACGCTATTAAATGAATATAGAGACTGTTTTGCGTTAAGCATTGGTGAACTCGGTTGTGCCAAATCAGCCAAGTTACAAATTAATCTAAATGACAAGAAACCATTTTCACATAGGCCTTATCGGATGTCAAGGACAGAACAAAACATAGTCAAGGACATAGTTGAGGAACTCTTACTTCATGGGGTTGTTCGAGAATCTGATTCTGAGTATTCTTCTCCCGTCTTGCTAGTGAAAAAGAAGACTGGGGAACAACGTCTTTGTATAGATTATAGAAAGCTAAATTCTCTAACCATAAAAGATAGCTACCCTTTACCACGCATTGATGACCAAATTGATAAGTTGCAAGGAGGAAATTATTTTATAAGCCTTGATTTACGATCTGGCTACCATCAAGTACCCATAGAAGAGGCTTCCAAATACTTTACAGCATTTGTGACACCGGAAGGTCAATACGAGTATAATCGAGTTCCTTTTGGATTGTCCAACGCACCAAGGGTGTTTCAACGTTTGATGACCAAGATACTGAAACCTATTCGTGAAAACTCCGCTCTTTACTTAGATGACGTCTTACTATACGCTCCAACAATACCAGAAATATTAGAAGTGTTACAAAAGGTTTTTGAAATATTTAGGGAAGAAGGGCTTACGTTAAATTTAAAGAAATGTTCATTTCTTAAATCTTCTGTAACTTACTTGGGCTACGATATCGAGAAAGGTACAGTGAGACCGGGAACTGACAAGATAAGAGCGGTTGAATACTTTCCAACTCCAAAATCCGTTCATCAGATTAGACAATTTCTAGGTCTAACTGGCTATTTTCGTCAATTTGTACGCGACTACGCTTCTATAGCC
This sequence comes from Pogonocherus hispidulus, assembly GCA_963924545.1. Lineage (NCBI taxonomy): Eukaryota > Metazoa > Arthropoda > Insecta > Coleoptera > Cerambycidae > Pogonocherus > Pogonocherus hispidulus. Next base: position 35,820,633 of record OZ004695.1, read on the forward strand.
TACCCACTGACAAGTTTAATCAAGAAGAATATATCGTGGAAATGGGAAGCGAAACAAGAAAATGCATTTCAGAAATTAAAATCAATTTTATCGACAAGACCAGTCTTAAGCTTGTTTAATTTTGATTTACCGACTGAAGTCCTTACCGATGCCAGTCAATTAGGACTAGCTGGCATATTATTTCAGAAGCAGGTTGATGGCAGATTACACCCAATAGCATATTATAGCCGACAAACAAACGGAGCAGAAAAGAAATATCATTCTTATGAATTAGAAACTTTGGCGATTGTGGAAAGTTTGAGAAAGTTCCGTTCATATTTATTGGGAATATCGTTTGTTGTGGTGACAGATTGTAATTCAATCAAAGCTGCGAGCAAAAAGAAACAACTAATACCCCGTATTGCTAGGTGGTGGCTCGAACTACAAGAGTTTACCTTTGAAGTACAATATCGACCAGGAAATAGGATGAGTCATGTGGATGCCTTAAGTCGGAACACTACGACAGCTGATGAAACTGGTAATAAAGTTGTTTTACGCATTGAGGAAGCCGATTGGGTTTTAGCTGGCCAATTAACAGATAACAAAATTCGTGAAATCCATGAAGTGTTATCTAAACCTCCGACAACAGAATATGAAAAACACGTTTACAAGAACTATTGTTTGAGAGAAAACCGAGTATATCGTATAACTGCTAAAGGGATCTTATGGCTAGTACCAAAAGGTATGAGACAGCGTGTTGTTAAGATGGCGCATGACGATCTGGGTCACTTTGGAGTCGAGAAGACCTTGCATAAATTATGCGAAAGCTATTGGTTTCCACGGATGCGTACCTATGTAGAGAAATACGTTGGTTGTTGTATATCTTGCTTGCATCACAAAAGAAATAGTGGTAAGAAAGAGGGATTTTTACATTCTATACCCAAAGGAAAAGAACCTTTGAATACATTCCATGTCGATCATCTCGGACCGTTTCCAAAATCAAAGCGAAATAATACTTACCTTATCGTGGGAATTGACGCCTTCACAAAATTTGTGTTCCTGCGGGCTGCCAAATCGACAAAAACAAAATACGTAATCGATTATTTTAAAGACATTTTTGCGACGTATGGAATCCCCAAAATATTAATTTCAGATCAAGGCAGTTCTTCTACATCAAAGTCATCTAATTATTTCTGTAAACAAAATAACATACGACACATCAAAAATGCTGTCGCTACTCCTCGAGCCAATGGGCAAGTAGAACGGTTAAATAGGACTGTTCTTGCGGCATTATTACCATCCGTGTTAGACGAAGAACTTTGGGATGAGCAAGTTCGGAACGTACAATTCGCTATAAACAATGTTACTAATAAATCGACTGGAAAAACACCAAGTCAGCTGATGTTTGGTTACACTCCACGTCAGGGTTCTGATGCACTTTTGAGAGATGAAGTACAACAAATACCTACATTGATTGAAAATCTAATGGCAGCAAGGGAAGATGCTTCCAACAAAACCAAACTGGCGCAAACAAAACAGAAGCAACAATTCGACAAGAAAAGAAAGAAACCACGTGTTTATATAGAAGGGGAACTAGTTGCAATAATAAAACAAAATCCTTCAACAGGCACAAGCAAGAAGCTAGCACCGCTTTATAGTGGGCCCATGATAGTAAAGAAAGTATTACCAAACGATAGGTATATTGTTCAAGATATGTCTGGTTCGCGTAGAACTCTGAGATCGTCAAAGTATGAAAATACCGTCACCGCTGATCAGATGCGTCCTTGGACAATTCCTGGTGGTGTCTCGGACGAGACGGATAGTAACAGCGGAGAGGATAGGGTACCGTTGTCTTCGGATCTTTCCGATGATGACCCAATGGAGTAAGGATACCTCGAGACGAGATATTTTCAGGATGGCCGACTGTAAGAATTATTTTTTTTTTAAACGAACATTCTTTCATAAAAATTAAATAGGTACCTAACTCTAAAAGGAAATAGTCACACTATAGCCAAAACAAAACGAGTCAGCTTTCGGTGGTTGTTTATATTAACAATATTAAGATAAGTATGTCTTGAGCTCAAAGCGGGTGAAGGAATATTACATTTTATTTTTATTTGGAGTTGGTTATCTAGAGTGGCTTGAAACTATTGTGACTTTTGGTAGTGATTTACGGTGTTACAATTTAGGTGAGTCTGCTCACGGGCAAAACGAATTTACCTTTGCACTTGCATAATTATTTAGTAATTTAGAGAGATTTTTATTAAGCACCTAATTACTGATTATAATGTGGTATTTCTGTCGTTCAGATATTATAGACACAGTCGTTCGTGTCACCAAGACGCTGTTGTTCAGTGTCATACCATATTCCTGTCGTTCGGAATATTAGGCATTGCCGTTCATGCCCAAATACTGTCGATCAGTATTCTTCACCACTATTAGTTGTAATCAGTAAAATAAAAAATTAACAAGTAATAAATAAATGTGAAATAATACAGGATGTCACAATGACAAGGATGTCATAATGAGACAAATTCATTTATGTAGGCAAATTCTTTTGCTCAGACGTTGTTTCTTTTACAGGTCCATACCTAAGCAATTCAATAAACGACGGCCAGCTCAGTTATGTGATAGGATAATCAAACAAGCTAAATAAGTATTTAGTTATTGTAAGTAGTAATTAAGTTTTTTTTTATTTTCCTTTAATGTGAATTAAATTGAATCTTTACTAAATGGATTTATTTTATTTTATTGAGAGATCCTCAAATCGGATCTCACAGATCAGAAGTGGGATAAAGAATCCGGGGATTTGCATCCGGATAAAGAAAATAATTTCGATTGTCTTTCTAATAACTGAGGTGCCTGTCTGTTGAGCTAATTATTTGTATATGTCGTTGGCAAATGTCTTAGGCTTTGTTTTTTTTTACTAGTCTTTATAAACCAAATCACTTACACAAGTCATGAGTTCCCGTCGAAATAACAAACGTCCATTAGTGGTACGACCCAATTCGCGTTTGACTTCGAGCGAGCGTGGCCCCTCTCGACAAAGAGGCCGAAGCTCTGATGGGACTGAGGATCCAGTAGATCGTTTCACGGAAGCCATAAACAATTTTTTACAACTGACTGTCCGACAAAATAGTAACGCAACCACTGTTAGGGGCGACGTGATACCTGAATTTAATCCTGAACAAAAAGGGCAAACGGCGGTTGCCTGGTGCCAAACAGTAGATTGACCTCCAGACCGGTGCCAAACAGACGTTGTTTCTTTCTTATTTACAGGTCCATACCTAAGCAATTCAATAAACGACGGCCAGCTCAGTTATGTGATAGGATAATCAAACAAGCTAAATAAGTATTTAGTTATTGTAAGTAGTAATTAAGTTTTTTTTAATTTTCTTTTAATGTGAATTAAATTGACTCTTTACTAAATGGATTTATTTTATTTTATTGAGAGATCCTCAAATCGGATCTCACACAAGTAGGAGGTATGCCTGAACCCACGAATCTAAAAGAAGCCGACTACCACTAATCTAGTCCTGTGGTAAACCTTAAATTTTACTAAATATTGAATGTCTCATATTAAAGTAATTCATAAAAGATACACGAATAATAGGTAACGACTCGACTAGGAATTATTGAATTCGCACTCTATGTGAATTTAAGATAATGTTCATTAATGAAATTAAACATAAGATAAACAATCATAGAGAGATAACACACTAAGATAAAGAGAAACAGGCAACTAATCATAACATCGACAATCACCTTACAGACCTACTCTGTATATGATTGAGGGACTTATGAACATCGTCAACTATCAGATCTGAATAATCGCACCGCTAGACCTACTCTTGGGATACGAGAATTTTAATCTAATTGTCGAACACAGACGGTTAAAATAAACCAGGAAAAAGAAAGGACATCACACAAGAAAGAATTGCGACGATGTTGTTGTAAAATTTAATAGATACTGGGTGAGCAAAATAACTAACTTACGACAATGCATTTATGATTTAGTTAAGATAACAAAAAAAATCCGATAATAAAATATTTTGAGGGTTAAGATAATACGATAATAAAGATAAGATATACCCAAAAAATATGCACTAAATAATACAATTACACTATATCTCAATCCATTGCTCTGATGCTTGCCCAGTCCATTAAAAACTTAAAATAACGTAACTAAAGTAAAGTAACCCACCCATTTAACATCCCGAGTGTCTTAGATCAAAGAAACGAAAAGAAGACAATACAGGAAAGGTGGCGACACTCACTTAATTTTTTGTAACATTAGGCCAAATTTAAGATAAATAACGATAAGATACGGCAATATTTTACAAGATACTAAATCACAACAAAATACTAACTAATTAGTAGCAAAAATTCCATAAAACACCATAATACAATAATAGTAGACGTAAACATAAGACACAATAAAAGTAGAAGGAAACAGAAGAAACTAAGAACTAAACAGCTGACGATGTTACTGGTCATATTATCTATCTGTACTTAAAAAAAATAAAAAAAAATGGGAATGTCTAATTAACGACTAGATGCAATATCCATTAACAATCATTGTCTGAACAGATAAAAAACAAGATAAAGATAATATTCAGACCCCAGATTAATGATACGATACCATCCAGTACTTACATATCTCAGACAATCACCAATTCCTTTAATTCAGCAACTAGAAATGGGAGTGCCTAAATAAAGACTAGACGCAATATCTATTATGAGATACCATCTACTACTAACATATTTGAGGCACTAGAAATGGGAGTGTCTAAATAAAGACTAGATTCAATATCTATTCTAAGATACCACCTACTACTGACATATATCAGACACTCTGACCCATCCCTTTAAATTTAACCAAAATGTAAAATCAAATGAGGAGAATATACAGATAGCTAAACTAGATAGTTTTAGTTTCCACCCTATAGCCTTTGCATTGCTAGAAAAACATAAAGATAGAGAAGCAGAACCGTAGGTAAAACAAAAGACACATAAAACAGATATAGTTCCTAATATTCAAAGATAACTAATATACACCCTGTATATTACTAATATATAAAACACAATACTATGTATAACTTGGTCACTCAATTTAATTAGCCTAGGAATCTCTGTTACAATTTATTCTTGTGGTTTCACGGAAGAAACAAAAATAATTTAACACATCAAAGACATAGGCAAGATAAAATAAGATAAGATACGATACGATAAGATAAGATAAGATAAGATAAATATTAAATATTTTATTTATTCCACAAAATCCGTTCTATAAAAACTTTAACCGATAAATACCAACAAATATACAAAAAGTATAGATACATATATAAAAACTACTACCAAAAGGTTTTCACTCAGGTATAGAATAAATACTTCCTATGTTTTGTATGAAAGAAATTCCTAGTTTAATGTTTTATAAATATTCAATAGTAAATAAAATATACCAAAAAGAAATCTTATCACTAAAACTTTTCAATCGATTTATTATACACAAATTTTGAAAATATCTGAATTTTGGTCAGAAGGAAAGAGATTATTTTATTTCGATATCAGAAACTAATTTGTCAACTATCAAAACTTACTACAAGCACTACTTGCTTGCACGAGCCCTACACATTGAAACTGCCAAATTTGTTGCACGCGTTGTGCTCCAATTTGTTGCACGGGCCTCACAAGTTGGGATTGCCAATTTGTACACAGGCCTCACACCTTGGGCGCCAATTTGTCACAATAAACTCAGATAAGCTAGGGATGTGCAATTCCACTAGCTTAAGTTCATTGACATTAGCTCCGGTAGCTCAGGGAGATTTATGATACTAGGGCGTAGTATTCGTAGGACTGCTTGGAATGTTGACAAGTTATTTGGGCACCAGGATAATTTTTAGATATAAGATAAAAGAAAACTATATAAAAGTTAGTTGAATACACTATAATCAAATAAGCAAATTGAATTGAAATTACACTTGAATAATAAATTGACTATTCAACAATAATTAAAAAATGATTTAATATTGACTAAAAAATGAAAAAAAAAGGTGACAAATGAAATTTTAAAATTGGCTAACTTTACAAAAATTTTATGAGGTTCGGGGTCACTCTGACAATCTCGTTCCTTCTTTATGAGGTCAGTACTCTCACCCTTAACATGTGCTGATGATTGGATCCAGGTGGACTTGCCGTGGCAAAGTGGGGAAGGTAGAGTTCTAGTCCAGATGACGGTCACGTTCTGGCTAAGTCCAATCCTCTTATCTATGGATCTGCAGATGATCAGCGTCCAGGGTTCTTCAGCAGGTTATAGATCTTGCAGTCAGGTTACCCTACAGTGATCCTACCCAGAATGAAGCAAATAAAATTACCCAAACAATTGCATTCAAAAGAACTGATTACAGTTCAGCCACGCGACAATTTTCTTAATAAAAACTCTAATCGTTAATATTTAAACATACTATAGTTCAGAAGGAACAAAAATAAATTAAATAAAAAACCCCTCTATCATCTGACCCAAAATTCCAAAACCAACGGTTTCATAACCGGTTAAACAAGGAAATATTACCACTCTAATTAGGTAAAAGAGAAAAATTATTTCATTAATATCTCAAAAACAGAGTGACAAGTTATAGAAATTCGTATTGATTTATTGTACAAATTTGTTGTCAAAGAACAATAATCAATGAATTTACAAATATTAGGAAACAGGTTCCAGTCTTCTAATCGGCGTGCATGTGAGTTATTAAAATCTCTACAAAGTAACAAATTACTTAATCTAGTGCAGAAATTACGATATTAGCAATTTTCTATAGCTCCAATCATATATTATAACTATAAGATAAGAGAAGATAAGATAAAGATAAGATAAAGGAACTTAATTCCCAACCAGCACATGGTTTTGAATAGTAACAATCCGATTCAAACAAAATGGAGGCAAGAAAACTCAAATTTATTGTTTTTTTAAGAAAACAATGTTTTCTATAATCTCCTGACTAGAGCACACCTTCACAAATTTATAAAATAATATTGAAACTATATTCTATTGTTCCGAATCGTATTACAAAAAAAAATCTCACGAACCACGCCTAAATAATTTACCTAAAATCCAGGTAAATCCTGATTATATATGAAGTATAATTACTTAATAATAACAACAAATCGCTATGATCGTATTTCTGTACTAATAATGTTAATCTCAAACAATAATGAAAGTGAATAAATTATATATATCAAATGGTAAAATAACTCACATCTGCACTCTGGAAGACGGAAACTGTCTATCCGTTCATTCTTAAATCACACCGGCGTTCTCGCTTGAGGCCACCGTTTCCTAGCCAATCAGAGTCCTCCAACGCATAATATTTGAAAAATTGAACTTAAGCCACCAACAATTAGGTTGGGTGTTTTACGAGGTGCATAATAATAGTCAACCTCATGGAACGACGTTAAAATGTACGTTACAAGTTGGTCGAATTTGTATTTTTATACAGACTTAGTTCAGACGTTCAGTGGCTAGGTAGCGCTCATGCGGCATCAAATTTATACAGTCCATGGAGTGATATGAAACCAACTCTGTCAGACCAGAGATTTGGCAACCGTGCTGAATGAATGTGGATTTGGAATTGTAAACAAATATTTGGTACTTGCTTCATCATTTCTACCTGCAGTTAAAACAACTGGTGCGGTTTTTTAATTTAGCGCGGCTTTTAAATGTTATTCTTGTAGTCATTTTAAACTACGACCATACATACAGACCAATTTTAATATATTGCACATAGGTACTATACCAGACCAAAATTGATGGGTGACATATTTTAAAGTGAAACACTCTTATAAACATTTTTGTAATCATTTTATTACATAAAATTTTAAAATTTTATCTATTTATACAGAAAATTACAACCTATAGGGTTACTTGAATTGAAGTTAGTTAGTGATTTTTTTTGACAAACCCTGATAAAGTACGCCAAATGCAGGCAAATGTCTAAAACAGGCAAGTTATTAATGATAGTCAAATTTAATTCCCAAATTTGTCACCCAAAAACAAAAATTGAAGTAATCCATTAAGAGTAAACAACAAGAAGAATCGATAAAATTGTGAAAAATTTGTGTAGCATCAAAAGAACTGTCATGGTTTGTTCAAAAGAAAAAACCTCCCTGAAAATCTCTGAAATTCCCTGTATTTTCCAGATTATTTAATAAATAAATTGACTTTCTTGAAATTTACCAGTGACTTTTTAGTTTTATCTAATCATTTGTAGAAGTTAGTGGTGTAGTCCTTAAATAATTAAAAATAAATAATTCACCACAAGTATGTTTCAAAAAACAACAGTAGATAAGGGAGTTGTAAATAGTGACCCTTTAACTTCGATCTGGAACGCCCAGTATGAAAATTGCGAAGTAATAATTCGATATTTTATACAGGAAAAATGTGGGATACTAATTCGATTTTAATGTGTTTTATTGATAGTTATAAATTGACAGTTGTTAACTTCTAGTAACATTAATGTGAGATCAAACTGACCTAGCGCTGAGAGTATCGACATTAAAAATTTCATGGCAATTTTTTAGAAATTTACACTTGGTAGTGAATCAGTTTGATTCACCAGGAAGTCGTAGAGTCGTGACACACTGTAATTTTAAATAATACACATATTCATTAATACACATTTAAATTCTACAACGAATTCTAAGCATTAACAGCTGGAAATATATTTTTTAGTAATCCATAGTAACTGTCCTCTAAAAACATATGAATAGTGATACAAGTGTACAATTACAGTCGAATCATACTTAGTACTCACACTTGTATACTTAATATTGTAAATATTATATATATATATATATATATATATATATATATATATATATATATATATATATATATATATATATATATATATAGTAAATTCATTGTCGCCGTCCTCTTATTCTCTACCTAAGGTTATCAATTCATTTCATACAGGTGTCGGTATTGCGAATTCGGCTAATTTGGACTCACAGGTTATTACAGCCGGTCCCATTAACGCTGATGCTGTCCCCAAAAAACCGTCAAGTCGTCCTATCACTAGAAGAGCTGCACATAATACATTTCTGTAGGTCATTACCTAATAATCTTACCATCTACTATCAAAACGTTCGGGGGTTAAAAACTAAACTTAAAGATATTTTTAGTTCCGTGTTAAGTGAAAATTACCATATAATTTGTCTAACTGAAACATGGTTGAATTGTAAGATCCTAGATCGTGAAATATTGGATGACCGTTACAGTGTTTATAGAACTGACAGAGACCAACATAACAGTAATAAAACTGAGGGCGGTGGTGTTCTCATTGGAGTCCTCAAGAAAATTACATCCTTCGCAACTCCTGGGGTTAATAATGATACCGAGGAACTATGGGTAACAATTAAAGGTGGTTCTACGAATATACTGATTTGTGTGGTTTACATCCCCCCCAGCTTCTGATATATCTAATTACGACAAACATGTTCAAAATTTGAATAGCTTGAAAAGCCGCTATTCGGATTCGAAAATACTAATATTGGGCGATTATAATCTGCCTAATATTAACTGGGTCGCTAGTGATGAGCATCCAGGCTTTATTCCAACTAACGTGAAGACGGACATCGAAGAACTTATTTGTGATAACTTTTTTTACCAAGATTTGATTCAGTTTAACTATGTGTTTAACTCACGTGGTGTCTTACTTGACTTATGTTTCTCCGATTTAAGCGTTAGTGTAAGTGTCTCTACCCCCATCATCAGATGTGATAGCCATCATCCAGCTTTAATTATCAATTGTGACGTCTTGTTGATCAACACTTTAGAACCCCCTTGTTGTTACTTTTTTAATTTTAAGTGTGCTAATTTTAATGAGCTGAATTATTATTTAAGTCAGATTAACTGGGATTTCCTTACTAAAATTGATAACTTAAACGATACAGTAGACGCATTCTATGAAACTCTACTTCATGCCATTGAATTATTTACTCCTAAGACAATGTGCAAGCCAAGAAAATTTCCTATTTGGTTCAGTGATGATCTTAAAGCTTTATTATTTCAGAAGAAGTATATACATAAACAATTCAAATTATCAAGGAGTGATGTTGATTATAATAATTTCAGTATCTTGCGTAGTCAGTGCAAGAGTTTTATTAAAAGGGATTATGATGAGTATATAGGATGCGTCGAAAATACTATCCCAACGAATATTAAAAATTTCTGGAAATATATTAAATCAATCAATAATGATAGTGGTATTCCTTCATCAATGTTATGTAATAATGAGGAAATTACTGGTGGTATTAATATAGCCAGCCTATTTGCAAGTGAATTCAAAAATTTTTACTGTAATGGAAGAGTTGGTGAATTGCTAACAAGTCCTTCAACTATTAGCTATATCGGAAATGTTTATTTGTCCCTGGAGACTATCTGTGAAGCACTGAGTAACTTAGATATTAACAAAGGTCCTGGCCCAGATGAAATACCTCCCTTATTGCTGAAATCGAGTAGATTTACATTATCAGTTCCATGGTTTATAATTTTCTCTAAATCATTGAATTCGGGAACTTTTCCCACTAAATGGAAAAGAGTATATGTTACTCCTATATTTAAATCAGGTATAAAAACGAATCCTTCTAATTATCGTCCTATAACGATTCTCTCTACAATTTCTAAGGTTTTTGAAAAAATTGTTACAGATTTCTTAACTTCTAAATTTAAGAATGTAATTACTTGTGATCAGTATGGTTTCCAGAAGGGTAAGTCTACAGCAGCTAATTTACTTTCGCTAGTTAACTATATACATAATTCTATAGAAACTGGTGACGAAGTTCATGTAATATATACGGACTTTAGTAAAGCATTTGACAGGGCTAACATCGATTTATTAATCCTAAAATTATCTAGTTTGGGCATTGGAGGTCAATTGCTGAATTGGTTATCTTCGTATTTAGTCGACAGATGTCATCAAGTCAAAATCAACGCCCACATATCTGATGTATTTATACCGCCTTCTGGTGTTCCTCAAGGGTGTCACTTGGGTCCGCTTTTATTTAATCTGTTTGTGAATGATATTTCAACTATTTTCAAGTCCTGTCATATATTACTATTTGCTGACGACATGAAAGTTTACTCTAAGGTCTCGAATTTCGAAGATCACCAGAAAATCCAAGATGATCTGGATCGATTTTCTTATTGGTGCAATGATATCGACATAACTTTGAATGTTGATAAATGTTGTTTCATTAAGTTTAGTAGAAGAATTAACAATCTGGTTAATGTTACCTACCAGCTAAATGGTCAAAATTTGCGTGAATGCAATCAGGTTAGGGACCTTGGAGTTATACTTGATACTAAACTTGATTTCAATGTCAATATTGACCATGTGATATCAAAAGCAAATAGAATGCTCGGTTTTATCGTACGAAGTACCTCTGAATTTAAGAATGTCCAAGCTACCCGTGTTCTATATACTTCGCTGGTGAGATCTGTACTTGAATACTGTTCTGTTGTTTGGGCACCATCTTACCAATGCCATGTATCGCGCATTGAACGTGTCCAAAACAAATATCTCAATTATGTGTGCCACAAACTTAGTCAACAAGCAAACTACTTGAATAAATCTGATTGCGCTGTATATCTCAATTTACCTTCTCTTGGCCAGAGACGAATATTTCAGGACTTGAGTTTTGTTTACAAATTATTAAACAGCTTAATAAATTCACCATATCTTCTATCTCAAATGAATGTGCATGTACCTCCAAGAAATACTAGAAACCCACTCATGTTTAAACCAAATTACCATCGAACCTCTTACGGATGTCATACACCGATTAATAGAATGCTAAATAACTTCAACGCATTTGGTGGAGGTTGGAGGTATCGATATTTTTAATGATGACCTTAATTTATTCTATAAGCGAATTCGTTCTGTCCTCTATTAACCAATCGCCTAATTGTTCTGAATTTGTTATGTGTCCTGTCACTTGGTTGTATTTATACTGCTATATAGGTATTCAATTTACTGTTGAATTATTTAAGTATAGGGTTGTTAAGTTTGTTACATGTTTGTGGAGATATTTAATATGTAATATTTATATTCTCATTTTAATGTCTACATTGTATACCATTTTAATGGACATTTGTCCGTAAATATAGTAAATAAAAAAATATATATATTACTGAAATAAAACCAGGTAAGTTCTATTAAATAAAATTTGCATATTTCTTTATTTCAGATATATTTCGAGTAGTTTAATAAAACTAATTTTTATTATTTCTAATTAGGTAACATTTTTATACACAGGGTGTTTGGTCTGCAGATGTAGAAAATAACAATAATCCTTTCGTAAAAATAAAAAAATTTAGCTAAACTTACCTTAGTCCAAAACATTAAATTAAATATGATATTGGGTATTAAAGTTTAAACTGAAATAGTAACAACATTGAGAAGTAATAAGACTATTTTAGGTGACAATAATTACCGATTGAGAATAATAAACTCGTCTCCTCCCGTATTATATGCCTTGCCAAAAATTCATAAGGACGGTAATCCGATAAGGCCAATAGTTTCCTACATAAACGCTCCCTCGTATAAATTATGTAAAGATCTAAGCCACAAACTCCCAAAATTGATTTCTTTCAACTACAAATACTCTGTAAAAAACTCCTTTGAGTATTTAGAAATAACAAAAAATTTATAACATTGCCTACAAATTCTAAATTAGTTTCATTCGATGTTAAAAGTTTATTCACCTCAATCCCAGTACCAGAATTAACTTCACTACTACGCATATTAATTTATCAGTCAGAATTAAACAGCACAGAAAAATCTGAATTAAGTTTAATAAAGGTATACATTAAACAAAATTATTTTTATTTCAATGGAAAATATTACAAACAAAAAAACAGATTACTCATGGGTATCGTATCGTCGTATTTCTCATTTGTTTTAAATTGGCTTAACGATATTTAGTTTACAATGGAAAACAATCAATTAAACTATTTGCATATAACAATAAGAAAGGTAGAAAATAAATCAAAATTCTCGGTTTATAGAATACCAACAACTTCCGACGCAATTATACCAGCAAGTTCGCAACAGTCCTGGTAAATAAAAAAGTCGGTTTTCCCTATACATACTATAAGCGAAGCCTATACATAGGCTTTTAATGTTTCCGCTAGAAAAAACAGATTTTGAAATAGAATTAAATATAATCAAACAAATTGCAAGAAATAACAGATGTAAATAAATACTAATAGATAATATAATAAAAAACAAAACAAGGAAATTAATTCGTTGAGAGTTTTATAATATTCGGCAAGATGAGGCCACCTATAGTTCTATTAATTACGTCCCAGGTTATAGTGAAAAAATAGCTCGCAGATTAGAACGAAACGGGTGTAAAACGATTAGCATCAACAAATGTAATATTGGGAGGATTTGGATAAACAATGTCGCCGGAGCGGCTATTTTACCTACCCCCTGAATACGTTTCGGTGGTGCGCGTCACCGGGTACCTGCGGGCCAACCCCCATGATAGACACGGTCGAGAAACCGGACTGGCAAAAATTTTTCTCTTTGGTTCTTGGCCCTTGGGAAGTCCAGTTGTGTTTTTCTGAGTGCCTGTATTTATCTGAGGTATGTGCTAAAAGCATTTATTTATTCACATTTTCGATAACTTGAAGTTTAATAATTGCGTTTCCATATCAGTTATACATTACGTTATTCCACAAATAATTTATTAGATTTGAATTTTATATTATTTATATATTGCGTGTTAAAGGCACACCACGTGCACATTCATTCACCACGTGGCTCATTTATTTTTACTCACTTTTAAGCATTAATAATATTTAATATTTGCATTTAATAATACTCCTATATTACATTATTTAAAGAAAGAACCATTTAAAAGAGTTTAGATTCCATTGAGGTTTTCATTACTTAATATTTATTCACTTCGGGTGTTATTAATAACAATATAGGACTAATTTGCTGGGGCACTGTTTCCACAAATTGGTTAAAAATAAGAAAGTCGTTACATGTATTGTATACACTATTGGTAATCGCTATTACGAGACACTCTTTTTGGGAGCAATTATCATTGCTAACTTTGGGGTGGCGATATAAATATAAAACTTCCACCACTGGACAAGACTGCAGGACAAGAAGTGGTAGGGTTCACTAGACAAGCTGAAAGGCATTGTACTGTTTAGTGGGGAGTTTGGTCTTCTTAGTGCCGCCAGCGGCGAAGTAAAAGAAGTGTGGGCCAGGAAGGAAGACTGGTAACCTCCAACGGGGACGGACGTCGGGGATACTAGGTATTCGTGTACGAGCAGCCCGTCTCAGGCAGAAGAGCGTAGTATCATCCACCTGTGTACATCGGGGGTGTCGCCTAGTTGGCCAGCAGCGGCTAGGATGATCCGGGTGTGTTGTAACACTCCCCTGGCTAGATTTAATCTAGCGAGAGCCACTTCGAGTAACAGGCAAGGAATTTAAATCACTTCTACCCCTTTTTCAACAGTAAATACCGGGATGATGCGGCGACATGGCACCCAGCAACGTGGGGCAGCGCAGGTGCCATAAGAGGCACGGCCAGCGACGCCGACTTCAAGCTACGCCGGCTGGCGGCGTATGCTGGAAGAGAGCTGGAGCGCGAGGGTGTCTGGATAGGCATTCACCCCAAATAGTACCCAAGAAGACGTACTAGGAGTCTCGCAAGCCGAGCTACGACATGAAGCCAGCGGCACCGCGACGTGGCACACACGCGACGCCACAGGACACAACGCGACGCCGGCTGGACCTTATCTAAGTCAAGGGACTTGGTGGCGCCCAACCCAACACACGTCAATGGACAGACAAGTGGACACGACCTGGTGCCAAGAACCAGCGCGTATCCAAGAAGAATCTGCGGCGACCCGGCACCAAGCGCCGCGGCGCCCAGACGACGCTACACAGGCCATGATGTCGGCCCTAACCACCCTCCTGGAGAAGGCAGAAAAGATGGCTAGGGTCCAATACCCCGTCAAGACCGACATCGAGTATGCTGCGCGGGACGACGAGGACACCGCAGCGTTCATCGAAAAGCTGGAGGATTTGTATTACGAAAATAGGATCCTCGATAGCGACGAGAAGCTAAAAATAGCGAAGAATTGCTTGCGGGGACATGCGAAAACATGGTGCGAACGGCAGCCCCGAACAATGGGATATGAAGCACTTAAGAAGAAAATAATCGACCATTTTAGCAGCGTCGCTGTACTTAGTGATTTGACGAGGAAATTGTATGGTGAGGTGCAAGGACCTAAAGAAGTAGTGTCCACCTTCGTGTCGGCGAAAGTGGCACTATTTGAAAGGCTTGCGCCCGGAATCCCGGAGGAAGCAAGAACCCGGATTATCGTCGAGCAGCTCAGACCCGAAATCCGGACCTATGCGCGCTTGGGGCGGTTCATCAACACCGAAGAGTTGATGAATACCGAGACACAAGTGGAGGCGGATTTGCAGAGGGGGCCCACGAGAAGCATGGAGCCACCCTCAAATAAGAAATCGGACTACGGGGGCAACAAGCAACAGGAGCATCGGCCGAAGTTACCGCCCCCGCAGAGAGAAGCTGAACGACGCCAAGGCGCCCGGATTACCGCGGACCACCGCCGCGAAGGGATTATCAGGAGAGACGGGAAGAATACCGCGGCCCACCGCCGCGACGGGAATTTCAACAGAAGCCGCGTGGGACACGCGAGGTATACCGCGGACCGCCGCGACGGGATTTCCGAGAGCAAGGACCGCCACGTAGGGACTGCCATCAAGCACCGGAGTCGGGGCGTCGATAATCGCCTCGACGTGGACCGGTAAATTCGGTCTCTACGAGGGAAGCGGCCGGGACAAGAAGAGCCGCGACGCCATCACCGCGACGTTCACCGCCGCGACGATCGCCTACGAGGGAGACGTCACAGCACGGATGGCAGCTGCAACAACGAAGAGACGCGGGAAACGATCCGCGAGTCGAGGTACAAGGACAACCTCGGCCCGGTCCCTCTTCGCAACAGTAATGGACCGCAAGGAAAGAAGAGAAGAGACTGTGACAGGGCGCACAGTCACTTCGCAAGAGACGTAAACGCCCTCGACGTGGGAAATGGACACGGCTATGAATACTGAACTGGAAAGTTATGAGATAGGCTGTACTGGAGAGAATAAGGATGTACGAGAAGAAAGAAAACGTACCAGCGAAACTGCAGAGTCGGAGATAGGAGTTTTGCGAGAAAAATGGAAGAAAAAGTTGACGATGTGTGGCCGCCTTAGCATGTGTGCTGAACAGGACGCCGTAGTCTGCGGAGAAGGCACTGACACGGCACGGAAGGCGGAGATAAGCAACACGGTTAATACCGCCGTCGGGGAAGCTCAAGCACCCCGTCCTATTTTATGGATTCAGGATAGGAAGGTCGCAGCCCTTGTGGATTCGGGGGCCGGCGTCAACTTGCTTAGGACAGAGAAAGCAGAAGGGCTGGTAACATACGAGGAAGCCGCCACACTTCAACTAGCAAGTCATGGAGCAACTATGGAGACTAGGGGGTTCGCGGATGTGGACTGTACCCTAGCCAAAGCCCACCTTAGTACGAAGATGCTGCTGGTCGATGACCTGCACGAGGAATGTATCCTAGGTCGGCCCTGGCTCGAAGAAAATGAAGCTTTGATAGATTTCAAGCAGCGTACAGTGTATTTTGGGACAGAAAGGAGACGTTGTGCCTTCTGGATGGACAGCGTACGAAATACACGCGAAGGAACGTCAGAGATGGAAAATATTTTAGAAGAAAAATTACCCGCCGATTTCCAGGAAGAATATCGGGCGGTTTTACACGAGTACATTGACATTTTCTCCAAGGAACCGAAACCAGCCACTACCAGGACTACAGAACATAGGATAATGTTAAAGGACGACATACCTGTTAGAGTAGCACCATTTTGGTAATTAGCCCGTACTATTAGTGAAGAAAAAGGATAAAGAACGCCGTTTCTACGTGGATTATCGAAAGTTAATTTAAAAACTTTAGCAGAAACAGGAAGTCTACCACCCATCGACGACACGATCAAGGAGCTAGGAAATGCGAAGTATTTCACAAAGCTGGATTTAAAAGCAGGCTATTGGCAAGTGCCTATGGAAGAAAATAGGAAGAAATATACAGCGTTTTCTACACCGGACGGAGCAGCTTACGAATTTAATGTGATGCCCTTCGGACTCACCGGAGCGCCCGGAACGTTCCAGAAGCTTATGACGGAGGTGTTGCGAGGATATATCTTTTTGTTAAGGTGTACCTCGACGACATCGTCATTTATTCACCGACGCAAGAAGAACACGTCGAATATATTCGGAGGGTACTCGAGAGGCTACGACAACATGGGCTGTGTGTCACCCGAAAAGTGTTGTTTTGGTGCCACCCAAATACAATACTTAGGGCACACAATTACACAGTGCCATAACGAGCCGCAGGAAGGACATCTCGAGCAAATACGACGCTACCCATCACCTAGAACAGTACGCGAACTCCGGCAGTTCTTAGGCACTGCAGGATGGCTTCGCGAATACGTACCTGGGTTCGCCGAAAAAGCAGCACCGCTGACCGATATGCTCGACGCTAAAAAGAAGTTTAAATGCACATCATAAAAAGAAGAAGCTTTCGAAAAGCTAAAAGATGCCCTGGCTAACCACGAACAACTGCACAGACCTGTCCCCGATTTGCCGTTTTGCTTGCAAACGGACGCTAGCGGCGTGGGAATGGCTGCTGTATTGTTCCAAGAAGAAGCCAGCGGACAGAGAAAAATTATATCCTGCGCATCCGCTAAATTCACGAAAACTGAAAAGGCCTATCACGTGAATGAACAAGAGGTGCTTGCAGTGACTTTTGGTGTCAAGAAGTACAGGCAATGGCTTGAGGACCGCGACTTCACCCTGTATACTGATAGTAGAGCGCTGCTCTGGCTAGACAGGTACAAAGATGAAAAGTCGAAGCTAACGCGCTAGGCTTTAATGTTACAGACGTATCGCCTCAAGGTAGTGGACGTCCCCGGACGATGCAACGAACTACCAGACTTCTTATCGCGAAATCCCCAGTAAGAACCAGGCGAAGACCACCCGGATGTCGACTACAGGATGTTTCCAGCGATAAACTGCGTAGAAGAGCAGCAGGCACATCTCATGGCGCCGACAGAGCGACCGTTGTTCGACAGGGTGCGAGAAAGCCAAGAAAACGACGAATCGTGCCGCGAAGATCGCGCAAAAATAAATAGAATACAACGGGACGGACCCGGAAGTAAACAGGAGGCTAGTGTGGCAGAAAGTTACTTCGTGGAGGCGAATATCGTCTGGAGACGATGAGGAGAAAATCAGCGAGCTTTGTATGTACCCTGCGACATGCGAGCCCATGTACTAGAGTACCACCACTGTAGTAATAAAGTATGTCATTAATATAAGTAGAATATATATATATCGCATTAATATATCACAATACCATATTATTTACACAACCCACTTAGCCAAATTGTAATGATTACTTAACATTTTGATGACTTGACATTAACCTTGTACCTATTAGAAATCCCACCTTACTATGTAACACACTTTACTTTACCTGTTAAATCATATACCCAATAAAGAGAAGTCAACATCGAGAGTTCACCAAGCAAGCATCGACTATTTCATTTAAACCCCGATATAATATTAGATGAAGACATGAACATTCAGAGTTCAACACATGGCGATCCTGCCTAAAGTTAACCAGTGGAATCTACTTAGGAAAAGGAGCGAAATTAAGATTGATCCTGCCAGCTCAAGTTCAACACATCAGCTGCTTGACATCGCCAAGTTCAACACAGGATGGAGTTTTAAGTATACTGTAAAGTAAACTACAGTTTGGTATAGAAAAATCAAGTGAAAGCGAATACAAAAATGGACACAGAGCAGTCAAAGGAAGAAGTCAGAAGAAATTTGTATATTCAAAGGTCGGGAACGGCATCCCAACTCAATAAACGTATCGACTGAAGAGTTCGAGAGGAAGTTCGAAGAAGCCAAGAGTTGCTGAATATATCATCGTCCCAGTGAGTGAGAAGGTGGTGAAGACGTTGCAGAAATGAATGCCAACAACGGAAAACTTCAAGGACATCTACGAGGAGCTAGGAGCGTTTCACCGTAATTTAGGAAAGGACAATGTTGAAAGGAAAAGTAATTTGGAGGTAACTAGGAAATATATAAGTAAGTTAGATAGAATTAAGAAAGAGACAGTTAGAGAAATAAACAAATTTAGAAATAAAACGAGTACTTCGGAACATGTTGAGGAAATAAATGCAATTATTTCAGCAATACAGAAATATATAGTAGCTATTGATGATACTTTAAAGTTTAGGTTAGACAATTTAGATATAGCTAGTAGTAGTTGTGCATTTGTGACTCGGCACTCGCAGCACACCCCAGAAGAGACGAAACTGTGCGCGCAATCCAGAGGATCTACGATTGGCCACAACTCGCGGGAGACGTGAAAAAGTACATACAGGCGTGCCTGATATGTGCTTCGACGAAAACCGGCGCACGGCAACAAAAGCTCTTCTGCGCCCGCGAATACCAGAAGAACCCTGTCACACATGGAGCATCGACATAATAGGACCTTACCCAAGAACAAAAATAACGAAGAAATGATATATTATAGTAGCTGTGGATATTTTTTTGAAGTGGGTAGAGGCCAAGGCCACAGTGAGAGCGATGCATAAAGAAATAACAGACTTTTTACAAAAACTATCGTCGCGATGGGGCTACCCAGCCGAAATAATTTCAGACAAGAGCAGCATTTTCAAGAGCAACCAGTGGAGAAAATATCTTAGAGAAAACCACATTAAGGCCTACTATACACCGATTTACCATCAGAAGGCAAATCCTGTGGAACGACGAGTTCAAGAACTGAAGAAAATCCTACGCACAAGAGGTGGAGACGCGCGTCGCTGGGACCAGCGACTCGACGAGGCGCTATTCACATTGCGCAACCGGAAAAACGACGCCTCGGGACAAGCTCCGAACGAATTAATACTAGGCGGAGAATTGAAGAGATCCGGCGAGTGAACAATACCACGAGAAGTGGTGCTAGCGCAGAACAGGACACCGTAGGCCCGAGAGGAGCGCGTAAGAAAAGCGCAGGACCACCAAAAACTTTACGCTAGCAAGCTGTTCCCGGAACCGCGAGAAACGGAAGTGGGATTCGAGCGCGGGATGAGCGTGCTCACCCGCGTTTGGCACAGCGAAAATCCATTTCACCCGACGTGGACTGATTTTCTCATCGTCGTAAAGAGAATGAGAAGAGCTATCTGAAAATATAAAAATACAATATGGCGCCCATAAGAAAAAAAAAAGTTGACTATCGTCTCTCAAAAACAATAAGAGATAGAAACGGGTGTAAAACGATTAGCATCAACAAATGTAATATTGGGAGGATTTTGATAAACAATGTCGCCGGAGCGGCTATTTTACCTACCCCCTGTATACGTTTCGGTGGTGCGCGTCACCGGGTACCTGCGGGCCAACCCCCATGATAGACACGGTCGAGAACCCGGACTGACAAAAATCTTTCTCTTTGGTTCTTGGCCCTTGGGAAGTGCAGTTGTGTTTTTGTGAGTGCCTGTGTTTATCTGGGGCATGTGCTAAAAGCATTTATTTATTCACATTTTCGATAACTTGAAGTTTAATGATTGCGTTTCCATATCAGTTATATATTACGTTATTCCACAAATAATTTATTAGATTTGAATTTTATATTATTTATATATTGCGTGTTAAAGGCACACCACGTGCACATTCATTCACCACGTGGCGCATTTATTTTTACTCACTTTTAAGCAATAATAATATTTAATATTTGCATTTAATAATACTTCTATATTACATTATTTAAAGAAAGAATCATTTAAAAGAGTTTAGATTCCATTGAGGTTTTCATTACTTAATATTTATTCACTTCGGGTGTTATTAATAACAATATAGGACTAATTTGCTGGGGCACTGTTTCCACAAATTGGTTAAGAATAAGAAAGTCGTTACATGTATTGTATACACCATTGGTATTCGCTATTACGAGACACTCTCTTTGGGAGCAATTATCATTGCTAACTTTGAGGTGGCGATATAAATATAAAACTTCCACCGCTGGACAAGACTGCAGGGCAAGAAGTGGTAGGGTTCACTAGACAAGCTGAAAGGCATCGTACTGTTTAGTGGGCAGTTTGGTCTTCTTAGTGCCGCCAGCGGCGAAGTAAAAGAAGTGTGGGCCAGGAAGGAAGACTGGTAACTTCCAACGGGGACGGATGTCGCGGATACTAGGTATTCGCGTACGAGCAGCCCGTCTCAGGCAGAAGAGCGTAGTATCATCAACCTGTGTACATCGGGGGTGTCGCCTAGTTGGCCAGCAGCGGCTAGGACGATCCGGGTGTGTTGTAGCACTCCCCTGGCTAGATTTAATCTAGCGAGAGCCACTTTGAGTACCAGGCAAGGTATTTAAATCACTTCTACCCCTTTTTCAACAGTAAATACCGGGATGATGCGGCGACAACAACAAAGAAAGGGTTAATAAATTGAAACAATCAGTAACAGTGAGTAAAAGTACATGAGTAAAAGAACATAAAAAATCCATACTAAATAACGTAAACATTCAGGATTATCCACGCATTCTATAGAAAACAATAATTTTATAGATCTAAAAAATGTAAAGGTACTGCATCGGGAAAAGAAAGGAAAGCGCTTAGATCTGTTAGAGCAATTAGTAATTAAAAAATCTAATTAAAAATCCTTGTACTACGAATGATTTGATAGATTTTACACTTTCGCCCTTCTTAGAAAAGGTAGGTACTAAAAACTCGGGCTTTACCAGATGGGAAGGATCAATCGGGGTACGTACTCGTAAATAACAAATGGGCTTGGATATATTTAGTAACAGACATTTATACTATTGAGAAAGGCCTAAGCCGAAAGGAATAAGCCGAAATACTAGTGTATAGACTGTTTTCTATATATTTCTTGAAACATCTAAATGAGAACTGTGTTTTTTCAAAACAATTCTCTATTCCTTAATATAGGTTATTCCTTATTTGTTTCAATAACGTTAACAAATTTTTTTTATATCCTTTACACTTTGTGAATTTCAGCAAGAAAGATCATACACTAATCAAAATATAAATGATTTACTAGAAACAAAAACATTCTCTAGGTTTTTGTTTTAATATCTAAATTAAGTCCCACAAAAAAATTTAAAATTATGCAGTTGCGTATGCAAAACATAATCAGAACAAAAAAAGTACACCCAGTATACCATGTGCTAGTAAAATATACTTGTTTTAAATGCCAAGGACCAATTTAAAAATTGTTAATCAGTCAAAATTTCAAACTAAAATATTAATTTGTATTTCAAAATATTATTAACACAAGTAATAAATAAATTGAAATTTAATGACCCCTAACTTTGTAGGATAAACTCAAATCATTTTACATTAAAGACCCCTACACTTACATAAAAGAAATACATTAAATCTTGATAAGGAACATGTACTTAGGCTTTTTTAGGATTTACGTTAATCGTAAATAAACAATATAAATAAAATAAACAAAAACATTTTAACACTGTTATTTTGATATCAACTAAATCATGACATTAACTTAAATAAATTTGCAAATGAAGCAGGCGAGAGGTTGTTTTCAATAAAACTTGTTTTGAAAAGTCAAAAGTCCCAACACACCTAGAATTCTAATTTATGTTTCTGTTCCGAAAACCTTTCTACATTAATTTTCAAAACATGTTCATTATGTTCAATTGGGAGCACTGCCTAATACGGTTAAACGCCCTATATTACTTACAGTGGGGCATTACAAAAAATTGTATCAATTTAAGGGGTTGTGTATGAAAAAATATAACACCTTGTACCTAAAATTTTATAAAAAGGATACAAATTATTATCGCCGGCGTAAGTATCATGTGCAGCAGATTTTAAATTAGTACCTTGTTTTGTCGAAAAGATAGGTATTACAAAAAGACCTTTAAAAAATTGACTTTAACACCCCATATTTTAAAAAGAAAGCGTTCAATAGAAAAATATTATATGAATAACCGATCTTAATTTTTAACGAGAAATCATCCCCTGAAATTTTTCGCAATTATTTATTTACACCCAGCATAAAATCGATTTACATTCTTGTTATGTGCGACTTTTTTCAACTTTTATGAAAAATAATTTCTCAGAAGTTTGTTTATTAAAATTTCATTTTTATTTTTTAGTAAACAAGCATGATTAAACACTGAACAAATGAAACTAAAATAACTAATTTCAATGGAGTGGTTGATTGATTGGGGTTAGATGACTTGCAGCAGCAAATTATGTTCTTAAAAATTAAAAATAATTCTTGCCGGTTTCATTAGTTCTAGTCAATTGCACTAACAGTCTTGAACGATCAATTTATGCCTGTATAGAATAATAGGTACTAAACAACCTTACTTTCCACCGTTTTCGCGCCAGAAAGAATAAACCACTTACAAAAACCTACTTAAAGATGGCAACAGCGCATGGTCTGGTAACGTTGATGTACTATGTAAGTTTGTATATCAGATGTTCTGAAAGTGGGGTATTCTATGTGTGGTCCCAGAAGGTTTACTAAACGTCTGAAAAATTATATTTAATTAAAAAAATTACCCCTCTATTGTTGCGCAAGATGTTATACTTCAATACATTTTATTTCTGTGATATATACTCTCCCTTCTAGCTTATTTATAAGTGGTGTAAGGTTGTCTGTGCTACGCATACGTAGCACAGACAACCTTACACCACTTATAAATAAGCTAGAAGGGAGAGTATATATCACAGAAATAAAATGTATTGAAGTTATGTACAAACAAGGTTGTGTCACATTTATTCCAGAGGTTTTTATCTTATTCGTTATCAATATTTTGAAACATGAAGGTGTCTCTATAATATTGTCTAGGCTAATAGAATGTATGGTTTGTTATCTATGGCCAGTAATGAGAAGTAATAATGTGGCTAGTTTGGAGGAAAGATCTTGAAAGGATAAAGATTCTAGTGGAGCTAATTTGCCTAAATAATTTAGCAGGGGTTTGGTGTCCCACGTAAAATTATACTTTGGCGTAGCCGGTCTTAAGTTAGCTATACCTTTCAAGTACCTTTTTAAAACTAGGTCCTCGGCAATACTTCCTGGTAATATTAAAGCCAACGCCGACCTGTAAGAATTGAATGTAAAGGATTGTGTGTGAATGTGAAGAATTTAAAGGGTTTGTTGTTTGGCATATTCTGTAAAAACTGTATAACTTCTTTTACCCCGGAATTGAAAATGGAATATTTATTCCTTTGGCAGAAGTCCCACCACAATTTGAATGTTGTATTATATTGTGCCATAGTTGCTTTGGATATGGATTGTAGAATCGTTCCGATGGCCTGTTCAGGAACATTTTTTAGCCTGTATGCTTGGCAGATAGTATTGCGGCAACCAGGGTAAGGTGCTTGTACATCGGGTGTTTCTGCCTAGATGGGGATAGAAGTAAATTTGAGTTAGGTTTAAAAATGATGTGCTTTGACTTTTTAAGGTTTAAAAACAGAGGGAACCATGGTTGTGTTGGCCACCAGGGTACTACTATAATGCCCTCTGCTTTGTCTTGTGTTATTTTTTGGAATACTTTGAGTAGCATGCTAAATGGGGGAAACATATAAAAGAATATATTACTCCAGTCTAAAGTAAATGCATCGACTGCGGTTGAGTCTGGATTAGGCAACCAGGATACATATTTTCTACATTTATGGTTATTAATTGATGCAAATAAATCAATTTCCGGTGTGCCAAAACTTTTGACAATTTTATTAAAAGCATGATTATGCAGACTCCATTCTGTTTCCGTCGGTAAAATGCGCGATTCATAATCCGCCCTCCAGTTATTTTGAGAACTAATATATGAAGCAATTAAGAATAAATTTCTGGTTTCGCAAAACTGCCATATTTCTTTTGCAACATCATGTAAATTTTTATGTTGAACACTACCCATTCGGTTAACGTACGCCAATGCAGTAGTGTTGTCTGTTCTAATTAGAATATTGCAGTTTTGTAATTATTTGCTAAACATTTTAGACCAAAAAGAATGGCTTTAAGTTCTAAATAATTAATATGTTTCCTACTGTCTGTCTCATCCCACCAAGCATGTGTACTAAGTTCATTTGCGCATGCACCCCATCCTGATAATGATGAATCAGTGAAAATTTCTAACGCAAAGGTGTCCTTTTTTATGTCGTTAAACGTGGTAAAAATTGACGACTTCCACCAATATAAATCTGGAACGACTTCTTTTGATATAGACATTTTGGCGTCGAAACTCATATTGTGCCGTCATAAATTAATTAATTTTTCCCTTTCAAAAATTTTTGTGTGTAACCAACCGTATTTAACAGCTGGGCAGGCAGAAATTATTATGCCTACGAAACTAGCCCATTGCCTAATACGACAAACTTTTAACTTGAGAAATGACTCAATTAACTTATTTATTTTAAGTCGCTTATCAGCGGGCAACGAGATAGATAAATTATGGCTGTCAAATATAAATCCTAAAAACTTTTGCTGCTGACTTGGTTGAAGGTTACTTTTATCGGTGTTTATTATAAACCCGAGAGTCGTAAATAATTGACAGGCCTTTTGCGTATTGCGATGACACTCCTCTACTGTGTTGCCGAATATTAAAAAATCATCTAAATAAGCGACACAGAGAATACCAGCACTTCTCAAATAAGTTATGACTGGCTTTGTTAGTTTTGTGAATAAAAAAGGCGCCGCCGACAAGCCGAAAGGTAAACAAGCAAATTCATATACAGTTTCTTTAAAAATAAACCGTAAACACTCTCGATGTGATATATCAACTGGTAATACAAAATATGCACCTTTTAAATCTATGGAGCACATAAACATATTTTTTTGTAAAAGCCGGGACACCGTTCTGAAATCTTCCATTTTAAAATGGTGGGTGTTAACAAAGGTATTTAGTCTTTTAAGATTTAGAATAAACTTTTTCTTACCATTCGACTTATCTGCTAAAAAATAAGACGATATAAATTGGTCTGACTGATTATCATAACATTTTCGTACCGCTCCCAGCTTTTGAAGATTATTTATCTCCTTAGTAAGCAAATCGCTTTCCTTATTACCCAGTTTTCGGGTTGGTGGTAAGTTTGTTTGTACTGGTTTGGTGGAAAATGTTATTTTGAAACTTTTCACCCAGGATAGAATTACCTCATTTGAGGTTATTTGTTTCCATGCTGGTAGAAAAAATTGTAAACGCCCTGCATGAACATTTACCTTTTTTATTTCCTCCTTCAGCTCTGGTGTTGATATTCCTTTGAGGTTCTGTATGCCACTCGATGTTTCACCTCCCTTTTTGGGCGAAACGGCCTTTGCCTGTTTCCCGGAGATGATTTAGGCTGAGGCGGTGGGCCCCTTCCTCCCCCCTTTTCTGCTGAACCAGTAAAGCCGGACGAAGTACTTGGCTTCGTATATGGCGTTTGCGTCATCATCCTTTCCGGTTTTCTCTAGAGCTTTGGCAGCCTTAATTTTTTCTCCCAACTCATCTCCAAAGAGAAACTTTCCTGGGGTAGTCTTGTCCACTACTTCCTTGACATGTCTATTCACCCCTTGGGATACAAAGGACCGAAAGATTGACGTTATATTGAAAAAAGTGTCAATGAAAATTTTACTTGAATCCCACAGAGAACTCAGTAATTTTCCTTTTATATCCGAGGACAGATTTTCCTCCAGCGCGACATTTAGCGACGCTCCCAAGGCCGATAAACCCCTACCCAGGTTTTCCTGGAGACTAGTGTAATAAGCGTCTCGTTTTTTATTCAACGCCGACATTGTTGGGAAGATTTCCGGATTGATTTCTGGAGGATTTAATAATGAAAAATTTTCAGGAATGCCGTGCTTTGCATATATGTCCTTTCTGTCTTCATCCGTGAAACCCTGTGAAATTAAATGTTCCCAACGAGAACATACTGCCTGATGTAGCTTAATTGACTTCTGAGCCGGTCCTCTTGGGTCATCTCCTAATATTTGTAAAGCCTCTTCGTCCAAGAGTAACAACGGCGGCGTTTGTTCTCGCGGTTCAGCGGAGTCATCAGGGTTGTGTGTTCCGTGTTTCGGTGTAGTGGCGGTCGACACATGCAAGTGTCGCTCTGCACTATCGCGCACCGCCGAACCTCTCGGTGTTCGGTCGATGGCTGCGGAACAACATGGCCTTTGAGGGAACCTAGACTGGCTGCGGGAAACACGACCTTCCTCTGAAGTTGAGCTTCGCCTAGATCTGGGTGATCTAGAACGGGACTCCCTTATTAACCTTGAGTCAACTCGATGAACACGCGCGTCATATGAACGTGACTTTGCGCGGGATCTATTCCTTGAAATATCTCTACGACTCTTTTGAATTTCTTTTTCCAAAATTTCGAGACGCCTTATTAAGTCCTTTTTATGAACTCTCTCTCTGCTGTGAGACCTTCCTCTCTTATTTCTACCCATTTCTAAAATTAGTATACAAGTAAAAATAAGGTTACTTACATTAAAGGGTGTATTATTAGGTGTGCTTTGCTCACTATTTAATGTTAACAAATCACAGCACTTTTCACGGCACGTATTATCACTTTGCGATGTGAACGTTCAAGCACTAGAAAGACTAATGTAGTCAGTAGGTACCGGTGGGGGCCGCGGGGCCAGGAGGAAATAGGCAGGAGGGGATTTCTTTAAAGTTACAGTGGACGAGTGAGCTAAAGAAGCTACTACACGGTCAAGTGATATCGAGGACTGGAGGGCGTGCTAAAACCATTATTATTCAGGACTCTTCGAAGAGTCTCTGCTAACAAATAAATATTTTTTAAAAAATCAATCAATCAATTTATGATCTAACAGACCTAAGCTTAATTATAGGAGTATAGCAATTACAGGAGTGTAAATATTAACTTAATAATAACACTAAAACATGATAGTAAAATACATAGAAAGGAATTAAAGTAACATATTATTATAATACGAGTATAACAGCAACAGAAACACCATTAGCAAATGATTAATTAGGAAGTAAACTAGATATATTGTTTCTATATTTTTTCATAGTAACATGAAAAATATCAGTATTAATAAACCTGTTAAAATTACTGCACATGGTATTTAAGGGACAATGAAAATGGTGTTGCGAATTTGATATAGGAAAATAAAATGTTTGGTGTGTTCTTGAAGCAATTCTAGGAATGTTGAAACAAATACATCTTAATAATTAAGAAGAATCAATTAAATTGTGAATGATTTTATATAAAAATAACAAACCTTCGATGTTCCGTCGCTTGCGAGGAGAGAAAAAGTTAAACTCATTAAGTAATTGTAAATAGTCATAGTTTCTGTCACAATAAATTTTATGCTTTCTAAAAAATATAAACTTTAAGAAGTTTCTCTGTACAGATTCAATCATATCGATATATTTAGCTTCGTGAGGATTTCAAACTGAGGCACAACATTCTAACTTGCTTCTGACAAGTGCAAAGTAAAGCATACAGATAGCATGAATAGAAGTAAATTCAATGCTATTACGAATAATGAATCCTAAAGTCTTTAAAGCAGTTTTTGTAATACTTTCAATGTGAGTTGAAAAGGTTAATTTGGGATCAAATGTAACTCCCAAGTCGGAGTTTTCAAATGTGCGACTAAGTAATGCATTATCGATATCATAATTATAAACAAGAGCAACCGACTTTCTAACTTCATAACCTTGCACTTGTCGATATTCAGAGATAATCTATTATATTTACACCAAGCAGATAAGGAAACCAAATCTTGCCGTAACAATTCACAGTCTCGAACATTTTCTATCTCTGTATATATCTTCATGTCATCAGCAAAAAGTTTTTCTGACATTATTTGACTACAAATATCAGAGATAAATAAAAGAAACAGTAATGGTCCTAAGTTTTACCCTTGGGGTACACCAGAACTAGCAATAAATACTGACGATTTTACTCCCTCTATCTCAACAAATAATTTCCTGTTAGATAAATATGAACTAATCAAATTTACTGTTTGAGATGATTTACCAAAGTCAAATAGTTTTCCCAACAATATTCTGTGTGACACCCGATCGAACGCTTTACTAAAATCTGTGTAGACTACGTCTACCTGCTTTTTAGAGTCTAAAGCATTTGAAACCAACTGAGTCAAGGTACACAAATTGCTTTCAGTACTACGTGATTTAACGAATCGATGCTGTTCAACTGGTAACATACATTTTACCTGCGCACGCAGCAAGTCACATATTATAATTTCAAATAACTTAGAAAATACTGAAATTAACGCAATTGGTCGATAATTCTTGATATCTGAAGAAAGACCTGATTTATAAATTGGAGTAACTCTTGAGAGTTTCCAGATATTAGGTAAACTACCTTTTTTAGAATAAGATTATAGATTTGAAAGAGAGGAATTAAGAAACATTGAATACAATCCTTAACAATTATAGGAAGAACATTGTCAGGTCCAGTGGATAATTTATTTTTTAACTTTTTGCTGGCTTCTAATATATTATTTTGAGAGATATATATTCAGATAGCTACTAACATTTGTATCATCGTTTAAAAGTTAATTTCCTAACAACGGTTCATCAGTCAAATATACACTCTTGCTCAAGCAATTAAAATGCTTGGCAAACCTTCAGCAATAGTGTGAATGCTTGAAAGTTTTTCATTTTCATATGTCAGGGAACCAGGTATTCGGGATTTGTTTTTCTTGGAATTGATAAAGGACCAAAACTGTTTAGGATTATTGCTCAGCTCAATCTCTTCCCTTACAATGTAACCTTTATAGGCTTTATTTATGTCTGATTTAATTTCACAATTTTCACATCTAAGGTTTTTAAAGCGTTGATGATAAAAATGAAGTTTATGTTTTTTGTACATTTTGAAGTAGTGATTTTTTATTTGAATTTTATGTATAATATTTTTATTGTACCATACAGGATATTTAAAAAGGATCTACATTTTTTTAACGCAAGGCATTCTGTGGTAATAGACTGAAGAGTATTATCAAAATATTGGCAAGCTTCATTTACATCATACAGAGCAATCTGATACCAATCTAATTGGTATCAATTGACTAAAAATAATGAAACAGGCAAGAATTATTTTTAATTTTTAAGAACATAATTTGCTGCTGCAAGTCATCTAACCTCAATCAACCACTTCACTGAAATTAGTTATTTTAGTTTCATTAGTTCAGTGTTTAATCATTATTGTTTACTAAAAAATAAAAATGAAATTTTAATAAACAAACTTCTGAGTAATTATTTTTCATAAAAGATGTAAAAAGTCGCACATAACAAGAATGTAAATCGATTTTATGCTGCGTGTAAATAAACAATTGCGAAAAATTTCGGGGGATGATTTCTCGTTGAAAATTAAGGTCAGTTATTCATGTAATATTTTTCTATTGAATGCTTTCTTTTCAAAATATGGGGTGTTAAAGTCAATTTTTTTAAAGGTCTTTCTGTAATACCTATCTTTTCGACAAAACGAGGTACTAATTTGAAATCTGCTGCACTTGATACTTACGCCGGCGATAATAATTTGTATCCTTTTTATAAAATTTTAGGTACAGGGTGTTATATTTTGCCATACACAACCCCTTAAATTGATACAATTTTTTGTAATGCCCCACTGTAAGAAATTTAGGGCGTTTAACCGTATTAGGCAGTGCTCCCAATTGAACATAATGAACATGTTTTGAAAATTAATGTTGAAAGGTTTCCGGAACAGAAACATAAATTCGAATTATAGGTGTGTTGGGGCTTTTGACTTTGCAAAACAAGTTTTATTAAAAACAATCTCTGGACTGCTTTATTTGAAAATTTATTTAAGTTAATGTCATTAATGTGTGTTAAAATGTTTTTGTTTATTTTATTTATATTGTTTATTTACGATTAGCGTCAATCCTAAAAAAGCCTAACTACATGTTCCTTATCAAGCCCACTAAACACAGTTGTGATATCTATGTTGCTGGTACATACCAATAAGAGAGGTGGAATTATATACGCACTTTTATATACATTAAATGTTGTTAGCACGTGAATTTATATATATCTCTATGAAGATGTTTAAGTAATATAACAGTGTCCATGGCTTAAGATACATACATGATGTTACCTCCATGCGATAGAATAATTCATACGTCTTTTATATATCCTCAGCGAGATAGTGCTGCAATAGAATTATATTTATGTTAAAAGCAAGTAGAGATCGGTACTTTACAGTTTTATAATAATCACTATATAATTTGTATGGCCTTAACGAGATATTCAAACAATATAGATGTGTCTATTTACCATGAACGTAAGAGTTTGTCTTCACATTCACATCACTTTATTAACTGAAATCAGACTGCTGAAATGGAAAAGTGATATTGGAAATTAGGTTTATGTTAAATCCGTAGATTTAAAACTTTGGTTAAAACCAAAAGCTCGAACGAAAGTCATGTCTCGCTCTTCTTTGGTATACCTTTTCGTCGGCCGTGTTCAAATTATTCTATATGTATATTTTCTTTCTTTATATTCATATATGTACGTGCA
The DNA here is from genome assembly GCA_963924545.1 of Pogonocherus hispidulus. Taxonomy (NCBI): domain Eukaryota; kingdom Metazoa; phylum Arthropoda; class Insecta; order Coleoptera; family Cerambycidae; genus Pogonocherus; species Pogonocherus hispidulus. The sequence goes on from OZ004695.1 coordinate 35,852,281, forward strand.
TATAAAGAAACCCTCTATGGGTACGTGTTTGTCTTGGTAGGTAATATGGGTATATATAATAATAATAAATTGCACCTAATATAAAACATAAAATATAAAAGAATAAGGGAATGTGAAATGTATTCAGTACCATTCAATATGTCTATAATTCTCTGTGGTGTCGTGATCAGTCATGGGCATGGCCCAAGGCCCAAGAACCCAAGTTTAACAGTTCTTAGTTCTTGGTACTTGGTCATGGTCAATTAATGATAAATTTTCATATTTTATTTAAAATTTAAGACATTCGTATTTTCTTTGTTCGTTACTTTATGCTGAAGAAGTTAGAGTGATTTGATTAGCTACAGCCAGTCAGCAAATTATTTTCAACCAATGACAGTCCTTATCATGCGCAGGCGCAGACCTATTTAACAATTAACAAAAAATATAGGCAAATAATTTCCAATATGGCTGATTGGCTTCATTTATGTGTTACGTTTAATAAAATATGTTAAATAAGTAATCGAATCAGAGTGTAATTAGTAATTACTTTGGTCTGATTACTCTAATTTTGTAATTTAGCGTTTGTGACATAGAAAATATATTTTCCGTGTTTTATAATTACTGTTGTTGGTTGTTTTGTCTTCATTTGTGTGCTGTTCAACATTACCACAATTCTCATCATAAGGTAAGTAGCTGTACTTTATATATTATTAAAAACATTAAGATTTTAATAAAGTCAGGAAAAATGAAAGACATATTTTCGTTATCTGTACGTCAGAAAAGAAGAAGAATTAATGATTATATCAATGGCAGTTTACTTTCATTGAATAATAACACTTCAAATTTACAAGCTCAAAACGGTTTACAAGGCAACATTTCAGCAGATTATTTTCATTTACCCGCTGTTTGTATAGAACCTAGAGAAGTTCAATTGTCTTGTAACAGTTCTGTTGTAGTTTCCGCTACTAGTGTAAGTTGTGTTTCAGATTGTTTTTCTTCGGCTATAAGTGAAACAAATATAAATATCAGCTCGGAGGAAAATTCGGGGTAATAGTTGTAGCAGTAATAATAAAGATACTGAATCGGATTTAAGTTGTTTAAAAAATCAGTTAGCTTCTTGGGCAGTTCATTTTAATATATCACAGTCTGCTTTAAGTGAATTGTTGAAAATTTTAAGGGGTAATGAAACTTTTGCAAGGCTGCCATCTGATTCAAGAACATTAATGCATGCACCAAGAAACATTAGAGAGAGAGAGAGAGAGAGAGATTTTATTGATGTTAATACACAAAAGTGTTTACACACGTCACAAGGAGCTGCTCCATCCAGCTTGTATTAAAAAATATAACACTATAATACAATACAATAACAAATACGAGAGTATATCATAAAATGAATAACAACAATCAAAATATAAATTTGCGTTAGTACAAAACAGTATATAGGTATACAAGAACAATATAAAGTAAAAATAATTAATTAATAATCACAGACGTATACACACATACAAACAAATGGTAACTTCAATCACTTACGATTTAGGTTATTAAAATTCTACAAAATAAGAATAAAGTAGTTCATTTGCACTAAAGCACCGCGAATACATGTCAGATCAGATTTAAATTACTTTCTAAGAATCCAGTTGTGCTATAGAAAGCCCCATCTATTAAATAAGATTTAATTTTTTTTTTAAATAAGTTCATATTTAGGCACTTTATTTCTGGAGGCAGAGCATTAAAGAATTGTATTCCAAAGTAGCTGGTACCCGTTCTCGTTTTGTTTAACCTATAAAAATTGTGGTTCAAATCGTGTTCAAATCATTAAAAATAATATACATATAAATGGGGGTAAATTTGTTCATTTTGACATTATAGAAAACTTAAAACGTACGTTGAAGAAAAGTGGAAACATACCTAATAGTGTAAAGTTAAATATTAACGTCGATGGGCTCCCTTTAACCAAAAGTTCTTCTAGTCAATTTCATTCAAACCATTCTAGTCAAACCATTTCTAATAAGTTTATTTCACGGTTTAAATAAACCTCTTGATTGTAATGAGTTCATAAAACCCTTTGTTAATGACTTTAAACAACTGTGCTCTAATGGATTTGAATTAGATAATAAACGTATCACTGTATCATTTAATGCACTAATTTGCGATTCTCCAGCAAGAGCTTTTGTCACAGGTGTTAAAGGGTATAACGCTTATTTTGGGTGCCCTAAATGCCAACAAGAGGGCGAATTCATAGAAAACCGTATGACATTTCCAGATCTAGACAAGACATTGCGTACAGATGAGTTTTTTAAGAATAGGATACAACCAGAACATCATAAATTTAAGTCTTATTTAGAAGAACTAAGTATAGGTTTAGTATCTCAAGTTGCCATTGACCCTATGCATCTTTTATATCTTGGGGTTGTTAAACGTCTTTGTCAGTTTTGGGTTAGTGGAAAAAAAGATGTTCGTTTAAGAGTTGATCAATTAGAAAAAGTGTCATCTCGGTTAATTTCGCTTCGTTCACGCATACCTGAAGAATTTGCAAGAAAACCTAGGAGTATTTTAGATATTGATCGTTGGAAAGCAACAAAAATGAGATAAGAAAAACAATAATTTTTGTTATATACGGGTCCTATTGTTTTAAAAGGTATATTACCTCAAGATAATTATGATCACTTTTTAACACTTTCTAGTGCGGTCCGAATTTTATCAGACAGCCAGCTTTATATTAAATTAAATGGTTATGCCAATTCATTGCTGAAGTGGTTTGTAAAAAATTATGCTATTTTGTATGGAGATCAATATATTTCATTTAATATTCATGCTTTAATTCATTTAGCTAAAGACGCAGAAAAGCTTGGCCCAATAGATAATTATAGTGCTTTTAAATTTGAAAATTTTATGCAGACTATTAAAAAAGAAAATTAAATTGTCACAATATCCGTTACAGCAATTTTGTAACAGAGTTCACGAGGAGAATATATTATGTTCCCCCCGTGATGATATCCAATTCGTAAACTCTATCGAGGTTCAAACAAAATAAAGGAAATTGTTTTTCCAACGTTCGGTTTATCAGTCAATGATTGTTTTCAAAGTCATAACAATTATGTATATGAAGTTATTGATATTTTTGATGATAATACAAATATTGTTTTTAAGGCTCAAAAATTTACAGACACTAAGTCGTTTTATGATTACCCATTCGATTCCAAAATTTTAGGTATTTTAGAAAGTAGTAATCATTATCGTATTAGATATAAATTTTGTTATAATACCTTTAATTCATAATGAGTGTGAGAAAATTTAGTATTAGTTTGTGATTTAATACAACATCTAGTTATTGTTTATTTAACCATTGGTAGTACTAAAGACATTACAATACTTTTTTTAGTTGTTTCATATACTACATTATATTCCATAAGCATTATTTAAAACGGACGGTGTGTTAACCTTATTTTAAATTCTAGTTTTAATGCTATTTACAGTCATGTTATAGAATGGAATGCATTCGCCTTTATTTTTGACCCCAGTTAGGGTGCTGTTAACTAATCGGACAATATGAATGTAACTACATATCCATATGTGAAATGTGTATGCCACATTCATATTATTTGATTAGTTAACCGATCCTTAATTGGAGGCAAAAGTCACCCCTTTGACTCACTACATAAACTCAAGATACTTTATATTAATCCATTTTTTAATACTTTTCATGATTCTGTGGACAAGATGGCTTCTGCCTCTCTGATTAAGACATATGCAGTTGTAAGATTTGACGATGAGACGGTTTCAGAAGTGCCGTCAAAGTAGCTTTGTGAAAACAATAAATCTTGTTGGTGGCCTACATGTGTCAAAAATGCGTCATCGTATATAGGAAGAAATTGTGAACCCAATGAAAATTGGGCTAAATATTCTGTGGAAGTAGAAGCATTATGTGGTATGTTTTTGTTTTAATGAATGATTGAAGTATTTCGTAAGTAAAATATATTTTTAGAAACCTTGGAGATTGCGAGGAAAAAAGCAGATCATATTAACTATAGCGAAACAGAAGAAAAAGGTAGAGGGAAAAGAAACAGAACAAAAAAGATATTTGTGGATTATGAAGTTTCTTCTGATGAAAATAATCATAGTAGTAAGTATTTTATCTTTTTTACGCACAAAATATGTCTTCCTACACTCTTCTTAGGTAGCACTTCCATAGGTACTCTCTTTTTTATAGTAATTAAAATACATATATTACATAAATTTAAAATTAGATGGCAAGACCAGACAACACAACTAGGTAAATCTAAGGTCAAAAAACACCACCTGTACATTACTAGATAGTGTATGAATATTTGCTAACTTATAAATTACTTTTCAGTCTAATAAAAAAGTAACTAAGGAGTATATCAACAAATACATTAGATTAATAATACATACAACTTCATGATGACTGGAATGCTGCACATAGCGTCTCTGTCAGGTCGAGTTGTATGCGGTCATTTTCAAATGGCGCTTTGCAGTAGTTTTACATACTTTTTTTTAGTTTTAAAATTATTTAATTCCATTTCATATGTAGTTTGAAATGATTAGTATTATCCTTAGTTATAAATGTATTGAATGAAAACTCGAGCCAATAGATGACGCTGGTGATGAATTCCTAAAAATTGCTTGACAATGAATGAAGTTGCACGTATTATTAATCTAATGTATTTGATATAAAAATTAAATAATAGTTAATTTTAGGCAAATAAATTAGTAAAACAATTATTGAGTACTCTGTACCTATTTTCAGGAAGACATCTTGAAAAGGCACCGCAAATGGTGACAGAAAGTATGTATATTTCTGATAATGGTTTCTTGATATCACAGGAGCCCCAGGCAGAGCTTTTAACCTTGCCAATATTGGAAAACTCGACTAGTGTAGAAAAGTATAAAGAAAATAATTCTCCACTAACAAATGATGGTAAATTAACGTTTTTATTATTAAAACTATAACATTTTTAACATACGTTTTTAAATCCGTATAAGATTTAGGGTGTGTACCACAATTTGACGTACTTTACCAAAATTGTGGTTATGGTTATAAACGGTAACTGAAATACTCATTTGATTTACGGAACGTTGTTTACGTTGATGTTTAAGGTTGTGTTATTGTTTTTTTGTTTGGATTTTCGTGGCGTTTATAGTTTTATATTTTAGAAGATAATGGAGAACGTAATATTGGATTTTATATTTTCATCTTCAGATTCAGAAACTGATTCTAGTGGATGACGAACTCCAGAGTAAGTTAGACGGTTAAATTTATGTAAAATAAATGGTAGCAATAACTAAAATACATGTTAAAATACTTAAAATACATAGCAAAAATACATAAAAAATACATATAGTGAACTCAAATCTTAGATGTCTCAAATACTGTATACTATACTATAATCTTGAAAACAGATCAATTATAATGACCAACGATTTTCTGTTTAATTTAAAATTCTTACCTCCAATGCCTCAATATTCGATTGATATCTAACGTCATAAAATATTAACAGATCTAACGTCAAATGTCAAATATATCAGTTAAGCAGTTCCTCTGGTTCTAACCACTTGTTACCATTTTCAGGAAACCGCGTACCATAATTCTCATAAGTTTCAGTCGAGATGATTTACGGTATGACTAACTGTAATTTCAGTTAAAATATTGGAATATTTGGATATTGGTACACGCCTTATATAATTTTTTTTATTTATGGAAGTGACAGATGTCCAATCAATAATTAAATACAATTGTAACTTACCGAATTAAAAAGCAATTAATCCAATTATGCATTATTTTTAGATACTGACACTAATTTCTCTCATGAGATGAATGTTGGAAGTAGTCATAGTTAAGGAGATATACTTGCATGTGGTAAGAAAATACATTTTTTATTTCATATCTGTTTGAAATTAACATATAGTATTTTTTTCATATATTTAATATTGGTACATTATTTTTTCCTGTTTCAGATAAAAATATGCTGACCAGAATAATGCATGGGATAGGTGAAATACAATTACAACTGACAGAAATTAGAAAAATGATTATGAAGAATGAAAGGATCCGTGATAATTTTAAAGAATTACGTGAAAAGCTAAAAATTAAAAATGCAGAAAATTTAGAGAATTTGACCCAATACATGTCAGAAGAGACAAGAAAAGCGTTATTTGTAAGATTCTTTATTCTTCCTTGATGAAAAAAATTAATAGATGTAGTAACACATTTTCTAGGTCAAATTTATTAAACAAATAGGAGGAGCTAATTTAAAAGATAATTTAAATAGGATTTATAAAAATGTTTTTATGTTTTTTCAAATGGATTTGCTGTAAAATGTTCTTGACTGGGATTGAAAGGCAACTTCAGGATTTCAGATATACCAGTAATATATTTAATAAAAGGTAAATAGGTTTTTGTATACAAGGTTTGTATACAAGGTGTGTACTATACAGCACATTTTCATATGTGGTTTTCTACTTTTGTGGTGTTATCTAACCTACTGGTTTTCAACTTTTTGCCAGGTCATCTGACATGCATCTTTATTTTTGCAATTCAATTGCAACTCAAATATTTAGAATATAAAACTTTGGAGATTAGTATACTGGATCGACTATACTAATTAGGTAGTATTTAAATAAATAAAATTATTAATTTGGCAATAAATTAACATGTGAAAAGTAATATTTGCTACATTTTACTGAGAGTGATTAAGATTAATTTATTTTTAGAACAAATACTTCAATTTCATTTATTTAAATTCCTCTGGAAAAATGTATAACTAATGATTTTTCGTAAAACATTTCAGTTCATTCTGTCATGAGCATAATTATAGGCGATGCATGCCTAATTTATTTTATTTTTTCTGTTTCTCTTTTCTTATTCTTTCCTCCAAGCTTGTCTAAATTGTCCTAGAAATTAATAATTAGAAGTCGACCATTTATAAAATCGTGATGTTAATACTTTGTATGTTTAAATGGCAAGAGTTACTATGACAATTTCATTTTTTTAGAGGTGATGCTAGAATCATATCCAAACAACCAAGAGAAGGAATTTGAAACCATATCGTCAGAGTGGTTCAGACATGCAAGGCAGAGACTGCAACGTGAAAAGTAGAGATGGGCAATTTGAACTATGTTTGAATTATGTTGTGAGAGATAAAAATATATATATATATATATATATATATATATATATATATATATATATATATATATATAGGTACAATATATAAAAATATGTATAACATCTACTTTGTTATTTCTTTTTGTTTTAGTTTTATGTGCCCTCAATATTTCAATATATATTTACTGATTTGAAAAGTATGTGTTGTGATTTTATGTTAACATTGAGCCAGTTGTTATTTTTATGCCGATTTTTGTAAAATCACATACAAAATTAGACTCTAAGTGAGCTAGAGCCATTGGAAAATGGAGCCATCCATTGAATATTTTTAAATATCTTTTAAACGTTGAAAATAACTTGGCTTTTGTGCTTCGGGCAACCTTGGCATTTTTAAGAAAGCAGACGTTTTGAAGATATTTAAAAAACAAATGCGAGGCGCTCTCTTCAAAGGTCTCTAGCTTTCTTAGGATCCATTTTTGTATAAGGTGATTTTACTTAGAGCGGCATAAAAATATCTACAATTCAATACTGTGTATAACGTAATTTGAAGTATGCCTGCTGCTATATTACAATATGTATGTACAATGCACATATTATTTATTTCACGAGTACTAGCAAAAAAATACATGCCTTGAAGGTAAATATTGGTACGTTGTCATTACATAGTTGTGTTTCTATATATCGGACGTACCAAGTTGAGGTTATAGGTATTTACTAAAGACTATGTGCTTTCAACGCAATTATGGGTATGTTCTTGTTACATATCGATTCTTACGTATAGTTGATATACTAATCGACTGTACATGGGGAGAACATTTGGAGGTACCAGGTGTGGACCAGTTATGTAAATGGTCTCTCATTTATGACTGGAAGGTGTAGCTTGATATGTATCTGGTATATAGTTGGCATGTGCTTGTGTTAAGTGGGAGATTTAATGTATTTCTTTCATGTAAGTGTAGGAGTCTTTAATGTAAAATGATTTGAGCCTACCCTACAAAGTTAGGGGTCACTAAATTTCAATTTATTTATTACTTTCGTTAATATATTTTGAAATACAAATAAATATTTTAGTTTGAAATTTTAACTAATAATTAACAATTTTTAAATTGGTCCTTGGCATTTAAAACAAGTATATTTTACTAGCACATGGTATACTGAGTGTACTTTTTTGTTCTGATTATTTTGTGCATACGCAACTGCATAATTTTAAATTTTTTTGTGGGACTTAATTTAGATATTAAAACAAAAACCTAGGAAATGTTTTTGTTTCTAGCAAATCATCTATATTTTGATTAGTGTATGATTTTTCTTGCTGAAATTCACAAAGTGTAAAGGATATAAAAATAAATTTGTTAACGTTATTGAAACAAATAAGGAGTAACCTATATTAAGGAATAGAGTTCACATAAGGCAATTGTTAAATATAAAGTGGATACTGGAAGCAGATAATTGTTTTTAAAAAACACAGTTCTCATTTAGATGTTTCAAGAAATATATAGAAAACAGTCTACACTAGTATTTCGGCTTAGGCCTTTCTCAATAGAATAAATGTCTACTACTAAATATTTCCAGGCCGTTTGTTATTTACGAGTATGTACCCCGATTGATCCTTCCCATCTGGTAAAGCCCGAGTTTTTAGTACCTACCTTTTCTAAGGGTAAAAGTGCAAAATCTATCTGATCATTAGTACCTTTACATTTTTTAGATCTATAAAATGATTGTTTTCTATAGAATGCGTGGATAATCCTGAATTTTTTACGTTATTTAGTATGGATTTTTCATGTTATTTTACTCATGTACTTTTACTCACTTTTACTGATTGTTTCAATTTATTAACCCTTTCTTTGTTGTTTATCAAAATCCTCCCAATATTACATTTGTTGATGCTAATCCTTTTACACCCGTGTCGTTCTAATCTGCGAGCTATTTTTTCACTACAAACTGGGATGTAATTAATAGACCTATAGGTGGCTTCTTCTTTCCGAATATTATAAAACTCTCGACGAGTTAATTTCCTCCTTTTGTTTTTTATCATGTTATCTATTAGTATTTATTTACATCTGTTGTTTCTTGCAATTTGTTAGATTATATTTAATTCTATTTCAAAATCTGTTTTTTCTAGCGGAAACATTAAAAGCCTATGTATTAAACTATGGAAAACCGACTTTTTTATTTACCAGGACTGTTGCGAACTTGCTGGTATAATTGCGTCAGAAGTTGTTGGTATTCTATAAACCGAGAATATTGATTTATTTTCTACCTTTCTTATTGTTATATCCAAATAGTTTAATTGATTGTTTTTCATTGTAAATTGAATATCGTTAAGCATATTTAAAAAATTGGGAAAGCCACTCAAATTTCTTTCAGTGCCAGTCCAAATACAGAAAATGTCATCTACATAGCGAGCCCAAAAATGAACATGTAATTTTAAATTATTGTCACTATTGAACAGTGAGTTTTCAAAATTATTCATAAAAATTTTTCAGCTACCAAAGGAGAAATAGTACTACCCATGAGTAATCTGTTTTTTTGTTTGTAATATTTTCCATTGAAATAAAAATAATTTTGTTTAATGCATACCCTCCTTATTAAACTTATTTATTCAGGTTTTTCTGTGCTGTTTAATTCTAACTGATAAAATAATTTGCAGAGTAGTGACGTTAATTCTGGGACTGGGATTGAGGTGAATAAACTTTTAACATCGAATGAAACTAATTTAGAATTTGTAGGCAATGTTATAAATTTTTTGTTAGTTCTAAAAACTCAAAGGAGTTTTTTACAGAGTATTTGTAGTTGAAAGAAATCAATTTTGGGAGTTTGTGACTTAGATCTTATTTATACGAGGGAGCGTTTATACAGGAAACTATTGGCCTTATCGGGTTACCGTCCTTATGAATTTTTGGCAAGTCGTATAATACGGGAGGAGACGAGTTCATTACTCTCAATCGGTAATTATTGTCACCTAATTAGTTTAAACTTTAACACCTAGAATCATATTTAATTTAAAGTTTTGGACTAAGGTAAGTTTAGCTAAATTGCTTTATTTTTACGAAAGAATTATTGTTATTTTCTACATCTGCAGACAAAACACCCTGTGTATAAAAACGTCACCTATTTATATACAACAATTTTTAAATTAGTTTTATTAAACTCGAAATATATCTGAAATAAATAAATATGCAAATTTTATTTAAAAGACTTACCTGGTTTTATTTCAGTAATATTAAGTATACAAGTGTGAGTATTTTTTTTATACTAAGTATGATTCGACTATAATTGTACACTTGTATCACTATTCATGTTTTTTTGAGAACAGTTACTATGGATTACTAAAAAAATATATTTCCACCTGTTTATGCCTCTATAACAATTGTGTACCTACCTTTGTGACAAATGCTTAGAATTGTTTGTAGAATTTAAATGTGTATTAATGAATATGTGTATTATTTAAAAAACAGTGTGTCAGGTAGATGCAACATCCAATAAAATGGTTACCTTCCTAGGTACAGTTATTTTATTGTTCTAGTTCTGTTCTGTTTTATGTTCTTCCTCTACGACTTTTTGGTGAATCAAACTTATTCGCTACCAATTGTAAATTTCTAAAAAATTGCCATGAAATTTTTAACGCCGATACCACAGCTTAATAAACAAACAGCTCGGGCACTCTGCGGCGGCACCTTTGAGGTGGCCGTTTTCAATAGACAATGACCGACATTCGCTATCGCTCTCGCACTGAGAAGAGAAGTCAGAGTTGGACGTATAATATTTGTAGTTATCGTAAATGAGCATTAACAGTGCCGTATTAAAAACTCTTGAAACATTTTATAAATAACTTTTGAAATAGACATGAATAAAACGGTGATGCTTAATTTAGAAATAAGTATATAATGAGATTCAGATCTACCTATTTGGCAAAGTTTTAAAAAGAAATTTGAGATAGTAATTATGTACATATGTTTATTACACATTAATTATTTACAAAAATAAAAATAGACAATACTTCAATACGGTGATGCCTAATTTAGAAATCGTATATAATGGGATTCAGATCTAGGTACCTATTTGGGAAAGTTTTAAAAAAGAAATTTGAGATAGTAATTATGTACATATATGTTTATTACACAAAAATTATTTGCAAAAATAAAAATAGACAATACTTTACAATGAGGTACATATAATAAATAATAATAAAAAAGTCTTTATTGTGTTCTTAACGAAAAAAGAAAGAAAGAAACACAAACGGTAAGAATTCGGCATTGCCGTTCTTCCATTCCACCTATATAAATATTCAAAATTAACTGTTTACAAAAATGTACAATATACCCAGTAATAAAAACCAAAAATAGGTGAAATAAAATTAATTAAGACTCGGATCTTTGCCGGAAGAAGCATTGGCTTGGAATAGGTGTGATCACCGCAGATGTTTTTTGAGCTTTCTTTAAGTGAAGGAAATACTGTAGGAAATGCATTTGCATTTAAAAGTTCACAAAGATGGTTAGTGAACATTATTTTCTCAAAATGATCTTGACATGGTCTATGGATTTTATGAAGTGTGTCCAATTTGTTCAAAAGGTCTTCCCTATTGGCTTTCATTAGCTATATCCTTGCTCTAAGAAAAATTAATATTTTTAAAAATTAGTTAAAATTATTTTTAAACACACCGCAAAACATTAGCAAAAAAAATGTACAATCGACTACTTGCGCAGTACTGTTCTATAATTTTGTTTTTCTTAAAACTAAAATATAACAGCTGGCCAACTTTTAAACGAAATTCATTAAATCTTAAATTGAGTGATTGTATAAACCGTATTATTGGCTGTCTATGAATGAATTTCCTAAATTAAGTTAACTTACATACTAAATTACATTTATGTATAACACATTTTTATCTACTTACCGATCGGGTTGCTTAGGAAAGGTAAAAAAGCTCTTATTACAATTATAGCTTTTATTATTGCAGTTTTTAGTTGCACATACGTTTCCTGTTTTTCTATTACACATTATCACTAATGAAAAAAGGAACACTATAGAAAGCAAAACAATAAAAAAGCACAATAAATAAACACCAAACACTACACCCAAAATAAATTCGCAAGAATAACTACGTCGCTGGCTTAATCGATAATCAACACGAAGTGATTTCCCTATTTCGGTTCGAAACTCTCGCCACTGTGCTCTTCTCTTCTCAAAGGCGGGGCTAAGAAGCGGCGCGCGTGGATCGGCGCAAACCGTTCCTGTCAAGAGAGTGCCCGAGGCCCAAGCTGTGTGTTTATTAAGCTGTGCCGATACTCTCAGCGCTAGGTCCGTTTGATCTCACATTAATGTTACTAGAAGTTAGCAACTGTCAATACAACACATTAAAATCGAATTAGTATCCCACATTTTTCCTGTATAAAATATGGAATTATTACTTCGTAACTTTCATACTGGGCGTTCCAGATAGAAGTTAAAGGGTCACTATTTACAACGCCCTTATCTACTGTTGTCTTTTGAAACATACTTGTGGTGTATTATTTATTTTTAATTATTTTAGGACGACACCACTGACTTCTGATCTGAAATGATTAGATAAAACTAAAAAGCCACTGATAAATTTCAAGAAAGTCAATTGATTTATTAAATAATGTGGAAAATACAGGGATTCGGTGTTTTTTCTTTTGAATAAACCATGACAGTTCTTCTGATGCTACACAAATTTTTCACAATTTTATCAATTCTTCTTGTTCTTTACTGTTAATGGATTACTTCAGTTTTTGTTTTTGGGGGACAAATTTTGGAATTAAATTTGACTATCATTAATAATTTGCCTGTTTTAGAGATTTGCCTGCATTTGGCATACTTTATCAGGCTTTCTCAAAAAAAATCACTAATAACTTCAATTCAAGTGATACCCTTTAGGTTGTAATCTTCTGTATAAATAAATAAAATTTTAAAATTTTATGTAATAAAATGATTACAAAAATGTAAGTGTTCTACTTTAAAATATATCACCCATCAATATTGGGTCTGGTAAAGTATGTGCAATATATTAAAATTGGTCTGTATGACTGGTCGTAGTTTAAAATGACTACAGGAATAACATTTAGAAGCCGCGCAAAGTTAAAAAACCGCACCAGATGTTTTAACTACCGATAGATATGATGAAGCAAGGTACCAAATATGTATTTACAATTCCAAATCCACATTCAGCACGGTTGCCAAATCTCTGGTCTGACAGAGTTGGTTTCATATCACTCCATGTACTGTATAAATGTGATCAGAGATATAGAGGGGAGAGAATGCGTTTGAACTTGTGCGCATCCTATTTTGCGAGGACACAATAAGTGCCGCCATTTTGCACTATATATTGTCAGTCAGTTTTGTTTTGTTATCAGTGTGGTTATATTTTATGATTATATGACTATCTGAAGAGTGTTTGGGACTAATTTTGTATTCAGACTGTATTTTCCAAGTGCTTTTGTGATAGTACTGTATAATAAAAAATTGTTATTAGTGATTGAAATAATATATCTTAAGAGACATGTCTTGTACTGTGGAAGGTTGTTTGAACCATAAGAGGTTTAATCCCAAAGATATTAATTTTCATCAGTAAGTATAGTTTATTAGTTTTTCCATTATTCAATTTTTGTAATACCTAACTAATTTTTAGATTTCCAAAAGATCATAGATTAAAGAAATGGTTGGAGACCTTAGGCAAAGATGATCAATGGCAATAAAAAACAAGTTTATTTGTTCAAAACACTTTGTAGAAAGTGATTTTATAAAAGGCGCACAAAAAAGGCGTCTAAAAGTAAATGCAGTGCCTATAGTTTACATCTTAAAATGATCTAGGGGAAACGTCCAAACTGTCATTTGTGCCTCCAACTTTCTCTACTATGCAGGATACTGGAGAAGGACCGACTCAAAATTTACAAGAGTCATCTTCCTTGAGTTCAGAAAAGTCTTCATCAGGAAAAGTGATAAAAAGAGGAAAAGTGAAAATAACATCGAAGAGGGGAATTGGGTAAAACGCTGATTTTTATGTAAAAAGTAACATATTTGAAATTCAATAATCCTATCATTTCAGGGAGTCATTAAGCCATGAGACGTCAAGGAGTACTCTGACAACAGTAAAAAGAGAAAAAAAATTAAACTTGCGAAGACAATTCATTATAGGCAAACTTTAATAGTTGCTACCCCCAAGTAGTTGTATTAAATTGTATATTTTTTATTTAGCTCTTCCCGAAATAAATATAAAAGTAAATATGCTGAATTAAGGAAAGCTCAGTTCAAAAAATTATATGCTGCGACAAAAAAAAGTGAAATCTTTGAAACGGGAAATTACTACATTAAAAAGCTCTAGTGAAGAATCTGAAAGATAGAGGAACTCTCTCAGAAGGTGCTATTTCTCATTTGGAGAAATGCTATGAAGATATTCCACGTGTTTTAAGCCGATATATAAAAAACACAAGAAACGTTACAACTTCTAGGGAAACTATCCCGAGAAGTTACGAAACTTTGCTTGTACCTTTCAGTTTTATTTAGGAAAAGCTTATGAATATGTTCGTAGGACATTTGCGTTAGCGTTACCACATCAATCGGTGATAAGAAAGTGGTGTGCAAATATAGACGAGTGTCATCCAAGCATTGTAAATTATTTTTTATTTATATTTAAATTAAAAAAAATCCACAAAACAATTACTATATATTTTATTTCCATTGCCTATCTTTAAGAATCTAGTTTGTTCAGTTCATTAAAAATAGAATTTTTCAATACTAAGACCAGAAATGTAATTCTTTATATTGTTAGATCAATTAATGTTTGACTTAAGCATTCTTACAAGTTTTGGGAGAATTAAATATTTGTTTTCTGATAACACACCTTCACAGTGACATTGTATTGTCATTACTGAAAATATGGTGCAAAATGGCGATGTCCTGTATTAGCCAAACGCGCATGTTTCAATAGCATTCTCTATATCTCCATTTCTCTGAATGTGATGCCGCATGAGCGCTACCTAGCCACTGAACGTCTGAACTAAATCTGTATAAAGATACCAATTCGACCGACTTTTCACGACACCACAAAATTTTCTGTGGGATATCCCACCACCCTTGTGAACATTAATGCATGGTTTAACGTTACCAGACCATTTGCCTGGTCTGGTAACGTATGCGGCATATATCAAATGTGGTCTGTATCAGCGGCGTAATAAATCTATATATATATATTCTAATGTATTTAGATTCTGAGAATTACTGGATTTTATAAGGGAGGGATGGTTTATATTAAATTTGTGCCCCGTTTCGTAACTATGTAAGGCTAGAGCCGACTTATCTACTTTAAATTTTTTTGTGTTATATGAATGCTCTTTAAATCTAGTTACCTATTACATTTTTTTTTGTTTGACCGATATACATTTTGTTGCAATTACTACTGTTTATTTTGTATATCCCAGATTTCTGAAGCAGATCTTCTTTTTGGAAAGTGGACCCTAATAGTCTTTAATTGTAAGTTATTAAATGCAAAGATGATATTGAATTTATTTAGTAAATTTTCAAATTTTTGACTGATTTGAGGATGGTATGTGAATTTTCTATACTTACATATATTGTCTTTCCTCTATTGGACTTAAGGTGGTATTACTTTTAATTAATAATTTCCTGTTTTGTTTATAAAATATTCTACCTAATTGTTTCTTTTCATAACGATTATCATTAGCGATGTTGTAGATGAGATTACGTTCTTTATTATAGTTGGTTATATATTATAGTTCTATAGAGTTAGAGCCCTACACCCTAATGGGTAGATGGGAATTTGATTATATATATTATAGTTGGTATTATTGAGTGGTACATTTAATAATTTAAAAACTAGACTATTAAATGCAACCATTTTATATTTAAAGTGTGTTACTGAGGGGTTGTGTATGTAATTTATGGGTGCTGGTTTTCTGTATGTGTCAAAAGTCAAAGATTCGTCAAGTTTGATTATTTTAATATCTAAGAAAGGTAAACAATAATTGTTTTCTAATTCAAAGGTGAATTTTATGGAATCGTACTGAGAGTTTATTGTGTATACCGAAACTTTTATTTACAACTGCGAATACCTCATGTACGTACCTTTTCCAAACTGTGAGAAATTGGAAGGCGGTGTTTTTGACGTTATTTTCACAATGGTTGAGGAATAAATCTGCAATAAAGGTCGATAGAGGATTGCCCATGACTGTGCCATGTGTTTGTTTATAACTATTGTTGTTGAAGGTAAATTCGTTTAGGTCCATACACAATTTCGTCAATAAAATGTATTGTTCCACTTCTATTGGCGGTACTTTATTGTGTACTAAAAATTGTTCTAATATCCTCAAAGTTTCTATGATTGGAATGCTGGGAAAAAGTAGGGCTGTTCCGACAAATGATACTAATTTGTCTGTCGTGTTAATGTCTAAATGTTTTAAATATTCAATTAAGTGGAGAAATTCTTGGTTATCATGTCATTTTTGAATGTGAATTTTTGATACTTTTCGTTCAACCAATTTGCTAATTTGTAAGTATTAAAGTTAATATTTCATAGGATCGGTCTGTAATTATTTCCGGGTTAATTAAACCCAGGATGTACAAAACAAACTGTACTAATTGTAACAAACTGTATCGGCCAAACAAAAAAAAAATAACTAGATTTAAAGAGCATACATATCACACAAAAAACTTTAATGTAGACAAGTCGGCTCTAGCCTTACATAGTTATGAAACGGGGCACAAATTTAATTTAAACAATACCTCCCTCATAAAAGCCAGGACTTGTCAGAACCAAAATACATTAGAATTAATACATCTATATGAGAAAATATAAAAATCACTTACTTAATTTCGATTTAAGCCCATTATCTAATGACCTTTTAAATTTAATACCCTGTATATAAGAACAATAAAATTAAAAATAGTCAACAATAGTAAATAAGTAATAATAGTAAATATCCAACCACAATTTAGAAATGAGCAGGGAGGCACACATCTGTAGTTTTCCCAATTTTCAATAAATTTGCATTGTTAAGGAAATGCTTATGTTTATTCTAATTGATTTAATGATAGGGAATAATGCTTCAGCAAATTTATAGAGTACTTATCAGTGCTTCGTTTAGCCTTATAAAATACAGGGTGTTTCATTTGGAAAAAAAACCGACTTATTTACTATTCTAATTGACGAAAGTTGGCATAGAATTATGATGACCCTGCATATTTTTTTATATTTCTATACTTATTCTAAAAGTACATGACTTCGACTGAGACAATTATGCCTCTATCTTTTAATTAGTGGAAAATAAGGGGTTAAATGGTTAATGGGGATTTTTTTTAAATTAAAATATGTCAGAAAATATGAAGTTTAGGTATAGGGAAATGCGATGAAAGTCATACTAAAATAAAGTATAAAGAGTATAATTTAAAAAAATGATAAAAAATATATCCCGCCACTTTCAGGGAAAAGTCTACAAAAAAGAAATAACATCACTATTTTATTAAGCAAGATATTGAACTTTCGTGTAGTAAGTGGACACTCAGTAATATCCAATTTGTTTAAAAACTAGCGAATTTAGCTCTTTAACCGTAATATATCTTTATTTATTAATCTACAACTTTTTAAAAATTCGCCAAATTAACTCCTTTCGTTGTTTTTCTCTCTCAACTCTTGAATAGTCCAAATATCCTTTATCAGTTTGTGATTTATTTAATTATTGTACTAATTATTTTGCAACTAGCTGCAACAAATACCTAGATGCGTACGGTTTTTTATGACATCATCACATGTCAAGTATTATTTTTTATCGACATCGAATATTCAAAATGTAATCAATCACTTGTATATGGTTCTGTTACTTAAAATTAATTTGTTTCAGTGTCTTTTGTAATGTCTTTTGATACCTAGTACAGGGTGATGGAGCCTCCAGAAACTAGAAATATGCTTCATCTCATGTGCATGGGCTTCATGGTCCGGTTACGGATACGCATACGGCATGGCTCTCGATACTTCAGTTCTGGGTAACGGCTTTGAGATCCTTTATATGAATCCTATTTATTTTCTTACCGGAGTCGAATATTTCGGAGCGAGCTTAGATTCGAAACCTCTAAGAGCTGACCATATCGGGTGCTCTCGCTTCATGACTCGGTCGCCTACGTGGCGTCTCCATTTTCATCGCCTTAAGTTATAGTAATGACTTTGGGTGGTGAATGCAAGGGACAGATTCACTTTTCAAGTCAGAAATATCTTGCAACTTAGCTAGGCGGTCGGTATAATCGGTGTCTCATCGAGTACAGCATCACCTGCTATCTTATTGTCTAGTCAGTATACGGCTCATCTCTATTCGGTTTAAGTCTAATCCTTGATTAAATGATTGAATGGCTGGTAATACTATTCTGGAATGCATCCAGATGCTCATCCCAATTATTCAAATTAGGTCTACAATAATTTGTTACACTCTTCTTTAAAGTACGGTTTGTTCTTTTTATTACATCGGCCTGTGAATTATACTGTGTCATGCAACTAAGCTGTATCTTAAAGTCCTTTAGAAGTTGATGGAACTGACGACTATCGTACTGGGTGCCACGATTACTGAAAATCCTACAGGGGCAGCGGAAACGATAGATAACTTCTTTCTGAAGTGCTTTAACAATACTTTGTGCTTTTGCATTACGCAACGGACTTAACTGAACCTTTTTTCAAACACAGTCTTGAAAAACTGCTAGAAAACGGTTTCCATTAGCGGAACTGGGTAGGGGGTCTACCAAACTTATACTGATAGTTTTCCACTGTTGATGGTTAACGGAGGGTTTCGGTTTTCGATATCGGAAGTTCTTGAGAGTTATGGGAGTCGGAGGCAAGGATAGTTTCTGGTGACAATGCATACAATTTCCTACAAATTTTGCTATTTCACGAAACATTCCTGGCCAGTAATAACGGAATGCCATGCGTGCTGTTGTCTTAGCTACCCCTAAGTGTCCTATAGCAAGGTTACTGTGATTTTTGGCTAAAACGGTTTCACGCACCGGTTTCGGCACACAGAGTTTCCATGCATTGCTCGGTCTGGACATGCCTTCAGAATTCGAAAAGTACCGATACAACCAGTCATTACGTACACAGCAATCTGGAAATACTTTTGGGTTATTTTCAACATCTACCTTCTTGCATTGATACCAAGAACATCTAAGGGCACCTTCTACGGCACTTGGTTCTTCGATATCCTTACTGGAAGAAGGTTCCGGCAAGTCGGGTGGCAACATTAATTCTGTTTCTCCCTTTAATTTTATCTTTTGGAGGCTAGCTTTTACATCAGTTGCCGCGGTGTCGGTCAATTGTATCTCTAGTCCTCCAATAGGACTACATGATGGTGTCGGCTGTTGTCTAAATACTACTAGGTCATTTAGATACAATGTGTTGGTCAACATGTCCATGGTAAACTTCTTCTTACCAAGGAGATCCATGCCTAACACAATATCGGACGTCAAATCTGGCAAATATGCAATTGTTTCGGAAAAGTGAATATCACTTATAGAAAATTCTAAACAGTAACCACCCTGTATGTTTACTGTTAATCCATTTTCCAGTTTAGCAGCGGGCGTCAAAACTTCTTGGAACGGGATTTCTATGTCTCTACAGTATTTAGCAACTCTGTCGCCAACATAGGATCGGACGGCGCCGGTATCTACGAGTGCAGAGAACATCCTGCCTCTTATTTTGACGGTAACGTGCGGTGGGTTGTCTATTTCGAGAACGGCTACATTAGGCGGGGCTGTAATAGTCCGGGAGTGTGCTGGCCTCGCAGCAGTACGACTCCGGTTTAGTTTTACGGATTGTGACAATTACAGTCTCGGCTCATAATTCCATTTCGTCCACAGCGTGAATAGAATAGCCTCGGAGGTGCTCGGCAATCAGTTCGGAAATGTCCGGACTGTCCACACCTCCAGCAGACAGGTCTATGGGTAGGGGTAGTCGGTTGTCTTGTCTGTCGCGCAGGAGGACGCGCATACGCCTCTCTGGGCGTATTAATTGATTCTGCACGGACGGCGTTACTACTCCGGGTGTCTTCTCCATGGGTATTAGGTACCCTAACTCTACTTCGGGTTGCTTCTTCAGGTGGCCTAATCGGTACGGTATGGTGGGGACGGTTGTTCAAAGGAATCCTTTGATCAGGCGGCATGGAGCGGTGTTCGGTAACAGGTAACACAGGACTCTGATTGGTTGACGAACTACCTCTACGTGGGTGAAGTTCTTTTTGAAGAGCTTCAAACTCTTCGATACGGATCACCAGGTCCCGGATACTTTGTACATCGCTCCGCCGTATGTATTGTCGATAATCTGGTAATAGGTTTCCATAGAGACGGCGCAAGGTTCTTTCTTGCGAGAATTCGCCATGCCTTCGAATTAACGTTTGCATGTCGACTACGTAGTCGCGGCCAGGTTCACCAGGTGTCTGGCGGCGGCTGTGTATTTGTTCCTCTAAAAATGTTTGATATTCGGCTGGTAAATAGAAATGTTTGAAATCGGTTAGGAAATCCTGCCAACTAGTCCAAGATGCTCGGTTATTGCGGTACCTGGCTAGGGCATTTCCTTGAAAAATTTCTTACAAGGCCGGTAATAATTCAATGGTAGTTAGCCCGCTATTTTCCTGTAAATCACATAATTTTTACAAGAACTCTACGGCGTCGGTTTTACCATTAAATTTAAGTCCCCACTTTCTAACTCTAGTGCATACATCGTTGCCAAGGCGGTACGGTGTAGTTCTATAAGTAGATTCGTGATTTGGTTGAAACGGTACTGGGCGAGGTTCGGAGGGCGATGGAGTTAAAATCGGTGACGGCGGCGGTGAATGTGCCCTTGGAATTGGTTCACAGAGGACAGTGGCTAGTCTTTCTTTTAAGACAGACGTCTCTCCCTGGATATCTAGGTTGAACTTGGTTAACTTAGTTACAAGTTCTTCCCTACTTAAAGTTTTAACCCAATCCCTTATAAGCGGATGTGAAACCTCATCACCGGAGTTATTAGATTCATTAAAGGTACTAGGGGGCGGTACATTGTCGGCCGTGGAAATAGTAGATGGATCTGCTACTGTAGAACAAGCTTTTTGTTTTTTCGGTGGCCCTTCTCTAAAGAAAGTGACCAAACGCTTACGTAATATTGGCATTGTACCTTTACTACTCAACTGAAATTTTTCTAACTCAATTATAAGCTTATCTTTCTTTAATGTATAAATCCAGCTAACTTTAGCTGGCTGTGGATTCTCATCGGAATCCTAGGTTTCATGAGGCATGACTGGGGGTGGCACGAATCGGACGGCATTCTGGTGGTATGTACGACTCAATATTTTTTTCTAAAACGGTAATATGATCGGTTTTCAGGTCAGTATTTAATCGGTATTTATGTGAATTTATTTTTTCGGTATTCGAATCTACACACCAGAATTCGTATAAATTTTTAATTAAAAAAATAATCCCGGATTTAATTGCTCATTCCCAGGCAAGCTTCAAACTAAACTCTTATTTAATTTATCTATTTAAATACATATAATCACTCCAAAAAAACTTGCTCTACTAGTATCAGTATCTAGGTCGGTCTTTAGGTTACAGTTATCAAACTTATTTTCTGGCTATCAAAACTACTTTCTTTTATTTAAATTTGTCGGCTCTTGGAAACAATAAGTTACTTTTACATTTATTGAACGGATACCACACAAGAATACGTTTGCTTTATTCTATCTAGGTGAAATACTTCAACACCAAAATACAATTTTATTCAACGGCAATATTTATACGGTAGTGGCAAGTGCCACTTAGCTTCCCTGTCACCAGGCTATCACAAGTTATCCTTTACACAAATAAGAGTTGTTTTATCAGTTGCCGCGGTGTCGGTCAACTTACACAAATAAGAGTTGTACGGTCCTTATCTCTATAAAAAACTACGGTCCCTATCTGTATAAAAAACTACGGTCCTTTTTTTTTAAAGAAACTACTAAAAACTTCACATAATAAAAACTATCTTTATACTGTCTCTACTATACGGAAATCTCTACAAAATCAAATTACTTTAGTAGGTTGTAACTATGTCAGATTCTTAAGCCACCACTATTAATACACTGTGTATTTAATAAAAACTCGGATGTTACTAAACTTTGCTCAAAATACGGAATGTACTCTTTTATTATTTTTTTTCTAAGAGTAATCGGTCGGAATCGGTTTTTATTATTTGGGCAAATGTCTAGTGCACATATATTGAAATAAAACAATAAACCTGAAATTCGCTAGAACACTCACAGGCTAAAAGAATCAAACACAATATTTCACAAACACTACTACCTACACTTAATAACAGACCACCACAGGGTCTCCGGTACCTATGCTGAAAAATAATATATTTATCTACCACCAAATATCACACTAGGTTTGAGAAAACTGTCTCTGCTCAAGGGCGCCAATTTGTGACGATCCCTGCTCCAGGGCGCCAATTTGTGACGTCCCCTTCTCGAGGGCGACAATTTGTGACGTTCCCTGTTCAAGGGCGACAATTTATGACGCTCTTAATTCGGTTTCGGATTTATCCTCGGGTTTTTGCCATCGGGCGCCATCAAACATGGGTTTCACGTGGTGAATGGTCCACGCGGACTCTACTCGCTTATGAATAGAGGCTGGGTAACTGCAGTGAAGAAGGTGTACAAGTACACATGCCAGAGGGTCAAAAGTTTCTCAAATCTAGGTAATAAAAGTCGGTTTCGGATGTTCCTACAAGATTTTATTAAAATAAAATTAAATAGGCAAGCAGCAACATAATAGGCAGACAGCAAAATAATTATTAGCAACAGAATTAAATAACCATCAAAAGTAGATAAGCAGCAAACAATATTAAATCATCAACAGTAGATAAGCAGCAAACGGTAATAAGCAACAATATTAGGTCTATATATACACCATCTATTAAACCTAGGTTATTAGCAGTAATGCATTTCATTCAAATATTAATTCGGCAGTGTCACAGTAAAGCTTTAATCACAGTTTAAGAAAAGAAGCGGTGCAGGTACTAAGCAAATTATTAAAATTGATTTACACTGCTTTGTGTGGATAGGGAACAACGAGAGACGGATAAAAAGGGATACAGACGTCGAAGTCTTCCTGGAGGCCTACGCACGTCACAGGTTATTCGTCATGCATGTATCGAAGGGTTCGGGACAGGTATAGTTGTAGAAGTATTCCTGGAGGCCTACGCACGTCACAGGTATCATCAGCATTTACCAAAGGGTTGTACAGGTATAGCTTGTAGAAATATTCCTGGAGGCCTACGCACGTCACAGGTATCATCAAGCATGTAACCAAAGGGAATCGGACAGGTATAGCTGTAGAAATAATCCTGGAGGTCTACGCACGTCACAGGTATCATCAGCATTTACGAAAGGGTTGTACAGGTATAGCTTGTAGAAGTCTTCCTGGAAGCCTACGCACGTCACAGGTTGTTCATCAAGCATGTAACCAAAGGGAATCGGACAGGTTGTTGCGGTCAATTTTCACTTTAAGACCAACTAGTAAATAATTTCAAATATCACCACTCACCTATGTGTAAAAATATCTATCTCATTTTGTAAAATCATTGCCACGTGTCTCTTTCTTCTATGGTTCCTATTGGTTATTATCACTAGTAGTGGGGTAGCTAGCAGGAATGACTGGAATGTTCGAAGTCCCAGCCAATCTATCACGTGAACAATTATTTATTTGAAGTAAGTATTTGGGACCTGAAGACACGGATCTATTCTTGTGGCGACACCTTATGTTCGGTTTCGAGTGATGAGTATAAGGGGGTGAGCACAACAGGTACCTAGACTCAAGTAGGCACTGAGTACTAATGGTAAAGTAAATTATTTGGTATGAAAATAGAGTTAAAGTATTCGTTATGTAGTTTGATTTGATCCAACACCCCGTATACACACTTGGATAGAGGCTGGATAACACCCTGTGTATGGGCAGTGATTAGTTTAAAATAGAATTGTAAAAGAAGTTTGAATATGCTAGTGATTGAATGATAATTGTATAAATGACTACTTATTAGAGAACGCCCTGTACAAAAGGTGCTATTCACTAATGCAGGTAGATAGGAAAGGTAAATGAAACTCGAACTTACAATTTGTGAAAAGAACTGGCGAAAATATCCGTACGTAGCTTGTTGTATGGATGTCTTTTTCGTAGGTAGCTTGCTTGGCGATGGAAGCGATCGAGGCACAGCGACACTTAGTGCAAATATCGGGGCCTTTTCGTAGATGTCTCACGTCACTCTTAACGCGGACAGACGGGTATTACACGACGCGATTCGCTAGGAGACGGCTGACCACTGAGGCACTTGTCACTAAACGCCACTTCGCTCTTAAAGCAGCCGACGAATGCTTTTCAGACGCAGCCCGCACTCACTAGGATACTTTGGAACACTTTGGAGAAGCTTTGGTAACGTTGACTACACCCGGATATTGACTGACTTACTGACTGACTGACTGTTTGGGCCGCAATGTGTCGGCTTATATACTTTTTGGGGCTTCGCGAAATTCGATTTCTAGAATTTCGCGATTTTTCGAAGATAGAAATTGTTAATTTGCGGGTTTTTGAGATAAGATTAGAAATTGAAACTTGGGGGTGTGATAGGGGATGAAATGACCTATCGATGAGTACAAGTACGGTTTTGATCGGATAATTAGAAGCGAAGATAATTGAATTTTTTCGATGGCATTTCCAGAACAATTCGCGAAGCGACGGCGATCATTCTAGATGCTGGTTTAAAGTTTGCGGAATTACTGTGATTTGGATAATGATATTGGTATTGAAAGATTGGGAGTCGTCTCCTGAGTACGCTGAACTTTGTCCCGTTGCGCTAGGTGCAGCGGTTACAGAGTAATTAGCATAATTAGTTTGTGGGCGTGGCTTGTGCATTTTAGGAATGGAGGTTTGTAACTCGGAGACGGGAAAAGCTATGAAGATGGGGTTTTCACTGTTGGATAGAGAATAGTTGAAAGTATAATCTGTGTAAATTTGAAGTAAATCGGATTAAGGGTTTGCAAGTTATGAATTAAATTAGAAAAGTGGGTGGAGCTCGCTTGTTTACATTCAGACTCCGGGCTTCTAGAAAAGATCCGGGAAAGTTGAAAGTGCCAATGTGTTCAGTATTTAAAATTATGAATGTGTACAAAGTTTTAAATTGATTAATTGAGATTTGGAAAAGTTATTTTTTTATTTTATTTTATGTGCTTTTATGAAATAGACTCGCAGCTCATACCTAATTTCTGAGATGCTTACTTTGGAGTTTGGTAACCGATTTAAAAGCTGTAAAATTTAATTTTGGGGTTTTCGGACCTCTAATTTTCGAATCTGTTATTAGTTTTACGAAATTTTGACTTCTAAGGGGAATTTCGTGACATCATTTTATTACATGCAATTCAGTGCTGTACAATATACAACCAGTAATGCATTAACATAACTCAATGACTATACATAACTACAACAAGTTTATCATTATATAATGTTTCCTTGGGCAGTTTTTATGAGAACACTCTGTAAAGTAGGTATTTATTAGTGGCAGCAACGAATTCTTGGTATCTAGTACATGGCAGCTACTGGTATAGTTCAAGCGGTTTCGAGCAACCTGCTTACCGTGCCTCTTCGAAACAGTCTCTCGTGTAACAAAATTTTAATCATTTTGTTCCTTTGTATATGACGAGCAGTATATTTCCGGACGATTAAAAATAATATCAAAATACGTATAATTTTTCCCTGAATACCCGCAACCCAAAATGCTCTCTTCATTGTAATGTGTTGTCTACCTCTAAAGTGTTTCTGATTGGTCACTTTTATGAAAAGGTAGGGACGCAAAACAGACAGGAAATTAAGACATTCATGTCATACAATCTTTTACATGTGCCTGTCTCCACCTTTGGAGCCTGAAACCTGAAACCTAGCTACGTGGGATTTACTTACATCCATCCCTGCAACCCCAGCAAGTCTAGCTAGACGGGGACCTGTTCAGGAGTTCCGGATTAATCTAGGAGAGGCTAGTGGGTGAGATAAATCCATAAGTAGGCCGAAGACTGGTGAACCCAGCCCAGTAAAATTTTTTGTAAAATTTTGATAAATGCTTTCAGGCTGTAGAGTCTTTTTTTTTTCAATTTAACATAAATTGAGTTGTAGATATAACTTGTAATATATACTTTTATCTTAACGTAATTTGTTTGTTCTTACTTTCACGCATTCACAATTTCATATATTTTTTTTTTCTCATTTAAATTACCTGGTGCCCAAATTTTTATAAGTAAGCTTAACAGTAAAATCCAATCCCCGCCTTGAGCCCAGAGCTAACCGCAGCTATGTCCCTGAACCTTTAGGGAAGAAGCTAATAATTCCCGAGGTTATCTTTCTCCGAGGTTAGATTCAAATCTAATCTAGGAGAGGCTAGTGGGAATTTGTGCACTGAACCTCGGGAATTATTAGCTTCTTCCCTAAAGGTTCAGGGACATAGCTCCGGTTAGCTCTGGGCTCAAGGCGGGGATTGGATTTTACTGTTAAGCTTAGTTATAAAAAATTGGGCAATTTAAATGAGAAAAAAAAGTTACAAAAAAAGTTAACAAATTACGTTAAGATAAAAGTATATATTACAAGTTATATTTACAACTCAATTTATGTTAAATTGAAAAAAAGACTCTACAGCCTGAAAGCGTTTATCAAAATTTTACAAAACAATTTTACTGGGCTGGGTTCACCAGTCTTCGGCCTACTTATGGATTTATCTCACCCACTAGCCTCTCCTAGATTAATCCGGAACTCCTGAACAGGTCCCCGTCTAGCTAGACTTGCTGGGGTTGCATGGATGGATGTAAGTAAATCCCACGTAGCTAGGTTTCAGGTTTCAGGCTCCAAAGGTGGAAACAGGCACATGTAAAAGATTGTATGATTAGCCCAGTCCTAGAGTTGTACAAAAAAATGATCCAGGAATTGGAATTTTGTAAACAATCAAACCGTAGAGCAACTATGTCTGAAGGACAGTATATAAAAATTGGAATAGAAAAAAAATAACTTATGACCAGTACTATATACTACAATAAAAATTACCAAAATTGCAGTAACAAAATTCGTAACTGTGCTACACAAAAAAAAATGGTTAGCATAAAGGTGAAAATTTCTAATTCATACATGAGATTTTAAATGCAAAACTAACAATATCAAGAACAATGAAATAGAATTAAATTGAAAAAAAATTTATGTGAGACGGTCTAGAATACCAGCAAGTAATCAAAAATAAAATTCCTGGATATAATAGATTCTGTAATTAGCAGACAAAATTTATAGTATATCAAAAATAACCATATGGTTATATACAAACGCACTAACCAACCCAGGCTCTTCACAGAGAACAGACCTTTGCATACAGGGTACAATTTTCTTTAATCATATTCAATTTGTTAAGAAAATGAAATGTACTCACCTGTATGCAAAGTGCAGTTCCAATCTCGTGCATCCACCTTAAATATGTCCTAAGACGTTCCACCTGGAATTGGATGGTTTACGAGAAAAGTAGATTCCTGGGAAGATTAACGTCTCAACAACTCTGCAAAAAAATAAAAAAATTCGGCAGAAAATTTACACCACGTGTAAACTAAATTTATTATCACTTATCTCGTGACAACAACAAAAATATACGATAATATCAATTGATGAGCTTATTACAGATAATACTCTATTATATCAGAACACCGATCACTAACAATAGTGATAATAATTCAAGATTTAAATGAAAGTAAAATTTAAGAACATGTGCTTTCAATAAGCGTAAAATTGTCAACTTGCTTGTACTCTGTTGAAAACCAGACTCCTGGAATTTTAAAAATGTCTTAATTTCCTGTCTGTTTTGCGTCCCTACCTTTTCATAAAAGTGACCAATCAGAAACACTTTAGAGGTAGACAACACATTACAACGAAGAGAGCATTTTGGGTTGCGGGTATTCAGGGAAAAATTATACGTATTTTGATATTATTTTTAATCGTCCGGAAATATACTGCTCGTCATATACAAAGGAACAAAATGATTAAAATTTTGTTACACTCGATACGTCTTATTTTGAGTAGTGGTAGAGCTTGTATGGTATTGTTTCCTTAATGTAGGTTTATTGATTCATGCCTGATAGTTTTGAGATTTTTCCCAGTGGGGGAATGCCTACGAAAAAAATATAGATGAGTATGAGGATTGTGTAGAATAGCTACCTAACGTTTGTTTAAGGGATGTTTTGTTGTTGTCTGATAATAAAGCCCTTACCTTTAACCACCGTGCTTCCTTGCCCTGGATGACAGTTTGGTATCCTTGGTAGATCCTAGAAAATAATTTAAACCAAGTTAGAAAATTCAACATTTTATTCTGTTAACTTTTAAGCTTCCACTACCAACTCTGAACATAACTAATTAATCTATTGAGGTGATAAGACACTTACCTTATTTATTTATAGGTTGGAATCAATTGGGATCGATACATATTTAGTTGATGTAAATAAATAATTCTGTCAGCTGATATTGCATTCAGATGTCATACGTCAAGTGTCAAGTGTTGCCAACTTGAATTTATTCTTCATAAAGTCCCTGGGACATTATTATAGTTCCGTTGTGGTTAATTACAAATTTAATAGTTATTCATGGAAAAACGTTTAGAAACTTAGTAAATCCATTTTTACATAGGTAGATATTTTTCTTCAAGCATTTTTCATAAAATAGGTGATTATTTTGACACGCCCTCTACGATCATTGTTGACTTACCATCTAGTTCAATTTTTCACCGCTGTAATTTTTGGAGTTTTGTCCGCCTAGTTTCACTTTTGCGTTGTCGTCTCTTTCCTTTTCCTCTCTGGACGTGCAGGCAGGCAGTTTATGGTCGTCTTAGAAAATTGAATTTTTAATTAATTCATCCAAATGTGGGATAATTTCTAAGCTTGTGCCAGTGTTGTATTTCCTTGTTGTGATGTAGTATCATCGATATGAAGTAATATTTTTGAGGAAATCGCTCCACTTTGTGGGATTCAAAACTGTCTTTACGATCTACCACGCTGCGTCCTTGGAGAGATGCATTCTAGTTGAAAACCCTATTGAAGGTATGTACCGTTTAATTTGCTTGTGTATTCTTTGGCAGTGATGTCTACGTATAGTGTCTGTGGAGAAGTATTTTTCTTATTAGGGAATTGTAGTTACAAAATTTTCTCTTTTAAGGGTTTTTTTATGGGTGTATAGTATCCACTATACAAGTAAGCTACCGTAGGAAGAGGATTGTGACCCATGGTTGTGTATAGCTGATCCCTGGTCGGTCACATTGTTAATCTTGGTGGTTTCCCTGGTTAAGATCGCCTTATGTACACGTGGGTGTACAAGTACCTGTTCTACCATAGTGTTGATCTGGTCTTCCCTCCGTTCTACCCTGGAACCGGTTGTCTCTAGGTCCATTTACCTGGTGTTCGTCGATGCCTGTAAAACTTATGGTTCACCGTTGCCTATGGTTCACGTTGCCTATGGAACTTCTAGTTCTCCGCTGCCTCCATATCTGAGATGCCATACAAGTCTTGAATAATTTTTTTATATATTTAAAACTTTTCTTGATAATCATTTATATGTATCAATCACTGTGTACTTAGTTAAGTAAATTTGGGAATGGGGTATACTTTTTATAGATTTGATTAAACGCCTTCAGCTTTATTTTTCAATTGTTCAATGTTGAACGTCAACTTGCAATTGCAGTTTTATGTAATTTTTCTAGTGTAGGTGTAGAGAAATTTTATATACCTGCAGTGTCAAGCCTCTAGGCTGTACGAATGTTCGACAGCGTAGGATAAACTTTTACATTTATTTTTCATTATCATTAACTGATTATCATTGGGGGGATATATATATAAAATTTGTATATTGTAAGTATTAACTTACTGGGAATTTTTGGGGATATAAAATATTGGATGTTAAATTAGTGTTTAAAGGTTTTTATGGTTTCCTGTATATTTACAGCTGAACTGGCCAATTTTTGGATATTTACTAGAATTATTTTGTTATTTGCAAGTACAATAGTGTATTAGGCAACCTGTTGTCCAGTATTTTAGTGCCTACTATTTTTCACAAGTGCTGTAGTTTCAGGACGCACTGCTAGCCGTGTGTATTAAGTCCTCTATATATTTTTTTTTCCACAAGTGCTGTAGTTTCAGGACGCACTGCTAGCCATGTGTATTAAGTCCTCTATATATTGCGCTACAGATATGTTAGGTCCCTGTGTGATGTAACACTTTATATTAAGGTTTGATACCTACGATTGCGTTCCACTGTAAACCTGATATAGCTATATTATGGTAGGTACCTATGTTTGAACGTAATTGGTTATTGTCCATGTAGTGTTCTGCTTATTTTTAGGGATACCAACATAAACTGAAGCGCAGGTTTTTTTTTAATTTGGTATATGTATTTTTGATATTGTAAGTTCAGGATATACAGGGAAGAATAATAAGTATATATATATTTTTTATATATACAGGGGGGTTGTTAAAAACATAACAGTTAACGGGATTTCACAAATATCGATAGATATTTATTTTTGTTTATATACAGGGGGGTTGTTAAGTATAACTGTTATTGGGATTTCACAAATATCAATAGATATTTATTTATTTTTTTTATATACAGGGGATTGCAAATTGAACTTACACTTGTTCATATCATAATTAAAGTCACTTTAATTTGAAATCAATTGTTTTACTCTTGCGTTTCCTCCTACCTACTCCAAGATAATTGTGAATAGTAACTGTTTTTTTTAAAACTAAAGACTCAAGTGTTTGTTGGGGACTTGTACCAATCATTGAGTACACCTGTATTTTTGGTCTCGCTGAACTCATGATTGCTTAGTGGGTGAATCGGTTAAGTAAACTGGCTGGCTTTAACCATGTGGCGCCCTTGTCTTTTTTATTGACCTACCCCATTCTCCTCTGACAGCTAGCAGGCAAGTCAAGCCAGTTCGATTGGGATAAGCCCGAGTCATTTGACAATTTTAGTAAATTAGTTCAACCATATTTTGTATTTTACAAATTTAAATATTTTTTTTGAGGTTCACAATTTTAACGCCACAAGGTATAGCTGTAGAAATATTCCTGGAGGCCTACGCACGTCACAGGTATCATCAGCATTTAGCAAAGGGATAGGGTTAGGGAAGGAAGCCTACCCATAGTAACTTAATCAAGCTGCTGATTTGAATGTCGGTGAAATACTGTCCTCTCAACGAAAATCGGCCTGTCTTTTATAGTCCTCGGCCGCTGGCTCGACCAATCAGAACGGTGGATTTCGCTTCCTGACCAAATATGGTCTCAAATTTTATTAAATTTGCGGAATGGTTACTTGAAATTAATTTATAATATCGGCAAATGATTAATATGAATCTAATGTGTAATTAGAACATATTTTATAATCAGATTTAATAACGTACTTTGACTTTTATGCCTTACTGCATCAACCTGCATTTAAATATCGGTTCCTAACAAAATAACATATTTAAATACTTATCATTAACAAAACTATATACAGGGTATAACGGAAATCATATATTTAATAATTGAACAATATTAAATTCAACATAACTTAATTTAATTTAAGTTAATTCGGTAACAATAGACAAATACGGTCTAGTAATAAATCAAACATGTCTCAGATATATTCCCCTTAGTAAATTAAACAAGCCCGGTAAATATTTATTGCCGGAAAGTGCATTAAACCTAAATAAACAAATTAATTGTCATAACATGATTATACGGAGAGCTATGTACTCCAAACTTTGTCATAAAATACTTTAATAGATATCTTACATTATGACTTTATCAAATTCCAAGTAGCGGTTGCATAAGTATTTTTAAATAGCAAATGAACAAATATTATCCAGTTCCAATGCATTAAATAAATATTTTAGGCTACCTACAACTTGAAAATATTCATGTATTTCGCTAGGAACAAAAACTGCGGAGCGGCGTAAAAACAACGTTTGGAATTTCTTGAATCTCGGCCGGTTTCCATCGAATAAATGTATATTGTTTATAGTCTTATCTATTAACAAATGTATTATAATAATAAAACTATATTGGAAAACATTAATGCATTACTTGGATATGAGTTGTTCATAAAAATATTTACAAACTTATATACGGTGTGTTCAAATAAAACGGTTCATATGTAATTCTTGTTTAAATTACTACGGAACAAAAAGTAACTTCGTTACAACTAATTTAGCTAAGTTTACGTTCTAAAAGCGAAAACAGCCATTCGGGACTCAATATTTGAATTTAAAGTATATAGGCGTGTTTCCCAGCTCGAAACAAGCTAGAATCCATCATAAAATGGCCACTTCCAGTTTCCATTTCCGGTCTCCCAAATCACGTGATGTGGGGTATCAAACGATTCGTCCCAACGTGTAGAACACTAATTTAGCTAAATTTACGTTCTAAGGGCGAAAACAGCTATTTGGGACTCAATATTTGAATTTAAAGTATATAGGCGTCTTCCCCAGCTCGAAACATGCTAGAATCCATCTACTTCCGGTTTCCATTTCCGGTCTCCTGAATCACGTGATGTGGGGTATCACACGATTCGTATCAACGTCGAGAACACTAATTTAGCCATATTTTCTTTCTAAGAGCGAAGACAGCCGTTTGGGGCTCAATATTTAAATTTAAAGTATATAGGCAAGTTCTCCGACTCGAAACATGCTAGAATTCACATTTTTCTAATTGTTTTTTTTTCAATATTCGCACGCGTTTACGAGTTATAGTGATTTTATATATCTTATGGGCCTTGTTGGAAGGCACATACCTAATTTGAGATAATTATTTGCTGCGATGAGGTAAGCGTATAGGTCTACATAAGCAAATAGCACATAATTTGAAATTTTATAGTGGCGTTGCATAAAAGAGGGATATTTATTAACAAGTAATAGTAGGCTCATAGGAGGGGTTTGAATTTAAAAATTAAAAGCATATGTTCAAACCAGGAATCGAACCTGGGAACTATAGATTTTCAGTCTACCGCTCCCCCATCTGAGCTATTTCAACCATAGATAATAATAATAATAGTAGTAAATAAAACTAGAGTGGAAATTTATTCTCCTTCTACAATATTGAATTTATTAATATATTCAGGAGGTACAAACATTTTAATATCGACATTTTTTTCTATGAACAAATTTAACGATACCTTTTATTAGCAGTAGAGACGAACAAACAGTTATATAGTACAACAAACCAGATACTGATTGTGAAATACACTCTTTAGGAATAATGGTTGCTTTTTGAAGTGATGTAGGTGTAGTAGAGGGAATATCAGCACATGCGCACTGCATCTTGTACCAGTCAGTGTCACCCATAGTAGCATCTTGAAATCGGTTTCTGAATTTATATTGGGGGGTAGAATTTTACACTGGGGCTATGAAAGTTGGTATATTATTGACTGCATACGACCGCACCCAATTAGACGGCCAGCTTTCGTTTTTAGCGCCATCCTTATCAAAACAGACAAAGACGTCTTGCGAATTATACGGTTGTTGAATGTAGAGGATATTGTGCAAGATCGTTTGCAGAATTATATAGTGAGAAGTTAACATCGCCGTCTTCATCAAACTACTGACACCACCACCACAGACAAATCCGGCAATTTATTCCACCTGTTGAGGTGTGATTCGTTTACAATCCTGCTGCTGCTGCCGTATACCTTTATTAAATCTAGATAAATTTTGAAAGACGTTTGGCTCCCACTCTACACCTATAGGTGCAATATCAATAAATTGGAAACTATTAAATTGGCGATCTTCCACAATAGCCTTTCGCAATCGACAAATATGCTGCTGTTCTAACCTCACTTTTAACATTATAAATTTTAGGAGTTACAGCAGATATAATACTGAATTAAATTATAGCTATTATATTTTATATATTTTTAATTAGGAATGGGAACGAGTGGAGGGGATAACTGACATAAATATTTGTTAAAAATTATTTTATTTAGGTAAACCGGCAAACAACCAGTTATAAAGATCTGTACAATTTCTTAAACTACACATGCTTGTAGGTGTACAATGATAAAAACAATAGGAACTAATTTTACTAAATAGAGGCGGTGGTCCAAAGGTGCTGCAGGCTACATCCTCAACGTTAACTATAGCCTGCGCCGTTGATGATGTGGGCTCCAATTCACTCAACCTTCGTCTGAGAAATTCCGCCTTTTGATGCCCTTTTACGTATATCATACAGATATTTCCATCATCTATCAGGTGGGTCTTCAATATTTCATTTAACATATCATATTCGACGTATCCACTAGTATATTTCAGGCCATGATGAGATTGTTCCAAATATTTAACCTGTCTCTTGGCAGCAGCGTCTAAGGCGTTGAATGGCATGGGCGGTTTCAATAGGTAATGCGCCGAACGCTGACCGCAGATAAAAGATATCTCTTTTGGATGAAAATCGGGTAGATTGAAACCCTGCATGTCTACGGCCAGGCACTGCATCTTGATCGAGGTCTTGATTGAAACTGAGCTGAAGGCTGGAGTAAACTCAAGCTTTAAGATTATTTACAATATTATCGAGTGGGAGGTATTCCATAATACAATCATGTATAATTATGCAGCATGCTCGGGTATTAACGGGAAAACCTTCGGATGCCTCTATTTCGAGCCTCACGTCCACAGTAGATGGCCTTTCATTTTCGTCTCGCCTCGAGCAATCAAAGACAAATAACGCTCGTTCCTTGAATTTATCAAAATCTGGTAGTGGATGTTTCTCGAAGCAATTCATATAGCTGGTATAGAATTCGGTGTATCTGTAATATGCTTCATTGTAATCATTTTTTGCAAAATTTAGGCGCATTCTTTCTGCGGGGAAACTTTCGGCATTCAATGCCAGTTTAATATTGGTGATATTTATATGATCAAATTTCGTTGGATCCTTTCTAGTACTGTCTATTTTCTCTGTCTGGAAGCAGACAATGACATATCTTGGACTTTCAACGTGAGATGTAGTTTTTACAGCCCAGGCATCTATAGTAGACCCCTCGGGTAGGGCTTTTACTTGTACATCCCACAGCCTATATGGCATTACGATCGGATTATTTGTCGCAATACCTTGTAACAATCTTTCTTTTATACTGCTTTCCGGATATATTCTCTTGATTTTAAGTTCCACATTTTGAATATCTAATTGTACCTTGGTAGCAACTAGGCTAGTGGCTTTGTCTGTGATCATAAAGCAATTGTCGTCATTATTGGCTCTTGTAAATGTAAACGTCTGCATGCCACATATTACGGCTCGATAATTATTAAAGACGTTGAAAATATGTCTTAATGGAATTAGAAAACTGAAAGTACCATCAGCGTTTAACTTAGCCCCTTTCGGATAATCCCAGCCTGCTATGGCCAAGTGTTTGGAATCTTCGGGTGAATAACAGAAATAGCCACGAACAGTACTAACTATACCACACTCTTGGGCAATTTCCATCTCTTTAGATCCGCCGCCAATTACATATTTAACGGAGGAGAACATAAATGCTGGAGCGTTATTTACAAAGGAAACATCTCCATCACCGGTCTTTATTATTTTTCCACGCACAAGCAGTTGGCTGTCGTAGGTGGCATCAAATAGCGTTGATTGATTGATGGCAATTTCAATTACATCATTATTTCGGAAAGATCTAGTGTACGGGTAATATGTTCGTCATTCTATCTTCTCTATCGAATCATCGGATTCTACCTTTCGGAAAATGTTGAACATTTGATTTGACAACATTGTATCCCAGTGTTTTCAAGAAACAAATACTCGACGTCGTTAAAGGATTTTTTTTATTTGTAGCAGCGGCGGCTGTATTGCGACAAGTATTCTCCAATACTGATGTGAATGGTGTGGTGGGTGGGTCAATTTTATATGGTGATGATGACGCGCGCTGCCGATCGAAAATCAGCACCATGTTATTACGTAAGCTTCTTTATCTTCAATCGAACTATCATTTAAAGTTGACAAGTTCAAACTTCTGATCCAGCACAGCTATACAAATATTATATATTTCTCGCTCGTTTATTATCGGTAGGTAAATAAGACGCTTGGGTGTTTCGTCAATTGCAAAACCAGGATCGGCGGAAATTGCAAATTCGTATATGGTGTGAGAGGGTCTATCGTTGTAGAAGGCTCCAGAAGTAATGCTACAATCCAAGTGAATAGTTCTTACTTTTATAATATTGAGTGGAAGATCCGAGCTGTGCACTTTGTTCGTCTCCAGCAACTGCTTGCCAGAGAATCCCAATATCTTACCAATACTATCTTTTGGTGCAAAGTTGATGGCGTATTTACTACTAAATATTTCGCACTTGATGGTATTATTATTTGGCTTCAAGGAAAATAATCCTTCTGCGAGGTGCTGGGGCGTGGTCTTCGATATATCCAAATTAGTTCTGATGTACGCTTCAATGTCGCGAATTTCATAGGCGCCGGCATGAAATTCAATAACCTTTTCCTTAGTTCTATCGTTATTTTCGTAAAGGTAAATCTTCTGACCAGTCTCGATGTTGGGAATGCTGTTGTACGAGTGAAAACTGAGAAGAGCTAGGCCGTACTCAGACTTGGGATCTAAATGAAGTGGTGGCGCAAAATCAATAGATAATGTAGAGGCGCGACTTTTAAGCGTCAATATCGTAGACATGACTGATACAATTCAGCCACTACCGGTCTTTTTATAAAGAAACTGCAAACACAGATGTCCACAGTTAATCTGATTATAATCTTGGTATTGATCATTATTATAGACAATTTTCACCGCCGAACCGCCCAAATACTGCACTAGTTCCTTTGGTGATTTTAAGCTGACGAAACTGTCGATATATCTAACTACATTGCCATCTTTCTTATATGCTACCCAATGTGTACCTTTATTTTTATATAAATCCAAATTTAGGATGGCGTTTTCTCTCCGCCATGGACCTGCTGGCAGAGTGTCTCGCATGAAAACGCCTCGAAAATTGGGAATTTTTAATTGCTTAACAAACTTTCTTAGGTCAGCATCAGATAAAGGTCTATTGAGTAGCTTCATTGGTAGTTTTTTTGCTGTTTCTTCAGGAACAAACCATAGCCACCACGACGATTTTTTCTCAAATATAAGCCCGATCCAATTGGTTCCATTGCTTGGTTCTCTTTTGTCTTCGTCAAGTTTCTTTTTGGCATTTTTAGCATCAATGACTGTTTTCGCTATTGCGCTTGCGCCACCCGCGAGCGATCCTAAAGCGCTCAATCCAGCAAATAGCGGTATTAAAAATGGTAAAAATCCACCGGAATGTTCAAATGGTATTATTCTGGGGACACGGATTTTCTTTTTACCCCCAGCATTTTTAACTGCCAGTCGAGCTGCCTTCAAAGCAATTAATGCAGATTTTTTAAACGTAGTTTGCGGCGGCGATTTCTTGAGAACGTTAGTAACCCTCTTCACTACGGCTCTTCTAAAAAAACTCGATTGAGGTGGTGGTTGTTTTCGTTGTATCAATCCCATACCAAGATTACGTTTCGCTTTCATCGATGTAGTTACCAGCCAAGCGGCTGCTTTTTCACCTAGTTTAGCGTCCTTAGATTTAACACGTTCCCAAGCTCGCTGTTCAAGCTCGTAGTCAGCTTTATGTCTATCTTCCAGGGACTTGTTTTGGGAATAGAAAATGTCGTGTTTACGACAGGCTGAATCCTAAGGATTAATGCCCTTTTGGTCCTGGGCTAAGCGATTTTTGAGTTTGGTACCTTTTAAAGAAATATTAATATTTAGATGTTGGATATAATACAGAGTTAATGTTAAAATGTCACAAAATCGTGATGTAAACGTGACGTAAAGCGTGACGTCTTTGACGCGTAAAAAAGTCATAAAAAACGACACATAAACGTAACGTAAATGTGACGTAAAACGTCACGTTTTTGACACGTAAAAAGGCCACGAAAAATATTTTGTATTTCCCATATAACGCCATACAAAAACGTGACGTAAAACGTGACGTTTTTGACACGTAAAAAGGTCATAAAAAACGACATAAAAACATGTTAACGTGACGTAAAACGTCATGTAAACGTTGGGTAAGCACCAGAACATAGTAATAATAAAATAGATTATAGAAGTATGACATACCAGGTCCGCAAAATTGATAGCCACCAGGAATGTGTAATTCGAACGGTAGTTTATCAATTAGCGAATTTAGTACACCCTCACCGTAGTAGAGCTGCATGAAGAATGATTATAGTATTATTGAATCGCATATATTTATACACTAGTTTGTTAGTGATGTAGCCAAAAGATGAAGATCTTTCAACAAGGACAGACGTTACCGATTGAAAATTTAGATTTAATTGAATATAATGAAAACAGCGGCGGTGAAACATAGTAAACTATTGCCAAACTCTTTTAGAGCTATAGTATGTGGACCGAGTGGCTTAAGCAAGACCAACGTCATGTTATCACTCTTATACCATCATAATGGGATAAAATTTGAAAATGTTTACGTATACTCGAAATCGTTATATCAGCCCAAATATCAGTTACTCGGTGAAATTTTAAACCGAGTGAAAGGTGTCGGCTATTTCCCATATAAGACAGCGATGATATTATTAGTACATTGGAAGCCAAACCAAACTCCATATTCATATTTGATGATGTTGCATGCAACAAACAGAATAAAATACGCGAATATTATTCCACGTGCAGGCATAAAAACATCGATGCTACCTATCTCTGTCAAACTTATTCGAAAATACCGAAACAGTTGATTAGGGACAATTGTAATATCATTGTTCTCTTTAGACAAGACGACCTTAATCTCAAACATATCTACGATGAACATGTATCACCACATGTTTCCTTCGACTATTTCAAACAAATGTTTAGCGAATGCTGGACCGATAATTATGGTACTCTGGTTATTGTAAAGGATTTCGGTCTACATAATGGCCGATAAAGAAAAGGATTCGACAAGCATATAATGGTTTAGCTCTGCTAACATGCATCATTAATCAACATGAGTTCATCACTTAATGATATAATAAATGCTACCAAGCCCAAGAAAAAAATAAAGGAGTTGGCAAAGGTAATCAGGAAAAAGTGTCTGGCTTTGAAGTTGGGTAAATCAGAGGAGGATGACGCTATACAAAAAATGTTTAATCCCATTTCCGCCCAATTAAAACAAATAGCTGCCACCACACTTAATTTGAATGAAAAGATACATGACAATAAACGTATCAATATGGAGATGAATAAAGAAGAGGAAGAAGAAGAAGAAGATGTGACGAGTACTGTAGGTTGGAGTCGTAAATTTCAACTACACAGCTTAGAAAGCAAAGAGTTGTGGACTGTATTTAATTTTTTGATTGTTGAATAGGTGAAAAACTGTCCGTTTAATTGCAAATTCCCTTTATTGTTGCAAATGACAATAATTGGGTATTTCACTTTAACTGATAGGTAATATTTTACAGGTGTAAAATAAACCCACCAAATGATAATAACTGTAGGTAGTTACCACAGAAGTTCGTCTAATTTACACTTCCCAACATAGGGTTCAACCAAGTAATAATTATATTTATATTGCAGCAAACACTTGAACATACAAGCTGGCTGCTATAACGTTCTTATGCAACGGTGGTCTTTTTCCTTTCTTGCCGCGGGGCACGGCGGGCTCTCAAGGGTGGTCTGATCTGGACAGTGTTAAAAATTTTAAAGTATACAAAGACTGCAATAAATTAGACAGAACCATCTGTTAGTTATATGTCATTTGGCGTTCACAAAAACTAATCACAAAGGTAAATTTATTTTAAGTGATTATTACAAAGGTAAATTTTAACATGTTAAAACATGTTAACAAATTAATTACTTTAGCTAGGAAGTTTTACTAACTGAATGAGTATAAATTTTATCTACAAACTTATCTACAAATTTATCTATATTTATAACTGTTAGGAACAATTTATTATCCAGCGCCTGGTTGAAGCAGGAATGAAAGAAAGCCAGCAAAAAGCGGCCGGGTGTCTAAAAACCACGGCGTACCGAGTTAGAAAAACTATTGTTGGGATTCGCACTCGAGTCAGATATAAAATTATAAGTAGTTGTACGAACCTAGTTGTTGAGATAACTGTTATTTTAGTAACGTTGTTGGGCTATTGAGTTATTGTAAAAATTTAATATAGGTGTTGTTTTGGTGAAAGTGTGTATCATTTCCTTGGACTCCTCAGCAAAAATCCTAACAAGTGGTGTCAGAAGTGACGGAGCAACATTTCCAAAATGAATAATCGCGAGAGTGAAGGTCCAGATGAGGCAAGAAGGTCGTTTACACCCCCTACGCAACCACCTATAAGCCAGGTTGAAAAACAATTAAAAATATTACAGGAAGAAATTGGCAAATTAAAAAATTCATCGACAGACAAGGTAAGCGATGAACCATTGTTAACTTGGGAAAATATACCCGATTATGACTCTTCAAAAAAGAATGTTTCTATTAATAAATGGTTACGACTAATAGAACAAAAAGCATATTTTGAAAAGTGGAACGATGTCAAAACGTCTCGGTTTGCAATTGATAAATTGGCAGGAAGGGCCAAAGAGTGGTATTTAAATGCAGAAATTTCTTTTTTGGGGTGGAACGATCTAAAGATAAATTTACAAACTATGTTTGACATAGATTCAAAAGCTATAGGTGAACTTTTTCGTGAAGCAGCTAATTTTCATTCAAATAAAGCAAGTTCATTTGTAGATTATTATCACCATAAACTAAATAAACTAAACAAACTTGGGTGGAATATTGATGAACAAGACAAAGTGAATATAATTATTTCAGGTATTTTTGACTCGAAAGTAAAACAAACAGCTTTTGCAAGTAATTATGTGCGGTTAGATGACTTATTAACGTTTTTAAGAACAAGTGAACTTTTCAAAACAAACGTTAAATTCTGTCAAAATAAAGACAATGTAAATCAACAACCATCTACTAGTTCTAATTATAAAATATTGTGTTTTTTGTGCAACAAGCCGGGACATAAAAAATTAATTGTCCTACTAAACGTTTCCACGGTATGGGAGTAACCGGAGCAAATTACAACAGGGACAATAATTCACAAAAAAATGTTAAAGGCGAACATGAATTAACTATCCGAAATTCACAAAATCAAAATAGCAATAATAATAAACACAACCAGTTAAATAAAAACAACACGAATAAATATAACAAAGTAAATTTTGTTGGGAAATGTTCTGAAAACTTATTCTACACAGAAATTGTATTACATAACAAAAAACTAAGTGGTTTAATAGATACAGGGAGCGAATGTTCTTTAATAAAAAAATCTGTAACAAACAGTTTAAAACTTTCGTATGTAAATAAGCCAAATGATAATAGTTATTATATTAAAACCCTATCGGAGGAAATAATTGAAGTTAAACTACGAATCAAGAGTGAAATATTAATCGACTCAGTTTTTTGTTCAGAAGAATTTTTGGTGGTACCCGATGAGTATTGCCCAGCCGATGTTTTCTTGGGTAATACATTTATAAAACGACCTTACATTTCTTTTACTAAACAAAGGAATGAAATAAAATTCTTTGAGAATGGGAATATAGTGCCAGAAATTAAAGAGGGATCGTTTTGTATAACAAAAGTTGCCGGAGACTTCATACCGCATATACAGTTTTGTGAAACTTACAAACCAGAAATTATTAGTCTTTTACATCAATTTAGAGATTGCATTGCCCTAAATTTGTCAGAAATGGGTAAGACAAACCATACGACGATGAATATAAAATTGACGTCAGAAATACCTGTTATTTATAAACCATATCGTCTTTCTGAAAATAAAAAGTCACAACTCCGTGAATTAATTCAAGATCTTTTAAAAAATAAAATTATTAGGGAATCTTCTTCAGAATATTCAAGTCCAGTTGTGTTAGTACCAAAACCTGATGGTTCATTACGACTGTGTGTAGACTATAGAAAATTAAATTATGTTACTTTGAAGCAAAAATTTCCGTTACCAATAATTGAAGAACAAATTGATAAACTTTGTAATTTTAAAATTTTCACTACCTTAGACCTCTTTTCTGGTTATTATCAAATACCAATGGACCCGCAATCTATCCATAAAACCGCATTCATAACACCCGAAGGTAAATATGAAATGTTAAGAATGAGTTTTGGATTGTGTAACGCCCCGTATATTTTCCAACGAATGATGTCAGCAATTTTCAATGAACTGCCGCCTAACACAGCATTTAGTTATCTCGACGATATTATTATACCAGCCGAAAATAAGTCTCAATGTTTAGATAAAATTCAGCAAGTTTTAATGTTGTTAAGGAAATATAATCTAACCTTACAACTCCGAAAATATAAATTTTTTATGTCGAAAATAAACTATTTGGGAAATGAAATATCTATGGAAGGAGTAAGACCAATACAAAATAAAATTACCGTATTACAAAATTTACCCTACCCGTCAAATAAAAAAAAATTGCAACGTTTCCTAGGATTATCGGGTTATTTTCAGAAATTTGTACAAGACTATGCAAAAATTGCCTCTCCACTGACAAAACTTCTGAAGAAACACTCTAAGTGGGAATTTTATGACGAACAAAAAGGGGCAGTCGATCATTTAAAAAATGTCCTAAGTACACGACCAGTGCTGAAAATTTACGACCCAAAGTTAGATACGGAGGTACACACTGACGCAAGCAGCACGGCAGTTGCGGCCATATTATTACAAGTTCACACCCATGGCCACCACCCTGTTGCATATTACAGCAAACAGTGTACATTTGAACAAAGCAAATACCATTCGTACGAGCTAGAGACAATGGCAGTAGTATTTGCTTTGAGACATTTTCGCACATATTTACTGGGTACTAAATTTAAGATTTTTACCGATTGCAGTGCAATTCGTTCTACAGCGGTAAAAAGAGATCTAATTCCCAAAATAGCACGGTGGTGGCTAGAGCTACAAGAGTTTGAGTTTGAAGTAGTGTATAGACCAGGACATAAGATGCGGCATGTGGATTGTTTAAGTAGAATAAAAACAGCAGAAACTTATGACGATATATATACAGCAAATGCTGTTATTAATCTAACAGAAAAGGAATGGATAAAAGCAGTTCAAGTGAAAGATCCTGAACTTCAAAAAATTACACTAATTTTAAAAAATAATAAAAGAAATTCAGCAAATAAAAATTTTTTCGATAATTTCTCCTTAACAAAAGATTTATTATATAGAAATGTTGATGGTAACAAAAAGTGGGCGGTACCTAAGTTTTCCAGATGGCTAATTTGTCGTCTAAATCATGATGAATGTGGTCACATAGGGTACGAAAAAACTCTAAACCGAATAAAACAAAATTATTGCTTCGCCAAAATGTTGTAGAAAAATATATTAACAGCTGTCTAAATTGTTTATATATGAAATCTGTCAAGGGCGCCAAACCCGGATTCTTACACCCCATTCCTAAAGTCAACATTCCGTTTCAAACAATACATATAGACCACCTTGGACCATTTATAAAATCTAAAAAAGGAAACGCCTATTTATTCGTACTGATAGATGGATTTACAAAATTTACATTTCTT
Organism: Pogonocherus hispidulus; assembly: GCA_963924545.1. Classification (NCBI taxonomy): domain Eukaryota; kingdom Metazoa; phylum Arthropoda; class Insecta; order Coleoptera; family Cerambycidae; genus Pogonocherus; species Pogonocherus hispidulus. Next base: position 35,896,038 of record OZ004695.1, read on the forward strand.
GAACCAGTCAAATCTACCCAAGTACAAACATGTAAAAACAGTTTTAAAAAATTTCATATATATTTTTTTGGCGTTCCTAGTCGTATAGTGTCGGATAGGGGTTCCTGTTTTACAAGCAGCACAATGAATACGTTTTGTAATGACCTCGGCATTAAACATGTGTTAAATGCAGTGGCCTCACCGAGAGCGAATGGCCAGTGCGAAAGATTCAATTTAACAATTTTAGATTCTTTAAAATGTCTAAGTACAAAGGACAACTCCGAAAGGGCGTGGGACACACACGTGAAAAAAATACAATTTTCTCTAAATTCTACCATAAACAAGGCAACTGGAGAGCCTCCTTTCACATTGCTTATGGGCATAAACCCAAGACACTGGGCTGATAGCCACATACTTAATATTCTATCACAGGATATGGAACGAGTCGATTTGAAATCTTTACGTGAAAGAGTGTCAAACAAACTAAAGGAGGGTCAACTAAAAGAAAAAGTTCGTTTCGACAAGAAAAGAATCGCTGCCAAATGTTACAGCACAGGCAATTTGATTATGGTGGAAATTACCTCCCGACCAGCTACAGGAACCTCAAAAAAGTTGGAACCAGTGTTTAAGGGACCGTTCAAGATAACAACTGTACTTCCAAACGATAGATATGTAGTCACAGACATGAGGGACAAGAAACAACAGAATTCTGTTGTAGCAGTTGACAAACTAAAAAAATTGATGGTTTTGAACGCACCAGAGGATCAACCCTTTGGGTAAGTTATATAAAAAAAGGAAAAAAAAAGTACCAAGAAATTCAGGGTCAAATTTTCTTTTTATTGGTTATATAGGGTGTCCAGTAAAAATGGGACATAGGTTGGAATCAGTTGCGACTGAGTTGGTACTAAATCAAATATCCAGAATTCTGGTATTGAAAGTTAAGTAGCTGGCTACGGCCAGAATGAGATAAAAGGAACTGGTTACGACCAGGGTGTCTGAGTATGGCCAGAATCAAGTATCTGCATACTATCAGAAGAAAGTGTGGACTAGTTACGACTAGATGTGTGGAAAAGAAATATAAGTATATACGAATAATAAGTACCATAAGATGTTGCAAATAAAATTTGAAATCACTAGAATTCTAGAGAGAAAAAAAAATTTTTTACAAATGTATAGTTAAACCAAAAAGAGGGGGGGGAGTGTATCCGCTATGTCACGCTAATAAAAATTTTCTTTTCTGTGAAATATAGGTTGTCCGACGTGTCCTCAGGTGATTAACTCTAGTTTTGGGGACAAAACGGGACCAGGATGGCCGACTGTTAGGAACAACTTATTATCCAGCGCCTGGTTGAAGCAGGAATGAAAGAAAGCCAGCAAAAAGCGGCCGGGTGTCTAAAAACCACGGCGTACCGAGTTAGAAAAACTATTGTTGGGATTCGCACTCGAGTCAGATATAAAATTACAAGTAGTTGTACGAACCTAGTTGTTGAGATAACTGTTATTTTAGTAACGTTGTTGGGCTATTGAGTTATTGTAAAAATTTAATATAGGTGTTGTTTTGGTGAAAGTGTGTATAATTTCCTTGGACTCCTCAGCAAATCCTAACATAACAAAGCAACAATTTCGATTGGTCGTGACTACCACACTTAAACTAGTAAAACACTAAGTATGTACATACATATAACTAACAATAATTATGTACAAGTAGGGTTCTCGGTTTGTCTTTATATGTCCGGTATATCTGCATGATTTGCCTCATCAGGCAAAGGACATATCTTAGTAATCGACCTGATAAAAATTCCGTCCGTGGTACGTAGTTTAACAACCCTAACTCTTTCATCAGGTCCTGGATGATAAAACTTAACGTTACAATGTGATCTTTTGAGGGCAGTAAAATTAGGTATTTTTGGGAGAATGGAATTTCTGCGTTTGACAGTCTACCACCCACACGTAGGACACCTAATTCATCCAAAAAAGGACTAAGAGAAAGTAAACCCTTATCAGTGATTTCCTTATCATTTTTTAGGAGAGAAATTTCATGAGAAAAATACTTTTTCTGTAGATATTTTATTACTCTTAGAGCATTTTGCAACTCATAAACCTTAAGAGAACCCGAAATTCTTTCGGACGTAAGTTTTGCATTATTACAAAATCTTAAACAAAATTCAATTGTACGTTGCAGTCTGATAAACCATGAAAAACTTTCAAGGTATTTGCCCCAATCCGTCTCTGTGGTGACAACTAAAATATTTTTTTTTTGTTCTGGAATATTTACTATTTTTTCAGGAATTTCAAAGCATTGACATTTATTTAAATCTAAATTAAACTCCCTTAAATATTCAGGGCCGTACCACCACTGCCTGCAATTAATTAATTCCGTAGAGGAGATACCTCTGGATAAATAATCTGCTGCCTTTTCAGCCGACCGCACGTGCCTCCAGGTATAATCTGAAGTTAGTTCCTGTATTTGTGATACGCGGTTTGAAACGAAAATATTCCACCTACTTGGGTGTGAATTTATCCAACATAAACTAATCTGAGAGTCTGACCACAAGTTAATACTTTCAAATATCAGATCCTTTGTAAAAATTTCCAAAATTTTATGCGTCAACTTAGCTAAAAGTAGACATTCACACAGTTCCAGTCTAGGCAGCGTAACCGTAGGCAACGGCGCTACTCTAGATTTCGAGCAAATTAAGTGACAAGATACCGTACCGTTTTCATACAAAACACGTAAATATAGACAAGCCCCATAGGCCTTAAGACTCGCATCCGCGTACCCATGTAATTGAATTTTTCTATTTTATAATTTGAAATTAGACATCTTGGTATTTTTTGTTCTGCCAAGTCCGAAATGTTATTTATAAAATTAATCCATTCAAGCTTAAGTTCTTCGCTTAAAACTTGATCCCAGCTCAATTTTGCTAGCCAAATTTTCTGCATAAAAATCTTGGCTGTGACTATTAAGGGTGCAACAAACCCTAAAGGATCGTATATCTGTGCAATAACCGATAAAATGTTAGCGGACCAATAATAATTATATTACGACATGGAATTGAAAAATAATCGTCAGTAGTATTCCACGAAATACCTAAAACTTTATTAGAATGATTTTCCGATATAATATTGTAATTTAGAGTACCCGAATTTTCGTCAATATTTTCGTCGAATGTTTTCAAGAATTCTTTAGAATTTGAGTTACACTTATGCAAGGCAAACCCAGCTGATTCTAATAGGCTAACTAACTGTTTTCGCATGAGTATAAGGTCCTCGACCGTATCCGCTCCCCCCAGTATATCGTCCATATAGCACTGATTTTGCAGTACCCTTGCGGCGAGAGCAAAGTCGTTTTTGTTTTTATGGAGTCTGCGCTCTAATGATAAAAATCGTTTTTCCTCTAATGAAAATGATTCTCCTAATTTTAAATGTTCTTTTGACGTTTTTAAAGGTATGTCAACTTGAAATCTACCGTTTTCCAAAATTTTAGTTGTGTCTCTAAAAATTTGTTCCGCAAGTTCTTCCTCGCTTGATAAACATTGCTCCTTAGGAACTTCCTCTAGAGCCCAAAATTTCTGCGTTAAATCATTAATTTCTACAGTACTAGTAAATAATCAGACCGGTTTTACTACATTTAAATGTGAAATATAATCCTGTGACGTCGAGCCGCCAATAACCCAACCTAAATGTGTATTTTGTAAAACTGGCAATCCGTTTCCTAGTTTTAGTAACCCGGGTGCAAGTATTTCATAATAAATATCCGCACCTAACAACAAATCTATATTGCTTGGCGTTGCATAACTTGGGTCTGCTAATAGCAGGCTTCCCGGTATATCTAATTTTTCTTTATCTAATGTAACTTGCGGCAAGGGACAAGTAATTCTGTTAGACAAGATCTAACAACGCCTTGACCTTGCGCAAGGCTAGAATTTGAGTGCACTCTATTTTCTCCGTTATTATTTTGATTACTAGTCACTACAGAATTCGCGTTACCTTGTGAGTGTAATAAGAAATGATGAGCCCGACCACAAATGTGACAATTTTTCCAACGACACTGATTTGCGGGATGTTTCAGAAAACATTTAAAACATATGCGCTGATTAAAAACAAACTGCTTTCTTTGCGGTACAGACAGTTCCCTAAACTTAGGACACTTGTAAATGGGATGTCAACAAGCCTTACAAAACATGCAAGCATTTTGAAATTTATTAGTGGTAGTGTCAGATCGAATATCCGAACTCGATATAGCAAAACGTGCAGTTTTACGTTTTATTTCAGGTGACGACAAGTTTTCCGTCGCTAAACATCTTTTTTCTACGAACTTCAAGAAATTATCGAGAGTAGGTAATTGAGCAGGTCCGAGGTTCTAGCTCATAGGCCCTTCTAGTTTGAAAATCTAACTTTTGCTATAAAATGTAAACTAACATTAAATCCCAACTTTCTACAGGGACTTCCATATTTTTTAACGACTCTGTATTTTGTTTTATAGTAACTACAAAATCACGCAGGTGTGTAGGGTTGTTTTTTGTAATAGACGGAAGTTCTACCAGACCTTTCATATGAGAATAAATTGTAGCTAATTTATTTTGATATCTGTCGGTTAATATTTTTAATGCTACATCTAAATTTGCCGAAGTGAGAGGCAACGTTTCTACTAATTTGAAAGGTTCTCCTGTAAGAGAAGATTTTAAATAAATTAATTTTTGAACACCGGCTAAATCTGCATTGTTCATTACAAGCGCCTGAAAAATATCAAAGAAACTAGCCCAATTTTGTTGTAACCCAGTAAATTTTCCAATAGTTATTTCGGGCATTTTAGTAGCCACTGTTGAAGGACTCGAACTTTTTTCATTTACTGACAATCTTTTTAACCTAATTAATGTGTTATAATATTTTTCCTCTAACTGAACTCTTTCTGCTTCATTTGGAACAGCTTCAAAACTATCGATCTCATCTTGGGCATTACAAAACTTTTCAAATGCACTAGTTAAAGTTTCCTATCTTGTTTTATATTGCAAACTATCTAATTTTTGTCCTTCATTTTTGCCCAAAAAATTTATAATTCTCGTAATTGTAGCTTTAGCACTTTTGCTTTGATTAAGTACTGTTTGTGATGCCATATTTTACCCAAGTATTTTCGATAGTTTTAAGTTTTTAAAGTTTTCAAAGTACCTATACCTACTATTTAAATTTAAACAAAGCAATAATATGAGTGCTTAACAACTCATAAATGGTGAACAAACAAGAATATACAATAATAGAAAGATCTGACCGTTTTAGTTACTCCTGTGTGCACTTCACTTCCTTAGAACACTTTACGCAGTCAAATCTTCTTACCGCACCCAACTCTACACTTCAGTTATTCTTGAATTTTACTGCAAACCAAACACCAATTTTTCTAGCTACAACACAATTTTTGCTAATCACAAACGAAACACCAATTTTTCAAGCTCCCACACAATTTTTGCTAATCACAACCCAAACACCAATTTTTCTAGCTCCAACACAATTTTTGCTAATCACAAAACCAGAAACATATCCGGATTCTCCTTCACAGTTTTTCACCACACCAGAAACATATCCGGCTACCTCGAATGGACCATTATGTAGGTCCAACACAATTTTTCCTAATCACAAAACCAGAAACATATCCGGCTACCTCGAATGGACCATTATATAGGTTCAACACAATTTTTGCTAATCACAAAACCAGAAACATATCCGGCTACCTCGAATGGACCATTATGTAGATCCGGCTCGAAGGACCATTATGTAGGTTGGAGTCGTAAATTCCAACTACACAGCTTCGAAAGCAAAAAGTTGTGGACTGTATTTAATTTTTTGATTGTTGAATAGGTGAAAAACTGTCCGTTTAATTGCAAATTCCCTTTATTGTTGCAAATGACAATAATTGGGTATTTCACTTTAACTGATAGGTAATATTTTACAAATGTAAAATAAACCCGCCAAATGATAATAACTGTAGGTAGTTACCACAGAAGTTCGTCTAATTTACACTTCCCAACATAGGGTTCAATCAAGTAATAATTATATTTATATCGCAGCAAACACTTGAACATACAAGCTGGCTGCTATAACGTTCTTATGCAACTGTGGTCTTTTTCCTTTCTTGCCGCGGGGCACGGCGGGCTCTCAAGGGTGGTCTGATCTGGACAGTGTTAAAAATTTTAAAGTATACAAAGACTGCAATAAATTAGACAGAACCATCTGTTAGTTATGTCATTTGGCGTTCACAAAAACTAATCTAATCTAGTACAAATAAATAGGGTTTCTCCAACAAGTACTTTAAACCAAACAAGGTTTCTTCCCACTGAACATGCGGCATCTACGTCAACATCAAAGATAGAGGACGATGAATTTGAGGATTCAATAGGGGAGGAGCAACAACGTATAGAGGATACATCTACTACTTCATCTGTACCAGATGAATATTTAGATCAATATCCCGAGATGGCGCAAAAGTATGTAAGTGAACATAGGGAAAAGAGTGAATCAATAGATAGGATTTATGGTCCGATATATGATGATTCAACATCTACGTGGTTATTGGGACGTAAAAGAATAGATTTCGATAGACGTACTGGAAAAATAATAGAGGGGCAACAATTAAAAGGTACCCCTGGCCTATATCAACTAATTTTCTATAACGATCCATCTTTCAATAAGCAGGATGAGCAATCATATAGGCAGATTCTGGAGCTAAGTGGTGTCCATCAAAACACCCGAGGCTATCTAAAAGGTAACAGTTTGAATAAATATCATGATATTATTAAACCGTTATTTCCTAAGCCAAGCCAATGTACAAAATTAACAGCTGGATCAGGCCTCTCATACGAGAACAATATGATTTATAATAAAAAACCTATAGTTTAGAATATGTTTACTGGGACGACCCTAATGAACTTGTCGATCGCTTAAAACTTTTGGTAGCTTCGAAAAATGCCGGAAATACTACATCCCACGACAATGAAATAATTGCCGTTATTAATGAATTTAAAGAAGCCAATTTCATTTATGAAGTCGATGACAATGGTGATGATGATGATGATCCTCTTATATATAGTTGAACAAAAATGATTGAAGCAACACTTTCACGATGAGCCTCGACAAGTTTGGTAGATCTCTAGTGTCACACTCTAGCGGGAATGTTGGTTTTATGTTACAACAACACAAAATATTGAGCCTGAATTTAAACAGTTCAACAAAGATAGTGTTGAAAAGCAAATGACGCAAGTATATCATGATATATCTAAAATTACAACGACAGTCAGTAGCAGTAACGCGTCAAACATTGTACACACACAAAACTGAAATAATGTCGTCGCTGAAACATTCAATGGAAAAAATTCAATTAGTGAATGAACTGCATAAGCCCGCAAGAAAGAACTATAGGCGCAGGCGTACCATCATAAGAGGTTTGGATGAATCCTGTCAATCAGATCTGGCTGATATGCGGCAGTATGCCCGCTCCAACCGAAATTTCGCCATGATACTAGTGATCATAGATTGTTTCTCGAAATTTGTTTGGACTCGACCGCTGAAAACTAAGACCGGTAAAGAAATAACTGCTGCTTTTGAAGATATTCTATTACATGATAAAAATAGAGTACCAAAAAATTTGCAAACGGATCAGGGAACTGAATAAGTAGGCATGGCGGCATGTTGGGACGGACTCCGCCCCCCAACTCTCAAAATCAAAATGGGGTCCCCAACTGTCAAAATCAAAAATGGGGCCCCCAACTGTCAAAATGGCGCCCCCAGCTGTCAAGACCAAAAACCCATAGACCTACAAATCAGAGGGGCCAAAGCTCCATAGAACTACAAGCCTCTGGGGCCCTCAACATAACCTCAAAGCCATAGCGCCTTATGGGCACGGTTCTAAAGCAGAAAGCTAAAGATTAGTTGTGGACTAATCAGCCGGCACTGAACTCACGTACAACTGTGTGTGATATATCTACGAGAGCTCCAGGTATACCACAACAACAACAAAAGGTCCATTGAAAAAGAAGAGAGCTTCAGGTATACCACAACAAAATATTTAAAAACTTAACCCAACTTTTTGTGTGGAACAAGCACGACTGAACACCGGAGCCCCCGTACGTAATATCTCCATACTGATGACGACGAGAGCTTAAAACTTAACCCAACTTTTTGTGTGTGGAACAAGCACGACCAACCACCAACACAGACCACTCTAGACTGAACCACATACGCCTGCGCGCGCGCGCGTAATATAATAATAAATATCTAATTATCTCCATACTGGCGAGAGTAACAACATTTTAAAAACTTAACCCAACTTTTTGTGTGTGGAACAAGCACGACTGAACACCGGAGCCCTCATACGTAGTATATAATTATTATTAGCTGTAGAATTATGTATCTTAACGACGACGACGAGTTTTTAGGTTAAAACTTAACCTAACTTTTGTGTGTGTGTGTGTGGAACAAGCACGACCGACCACCATCACAGAACACTCTAGACTGAACTCACATACCTGCGCGCGTGTAATATAATAAATATCTAATTATCTCCATACTAGCGAGAGTAACAACAATTTAAAAACTTAACCTAACTTTAGCGCGAGAATTTAGCACGCATGTAATATAATAATATCTATTGATTGCGTATCTCCATAAATTAACGAGCAAGACAGCGAGCATCTTATGACAACAACAGTAACTAAAGATATGTGTGTGTAGGGAACCACGACGTACAAGCGCGAAAACATCTAAATGCAGAATTGCGTATCTCCATAAATTAACGAGCAGCCCGAGACAGCGAGCATCTTATGACAACAGCAACTACCTAGAAAGATGTGCCCGTAAGTGGTCTCAAGGCAGCGTATTTTTTCCGGCTTCTTGCTGAAAGCTCTACCATATTTATTGTTACAGAATTTTCAACAAAAAACGAGCTCCGGTCACGGTTACGAAGAAATATTAATAAGTTCAAAAACTGTAAATGTACACACATATTTACAGGAACTGTGAATCTAAAATAATCTTTTCAACCGCTATCTCCCTATATATCTATTGAGCGGTATAATAAAATATTCACAATTAAAATGCAATATAAATACAATTAATATAAAATTATAATCTAAACAAAGACATGTCTTTCAATAAATCTATCTTCATCATCATAAACTGCCGTTATTCAAAAGTTGTATGGTGCAGGTTCAGTTAACCTCAGCAACTCTGAAGCTGGTGGGGCTGCCTCTAGAGGCGACGGCAGCGATAAATTAAACTCTTCAGGTAGAACTTCAACAGCCATTAATCGACCATGCAGCTCGTTGAGTAGCAAACAATCATCTTGGCTTAGACCAGGCCTGTTTAAAATAGCGACTGACGGTACGGGGCTACTGCTGTAAATAAGAATAATAACTAAACAACCAAAATAAACAATTAATTAACAAATGTTTTTTTTTATTTAAAACATACTAAAAGTTTCTACATCGCTGCAGTTCAATGCTTATACTGCCGTGCTAAAATCAAACCCAGCATCTACTGGTAGCAAAGAATCGATAAATTTAACATCAAAGTTTTTCATAGCTCTTGGTAGCATACAATATATGTTATTTGAGAAAGCTGATTGCTAATGTAAAATGATGTGAAAAATCGTCTAGACATGTTTAATTTTTTAAAAAAGTTCATACTAAAAAACTAAACAACCAAAATAGACAATTAATTAACAAATGTTTTTTTTTATTTAAAACATACTAAAAGTTTCTACATCGCTGCAGTTCAATGCTTATACTGCCGTGCTAAAATCAAACGCAGCATCTACTGGTAGCAAAGAATCGATAAATTTAACATCAAAGTTTTTCATAGCCCTTGGTAGCATACAATATAGGTTATTTGAGAAAGCTGATTGCTAATGTAAAATGACGTGAAAAATCGTTTAGACATGTTTAATTTTTTAAAAAAGTTCATACTAAAAAAACCGACACGACTTTTATTGATAAACTCACATCAATATAATGTTCTCCTCTCTTTCGGCGGCGGCGGCCTCGTCTGGAGATCTCGGCATAGATTCGTTACATTCCAGATATGTTAAGGTATCATAAGGTTGCAGCCCAATATATTAGCTGCCATTGGTGTCCATCAACCTTGCCACCGTCTCCGGACAGAAACAAAAAATATTGTGGCACGCCGAGCATATACCATCGTCAATAACATCCAGGTCCAAGCCCAAAAACAGTTCTCGGCACTCGGGACATCTCAAGGAGTCATCGTTTGATTCATCCACTAGATTACTAAGAATATTATTATTATTATTAATACGAATTATAAATGCAAATATATATGAAACTTACTTTTCTATCAAATATCGTTCCAAACACCTTGGTGGAGTGTTTCGGTTTGTTAAATGTGTTAACGCAGTGTAACAGCAGTCCTTCATTTCTATGTTCTTAATAGCACGCACACACTATAAGACCTGCATACGCGAAACAGTAAACTAGAATGATATTATTTTTGCCCGGAATAAAAACCATCCGAGAGTAGATATATCTATCTCTCTAACCGCAGGGACCGGCCTTGGAGCTTGCAAATGTAACAAAATATTTACAGGAAGTGTGAATCTATCTGAGATGCGATATAATACCTATTAAACGAGCTCAAACGAATTACGTAGATTTAAAAAACATGTTTTCGTTAGCTTATTGTGGCCTCTTACTGATAAGAAGCCACGACCTTCTGCCGTGAATAAATATTTGTACTAATTTCGCGCGCTCACGATCCAAAGAGGACACTACGGTGTGTTTTTTTTTCACGACTACTAACAGTCACGATGCCGCGTATTACAGCTAACTACATACTGAGACCACAAAACCGTAAATCTAAAATTAAAGCCAACGAATTTTACGTATAGCATATAGGGTGTTCAATTTTGCTTTTGAGAGAGAGAGACTATTCACTTTAAAAAAACAACAGCAGTTCTTTGATTACCAAATTAGGTACACACATATAGCAAAAGTAAGATCAGAGGGCACCCGCTATATCACTCTGATGAAATTTAAAGAATCCGCAGCGATAAAAACGCAACAACAAACTAATTGTAAACATGTTTTTGTCACCTTGTTGTTGTGGTCTCTTACAAAGCCACGGCCTTCTGTTGATAAAGCCATGAATGAATAAATATTTGTACTAATTTCGCGGGCTTACGATGACGTCTACGTCACAAGTAGATTGTGCCACAACCCACGTAGGTATAAGGCGGATGACTCCGGCCGTTGTCTCTTATCAGCCGCATGCTTTGTCAGTCAGTTGAACCAGCAGCAGTTATCACCTGAGTTTTATCATCAACAATAAGTTGGCGCCAAGGTGGGTATTACATGTTATATATTGAATTAAAGCTTGCGAGTTGATTATTAATAACAAGTAATTGTTTTTAATGCCACGTGACATTATAAAATTTCTTACCGGCTACAATGTTTTAGCAATCCTGATTTACCAAATAATTTATTTTCAGGTCTTTACATCCTCGCTCGCTACCGCGCGGAAGTATTTTATCAACGACAAAATCTTTGCTTTAGGTTGTAAAAACCAAATAGGTAGAAAATTTCAAGCTATTGATCATTTGCCGGTAAAAAGCGAGGTGAGTACATTTCTGCCGCCGATATATTTTTCAACTTTGAGAACAGCCAACTAATCACGTGATCTAGTTTCAGGTATACCGAGGTTATAAATAGGGGTACCTGTAGCTCGTCTAGTCGTTCTATCTTCAACAATTGAAGAGTAAACACCGTTGTAAGACACCGCCGAAATTATTATTAACATGGAGAAATTCCAGATTGTTAAGGACGTCGTGAAGAATGTGCGGCGTTTTAATCTCTCCGGACGTACGATCGAGTTCAAGCTTAGACCAGTGCCGAAGGGCGAGGAACCTGTAGGCTTGGTTAAAGAGGCTATTAACGTGGTCATCGCCAGGGGTACGGAGGGCCTCACCAACGACGACCAGGTAGGATTCTCCTTCTGTTCCAAGGATTTCGCACGCGGCGACGGCTATGTACGCTTCCGCCCCGTGCAAGAGGTAAAATTCGAGGACGTTTGGGAAGTTATAGCTGGCGTCTATCAGTCAAACTCTACGGGGCTCGACACTGCCACCTTCTGCTTGGGAGTGACATCTGTCAAGATGCCGGCCGGTAAAGGAAATGAAAGAGGACGGCGATACAACACCTTTGCGGAAGAATGTGGTATGAGACGGAGCATCATCATCATTAAGAATAAAGACAACATGTGCCTACCTCGAGCCCTAGTGGTGGCTATGGCCTGCGTTACCAAGGATCCCGACCAGACCAAGGTGCGCCGCGACATCGGGAAGCTGCAGACCCGGAGAGCTCTCGAACTGTTGCAGGCCGCCGGCGTGACTATACCTGAAGAAGGCTGCGGCATTCCCGAGCTGCAACAGTTCCAGCAACACCTGCAAAATTTTAGAATTGTGGTGTACAAGTACGGCTCTAAAGGCAGGGACCTGATATTCAGGGGGAACGCAGCAGAAGGCCCCAACATCAACCTGCTGTACCACGAAGGGCACTACAATGGCATTACGTCGCTGACGGCCGCCTTCTGCTGCTCCTACTTTTGCGAGGCGTGTAGTATACTGTATGATCATAAAAATAAGCACAGGTGTGGAGGAACCTGCGCTGCGTGTTACCAGACGCCTGCCTGTCCTCAGACGCTGAAAATCACATGCGATAACTGCAAGAGATCGTTCCGGGGCCAGCAATGCTACGACAATCACCTTAAATTAGCGTCTTATAATCAAAACAGCACCGTCTGCGAGACCATTAGACGATGCGAGCAGTGCTACAGCACCATAAAGGCGGGTCGGCGACATACCTGTGGTGAGATGTATTGTAAGATATGTAGAGCCCACACATCAGCCGAGCACCTGTGTTATATGCAGCCCGACACAGGCAAGCCGAAAACAAGCGACCTTCTCTTCGTCTTCTACGATCTGGAGACGAGGCAGGAGAAAGAGCTCGAAGACGGCTCTCATCTACACAAACCCAATCTCTGCGTCTTCAAACAATATTGTGATGTCTGTATGGTTACCGAAGTGAAAGTCTGCCAAAAATGCGGCCCAAGACAGCAAATACTAAAGTGTACCGACCCCGTTTCCCCGTTTGTGCACCACATTCTAACAATAAGAAAAAAGTTTAAGCAGATAGTGGTTATCGCACACAACGGGCAGGCCTTCGACCATCAGTTTATTTTAAATTACATCCTCACACAGTCAGATCTAAACCCGGAACCTATCATCATGAGGGGGACCAAGATAATTATGATGAGCGCTGGTAACGTCAAGTTCGTGGACTCCCTCAACTATTTTCCCATGGCGCTGTCCAAACTGCCCAAGGCTTTCGGTCTTGGAGACGGGTTCAAGAAGGGCTACTTCCCTCATCTCTTCAACACCGCCGCAAACGCCAACTATATCGGGCCCCTACCACCTGCCGAGTACTACAGTCCCGACACAATGAAAGAAGGCGACAGATCGACGTTTCTCAGGTGGTACGAGCAGCACAAGAACGAGATCTTCGACATGCAGCGAGACCTAGTGGAGTACTGCGTGTCTGATGTGGATATTCTCGCTGCGACATGTCTCAAGTTCCGCAGCCAATTCTTGTCCACCGGTAATGTTTGTCCAATAATGGAGGCATGCACTATTGCCTCGGCCTGTAACAAGGTGTTTCGGCGTAATTTCCTGCAGCCAAACACCATCAGACATAGCGCGAAGTAGCAAGAGGCCATAGTACAGGGTCTCAAGGTGGACGGGTACTGCGAGGAAACCAAACAGGTGTTCGAGTTCCACGGTTGTTACTATCATGGGTGCACTGCGTGTTTCAAATACTGCAGAGACGAGCCCGCGCTCGAAGACCCCTCCCAATCGCTAAACACACGACATGAGGCCACCACAGCCAAGACAGAGAGACTGAGAACCATGAGGTATGACGTCGTAGAGATATGGGAATGCCAGTTTAGACGACAGCTCCAGCAGAACGAAGAACTCCGCACCTACACAGAGCAGCATCCTCTGCTGGCTAACACGCCTCTGAATCCCAGAGACGCATTCTATGGCGGGCGCACAGGCAATACCGTAGAATACTACAAGTGCGGTCCTGGAGAGAAAATCAAGTACGTGGACGTGTGCAGCCTCTACCCGTGGGCCTGCAAGTATGGCAAGTTTCCCGTCGGCCACCCCACAGCCTACGTGGGCGACGGCGACGAATGCCCAAAAGACATCCACACTTTAAACGGTGTAATCAAGTGTAAGATTCTTCCACCACAAAATCTCCAACACCCCGTTCTACCTGCCAAGATGAACAACAAGTTTATGTCTGTCCTCTGTCGCACCTGCGGCGAACACATGAACCAGGGCGTCTGCACGCACGACGACGACGAGCGGTCGCTGGTGGGTAAGTGGATCGTGGACGAAATTAAAAAGGCGCTGGAGATGGGCTACAAACTTGTGAAAATTTTCGAGGTGTGGAATTATCAGATCGACCAGTTTGATAAGGCCACAAAGACGGGCGGGCTGTTTACAGAAATGATGAACAAATTTATTCGCGTTAAGCAGCAGGCGTCGGGGTGGCCCTCCCACTGTACCAACGAGCAGGAGAGAGACCGCTACATCGAAGAGTTCCTGGACAGAGAAGACGTTCGGCTGGAGTACGCCGAAATAGCGGAAAACCCAGGCCTTCGCTCTCTGGCCAAACTTATATTAAACAGCTTCTGGGGCAAGCTGGGGCAGCGGGAAAACCAGCCCAAAACCAGCATTGTGCGGGACCCCGACCACTTCTTCGGCATGCTCTCCAATCCAGCCATCTACGTAAATAGCGCACTGCCAATCAACGAAGACACTCTAGTCGTCAGCTGGGAACACCGAGATGGGGCATACGACCCTCTGACCACCGTGAACGTCGTCATAGCCGCCTACGTTACAACACAGGCCCGACTCAAGTTGTACAGCTACCTCGAGCTGCTGGGCAATAGGGTATTGTATTATGTTACGGATTCCGTCGTCTACGTCTCGAGAGATGGGGAATATGACGTCCCAGCAGGTGAATTTATAGGGGACATGACCGATGAGCTGGAAGGATATGGCCTGGGAAGCTACATCACAGAGTTTGTAAGCGGCGGGCCTAAAAATTATACGTACAAGGTCTTCTGCACACGAGACAACGACGAGAAGATAGTGTGTAAAGTTAAGGGCATAGGGCTCAATTATGCGGCCAGCCAGCTAATAAACTTTGCCAGCATAAAGGAGATGGTTCTAGCCCCCTCCGACCCCGTATACATCACAGCAAGCCATATTCGAAGAACAAAGGAGCACGAGGTGGTGACGCGGCAGGAAACGAAAATATATAGACCTCGCTCTACCAAGAGAAAATTCCACGCCGACCACACCTCTGAACCGTTTGGCTTCAAAATGCCCAGAACTTGACCTGTTTTTAGCGCCCTGTATATATATATTTAACATTTTTGTATTATTGCCTGCTCTGTATAACTTTATTATTATTATTATATGTTTTATCACCCTGTATATTATAATTATTAGTGGCTCTTATTATTATTCTTGCTTTATAAAATAAAAATATTATATCTACGTTGTTTACTATTTTCCAAATTCAATTTGCTGCTCTCCTGTCTATATGTCTGTTTAACTACATGCTATAAATAAATAAATACGAGTTGATATGAGTAGGTATTAGGCCAACCCAGGCAGACAGCCGCCGCCAGGTCGGTAAGTATTCGATCTGCATTACCGGCCCCACCGCGCCGATTCAGCCGCCGAGCTGCATTACTGGCCCCACCGCGCCGATCTGCAATACCGCCCCCACCGCGCCGATGCGTCGCAGAATTGTAACCTAATATTTCTGTCACCCTGTTTGCCGCCCCCAACGTCGATTCGACGCCAGAAAATATTTGTGTCACCCTGTTTTTCAAACTCTGGAACTTCCGGCAGCCGTTTGCAAAAAAAGACAGGACGCGCGTATCTCCGACCACATTAGGCATCCGTAAAACACCACCAAGATAGCTCGGTCCCCACAACTGATTACCCATGAAAAACACGCAGCGCCTCAACCTTTATATTTCTACCATTGAGACTGTTCAGATAGCCCGCGAAACCTCAACAGCTTCGAAAATAGAACTATCAGACGATCACAAGGCGTAGTTCCATGCTCAGGCGATAAAGAGTACTGATCGGTCTTAAAGAGTGCGGAAATATTTACACATTTATATTTTGGAGGCTTAAATCTATAGGTCCTGGCCTAAGCAAAGAACAATTCAAAAACTTACAATTGATACACATCCTTCAACACAACCCACGTCAAAATTAACTGTACATCAGACCCTTCTTCATATTTAAATGCTATCATTATCCTCCTAAGTAGTAATTTGTAATGAGTTGTTCTGATGATAAAATCGAGGGGCTTCTTGCCGAAATACTCGATGGTGTCGATTTAAACCTGTAACAAAACATATTTAGAAACGCACTCTGACGGCTGATTAAAAACTTCTGGCCCCAACCGTTGATAAAAAATACGAATAAAAATGATTAACTTACCACTAGGTACCGTAAGCAGCGATAAGCATTCGATCTGTATTATCACCGGGGTATGGCCTCAGCCCAGCCAGCGCGCGCTAACTTCAGGGCGGTCGATAACCATTAGTGACGGGGTGGAACACCTTCAGACCCACACCTTAGGTGTATGGGAGGCAAAACCTGTGAGAAGTATTTAGTGAGAAAAAATCCCAGTATGTGCGTGTGTGTACGAGCTGCCAGAGGTTGAGGTAGTAGTTTTAGTAAGCACACACACATACCTTCTAGAACTAATTCAGCAGGTGAGTTTGGTAATAGGTCTAGGAGATCATCAGTGTGTGTGTGGGGAGGAGCCCTCTTTGGATCTAAAAAGAGGCACTCTATGAGAAAAATTTATGTGGGCAGTTTAAGCTGCAAAAGGCTGATAGGGCGCTGGAGGAATTTAAATACTGCAATACAAAAATTCACCTATTTATAACGACACCAATCTAGAAGAATGATACTTTGATAGTTGTTTCAAAGGCGTAAGAACAAACGCCTAGGATATCGATACAAGAGCAACGATTGTAAGAGCTCGGTCAGGGGCCAGCACGACGCGATCTAAATAAGATATGTTCTGAGCAGAGCCAAAAAAGCTCAATCTGTAGCAGAGCACCCCCGCCACACTTCTCTACACTAAAGAGCTGAGAAAAAAGTACCTGTCTGACACCACAAAATTCACAAATACTACACTTTCGCTGGGCTGCACTACAACAATGTCAGTAAAATTCAATATGTTCCCCTGGCAAATATGTTGGGGTCAACGTAAATATGAACGCTAAATTCGCACGGCATGGCAACAGATACTAAATGTTATATACTGTTAGCGAGTAGGATATAGGATTGTGCGCCGAAATATTGCGCGCCGAAGATAAGGGCTTATTGCAGACCAACTAGTATTATTGTGGCACTTATTTACGTGCCAGTTAGCCTTATTTTACGTGACAGTTAGCCTTATTTTGAGCCATGGTTAGCCTTATTTTGCGTGGCGGTTAGCCTTATTTACGTCACGGTTAGCCTTATTTACGTGGTGGTTAGCCTTATTTACGTCGAAGTTAGCCTTATTTACGTCACGGTTAGCCTTATTTACGTGACGGTTAGCCTTATTTACGTCAGGGTTAGCCTTATTTACGTCACGGTTAGCCTTATTTACGTGACGGTTAGCCTTATTTACGTGACGGTTAGCCTTATTAGCCTTAATGTTAGCCTTATTTTGAGCCATGGTTAGCAAAAGTATTTAAGAGTATACGCCTCAAGTACACACCCATTTACCGTTTGCTATTCAAAGCGTAAACATGTATGTATGCAACATTTGCTCACAAACTTTCTCACATAGAAGTACACTTAGTCGCCACGCTATCAAACACAAAGCTGTTTTATTCCCATGCAATTTGTGTGGCAAGAAATTTACAAGAAGAGACAACCTAAATTTTCACAGCAAAAACATTCATCGGCCAAATGATAAAATTCCATACGAAACAAAAACCAATGGGACACGAAACCTTAACGATGTCTTAAAATACCACCCGCAGAAAGATGGTAGCAGCTGCAGCGAACAAACCAATAGAAAAAATTGGTCTGAAAGTACGTCTGCGGATATAAATAAATATCAGCAGCCTATCAGACAATATATTTATCGGCCTGAAAGCCCCAATATGAATCAATATAATATAAAAGACGAGGTTCTTGCTTGGGATGACAATACTGATCCTAACGACCTAGTTGACGCAATAAAAATATCCGTGCGTTTAGGACAGGATTATTCCGTATATATAAATACTTTACGGACAATGGAACTAATATGGTAATGTGTAGCGTAAACAGCTTACTAAAAGACAATTAAGCTCCCGCACGACATTCTTCTTCACCTGACAATCAAAGTGTTTGGGCGAGTTGTTAGATAACCCCAAAATATGAGACGTCTGTTTTAAACAGACCCAGGACCAATACTGGTCTGTATGGATTATCATCGATGATAAGAACACGGGATATTGCTTTAAACTATGTCGGTGGTGAGGGTCGAAGATTGTATCACCGGCTGTGAAATAAAACCTCTAAGGGGTTGTTGTAATATTATCAACAACAAACGAGCGGTTTCCCCCAGTTTGTTGCCCAGTAACAGACAACAGGTGTACATATATATCTGGAAATTGCTGAATATCTTCAGAGTTCAGAGCCGTATCATAATCTAGCAATATTTCGTGAATTCAAACACCGGCACGATAATGAAGCCCTAATGTATAGAGTGCAAGAAAACCCCGAAATTAGCAGCTATTACGCCAAAGATATACAAGGAACCTCCCCGGCGGTACGTCCTGGAAAATCAACCTGCTGAACTATAATTAGAAGAGCATGCCAACCAGCTGTCCGAGAGCTGCACAAGGCTGCGTACAAGGCTGTAACCCGTTCAAGAATATCTTATTTTAAACCTGTCCCAATTTAAATTTTAATGATGTAAATAAAAAGTTGTAATTTATGTATGTGTTTTATTGATACCCTGTTGTATATCAAATTTTGATGATTATCGAGAGAGAATTTCAAAGTGAATAGAGCGAAAAGGGAGTGAGTGCTTTCTACCATATATAGGGCAAGCATGCCACCAACCCGCGAACAAAGAAAAATGTTGGCGGGACTCACTTTCTTATGTTTAGAAAAATTGCCTCTTTTGATACACAACACGACAGCAACTAAAAAGGTATTCACAGGTAGCTGATAGCAAAAAGTTTTAAACTACTTGTGGTTGAATGAGTGCAAAACTTTCCTATTTGATTACGCGCGGGTAGAAGATACAGCCGCTGTCGTGCCGCGTGCTACGGTGGTGACGTGTGCAACAATGGTGTCGTGCGCAGCAGTGGTGACGTGGGCTACGGTGGTGACGTGTGCAACAGAAGTGTCGTGCGTAACAGCGGTGACGCGTGCTACGGTGGTGACGTGTGCAACAATGGTGTCGTGTGCAGCAGTGGTGACGCGTGCAGCAGTGGTGACGTGTGCAGCTGTGGTGACGTGCCTGAAGGTATAAAAGATAAACAGACCGTCACGCTGCTCATTATCACTTGTACTTCCTAAGTGATAAGGCGTGAGAGTATAAATCTTTCGTATCGCTACGTTTTAAATTGTTTCTATTGTTCAATAATGGAAAAATATTTAATTGTCAAAGACACCATTAAGAAGGTGCGTAAATTTAATTTAACGGGTAGAACTTTAGAGTTTAAACTTTTGCCTGCTCCGGAACACGTAGACCCTATTAAATGGGCGAAACAGGCTCTAGAACAGATAGTTGAGCGTGCTGTAACTGATACAGAGGCTACGGATCAAGTTGGATTCACTTTTTGTTCTAAAGAATTTAGTCGAGGAGAAGGATGAATTAGTTTTAAACCCGCTTCCGAGATAACATTCGATGATGTGTGGAGCGTCATCACCAACATTTATCAGTCAAACTCCACGGGGCTCGACACCGAGACCTTCTGTCTTAGTGCCACGTCAGTTAAGATGCCCGCCGGTAAAGGAAATAGCAGAAGACGCCGATATAATACTTATGACGACGAATCAGCACGACGCGACGGCATCATCGTCATTAAGAATAAAGATAACATGTGCCTACCTCGCGCCCTAGTGGTGGCTATGGCCCGCGTTACCAAGGACACCGACCAGACCAAGGTGCGATGCGACGTCGGAAAGCTGCAGACCCGGAGAGCTCTCGAACTGATGCAGGGTGCTGGCGTGACTATACCTGAAGAAGGCTGCGGCATCCGGGAACTTCAAATATTTCAACAGCATTTGAAGAATTACAAGATTGTTGTGTACAAATATGGTTCTAAAGGCAGGGACCTAATATTCAAGGGGGGTGCAGAAGGGCCCAACCTCAACTTGTTATACCACGAGGCGCACTACAACGTCATCACATCCCTAACGTCAGCTTTCGTCTGCAACTACTATTGCGAGGCCTGTAGCACACCCTTCAACACAAAAAACGATCACAGGTGTGGAGGTACCTGTGCAGCATGTCAACAATCTCCGGCCTGTCCTCAAGATAGAAAGATTATGTGTGCAGATTGCAACCGTAGTTTTAGAGGTCAGACATGTTACGATAATCACAAGAAGCAGAGCGAAAAGTTATCTGTATGTGATAAGGTGAAGAGGTGTGGTAAATGTCTCAAAACCGTGAAAGGTACGAGATCCCACATATGTGGCGAAATATATTGTAAGGTGTGTCACGACCATAAACCGACACCACACCACTGTTTCATGCCGGTAGACAGCGGTAAACCCACCATGGACGGCACCCTCCTTATCTTTTATGATCTGGAGAGTACACAAGAAGACGCTCTGCCTGATGGCTCGATGCTGCACAAACCTAACCTGTGTGTATTCAAACAGAGTTGCTATACTTGCCTTGGTACAGACATGGTAATATGTCCAACGTGTTGTGCCAGACTGCAGGTATTAAAGATTGAACCTGTTGATAGATTTACAGAGTACGTGCTCAATCAGCGTAACATTTTTAAAAGAATTTTCGTCGTGGGTCATGCCGGTGGTTTGTACGACAACCAATTTATCCTGAACCACATACTGACCAACACCGACCTAAAACCCGAACTTATAACTCAGGGTACAAAACTTCTATTAATGTCTGTGGGTAATGTTAAGTTCATTGACTCCCTAAATTATTTCCCGATGCCTCTGTCTAAACTCCCAAAAGCCTTCGGTTTGGAAGGCGCTAAGAAAGGCTACTTCCCGCACCTGTTCAACAAGAAGGAGAACTGGAACTACGTGGGACCTCTACCACCCCTTGAATACTATGACGCTGACAACCTAAAATACACCCCTACTCTGGACGGCAAGGATGAGCGACAAAAACTTATCGCCTGGCACACCGAACTTACTAATCAAAATTACGTGTTTGATTTCCAAAAAGAACTTATTGCATATTGTGTTTCGGATGTGGATATTTTAGCAAGGGCTTGCCTGAAATTTAGAGAATTAATGATAAGAGAAGGGGCTGTAGACCCATTTACTGAGGCTATTACTCTGCCAGGGGCGTGCAATAAAATTTTTAGAAGGAACTACCTCAAATCAAACACCATAGGGCTAATACCTAAGAACGGCTATCGCTGGCGAGACAATCAGAGCAAAATAGCCATCCGGTGGTTAGCCTGGGAGGAGCACAGCAGGGGTATAAACATTCAACACGCAGCCAAGGGTTCAGAGGCCCTTGTGGCTGGGGCTAAAGTCGATGGGTACTGCCGGGAAACTCGACAAATTTTCGAGTTTCACGGCTGCTACTACCACGGCTGCCCCCGCTGTATTAAATATAGACGAAACGACTATGCATATGATGACCCCGATGCCACAGTGGAATCTCGATATGAGGCTACCTTAACCAAAACAGAGAGGCTGAGAACGGCGGGGTATGACGTCATTGAGATGTGGGAATGCCAGTTTAGAAGACTCTTGGCGGAAAACGATGAGCTCAACTCCTACACAGAAAACCACCCCCTCCTGAATTTAACACCTCTGAATCCTCGAGATGCTTTCTACGGGGGCCGAACAGACGCTACCAAGTTATATTATAGTGTAGCAGAGGGGGAGAAAATCAAGTATGTAGACGTATGTAGTCTATACCCTTACGTCAACAAGTACGGGACGTACCCCGTCGGTCACCCAGAAGTAATAGTGGGGGACGACTGTAAGACCCTGGACCTTAGCCGAACACACGGCATTATAAAGTGTAAGGTTCTCCCTCCCTCAGAACTCTACCACCCCGTACTGCCCACCAAGATGAACAACAAGCTTATGTTTGTGCTCTGCCGTACCTGCGGCAAACAGATGAATCAGGGTGAATGTCATCATAACGAGGAAGAGCGCTCTATCGCAGGTACGTGGATAATGAACGAGATATTAAAGGCCCTAGAAAAGGGTTACGAAATGCTGGAGATTTACGAAGTGTGGAAATACCAAGTTGAGAGATATAACCCCGAACAAAAGTCAGGAGGGCTATTTTCAGAATACATCTCTGCCTTCCTGAAAATAAAACAGCAGGCGTCGGGGTGGCCTGTAGGCTGCGTTACCTCCAGCGATAAAGATGCGTACATTGCTGACTACTTGAAAAAAGAGGGTGTAACTCTCTGCCCCGAAGAAATAGATACTAACCCAGGCTGTCGCCAGATTGGCAAGTCTGTCATTACCAGTTATTGGGGTAAGTTAGGACAAAGGGAAAATCAGGGTAAAACGTCCATCGTAACCAACTCCGCCGAGTTCTTTGATATTCTATCGAGGCCTTTCATAGAGGTAAACAGCATTTACCCCGTGAACGAGGATACACTACTGGTTAATTGGCAGTACAAGCACGAAGCTTACGATATCCTACCTACAGTTAACGTGGTTCTAGCCGCTTATACGACAGCACAAGCACGGCTCAAACTACATAGTTACCTGGAAAAACTAGATAATAGGGTGTTATACCATGACACAGATAGTGTTATTTATATTTCCCGCCCAGACGCAGACTACGAGGTGCCCATAGGTAGTTTTCTGGGTGAGATGACTGATGAACTAACTGAGTACGGCGAGGTTAGCTACATTACAGATTTTGTAAGTGGAGGGCCTAAGTTATACGCGAGTTAGCAGGGTTCTCCAGGAGTTATTCAGATAAAGAAACGACACCTTGCATTTCTCCCCATTCGGACTCTACGAAAATGCACCGAGAACGTCACTTCGGTCTTGGTACGTCGTCGAGCAAACATATAATTTAACAAATATAATTCTGTAATATTTTATTCAAAAATTAAAAGTTTATAAGTTTGAAAATAATTTTTTAAAAAATCGTTAAACCGGCCACGCGGTTTATCTGGCGCAGTCGGTAGGATAGTACCCAAAATTTTTCGAAAATCAAAAATTTTGTCCGTATCGACGGTTAAGGTGCTACGAACCAAAACGTCCAATTGAGGACCTGTGAACCAGGGGACCATCAATCCATCGAGGATAGCGAGTCAGCAGTCTATCGCAGACATTTAACGGAAAATCAAGAAAGAAAAGGACCAATGAAGTCAGCAATCCCAGCGATATTATTATTGTAAGTAATATTGATCATTCCGCTTTTCCCACAAACCTTCCCTTCCAGAACAAATTTGAAAAACTTTTCTCCAAGCATTTTTGAATTTTTACATTAGCAGTGAAAATTCATCTTTTCAATTATTTTTTTTCCAAGATTTATGAGTATTGCCTGGATTGAGTAGGGCAAGAAAATAAATCCCAACATAACTGGCTTAACACTAACAACTTAGTATAAGTTTAAATAAAATCTTAAAACCACAAGCCCCGTTAACAAAATATTCACAGTCTATAACTGAAGTCGTGCTGTGTAATTACGCAAGTAATTTATATACGGCGTGTCCTAGGTTTTGGTAACCGTGAATATAGAGTTACAATAAAATCAACGATAAAATAAAAGTGATATTACTAACCCATTTATGAGTTTAATCGACCAACTCGCCGATCAACTAGCTAACATACCAACTGTTCGCCAAATTAATTTAACTTCACATAGAGAAGATCAAAGAAACATGGCCTTACCACAAATTAATGTTAGAGATTACTTGGATTTAATCCCACCATTCGATGGTGGGATTAAATCCAAGCCTTAACCTTCAAGATTATCTACATTTATTAATGCCTGTGAAAATGTAATACCACTGATGGCACCAGGAAAGGAAGCAGCAAGAATTACATTCACGATGCTTCATATAAGAAACAAGATAATTGGCAAAGCAGCGACATTAATTTCAGCCAGAACATTTACTACATTCCCAGAACTAAAACAATTACTAATAAATTTATTTGGTGACCAACGAAATGAAGAATCTCTCCTTGCCGACCTTAACACCTTGAAACAAAGATCTAAAGAGACACCACTACAATTTGCAGACAGATGTATTGATTTACGATGTCTGTTATTATCAAAATTATCGTGCGAAAACACATCAGTAGAAATAAAAACTGTTAAAACACAATTGTACAATAACAGTACATTACGAGCATTTTTAACTGGTACTAATGAACAGTTAAGTCACCTTTTAAGATGTAAAAATCCCACTACAATAGAGGAAGCTGTACAGATGGTTATCGACGAAGAAAACATTAATTACCACCGAGCAAAAATGGTCAACACCCCGCAAGCAAGTTCAGTCAATAACATGAGGACATCCCAATTAAGAGTCAATCAACCACAAATGCGAACAACAAACAATCACTTTCAAAATCATTTTACATATCAGCCGCAACGTCCTCCAGCGAATAGGCCCATGTATCAACAACCAAATTGGACACCGAGACCATTCCCAAGCAGGAACCCTAATTTCCCAAATCAGACAAACTCAGGCCAGTTCCGGCAACAACAAAACGTATTTATGCCAAGAAATAAACCTTCTACATATACACCAACACCTATGGAAGTCGACTCTGGAAGAACACGGCTCACTAACAAGACAAGATTCACATCAAATAATAATGTAGTACAACAGAGACAACAACCGAATTTTAAATTCGAAGAACTACATCTCCAAAATTCAGATGAAATTGAGGACAATAACTATTTATCCCCTGAAGACACATATACCGAACAAGAGAGCTACGATGACGAATTTGATTACCAGGATCATTATCAAGAACATGAAGAACAAGAAAACGCAAATTTTTCTACAAGAGCCTCGGAGACAATAGACAAACAGAACTAATAGAAGTTCATATGTCAACAAACAATAGATTACCATATATAAAAATCCCAGAAATAAACGCCCGATTTATGATCGACACCGGCTCAACAAAAACATTTATTAACGAAAATCTAGCCCAAAATTATTTCAGCAACTACATAAAAGAAGACCCGTTTTGTATCACAACACAGCACAATACAACAATACACCGCTATAGTGCAGAAATACCCTTATCAGAGATATTCGGAAAAACAGATTTAAAACATAAGCACTACATATTCGATTGTAATCCAAATTATGAAGGATTAATAGGAACAGACCTACTACTAAACCTAGAAGCAACTGTAGATTTTAAAAAGGGACTTTTAATTACCCCACACACAAAAATTCCATTGTATATTTGTGGAAATTTAATGACACCACAACAGGAAATCGAAACATCTCCCAAGCAGAAAAATTTAATTAAAAAAATATTTAAAGAAATTTCAATTCCGATTCCACCAAGAACTGAAAAATTTATATCCATCCCGGTGCATACAACTTTACAACAAGGATTATTGGAATACAAAAAATTTTCAAATAAACTAGAAATACCTGCATCTCTAGTAAAAATCGAAAATAACCATGCCTCAACTACTGTTATTAATAACTCTGACGAAATACAATACTTAAAGATAACAAGTCCATTCCCCGTACTAGAAGTGTTAACGAACGAAGAAATACATCAATCTGAACTTGACCCAGTCAACTGTGAATTTGATACCTCTACGTTGGACCGTATTCAAAAGCAAAACTTAAAGAATATAAAATTGCAACATTTAAACAAAGAGGAATATTTAGCGATAAGAAACTTGTGTTACGAATACCGAGATATATTCTACACCGATAAATTACCACTGACATTTAATAATCAAATCAAACATCACATTAGGCTAAAAAACGATGCTACACCCATATTTACCAAATCTTACAGATACCCACAAATACACAAACAAGAAGTACAGAAACAGATAAGCTCCATGCTACAACAAAACATTATTAGGCCATCGACATCACCTTGGTCGAGCCCAGTGTGGGTTGTACCTAAGAAAATGGACAATTCCAGTAAGAGAAAATGGAGAGTCGTAATAAACTATAGAAAACTTAATGAACAAACGGTAGATGACAAATACCCCCTACCAAATATCTCGGACATTTTGGATAAATTAGGACGAGCCCAATATTTTACTACACTTGACCTCGCCTCCGGCTTTCACCAGGTACAAATGAACCCCGAAGACATAGAAAAAACGGCCTTCTCCACAGAACAAGGACACTACGAGTATACAAGGATGCCCTTTAGCCTTAAAGGAGCGCCATCGACTTTTCAACGTGTCATGGACAACATCCTGCGCGGCATACAAAATGAAATATGCTCTGTGTATTTAGACGATATAATTGTTTACTCTGCTAGTTTACAAGAACACATTGAACACCTAAGAAAAGTATTCCAACGATTAAGAGAGACTCAGTTTAAAGTACAACTCGATAAATGTGAATTTTTAAAGGACGAAGTTGCATACTTGGGACACATAATAACACCAGATGGAGTCAAGCCTAACCCGGAAAAAATAACAGCAGTACAGAAATATCCTATACCTAAAACAACTAGGGAAATAAAAGGATTTCTAGGACTCGTAGGCTATTATCGCCGATTCATCCCTAACATGGCAAAAATTGTAAAACCTATGACATCCATGCTAAAGAAAAATGTAAAAATTGAACATACGCCAGAATTTATAAAAGCATTCGAAACATGTAAGAAATTATTAACCGAAGCACCGATTCTACAATACCCGGACTTCTCAAAACCATTCATTGTCACAACAGATGCCTCCGGCGAAGCTATAGCAGCTGTATTATCTCAAGGCATCGTAGGTCAAGATAGGCCAATAGCATATGCTTCTCGAACCTTAAATGACACAGAAAAACGCATGGCAACCACCGAAAGAGAATTATTAGCCGTAGTATGGGCAACAACAAAAATATTTAGACCATATCTATATGAACATAAATTCACCATATATACAGATCATCGCCCGTTAAAATGGTTATTTAATCTAAAGGAACCCACGAACATGAAATTAACCAGATGGAAATTAAAATAAGAAGAGTTCGATTACCAAATCGAATATAAAAAGGGAAAATTAAATACCAATGCTGATACATTGTCAAGAATTCATATACACCCAATAGATTCGGAATCACTACTCGTTAACGTCGACCCTGAACTAGATGCCCTACTAACAGAGTTTGATAAAGTCAACAATACAACACGCGACCTAATTACACCTACACTTGAGGAAGTACAACAAAATTTAAGACCACCGGACATTCTACCATCACCCGCATCGACAGCACACTCTATAGCCGATGACAACCCAACAGATGGTATACAAATTCTAGATGAACCAATCAATACCAAAAGAAGCCAATTACATATAAAAACTGTATTTTTAAATCCCGCAGAGACAAAGACTATCAAACGAGGACAGAAAACCATAATTGAAGCAGAAGTTCAAAGAGAAACAATAAAAGATGATTTATTCAAATTAATTAGGAATTTTACAACAAGCAACAAACAATATTTTGTTTACATCGACTACGAGGACACATACAAAAAACTCTGTGAAGTGTATACAAACAAATTTACCAACGACGGCCCAACATTAATAAGATGTACAAAGAAATTAACAGATGTACTAGATAAGGAAGAACAAATATCTTTAATGAAAAATTATCACGAAGGAAAGACCAATCACCGTGGAGTAAAAGAAACTATAGCCCATTTAAAGCTAAGGTACTACTGGCCAAATTTCCAAAATGACAGAAGAATTTATAAAAAATTGTGAAATTTGCAAAAGATGTAAATACGAGAGAACACCTGAACATATTCCCATGATGTTAACAGAAACACCTACGAAGCCATTCCAAATATTACATATGGATACATTTGTAATGGAACAAAAAATATTTTTAACAATTATTGACGCTTTTAGCAAACTAGGACAAGTATTCGAAATTCCTGCAAAAACAGCTGTCCATGTTGCCGATCAATTAATCACATATTTTACATTCTATGGAACTGCAGAAAAGATAGTAGCAGATAACGGTAAGGAATTTGACAACGATATTGTAAAGGAGCTACTAAAATTACACAAAATTAACATTCACTTTACCACGCCAAGAAACCCACAAAGTAATGGATTAATCGAGAGATTCCATTCTACTATATTAGAACACATAAGAATTCTAAAAGATGTTAACAAGGATCCTATTTCAACCCAAGTAAAATACGCCATTTTAGCATATAATAGTTCCATCCACTCTGCAACAGGATTAACACCACACGAGCTTACCACAGGACACACGGCTAGTCGCGACCCTTTCGAAATACACTATAAGCAGGACATATATAGCAATTATCTGGATGAACATAAAACAAAAATGAAACGTTTATACGAAAATGTTCAACGAAGACTACAGGAGTCTAAAGAAACAGTTCACAGACAACGAAATGACAATGTCACGGACCCCCAAACCACTTACAAGCAAGGACAAACTGTCTATGTAAAAAATGCAACAGCAGTTAGACATAAAACTAAAAACAGATACGAGGGACCATTTATTATCACCAAAATAAACGATGATAATACATGCGAAATTACAAATAATAAGTCTACAAGAAAGACACATTTAATAAACCTAAAAAGGCCTCTTGTTACAGATTCTTCACCGCCACCCACGGAGGAGATCGAATCCGAAAATGAACTGATAATCCCGGCTTACTACCAATACCTCTAGGAAGCTGTAAAAATATTATTGATAAATGGACACTACTAAAAAGCATCGATCTACAACCATTACTAGATGAATACAACAGATTAAAACAAAACATTAACTATTTGGAAGATGTACTACATATGAATGCAACCATCAAAAAGGAAGTCAAGAATTTTGTTACCATAACAACATTTTTATTCGATGAAATAAAAAGAAAATTCAATCAGTTAATACCACAAACTCGATATAAAAGAGGGATAATTAATGGTTTAGGCTCAATATGGAAAGCAATCACTGGAAACCTAGACAACGAAGATGGTGAAAGAATCCAGAGACATTTAGAACAACTCGAAAAAAATCAGCTGACTCAGAAACAAATACAGGAATCACAAATTACATTAACTACAGAAGCTATAGAAAAATTTGATTCATCAATAAAGAATTTAACATCAAACCAACTTATCTTACACTCAAGAATTTGACAAATAGAACAAGCTGTTAAAGAGGAAAACATTCAATTATATCACACTATACAATTTAATAACATATATACACAAATAAATACTATGGCCCTAAGTATATTGCAAACCCTGGAAACAATCGAAGAAGCCGTTACATTCTCAAAAATCAACATAATGCACCCCTCAATTATGGAACCCGAGGACTTAATGGATAGTATCCAAAAAATTGCAAAACAAGTAAATTTGCCATTTCCTGCCACCAAAGAACAAATTTTAAATTTCGAAACATTAATAAACAATAAGGCTTATCAAATCACGACAAAAATTAATTTCATTCTAGAAGTCCCAATTGTCGAAAATACCCTGTATAATGTATATCACTTATACTCATGTCCAGTACCTTTAAACCATACCACCTTCCAATTAATAATCCCAAACCATAAATATCTCATTTTGTCCGATCAATATTACAGTTCCAGTAACGAACTATGTATATTTGTAGATACAACTTATTATTGCAATAACATGGATATTATTAATGTAAAAACAGACATACCATGTGAAGTTCAACTTTTATTACCTAAAAGACCATACTCAAATTGCCAAATTCATTTAATTAAATTAAAAAATGTTAAAGTCCAAACTTTAGAATTTAACCAGTTATTAATCATAAATCCTGACGAAGAACAAATTAAATTTAATTGCAAGAAAATCTCTGAAACCAGGATGCTAGCAGTAGGGACATATATTGTAACAGACTTGGATAATTGTATTACTGAAATTTCAAATCAAAAATTTTTAAATAGGCAAACAGATATTTCAAATAATGTTGTCAATACTTATATACCAACACTGGATTACAAAGTAAACCTCTCTTATCACCATGAAATAAAAAACATTAGCTTGCTTCAAACTAATTTGGATGATTTAAAATTCATTAAATATGGTATGGAACAAAATAAACAAAATTTAAATTCAATAAGCACAGCCCCACATTGGTATCACCCCAGTGTTTGGACAATCATACTTTATATTTGTATACTATGTTTTAGTATAATTGTTGGCATCAAGATAAAAAGAAGACGTAAATCGCTATCAATCAACCCTCCGCAGGAACCATTCAGGACTTCAGACACTGCCTAAAGTCCAATCTAAGGGTGGAAGAGTTAGCAGGGTTCTCCAGGAGTTATTCAGATAAAGAAACGACACCTTGCATTTCTCCCCATTCGGACTCTACGAAAATGCACCGAGAACGTCACTTCGGTCTTGGTACGTCGTCGAGCAAACATATAATTTAACAAATATAATTCTGTAATATTTTATTCAAAAATTAAAAGTTTATAAGTTTGAAAATAATTTTTTAAAAAATCGTTAAACCGGCCACGCGGTTTATCTCGCGTATAGGGTTTACTGTACCAAGCAGAATAAACGCCTAGACATTATCAAAATTAAAGGTATAACGCTGAATTACAACACCATTAACCAGGTAAACTTCGACACCTTAAGAGATATGGTCCTAAATGAGGCTGATCCCGAATACATAACCACCAAAAATATTCTGAGAACCGCAGATCATACCATCGTTACCAAGAAAGTAACAAAAATTTTCAGAACCAACTTTCTCAAACGTAAACGAATAGATGCCTATGACTCTGTACCTTACGGCTACCCACGTGCTAAATTATAAAGCTAATACATTTACAACCGATACCTCAGGATAGCAATTTCGCTACAAATCAGCTGTTTTTTTCACATCTATCTCCTATGACTCCTATCCCTTTCAGATTGTATGATACCAATAACCGCCGCGAACAAAAGAAAAATGTTCCCATGTTATAATATTAATCGGTATTCATAGGTAGCTGAAGAGCTGATAAAAGTTCCAAACTATTGGGCGTAGGTCTACAACCCCCCGCCGTCAAAGATGGGGTATGGCCCTTGCAACCAACACCCCGACACCAAAGACCCTCTATACACTACCCCCTACCTCGTGGAGAAGTTGCGTTTACCTCGAACGAAGCATCAGAAATTTTATTTAAATTCGCATAGATTATATTGTAATGTTCAGATATCCTTAATAAAATTTTAATGTTTGGTTTTTCCGTTTTTATTTCCAACCATACCCTATAACCGAAAGGTAAAAATGAGGACTAGGTATATAACAACAACAAACGTACGGCACTGTAGTTTCAAATTTTAGCGTACAGGTCCGTAACCTGTTCAAGAATATCTTATTTTAATAATAAAAATTTATATGATACCCTGATATGACTTATCGTGAGAAAATATGCAGTTCTTGCTCGGCGAGAGCTGTTATCTTGATGATTATCGAGAGAGAATTTCAAAGTGAATAGGGCGAAAAGAAAGCTGAGATCTGAAACCAATTCAACACACCTAACATCAAGTTTATACAAGTGTACCTATTGCATCTGAGAACAATACGCATACCCCTATTCTGAAGTTTTACAATGAAGAAATACAGTTGTTATCAAAAAGTGACATCAAGGTAGAGCAGTAGTCAAAATGTGGTTGAATTATAGTCTGAAAATTTTTTATAGAGCTTTGAAGAGATAAGTGTGCACTTATTCTTGAAAAGAAAAACAACTATTTGCTAATCTTTCTATAAATATAACTGAAATAACTCTTCAACGATAAGATAGCGTTCACCATAAATCCTAGATACCTAATTTCCTCAACAACTTCAATTCTTTCTCCATAAATTTGAATATTAATGTCTCTAAAATTGATTTGATTATATTTAAATTCAGATGTAACAATCATACATTTGGTCTTCTAAAAACTTAAGTTTATTGCAATTTAAAAACAGTAATATTTTCAAGAATACTATTAATTTTTGCTATGGTAGGTTCTAACGAAAAAAGTAACTAAAAGGTATCATTAACTACCACACCCCGTATACTAAATTTGAGATTTAGAGTTGTTGTCTTTGTATACTTAATTGTAGGTTTTTTCTATACATAGAAACCCTGAAGACAGAAAACCTGTAAAGGTAAAAATTATGTCAGACCTAGATATAAACTGAAATAACTCTTCAACGATAAGATAGTTTTCACCATAAATTTGAATATTAATGTCTCTAAAATTGATTTGATTATATTTAAATTTAGATGTAACAATCATACATTTGGTCTTCAAAAGCTTAAGTTTATTGCAATTTTTGCTATGGTAGGTTCTAACGAAAAAAATAACTAAAAGGAATCATTAACTACCGCACCCCTTATACTAAATTTGAGATTTAGAGTTGTTGTCTCTGTATACTTAATTGTAGGTTTTTTCTATACATAGAAACCCTGAAGTCAGAAAACCTGTAAAGGTAAAAATTATGTAAGACGTAGATATACGAAAACCTAAACAAAGACAGCCTTTTTAAAATCGTTTCGATAGCCCGAAGGCCTTTTCGCGGACACGTACGGATTTAAAATTTCGCGTGGCTGGAACCCCCTTTTGTTGTTCGTTGGTACAGTCTACACCCAATGATTACCTGGACAGGTGAATCGTTTAAAGTGTAAACTGTACACGCACGCGAATACTGGTTGAGCCGATGTAATGTATCGTGTATCAACCAAAAGTATTAAACGACGCGTCCTGAAAGCAGAAATTTAAAAAGCAATAAAATAAAAAGATATCAAGCATCAGAATGGTATACCGTCTGATTTCAGACTATAGAATAGTTCATGATTACGTACATCCTACAACTTCAGCAACTGCTTTTACAGAGCAGCTTAACTACCTCGAGCATTTTGGACTTCAAAAGTTGGACCACCCTATAT
Source organism: Pogonocherus hispidulus (assembly GCA_963924545.1). NCBI lineage: Eukaryota > Metazoa > Arthropoda > Insecta > Coleoptera > Cerambycidae > Pogonocherus > Pogonocherus hispidulus. The sequence goes on from OZ004695.1 coordinate 35,929,408, forward strand.
GTTATTTTTATGTCAAACACAGTCCAACTGATTTCAAGCATCAGATTGGTATATCGTCTGATTTCAGACTATAGAAAAGTTGATGGTTACGTACATCCTATAAATTCAGCAACTGCTTTTACAGAGCAGCTTAACTACCTCGAGCGTTTTGGGCTTCAAAAGTTGGACCACCCTATATGTTATTTTTATGTCAAACACAGACCAGCTGATTTGAAATATTGGCGTTTTGACACCCTGTACGCGGTTTGCACAACTTTTCATTTGCCATCATAACAGATTGAGAGGTGAAAATTGCTGCGTTTTGACCCCCTTTCTGTAAGATATATTAATTGAGCTACAGCGTTTTTAAATTTCATCAGATTGATATAGCGGGGGCCCTCTGATCTTTTTGTTATGTGTGTGTACTTAATTTGGTAATCAAAGAACTGCTGTTGTTATTTTAAAGTGAATAGTCTCTGTATCTCTCTCAAAAGCAAAAATTGAACACCCTATGCTATACGTAAAATTCGTTGGCTTTAATTTTAGATTTACGGTTTTCTGGTCTCAGTATGTAGTTAGTTGTAATACTCGCAAGCAACCCCTATTATGACCCAAAATGGGAGGGACTTAACGCAGTCGAAACGGCTGTGTGGTGCTCTACAAAAAGGACCATAATAGAGGTCGATTGTGTGAACTACAACATATAAACATATATAACACCCCAGATGATTCCCCGTTCTAAAAACAGGACAGAGTGACCCGAACTCAGCGAGTGTCGAACCCGCTTTTAGAACGAAAAACCACCTGCGGCTTGGTCACATATAAATATTCAACAATTAATATCTAGACCTTACATAAATGTGGTATAAACTCAAAGTATTAAATTTCTAACAGAAGTTTTGTCATATCGTTTATTCAATCGTTTATTTGGACCATATTTTTTGCCAGAAAGGGTCAGTTCGCAAAACATCTTAGAGTTTCTAGAAACCCAGCATCCTAATATGTGGGAAGATGTCCCTCTAAATTTAAGACAGCAAACTTGGTTCTAGTTGGATTGCTGCCCAGTTCATTTTGGAAAAAATGTAAGAGCTTGGTTAGACGACTATTATCCAGAGAGGTGGATTGGACGTGGAGGTTCAATCGCACGACCCTCAGGTTCCCCAAATATAACACGAATGGGTTTTTTGTGTGGGGCTTTTTTAAAGAAAAAGTGTATGCCACTCCTGTTCAAGATGTTGACGATCTTAGAGGGCGTATAAGGCATGCTTACGAAGACATAAGAGTTCATCTCTTAGTTTCAGCAAGAAGGTCTATTGAAACGCGATGCCGATTATGTATCCAACAAAATGGATCACATTTTGAAAATTTTAATTTGAAAATAAAATTATTTCGGGTTATTAAGTTATTTGTATTTGCCCTGGTTTATTATTAGTTCTTAATTATTTTACTTAGTTATTAAGTCTCTGAAATGCTACAAAAAATAAATAATTGGTGACAAAAGTTGTACTGTAAGTATGTAACTTTTGACAATTAAGATTAGTGAACTTTCGTTTGACAATAATTATTGTTTTTAGTAAAAATTTTAATAAAAATATATTTTTTAATAATAAAATATTCTTTCAGAGATTTCTTCAAATTACTCGACAACTGTTACAGCTACGATAAAAATTCAAATGACGAAAATTTTTCTAAATTGAACGTGGAATCCAAATTTTGGCAAATAAGCAATCAGTCGCGTACCACAAAAAGTTCTGGAAGGTAAAAAGGGGCCTGACCTCAGAAAAAATATCACCCTGTACGTTTTCAAATTGTTTACATATGTCAAAACTTGTAAACCATCATAAGTAATCTATGGTAAAAATTTGAATAAATTATCTTAAAAACTATAGGAGTTGTGTGGGAAATACTAAAAAACCCAAAACTTTGACACCCTGTATCTCAAAAAACGAAGCGATTCCTGACATATTTTTATATGACAAACTTAACTTAAAATCAGGTGTTCTATCGAATGCCAGAGTCTTGCTAGTATAAACTGACTCACCCTGTATATAATATATCAAAAGGTTACAATCTTTTGTATCTAAATTGGCTTTTTGCTATCTCGCTGTATATGTAGTATTTTTTACCTAGTGCTTATGTGTCGGTTTTGCCAAAACTTTGCTGTACAAAAATGTTACTTTATTGAGGTTCAGATATCTGATGTACTGTTACAATTTAAAAAATACCAATATTTTTTCGTTGATATTATTATTTTATATGAACAAACCTGATGTTTTTCTGCTAATTCAAAATTGTACTCACATAATATCTGTTCCAGGAACCAGATTCACAAAAACACCAGCACTGCAAAACTTCACATTGTTCTGTACGTTCTTTTGCTAACACAACGAATAAATTTACAATTCAAACCTCTGTGACTGAAAGTAGCGTGATATCACTCTTCCGGTATTTTTATCGCTACTTCTAGAAAACACAGGCTGTTTGTGATAATTCAGTTACAAATATTTATTTCAATTTGAATCGGTTTTTCAACCTATCTTTCTGATAATTACCTTATTTTAATATCTGGTCAATATAATGTTTTCACCCTATCTTTTTTTGATAATTATTTATTATTTCTGTACGTTCGTATATTATATGGTATCATATAATCGTACTACAAGGGCTCGTATAAGTTTGTACATTGTTGTATTATGTATACGGGGGCTGTACCATACTTTAAGTAAATAACTAATAGCACACATCTCAGGTAATCAGTTTTGGTAATCTTACTGAGAAAAATAATGAAGAGGTAACAATTTATAAAAGAAATTTTAAAGATACAAATTTACAGAAGTTTACTCGTTTATTATACAACATCAATTGGGCAACACTGTATAAACAAACAGATGTTAATACAGCCTATGATTTCTTCTACAAAAAACATAAAACAGTGTCTAGACGCAGCGATACCAATTCAAGATGTCAAGGCAAGAAATAAAGTAAAACTACCATGGATCACTAAAGGGTATCAGAACTTCATGTAAAAATAAAAGATTGCTCTATAATGCTAATATATTAGTCTATCTCAGGCGGTATTGTAAGCTTTTAAAGGTAATAATAAATACAGCCAAAGAGAATTACTTCTGTAACAAGATAATCGAAAATTCTAATTTAGTAGCCTGTAGTTTTCAAGAATATTTTGTTAATGAAGCAGTTAACCTTACAAGCAACTTAAGGGCAAATAAAACTTATCAGGACTATTTAAAATTGCAATTTTTCTACAGCAAGTTCTTTTTAATTTCCTCCCAGTAATTGAGCATGATATTGCAAGAGTAATTAACAAACTAAAATAATAAAAATCCACGGGGTACAACGAAATACATATTACCATAATTAAAAAATACTGAGATTTTAAAAAGCCACTCGCATTTATTTGTAATCTTTCCTTTATCACAGAAACTTTTCCTGAAACTCTGAAAATCGCGAAAATCATACCTGTATATAAAAAGGGAAACGTAGCGAATTACAGGTCTATTTCAATACTCTCATCGCTATCAAAGATTATAGAACTGAAGGTAAAGGAACAAACGATAAAATATACAACTTCTAAAAATATATTGACAAAGGCTCAATTTGGATTTAGGGAAGCACACAGCACAGGAGATGCAATTTATTCTTTAATTAATGATATAAATAACTGTATTGAAGCAAAATGCCATCCACTTTGTGTTTTTGTGACCTAACTACAGCGTTCGACTTTTTCTAATTGAATTTTTGCTGTATTAAAATTTCTACAGGGTGGTCCGTTTAAATGTACTAAAAGTTTTACTTTGAATGTTTTTGGCAGTCTGGTAGTGTCGCGCGATTTTGTTCTTATCAAATATCGATATATATATATATATATATATATCAAAAGGTTACAATCTTTTGTATCTAAATTGTCTTTTTGCTATCTCACTGTATATGTTTTTACCTAGTGCTTATGTGTCGGTTTTTGCCAAAACTTTGCTGTACAAAAAAATGTTAATTTATTTCCATGGCTTCATTGAGGTTCAGATAGCTAATGTACTGTTACAGTTTTAAAAATACCAATATTTTTTCGTTGATATCTGTTCCAGACAGCAAAAAAAACACTTACATATTTGATGCTGTTTATGAAAAAGTCAAAGTATTAAATTTCTAACAGAAGTTTTGTCATATCTGAGGCAGCGCCCTGTACAGGTTGTACTGTCCAACTGGTCTATAGGTGTTATTTTTTCTAATTGAATTTTTACTATTGTTTGTACATTTGCTGTTATTTTGTTATTTCCATGGAATTTATGTTATTTCCATGGAATTATAATAGTACAAGACTTAGTCCACAGTTCCAGGGAGTAAAGATATTGAATCGCTTGTCCTCTAGAATAAAATGTAGCGCTAAATTTAAGAATTGTTAATTTTTGCTTGTAAGTTCACATTTAATTGTTTATTGTTAGGGTAATTTGCCAGTATTGATTTACTATTGTTCTGTTGTTCTTTCCTGTATACATGTATTGCATGTTTTTTTTGGGAAATAAACTACTACTACTAATATCTAAAATATTTTTAAGCGGTTTGATACTTTTAAATTGTGACAGAGATTAACAAAAACATACATAATAATTAAAACTTAATTAGGTAATCTCGGAAAAGCCGTAGAGAAAAGTTTTACATAAATTAACTTACTGATAATTTGCTGTGACTACTAGACCTAAACTTCACCCTCTAGTTACCGACTTGTTCTTCGTCTGAGCTTTCAGCATCTGGACTGAAATAAATGGCCGGTAAATGTTTTGAACCATGTTTGGTTTTAAACAGCTCGGCCGTCAAACACTGAAAGCATACGGGTCGGCCCGCGGTGCTTTTGCCCTTACATCTGACACATAGGTGCACTACGGGAACAGGCATGTTGTACCGACACAGAATGTAAAATAACTCTTAGATGTCTGACTAAATCCCCAAGTTATCTTTTTCTAGTGTTTTTCATGGGTAATCAGTTGTGGGGACCGAGCTATCTTGGTGGTGTTTTACGGATGTGTAATGTGGTCGGAGATACGCGCGTCCTGTTTTTTTGCAAACGGCTGCCGGAAGTTCCAGAGTTTGAAAAACAGGGTGACACAAATATTTTCTGGCGTCGAATCGACGTTGGGGGCAGCAAACAGGGTGACAGAAATATTAGGTTACAATTCTGCGACGCATCGGCGCGGTGGGGCCGGTATTGCAGATCGGCGCGGTGGGGCCTGTAATGCAGCTCGGCGGCTGAATCGGCGCGGTGTGGCCGGTAATGCAGATCGAATACTTACCGACCTGGCGGCGGCTGTCTGCCTGGGTTGGCCTAATACCTACTGATATGGAACTCGACCTTGTTGTTTTATTGATAATCTTACGTTGGCTGATAACCAAAGCGCCACGGCAGATGTTATTCCAGTGGCGTTGCATAAAGGGGCTAATTTCAATGCTTTTGGTTTTGAATTATAGCAACCAATTACCTAATTTATTGATGGCGACCAATAAAGCGTCGCCAAAAAAGATGGTTTGATTTTGGTAGTTGCGGGGGTGTTGGTAAAACGAGATCTAAAGCTATCTAAACATAAATATGTAAAAAGATTATTATTCTGTAAATTTTTGGTAACACCTAATATATGAAAAATAGAATTATCTCCACCGAGGTCAAAAGCTGACATTCTTAGGTTTTACATGAATACCAACCCCTGTTGGCTGTAACACGTAGCAGTCAAACTATATATATATAGAGAACATACCCTGCTACTGCGTAGTAATTCGACAGCCGCAGCAGACACAAGATGTACCACCACACGGCCATAGTTTTTCTCTATATACTCAATCATGTCGCAGCCGCCGACAACTATACGGAATATTCGCAGGCGGCTTCCACCACCTCCGTCAACTACACGGAATATTTAACGAGGTTTGGTTACCTAAACAACAACAACACCGAAAACGGGCTGACAGACGTCTCTCAGGCCCTCTACACATTTCAGGAGTATTTTCAACTGCCCGTAATGGGTGACATGAACCCCGAGACGGAGAAACTGATGAGAAAACCGCAATGTGGGGTCGTTGACCACCCGGCTGCTTTCACACTTCACCGCGACAAATGGAAAAAGACCGATTTACGTTGGTATTTTCCGCTGGCCTCCGATGTCCAAAGAAGGGTCGTTACGCGGGCTTTCGATGTATGGACGGCCAAGACAAATTTACGCTTTTCCCATAATCATAATCACCCAGACATTGTAATTACTACAGGTCCAAGCAGCCAGGAGGGCCCTTCCGGAGGGCGTTCTTGCACACGCGTCTTTCCTCACCGCCTCAGGCACCTGTAGAGAAATCCATTTAAATAGAGACCTGAAGTGGTATCAGGATTTGCACGCGCCAACGCCCGAAGGTGAAGTTAACCTGCTGGCTGTAATGATTCACGAGATAGGTCACGCCCTAGGGTTGCACCACACGTCGCAAGAGGGCGTTATCATGTACCCGTGGTATCGGGAAGACGCATTTGACCTCGCGGAAGACGATATATTAGCTATCCAATCGCTCTACGGAGCCCCCGTTCAATCACCCGCTATCACAACCACGACGACGTCGACGACAACAGTCCAGCCCCTTCCTTTGACAGGTCCGCCGCCGCAACAGCAATTAGATTTATGTAGAATAGCACCAGGCAACATGCTGATAACATCTACCGGTCATCACTATGTGTTTTATAAACAGTGGCTGTGGATCTTGGCCTTGAGTGAAAACTCCTACCACAATCGGCCTGTGCGGATTACGGATTATCTGCCATCAATACCCACTACATCGAAAATACACGTCTATCAAAAAAGCAACGACGAACTTATGCTGGTGACGGGGAGCGGCCGTGTTTACGCGGTCGGACTTCCCTCTATTTTAAAGAGAAGAGTTTTAAAGAGAAAATTAACGCTGTATTCAACACATTGGAAAAACTTACATATTTTACGACAATCGGCTTTATACAGAGATTGACGACTGTGCCCAAATGGCTCGCAAACACGGGCTGATACGAGATATGTTTCCCGGCATTCCTGATGACGTAACCGGAGCTTTCAGATATACAAACGGGCTTTTGTACTTTTTCAGAAACGACACATACTACGAGTTTGATGAATTTACCAGAAAGGTAACGAAGGCCGGGCGGTTTGACCTAGCTCTTTTTGGCATCACGTGTCCTCAACCAAGCGTCTTCCAACAAAGAAAAGACTTATTGGGTCGCCTTGCAACCTATGAAAACGTGTAAGGCGTCATAACACGTCAAAAACGTCGAAAAACGTCAAACGTCAAAACCGTCAAAAACGTCGAAAACGTCATAAAACTTCAAAAACGTCGAAAACGTCAAACGTCAAAACCGTCAAAAACGTCGAAAACGTCATAGAACGTCGTAAAACGTTGACCCTACGACGCGTGTGGACGCTAACTCTAGGATAACAAGGATAACTTCAGGATAATCAGGATAACTTCAGGATAACTTAGGGATAACCTCGGGGTAACTTCAGGATATCGTATATATATGTAATATTTGTAATAAAGCGTACATACAAAAACATTCTCGAGCTAAAGTTAATCAAGATATCATCTCGAGCTACCCCCACCACCTTCACACACCCTATCGGTGTAGCGCCGTCATCAGTTGTTTTCATTTATGTTCAACTACCCGAGGTGTTAAGACGCAATGACGACTGTTATCAAATTCTTTTTTAAATCAAAGGCCCTGAGAGAAATAAAGAAGCTTAAACTATGCGATATGTTCGTTGAACAGTGGTATCTAGACAGGCAACCCTTCTGTTACATAATGTACTCGGATTGCAAACCTGTATCGTTTGCCCTGATGTCAAAGATGGACTATGACCCATTCAACCTACATTCGACCCCAAAGATGTTCAATTACATCTACACATTACCACAAGAGCGTAGAAGAGGCTTTGCAACGCAGCTTGTAGAACATATCAAAAAGCGAGAGCAGATTTCCGCCTTTACATTGAACGAAGCATCAGAAAATTTATTTAAAAAATGTGGCTTTATAGATTGTGATGGAATGTTCAGATATCCTTAATAAATCTTTTTAAAGTTTGCTTTTCCGTTTTATTTCCAATCATGGCATTTCCCCATCATAGCCCTTTGATAAACGATAAAATGAGGATGTGGTATATCAGCAACAACAAATTTTAGCATACAATGACATAAACCGTTCAAGAATAGCTTGTGTTTTAGTCATATTTTGAATCGATAACTAATAAGGTAACTGAAGAACCGATAAAGGTTCCACAACAACACCCTGTACTCCTTGTACTGTTCAACTACTCAGTAGGTGTTATTGTTTTTCTAATTGAGCTTTTGCTATTGTTTGTATATTTGCTGTAGTCAAAATTCTAACATACAAGGGCCGTTTATCATATCTGTGGCAACGCCCTGGTTTCTATCTTTTTTTTTTTGTATCTAAATTGTCTTTTTGTTAACTCGCTGTTTAATATTCTAATAAGGTAACTGAAGAACCGATAAAGGTTCCACAACAACACCCTGTACTCATTGTGCTGTTCAACTAGTCAGTAGGTGTTATTGTTGTTCTAATTGAGTTTTTGCTATTGTTTGTATATTTGCCGTAGTAAAAAATTCTAACATACAAGGGTCGTTTATCATCTCTGTGGCAACGCCCTGATTTCTATCTTTTTTTTATCTAAATTGTCTTTTTGTTAACTCGCTGTTTAATTTTTTAAAAAAATACCAATGTTGTACTCACTATATGTTCTAAGCAATCAGATTGCACCTACAAACACAAAAATTTCGTTTTATTTGTTTCTGTGCGGCTTTTTTTTCTAACACAGTGAAAAACTTAACAATTCGGCGTTCAGATAGACTGAAGGTGACAGGATATCAACACATTTCGATTCTAGAAAACACAGGTTGTTTGAGATAATTTAGATACCTACAAGAAATTATTTCAATATGGAGCGGGTTTCGTCCAATCTTTTGTTTTTTTTTAAATAATTATTTAATATTGTTTTTGTACGATATCATATGACTGCAGAACTCGTATATTTGTGGAGATACAGAGAATAAATTAATTTTATTATTAAGAGTAATGATTTGATTGGGCTTACCTTATATACTTCCCTCGGTATGGTGTTTTTACTCTGTATGCGCCTATTAAGCACAATTTTCGGCGTTCAGACTTTATGGAGATACATAGAATAAATCAGTATACATTTTTGTACTTCGAACTATTATTTGATATCAATAGACGTACTACAGAGTTAGAATATTTGTGAAGATACATAGAATAATTCAATATTTGATTATTTTCTGCCTTGGTTTGTACAAGGCCAGTGATCTTACCTTTTATACTTCTCTAGGTATATCGTTTTTACACTGCCTGCACCTATTAAGCACAATTTTTAGTAAAGGTGAATAATCAAACAAGTAGACCTGATGGCAATATATATTTAATCTATTTTTGTTTCAAAGCGTTAACAACGTATAGGTAATATGTCATAGACGACGAGTCAGACGGCACACATAGTAGGGGAGAACATGGAAAGAAAGAAAATACTATAAGTACGGTTTTTAACAGTTTAGAGTGGTACTTACGCAGCCACAGCGTTCCCCATGGCTCTAGGGCTCGGGGACCTCATCCCCGAAAAAATAAATAACCCCCACAGGGGCGGCCCCGGAAGGCGGAGGGTGCCGCAGCACAACGAGGGTCATCTCCTACAACGAAGCACGTAATTAAAAAAAAAACAAAAAATTTAACTTACGGCTAGTTGCGGCCGGGCAATTAGCGCCGCCGCCACAGCTGCTCTTGCTACATCTGAAAATAGATAAAACTATTATTCGAAATCACACCCTACACTAGCTTATATTGACCGGTAGATTGGTTCATTTTTGTTTTGTGATTAAAGAAGACCACAGCAAATGTTTTTATATGTGAGTGCAATCAGCTGCGGGTATATTCCTATCACGTGTATCCTGTGTGTGTGTGTGTGTGTGGTGCTTTCTTCTTCTTGTGCGGAAGAGCCCCCGGTATCAACTAATTACGCCGTATTAATATTTATTCGTGGTTTTTTATCGATCGCCCCGGTGTAACAGAAACCACAATAAGTTAACGAACATATGTACGCTCTTTACATTATTTCTTTCTATTCACTTTTTCTTATTCTAATAATACTGTAATAATAAATCCATCAGACAGGCACTATTATACATTTAATCTATTTTGTTTCAAAGATCGGGTCAGGCGGCAGTAATCGTAGCGTGAGAACATAAAAAGAAAGAATATACTGTAGGTTAGGTTTTTAACTATTTAGAGTGGTACTTACGCAGCCATAAAGTCGTCGAAGGCTCTACAGACCCAGGCGGGACCTCCAGCGTTACGTGCATGGCGACGGTCCCTTCGGGGGTGATAATCGCACTAATTGATATGGCCTCTTGTGGTGGTTGCCGGTGTCGCAAGACGACAAGTCTCATATCCTACGATGAAGCACGTAATTTTAAATGTAAAAACAAAAATTTTTGCCTTACGGCTAGTGTCGGGCACCACGCACGCGCCGCCTCTACAGCTGCTCTGACTAATTCTGTAATAGAAAACTGTTATTCGATATGACGACTACGTACACTAACTAACCATCCGACAGGTTCATTTTTTTTTTGTGATTAAAGAAGACCGCAACACATGTTTTTATAGGTGTGTGTGCAATCAATTGCGGCTGCGGCCGCGCTTATTCTTCTTCTTATCGAACACCCTGTGTAATAGAGACCGCAAAAGTTAACGAAAATATGTTTTTTTTAATCCGCGTATTTGGTTTGTAAACAATCCTCTGTGACGCCGATATCTTCGTCAAAATATGTTTTTAAATTTACGTATTTGGTTTGAGCTCGTTTGTAAACAATCCTCTGTGGTGCCGATATCTTTTGCAGAGACACCAGATCATAAAATATTACATATTAGATGTTCATTAATTCACTGCAGTACCTAACAACCTTCTACGCCCCCGCAACTGATAACCCAGATCATAAGACTATTTCTTCGTAACCGTGACCGGAGCTCGTTTTTTTTTTTGTTGAAAATTCTGTAACAACAAATATGGTAAAGCTTTCAGCAAGAAGCCGGAAAAAAAAATACGCTGCCTTGAGACCACTTACGGGCACATCTTTCTAGGTAGTTACTGTTGTCATAAGATGCTCGCCGTCTCGGGCTGCTCGTTAATTTATGGAGATACGCAATCAATAGATATTATTATATTACATGCGTGCAGTTGCTTCGGTTTTAAATTGCTCTCAACAGTATGGAGATAATTAGATATTTATTATATTACTCGCGCGCAGGTCTGTGGGTTCCGTCTAGAGTGTTCTGTGATAGTGATCGGTCGTGCTTGTTCCACACACACAAAAGTTAGGTTAAGTTTTTTAAATTGCTGTTGTTCTCGTCGTCGTTGAGATACAAAATTCTACAGCTCATAATAATTATTTATTTATTTATTTATTTATTTATTTAATTGAATACAACACCCTACAGGATAAACCTAGTTAAAGGGTGAGGAGAACAGGCAGAGAGAAAAAATATAATAAGTACAAGTAATATCTATACCTAGGCACTCACAACTTCACAGGAAAGTACAGTAGGTCAGACAAATAGGTACAAAAGTACAGAAAAATTTAAAAGATGCAAAAATAAACTTCAAATACAATTATCACAGATAAACAACTAAAATATGCATATATACATATACATATATATTTACACATATATACACACATCTACACATACATACATAAATCACAACAGGAGACAGCGATTAATGTAAAAGTATTTCGTAAAATTACAGATTTGGAGGTAAATAATTATTTTTCTTAATTTGAGAAATAGAACAGAAAAGTATATCAAGCGACTCCTCTATATTATTATAATTTCGTATCATTTGAAACATGGGGGATGAGGTCATCCTATTAGTTCTGGCACATGGCAAAGTTAACAGATGGTGATTTCTTACATTAAACTGTGGAACCTTAAAATACAACATAGATAGAAGCTGTTCCGATTTAATAAAGTTATGTAGTATTTTATATAAAAATAATACCGAGGAGTTAGTTCTACGGGCAGCCAGGCTTTGAAGACCAAAGCGTTGTAACAAAAGCTCATTTGGCGTTCCTCTAGGTACAAATGTGCTGTCAACTTGGAAACTGGCAGATTTCATAAACCGTCTTTGAATGCGTTCAAGGGCATTAATATGAACATTATATATAGGGGACCAGACACAAGAGGCGTATTCCAGCTTAGAACGGACAAAGGTCTGATATAGCAGCTTGAGCTAAAGCCTCACTGACAAACTGGGTTTTGCAGACAAGGTTCGATACCGTAGATCGCCCAGCAACAAACCCATGCTGAGCTTCAGAAATTAGATGTTGAGTATGATACAAGATGTGTTTTTGCAAAATAGTTTCAAAAATCTTGCAGAAGTTGGATAGTATTGCAATCGGACGGTAATTAAGAATGTCATTACGATTTCCTTTTTTAAATATAGGACAAATTCTGGACTTTTTCCATAGATCAGGAAATACAGAAGTTTTCAAAATCGAGTTAAATAGGATGCTAAGCGGTTTACTGAAAATATTAGCACAATCCCGTATTAAAAAAGCTGGAATTAAATCAGGTCTTGAGGTCATATTTGGTTTCATTCTTTTTATTGCAAGTATTATGTCACTCTCGGTTATCACCGATAGTGTAAAGGGATTTATATAGTTGTTATTTGAAAAATCAGGTGCAATAGGGTCATCAGCAACAGTGAATGAGTCGGAGAAATACTTAGCAAATGTGTTAACTATCTCAGAGGGACACTCGATATTTTCGCTGTAATACGTCATAGACAGTGGTATAGAAGATGGCTTAGATTTACTGTTTATAAATGTCCAGAACTTATTAGGATTCACCTTTATATCATCCTCGACAGTCTGAGTGTATTCCTTATACGCGGCGGCAGTCAGTGATTTAACTAGAGCTCGGAGTACTTTGAAAGCATTGTAGTCATTTAGTGCTTGACTTCCTTTGTAAGTTTTCCACGCTTTATTTTTTAATTTAATGTTATGTATAATATGCCCATTAAACCACACTGAATATTTTGACGTATTACTTCTTTTTTGAGGAACATGATTAGTTAAGACAAGGTTGAGTGTTTCATAAAAGGTCGACAACGCTTCGTCGACAGAGCTAACCTTCGCAAGGAAGGACCAGTCTGTTAACATTAATTCTTCATAAAGACCCGGATAATTTGCCTTTTTGTAATTAAAACTGAGACCAATATAATTATGCATATGTCGATCACTTGAAATAGAAGTTGAGGACAATAATTCGATGTAAAGTGGAGGATGATGCGCGTCCGCTGGCAACATTTCGTCACCTCTAGCGACTGTACATAAAAAGTTGGACAGAACTAAGTCCAAAGTTCTGTTATTAGTGTTACAGATGTTGTTGTATTGTATTAGATTGTAAAACATGTTGAAGTTCCGAAGAGACTCTGACTGCTTACTTAATGACCCTTCCGTGAGAGAGGGAATATTGAAATAACCTAAAATAAATAAATCTGCACCATATAGTACATAGAGATACTCTAACGAGTCGAATAAAATGACCCTTCCGTGAGAGAGGGAATATTGAAATCACCTAAAATAAATAAATCTGCACCATATAGTACATAGAGAGACTCTAACGAGTCGAATAAAATTTCAAAATCATGTACAGGAGTATTAGGGGGAATATACAACAGTACTATAAAAAGGAATTTGTTTCTTGACTTAATTTTTGCTACAATTATGTCAATTGTGTATAATTCTTCTAGTGCATCACAAATAGAATATACATCAATATAGGATGCCCTAAGATGTTTTCTGATGCCGAGCATCACACCTCCACCGCGTTTAGTGTTAGTTTTAGTAAAATTTCGATCTTTACGAAAGACATCAAACTCATTTACGTTAAATAGCTCAGAATTATTAACGCTTTCATTTAACCATGTTTCAGTAAATGCCAGCAAATCATATTCACTATGACTACAAGTGGAAATGAGCAAGTCCCGTGTTTTAGTACATAAACCTCTGACATTCTGATAAAGACAGGCAAGTGGTAATTGTTTACCGGCAGCTACCTTGTTATTTGACTTCCCCGCATCATCCGTTGATAACTGCTATTTAGGATTTAGAATGCTAGACCGGAGTTTGTTAAGTTCCTCAATGTATGCAGTGCAGGACTTATCCCAAACAGTATGACGTACGTTTAGTTGCAAATTCGGCCTTTTTTTATTTAAGTTAATGCAATTAATACAATTGTCAATGTTAGACTGACAGTTAGATAGTTGATGATTCTGAGCACATCGAGGACAGCAAAACGATTTTGAAACACATTTGGCAGCAATGTGGTGAAAACCACTGCATTTGTAACAACGCCTTAATTCGATGGCATCAAAAACTGTGCATAAATCGTACCCAACAAAAACTTTACCTTGAGCCATAATATTGTTATAAGACAATCGATCTACCTGCAGTGTAGCTTGATATACATGTTTGTTCTTTCTCAACGGTGTAAATTGTAATAATTCACATTTACTATCTCCAACAAACATATCCTTATTCTGTGATTTAATGTAGTTCAATAGCGTGGCTTCATTAGTATACTCCGAAATACCCACTACCTTGATCCTCGGATTAAGAGGCATAATCTCTTTGACGTCATAGTTGTCTCTTAATTTTGAGTTGACCAGCTCCCTGAATTTGTTGCTTTCATCCGAATTTGTACAGCTAACCACGATTCTCCCATTGCTAACATTTTTAAGTGACGATATGGTAATATTAGACTCAACAGGATCTACATTTTTCAACATATCCAATTTAGTGGTGTGGACCTTTTGAGTTCTATCTTTGGGTTGCACAACAAATGAAGGTTTATTTAGAACAGCGGTAGAGTAGGACATATTTTTAGTTGTCCTACTTCTGGCAGGAAGACAATCCTACTTATTTGTTTGAAGGAGATGCCGAAAACAATTAGGTACTCCTTCCACGGGCAATGTGTCCCTACTGGCATTGCATTACTCTGGCATCTCCATAGGAGTCGCCACATCTTTCATCCAGGCCAACCATCAGACACTGACCGGTTTCGCGCTTATTATGCGCTCGTCAGAGTGCCACAGATAGTGCAATCGATGAACAATGTTGCCTAATGGGCATGTGAATGTTAGTAGTGGTGAGAAACACACCGTAGTGTCATCTTTGGATCTTTGTTACTATCTGTCTGACAATTATTGTCAAATTGACAGACAGATAACGACCTGCTTTTCCGCAGGCGCTATTATAGCAGTGACCTCTATTGTTTTTGAGGAAGACAATCCTACTTATTTGTTTGAAGGAGATGACGAAAACAACTACTCCACGGGTAATGTGCCCGTACTGGCATCTCTATACGAGTCGCCACATCTTTCATTGGGACCAACCACCAGACACTGTCGAGCGCATAATAAGTGCGAAACCGGTCAGTGTCAGACCCAATCTGTATCAGAGATGTGTACTAATATCTGCCGGTATTTAGCAGTATTCGAGTGTACGGCCGCCCTAACGAATTCGACTAAACCTCTACCAGCGCGCCTATTCAAGTCAACCTGATATGCAGATCGGAGCGTGGGTAGCTCACCCTACGCGTCACTTCAGAAAGCAAATTAGAATGACCTACTTTCTGCACCACCAAGTCCAATCAGGGCAGTTTACCCTTGCCGCTCTCATATCGTTCGTAGTCGAGCAAGCATATTTGTTGTGTGGTGGGTGGGTGCCTGTTGTATACTGCGCGGTATGAAGACATTCGCCACTCAACGGCCACGTTTGTCGGCTCCACTTTTGTTTAATGGTTTGTATCGGGTATTTAATATTTTGCCGAGTGCCTTTTAATTGCACTTAATTCAAACCCCAGACGTTTGAAAGCTTTATTAAGCGCAAAAGTTGAATGTAGACAAGAATAGTGCAGATGTCTCGAAATATATTAAATTTGGCCCGAAAAGGCACATGTTTGTTCTTCAATTAGATATAAGAAAATTTTATTTCCACATCTTGCTTTATTAGGGGTAGCGATATTTTTTATTAACTAGGTCAATGAAAGATCTTTACGTTCTAGAAACTTTTGCTTCTATCCCTTTATAATTTATTTACAGATGACTGGCCATCTTTTTGTTTGTATGTACAAAAATTTAGATTAAATTTGCTTCTAAAACGGGTGAGCTTCAGAACAATATTTAAAACTGTATTTAAATCTTTCGCCGCGTATTTGTAGAAAATATATTTCCAGAGTTTAGATCCTTACCGTAGGCTACACCTATTTTATTACAATCCCTGATAACCGGTAGTACTTCGTTGTTCAAGTAAGATTCTGTGTCTTGTTTTATATTAGACATAAACTGCTTAAATTCAGCTTTTATAGACTTTTCGATTTTTGCATGAACTTCATTTATTTTATCACTAATAAGTGCTAAACCCTCGGTGTACTGATTTACTTTGGTTTTGTCTGTTACCTCACATTTTAATCTGCAGGTATCGCAAATAAACAGTAGATTTTTGCACTTTTCAAGGACTGTAAAATCAGTTGGTGTAAGTCCAATACATGTGTGGTGAAACCACTTCCCGCAAGAACCTTCACAGCCCACAAGTCCGTCACTCTTCTTCAATTTACATTTGCCACAGTTGCTCATGTTAAATTACTTTAGATATGTTTGTAATTATATATTATCTGCCATAACACAAACTTAAAGTCAACCTATGACCAGTTGACCGACGGCCTTCCTAGTATAGGCGAAAATCTGATAAAAACAGTAAACACACGGATAAGACAGCTGTACTGACTGTACCTGACCTGTTACCTGACTGTAACAAATTGGCACAGGTGACTATCACAAACACTAGAGTATACAGACAACAGTAAGCTGATGCAATACACACTTTAAAATACAATTAAAGAGACGAATTGACACTATAAAAACTGAAATTCGAGAGATGTTAATAAAGAACACAACTACAGCACACATCAATCGGACTCCCAATTATATACTACCTACGAGGGCTCCGGTGTTCAGTCGTGCTTGTTCCACACAAAAAGTTAGGTTAAGTTTTAAGCTCTCGTCGTCGTCAGTATGGAGATATGCAGTGATTAGATATTTCGTATATGGGTTCGGTGTTATTGATCAGGGGCGTGCTAAATTCCCGCGCTAAAGTTAGATTTCAAATTGTTGTTACTCTCGTCAGTATGGAGCTAATTAGATATTTATTATTATATGTTACTCTCGTCAGTATGGAGATAATTAGATATTTATTATTATATTACACGCGCAGGTATGTGGGTTCAGTCTAGAGTGTTCTGTGTTGGTGATCGGTCGTGCTTGTTCCACACAAAAAGTTGGGTTAAGTTTTAAATATTTTGTTGTGGTATACCTGAAGCTCTCTCTTCAGTGGAGCTTTTGTTGTTGTTGTTGTGGTATACCTGAAGCTCTCGTCAATAGAGATATCGCGCTGGTGTACGTGAGTCCGATGTCAGCTGTGTTGGTGATCAGTCGTGCTTTATTCCCACGCAAAAGTGAGGTTAGAGCCTGTAAGTTTTAAATAATAATCTTAAATTCAAATATTGACCCCCAAACGACTGTCTTCGCTCTTAGAAAGAAAATAGGGCTAAATTGGTGTTCTACACGTTGAGACGAGTCGTTTAATACCCCACATCACATGATCCATGGTTTGGGGCTTTGGTCTTGACAGCTGGGGGCGCAATTTTGACAGTTGGGGGCCCCATTTTGGTTTTGAGAGTTAGGGACCCAGCGAAGCCCTAAGGGGGCCCTATCTGGGGGGCGGAGTCCGCCCCAACATGCCGCCATGCCTACTTGAATACTACAATAAAATATTTAAAAGTTTAATGAAAAAATTCCACATAAATCATTATAGCACGTACAGCATTAAGAAAGCCGCCATTGCCGAGCGCGCAATACGAACTGTAAAATCTAAACTGTATAAATACTTTAGTTTAAATGGCACCTACAAATGAATAGATGTTTTACCTCAAATCACGAAAAATTACAACGAAACAAAACATAATACTACGGGATATAAACCTGTTCAAGTCAACAGATCTAATGAAAAAGCTATACTAAAATCCACCTATAGTCAAATTAAGATTAGCGGGGCGCAACAAATTTAAAGTAGGTGATGTTGTTCGCATAAGTAAAAATAAACATGTATTTGATAAAGGCTACATCCCCAACTGGACAACTGAACTCTTTAAAATTGCATCGGGTAAAATAACAAATCCTACCACATATCTTTTGGACGATATGCAGGGCCGACCCATCAAAGGCACCTTTTACGCCGAAGAACTACAAAAAACTGCCAATCCCGACATCTATCTTGTGGAAAAGGTACTAAGTAAAAAGGGAAAGAAGGTATTTTTCAAGTGGTTGGCTTAGATAAAAGCCATAACAGTTAGATTGATAATTTCAACATAGTCTGATAGAGGGCGGTAGAGTGATCCCTGGAATTCCGGGGATCACTTTATCTCGAGAAAATATATAAGAAAAACAAATTTAACAATTTATCAGTCATCTACTGGTGTTGCGAGAGTGTCTGTAATGTCATTTATTAGTGCTAACAGTATTAGTGATACAAGTGGTAATGAAATTCACAAATCTACTATGATGGATGAGGATTCCATGGACTCTATTGTTGATTACAGTAAGGAGCTCGATGAAATATTGGCAAGATACGAGCATGCAGCAAACAAGGAAAATGTGTATTTGTTACACACAATTTTTCCTTTGATCACTAACTCCATTCAAATCCAATGTGGCTTGAGTCCGACACGAAGCTTTTGTCCTGCTGTTATTATACAACACAATTATAAACCAATGAAAATATCCTTCAGCACATATGAGTGGTGTACATTCACGGACATTTTGCGACAATTACAAGCTAATTTCTTCTCCCAAACCCAAATCGAAGGCCATCCCGATGAACCCGAAGCAGTAACCGACATGTGTGGAGATTATATTTACATATCCCATCTCCTCTACGAAGATGTCAAAGTAGTGAATATAAAAAAGTTTGACATCAGCTTTGAACTGTTTGATCAAGATATAAAGGAAATCCTACTAATGGACTCATGTGTATTATCATCTCGTATTGCTATGTTAAATTCGTTAAATTTTTGTTCGTATTATCATAATATTTTGGAACTAATTAATTTGTGGCTTAAATCCAATAAAGTAACGTTAAATGTAGAGGAAATATTATTGGCGTTTTGTGATATATCCAATGATAGCTTGTTGAGTAATGCTCTACGTGAGTATTTCTATTATTATAAAGATAGTGTACTATCTGATTTAAATAATAAATAACTCTTTTAAGTAGACTGCTTCTTTTATTTTAATCAGTCTTTCACAATGTCTCAACCTGTTAGTTGTTTCTGTTGCAAAAGTAAAATTATGACGTCACTTCATCACGAGAAAATAAAGTCATTTAGTGATTTTACTAAAGATGAGCTGCACCATGTTCCACTGGAATATATTGTTAAATACATACGGCCCGCTGAATTATTGGATATTTGGTCAAAATTACCATCAAGTTATCAAAGTGACTTTAATTTAAAAATTAAGCTGCCCTGCTTTGTGCACTACAATAGGCCAGATGGAAAACCCAATGGGATGGTCCAGTTTCATCACAACAAGATTGCAGTTTTTGTGAACGTGGTTTACGTCATCAATAAATTTCTAAGCATGTTTATTATTGAAAGGATAATAAAAGATACATAAAATATATAACATTTTTTTATTTTATACATAAGAATGTGTGAACAAACGCATAATATACATAAATATGTTAACGAGCATTGCTCTAAAACGTGTTCATTGGAAATTTTAATCATTTAACCTTTAAGGTTAATAAACAATGATAATCTTTGTGCAACATCCGTTAGCGAGCTGATAAGGAACTTCCGGTAACATGCTGATAAGGAACTTGCAAACTTATATTATTATTTAGATTTTAAATTTCGAATCACGAGTCAAGAGCAAGATGCTAAATTCTCAGATATTTGACATTCCCCATATTGCGCATTTGGCGCCAGACACCTGCAATCCCCATACCTAATTTGAAGCCACCATTTGACGATAGCAACCTACTGCGCATGTTTTTTTATCTGCATTCACGACCAGTTACATCATTGTTTTTTTTTTCTATCAGCATTTATACGAGTTACGTCATTGTTTTTCAATACATTCTTATTTTGCTCAGCCTGTATATAGTTTTCGATCCACCCTGTATACTAAATATTTGAATTTGCCGACATACTGCACAGCAGAGACCTCTTGCGTCCATGGCAGCTGCTTTTGCTTTTGCTGCGTTTGAATTTACCCGCTAATTTCTCAGATATGCAAACATGCCAGTTTTCAGCTAAGAAGTACGACGATTCATTTTAAATTGGAAAACGTAGGTCCTCTTTATTAACTTTCAGTTGTCTTATGTGAATTATTTTATATAATTTTAATAAATAAACTTCTTGAAAATATATCGCAATTATTAAAACCTTTCTATATGAAATCATATGTATTTATACTACGCGTTAATGATTATTCATAAATGTAATCGCAAAGCCTTTAACAAACAACTAATGAATTACATCTGCTAATACACTAAGAGTAAAATATTGATGAACAAACACATGAATAAGGATAAATAGCAGTACCATATGGATAAACAAGGATGACGAGGATAACTTCAGGATAAGGTCGGGATAACATCAGGATAATTTCAGGATAATCAGGATAACTTCAGGATAAAGTAAGAGCCGCCATCACAGTTGCTTCGCTATTATTCCCAAGACAATTTTTATAGTCCGCAAGCTGCTGTCATGGACGTGAGAGGGCTCTGCTGCTACAGTCTGGCGGCAAATTCAAATATTTAGTATACAGAGTGAATCAAAAGCTATATACAGGATGAACCAAATAAAACCGTATAGAACAACAATGTTATAACTGATCATGAATGCGAATAGAAAAACATGCGCAGCAAGTAATTATCTCAAATTAGGTATGGGCATTGCCTTCCAACAACATAAAATCACTGTAACTCGTAAACGCGTGCGAATATTGAAAAAAAAAACAATTAGAAAAATGTGAATTCTAGCATGTTTCAAGTCGGAGAACTTGCCTACATACTTTAAATTCAAATATTGAGCCTCAAACGACTGTCTTCGCTCTTAGAAAGAAAATAGGGCTAAATTAGTGTTCTAGACGTTGAGTCGAATCGGTTGATACCCCACATCACGTGATTCAGGAGACCGGAAATGGAAACCGGAAGTAGATGGATTCTAGCATGTTTCGAGCTGGGGAACACGCCTATATACTTTAAATTCAAATATTGAGTCCCAAATAGCTGTTTTCGCCCTTAGAAGCTAAATTAGTGTTCTACACGTTGAGACGAATCGTTTGATACCCCACATCATGTGATTTGGGAGACCGGAAATGGAAAGCGGAAGTAGATGGATTCTAGTTTGTTTCGAGCTGGACAACACGCCTATATACTTTAAATTCAAATATTGAGTCCCAAATGGCTATATTCGCGTTGGTCGTGCTTGTTCCACAACAGAGTAAGTTTTAAATTGTTTATGTGTCGTAGCAATGCGCCGTGTGCGACCTCCTTTACCTTTCTGCTTAGACCATAGAACCTTGCCCAAACGGCTCTCCTTCTGTTTTTTGGGGTCTATGGTTTGGGGCCTTGGTCTAGACAGCCGGCGTTGAGACGAATCGTTTGATACCCCACATAATGTGATTTTGACAGTTGTGGGCCCCATTGGGGCCCTAGCGGAGCCCTAAGGGGTCCATCTGGGGGGCGGAGCCCGGTCTCACTCGCCGCCATACCTACTATAACTTTAAACATTGTTTACGGGAAATCCTAAGCCTTTTATTATAAATTTTTTTGGTGATATCGATTTCTTATTTAAGGATGCACATATCCTCAAAGTTTTAGAGATAAGTTCTAAATATAGCTCTTGTATATTATATATATATTTTATTATATTATATTTTCTACCCCTTTTTTTTTGGTAGCGTTCCTGGATATAGGATTTCTTCGAACGGCAACTAAATACAAAAGATAGGTTTAATTTTTTATTTGTATTTTATAAAGCAAAATTTTATGGTACTATTAAAGCTCTTAATTTTTTAAAAATATTTGTTTTACAAAACAAAATCAAACACCGAAAAAAGCTGTAGACTGCTGTCCACAAAAAACATCTAGATATTTTCCAGCTAACCTTTTTAAGACATAGGTACATCTCATTTGTGACACTTGATATATTTCTCTGAGTTAAGTACATATTTCATAGATTGATTTTTTTTATAAAAAAAATAACGATAACAGTCAATAAACAAATAATGAAGATTAATGAAAAATTTTGAGAAATACGGAATTTGGAGAAAAACAGCCGAATAAAATACAGAATTATTTCCAATACCAACCATTTTTTCATGTTCAAACAAGATGAAAAAAATTTCATATACTCACCTAGTATTAATTTTCTCGTATTGATATACTTTGGAAAATTTTCTTTAATGTTTCTTCCCGTCCAATTTACATGAACAGCCAATTCGCTTTTTAATAATTTCGATAAAACGCGGTGTGTTGTATCAACCACATTCTTTGCCACCAACTTGAAACATTGCACACTAGAAAAAAATAAAAAAGCTGTAGGTACAGTGACCCGCCAGAAAATGTGCGACAATTGGAAATTCTTTTTATTGTCCTATTTATGTAAACAATTTCGGCTGTTAAACAGATTTTTCTCAACAGGGAATTTCTAGTATTGGTTGCCTTGTTAAAGAAAATACCAAAATAAAATAGTTCAATCAAGCATAACATAAATAGCTGCTATGATACAGGTGTCCCAAAATTAGACCGTCATATGTTAACTACTGATAGACAATGTCATTTTAAGACAAAATGTTTACAGTTTATCACTTATTTATTCCAATCTTGCTTATGGTTTTGTACGAGTTGGCCGTGATAAACCAAAAACGACGCGTATATTAAACATTTGTTTAATTACACGTGTCATTTAATTGCTACTGTCAAAGTAACACAATATAAATTTTATTATTAGTTTCATATTTAATAATACAAGTTCATCAAAATGCCGAGGTATACGTTTGAAAATTTTCAATAGAATTTGTTTAACTTGTCATTTTTCTCATTTCTCAACCCATATTAATAGGAACTTTTCGTCTCATATTCTATCAATGGTTGATGTACGGTGCCCCAAAAGTAAACACTTTTGGGGGCACCCTGTATACACATTATGTTTATACTTACTGTAGACCGGAAATTGGTTTCCTATGATAGAGATTCTTCCAATTTCTTTAGGTCTTCCACTGTTTCACAAATTTTAAAACTGGAAATACTTTCTTCTGGATCTTTATTCCCATTTTGATTGTACAGCATGAGATACCTCCTTAATGTCATCATAAAGGGCCTCGAGTTTTTCCCAAATTTTTGCGCCTCTGAGTCCTAGCTGAGAAGCGCCGGTGAAGGGTTTTTCTTAAAATCCCTACGTTGTCCCTGCTGCAAACATAGGGTAGGAATTGGTAACAACAATAACCCTCATAATTATATGGGCGTTTATTTACCACTATATTCAAATATATACACCCACGCATGCATATACCTACTATTCAATCGCTTGTATAAAATAATATGGTTTATATAGCTAATAATAATGCTTTCCCATAAAACGGATAAGCATATAATTAAAATATACGATAGTACAAGTACCTATACCTAATGAATGAGTTTATTAACGTAGTATTTACTGTTTTGGGGATAATGACTTGGGTTAGGTGGTCACAATCACAAAATACCTAATATTTATCATATAGGTCCAGTATGTGCATCATATTATAAAACTACTCACGAAAAAAGTAAAAAACGTACTCTGAAACTGTGGACAATACAAAACGGCAACGCCTGGTCACGATGGACGGCACGCTGTTGGTAAGAAACTACAATGGCCAGCGTGGGTCAGGGACACCAGTTAAAAATAATATGCAAAAATGTGGTCTAATACACCTTTAGCAAATTAATAGCATATAACAAAATATATACATACCTTTGGCTCATATTGGTCACTGTTTATCAAACACATTCACCTCACAACAATATGCTGCTATGCACCACAAATCAAAATATGCTGTAGCTGTACTTTGAAAATGGCAGCGGCTAACATGAACATAACACAACACATAACCACAAATCAATCAAATCATACTATAAGCGGCGGCTACCCTGCCGTTTGAGAGGGACTGCGCAATAACATTCTGCGCAACATTGCCAACAGGAAGCGGGAATTTTGCACATATCGTGCACCCGGAATTTAAATGGTTTTTAGACTGCAATTCTTAAGCAACATGTGAGTACTTGAATATTTATATGTATTGGTTACACTTTTTATGCGTTTACTAAGTACAGTATATCCGAATAATAATATTTGTGTACAATAGAAGCATTTTAAATGTAATTTTAAATTTAAAGTACTTAGAGTGGGATCTTGGAAAACATTCTTAAAGTGCATCATTATAAGTGCTTTATTTATGACTACTTTTTCTACACTTTTTGTATTTCGCAGCAATCTGTGCTATCTGGAATATGTTAAAATGATCCTCACAGCAATGAAGCATGGCACAGCATGGCATTTGTCAGAAATAAAAACATCCTGACGCTTAGCTTTCTGTCAAACTTTTCTAGTTGCGGGCTCAAAAGGCACGCTTATAAACAGTACTCTGGGGCATTTCTGGAAGTATTACGCCACTCAGGAACCACCCAATATTTAGTAGAAGTTTTTTCTAACTCATTTTAAAACAGCAAGAAGACAAGAAAAGATATAATTTATCAATCAAATGCTGTTTCCAGACAGAAACAAAATAAATACACCACACGCGTATTAAATTTCGACTGTCGTTTTATCAGCATCTGTAAAGTGACGTCACGCGATGCTCCGCCGCGTTTTCGCGCGATGCATCTTTAGTAATTTATTTAAAAGCTTAAACGTCCGAATAAAAACCTAAAAATTTGGAAATTGCCTTAAAAAGTGTTCCACTTTCGATTTCTAAAATAGACAAAAAATGCTGAACGGGTCTATTCAGGAGTTCGAAAAAAACGTAAATAAAATGGCAACGCCGTTATGCAATAGCTAAAAACATAATATCGGCGGATAGCCCAGAGCAAGGCGGATGAAAATATATAAATATAGATAGAGTGTAACATTAAAAATATGTATACTTGAAGGAGATGCCGAAAACAACTACTCCACGGCCAATATGCCCCCACTGGCGTTGCATTACATCGGTATCTCCATAGGAGTCGCCACATCGTTCATCGAGATCAAATACCAGACACTGACCGGTTTCGCGCTTATTTTGCGTTCATCAGAGTGCCATAGGTAGTGGAGTCGACGAACGATGCTGCGATGTGATTGCCTAATGGGCAATGTTAGTAGTGGCGAGAAACACACCGAAGTGACCTCTTTGGGTCTGTGCTACTATCTGCCTGACAATAATTGTCAAATTGACAGACAAATAAGTAAGATTGCCTTCCTTAAAGACAATAGAGGTCACTGCTGTAATGGCACCTGCGGAAAAGCAGGTTGTTATCTGTCTGTCAATATGACAATTATTGTTAGACAGATAGTAGCACAGAACCAAAGAGGGCATTACGGTGTGTTTCTCACCACTACTAACATTTACAATGCCCATTAGGCAATCACGTCGCAACATCGTTCATTGAGTCCACTACCTATGGCACTCTGATGAGCGCAAAATAAACGCGAAACCGGTCAGTGTCTGGTATTTGGTCTCGATGAACGATGGGGCTACTCCTATGGAGATACCGATGTAATGCAACGCCAGTCGGGGCATATTGCCCGTGGAGTAGATGTTTTCGGCATCTCCTTCAAATAAATAAGTAGGATTGTCTTCCTTAAAGACAATCGAGGTCACTGCTGTAATGGCACCTGCGGAAAAGCAGATCGTTATCTGTCTGTCAATTTGACAATTATAGTCAGACAGATAGTAGCACAGACCCAAAGAGGGCACTACGGTGTGTTTCCCACCAATACTAACAATAAAAATATGTATTTTTTGTGACAACTGGTATTCTGACTATAACAAAGGCTAATTGCCACGGAACTATGCTCTGCCCAAGCACTATTGGGTTACCCTTTCCGCGTTTTTTCAGTTACAATGGCAGAGCAATGGATATGGGTGCCACAATGGTATATATGTCGAATAACTTTTATTAATCATATTTTAGCATATTGCAATTTAATATTTCTTTAATTTACTTGAATTTCAATCATTTTATTAGTATATAACCCACCTCGGTTTCCATTTTGTTTTAAATTACCATATACATAAAGCATTTTTATTTGTTTACTTATTCTTATTCACTTATATTCTCATTTAATTTCACATAGAATCACTGTTGAATCACAGTATACAAGTAAAACAATGTTTGCCATTTATGGGAAATATATTTTTAGTGAAGTTTTACAACATAATGGCTTAACATTTACTAGTTCTATTTATAATTTTGATTGAATATTTAGATTACAGCTTTTATGTGCAGGACCTCGATATCTTCATGTGAAATGCCTGTGATCGCGCACTTTTTTATCATCAGCTTGGAAATACTTCTCGCATAACATGACGACAGTGTGTGGATACACTAAATTCGTTTTGTTATATTTGGAAAATGTCCTGTTGCACCTTTTCATCCTAGAGACTTCCCGGTCTCTAATATATTTTTTTTTATTAGGAGAGCTAGGTTGTTATTCGAAATTTTAAAATCGTTATTATGATCTGGATGACACCAACAGTAATGAAACAAATATCTAACTTAATTACTACTGATTGTCCAGTGTAAAAGGTGTAACTAGATATTCAACTATAACTTAATTTACATTTAAACAAAAAACCGAATTCATGATTTTTTTAAAATTCAATAGCCATGAAATATCATTAAAAAATTGTATAAGGTAGAATCACAAAAATGTAAGAATAGCTATTCCCTTACAATAAGAAATAAAATACAAGAGCTGAAGGCTTTAAGTTCGTAAAATGTTCAACATTACAAGCAAATTTAATCCGAAAACAATACAATAAATTATACTAAAATCATTACCTAAAGATATAAATTCATACCAATTAGAAGACCCATTTAGAAAACGTAAAATATCAAAGTTGAGTTAAATAGTCAAAGTTATAGAAAAATAAAATATACAAATGGTCGCCAAAGAGGCTAAACTGCTCAGATCTCACTAGAATCTCGGAGACCAGTGAAATATTTCTTCAACTTGGTAATATAATGATAAGCGAAAGGTCCATGTAAGGGTACTCTTCATGAAATTCTGTACAACAGCTAAAGGAAATCCAATTCCATATCTAACATTAATGTAACATTACTCCAAAATCCTTTAGAAACCTAAAATAATTATCTTTAATTATTTTTACTCCATACCTGAACCTGATGAAGTAAAAAGCACTACTTGACCTCTCGATTAGGACGTACACGAGCAAGTCATTCGACACAACGCGTATGGAAATTGGAAACAAATTCAAAAAGTTACGGTACCTATTACCAATCTTAAATTAATAAGATAAAAATTAAATTAAAGTTACAAGTTAATTTTATGCACCCCTTTGTATGCAACCTACCATACCCTTATTGAAAATAAATAACACTTTTAATTGAAAGTATTAAATAAAACAATCCCAATTCAAGGCACAGCAGTCCAGCAGAACTGAAACAGGTTAATACATTTTCAATTAAGAAAAATAAAACCATAGGTATACAAGGTTTATACAAATACTCTGGGCATGTATTGTTCATAGCAAAAATGAACGCTACAGTCCATTTGAATAATAGTGTTTAATTTTGAATCAATAAATTCATCCATTTTTTCCAACTCGTTAGTGAACCATTAGTTAGAACCGTGATTGCTATTATAATATAATAGATTATTGTCATATGTACATTTGAAAAAGGTCGTGGTGAATGCCGGAGATATAACAATACCTGTTAAATATACAAATGTCGTAGATTTAGTAGTTTTCGTTACATCTACGAAAGTATCCTAACCTGAAATATTTTAATTTAGAATAATTGTTTAGAGTAATATAGTTTTTTAGAATGTTAATAAGAAACATGCAAGAATAGATAGTATCTAATGATAGTATTCTATTAAAATAATTTGGAAAGTTTCTAGAAGTAGAAAATTTTATCCAGAAACATTGAAGGTAAAAAACACACATTATTCACATTATTTAAACGGGATGCAAAAAGTTAAGTCCCATCACAAGAAATTGTCCCAATAAGTGCAAGTTAGCTAATCAAGATCTGATTAAATTGATATTATGGTATAGGCTTAAAGCATTGATATAGCTAGGTACAAGTCATTTCATGAGCATTAATAATAGTAATGAGCATACACTGTTAAATGTTGTAACGAAAATTGGAATATCCGAAATATTGATGAATATGAAAAAAGTCGTGGGTGATATAAATATTCCTCTTGTAGGTTCAAATGTAAAGGAGTGGGTGTTGTGTTTTAACAGAAATTAATCTTTTGGTATATCAACTACTAATAATCTAGTCATTCATCAGTAAATTAAAGCAATCTATTCTAAACTAAACACATTACAAGGTTTTTATGGAGACTTTTTAATACTCCTATAAAACCTATGTTGAACGCAGTGAGCTTTACAAATAATTTATAAAAAACTTCCGGTTCTATGAAAGACATATATTATTTTAAACTGGTTACTTCATTTGCTTTTAAGACAAATATCTTTACTAAATAAGAAATGAAACTTACCCAGCAACAGAAATATTCTAAGTTTATGAGTAAATGCTAAAAATTAACATCAGAAATGTTAAAAATAATATCAGAAGAATTAAAAGAACATTGTAACCAATTAAATAATTTAATTGAAATCTGAAATGCCCATAAAAATTGTGAATAATCGAAGAATCTGAATCTACAGTTGAGACAATAATCAACGTCGATAATATAAGTGTAATGACTTGCAGTTCGTCTGGTAATTTTGAAACTGACGAGAAGCGCAATAATATAGAGGGTGTTTCAAAAAACATGTGCAATAGTTTGTGGGGAGATTGCTCACCTAAAAATAAGGGAAAACGTTTTTATCAACAGTAGATATGCTATGGACGAACGACACCAAAAACCCCATGTAAAAGCCCATAAGAGCAAAACGCGTTCAAATTTGTTTTCTCGCGCATGCGCAGGCGCTCAGGAGTTAACGGCGCATGCGCTAGATAGGGTATGTGTGTTCCCCGCCGGAAGTGAACCATCATCGAACTGGATGGCCTGTTGCCATCGGCCTAGACGAGGGAGCTGGTGATCATTGGCTTTGGGGGTGAAGAAGACTTCAGGTGCTTCCCCGCATAATTGAAATTTTATGCAGGGCCTTCACATAAGAGAAGGATATTTATTTATTAACCAGTAGTAGTAGTGATAACCATAGGCGGCACTCGCCTGGCGGTAGTAGCTGTAGCGGTGGTATCTCGCCACTACAAACATTCACTATGCCCCTTAGGTAATCACGTCGCGTCGCCAGATCATTCATCGATTCCGATACCTATGGCAATCTGACGAGATCATAACAAGATCGAAACCGGTCATTGTCTGGTATTGGTCTTGATGAAGGATGTGGCGACATCCACGTGGATGTTGATGTAATGCAACGCCAGTCGGGGCATATTGCCCGTGGAGTAGTTGTTTTCGGCATCTCCAAATAAATAAATAAGTAGGATTGTCTTCCTCAAAGACAATAGAGGTCGCTGTAATGGCATTTGTAGAAAAGCAGATCAATGTCTGTCTGTAAATTAGACAATAATTATCAGACAGGTAGTAGCAAAGACCCAAAGAGGGCACTACGGTGTATTTCACTGTATCTCGTCACTACAAACATTAACAATTACATTTTAATGTTATACAACCTTCAATATCTTCAAAAATATTAAATTTGATCAGTACGCTGGATTCGTCTTTCTGTCACCTTTCCAATGAGGGGTCACAAGCCATAGTGTTGAATTTAAAAAAACAAAGTTGGTGGTGGTTTCCGCTCTCCCTGAAGAGCTACATTTCGCGATTTGCTTGTAAAAAGTAGGTAAATACATTCAAACATTGACATGTCTAGGGAATTTTCCAGTTAAAGTAGCCACCCTGTATATGTAGTGTGTCCATTTCGTGTGTAATTCTTCTATATCTTGTTACAACTGCTATTCGTCTATATCTTGTAATTCTGCTATATCTTGTTACTTGAACTGTTACATTTAGAGAAATACTTCAAATGGCAAAAAGTTTTTGGTTGCTAGTGGTGCACATTTTAAACATATTTGCAACTATACAGTGAGTTTCATAAAAGCGGCACAAATTAAACTTTACCTCTTTTAAATGGGACACCCTATATTTTTGCCCGAAATCGATTCATTTGTTTGATGCTTATCCAGTCCAAAATTTTTTTCTCAATCTGTTGCAGCATTTCCAAATTATAATTTATTTTCTTAAATTTTGTACTTTTGTAGAGTCTTTGTAAATAGGTCACAGTTTAATTAATCACTCTTTTGAACCTGACAAATATCTTTTGTAGGCTGTAGTATCAGTCTTACAAACACTGTTCAAATGTTTTTGAGGAAAATTAAAATTAAAAAAATTAAAGTTATTAAAATTTAATCTTAAATTTTAATAACTTTAGATGACATTTAATCGATTTCTTCAAATGGAACACAGTAGAAACCCTATGGGGCTATGGCGCCAAAAACCAATGTATTTTTAAAGGGGCCTAAGTTTGGGTCAAAAAGTGAGTAATTTTACCCCCTCCACTTTCCTTTTGGAGATAGGCCCACTTCAACCAATCAGCGTTCAGACTCCGCCCCCTAGCCAATCAGCTTTCAGACCTCGCCCTCCAGCTTTCAGACCACACCCCACGACTAATCACAGCTAATCAACTTTCAGACCACACCTCTCGACCAATCGGACTTCAGGTAGCTACCATTATGGATTTAGGAGTTCGCCCCCAACCAATCAGGCTTCAGATTGCCACCATTACAGTATTCAGATAACAGTCAATTATATTACAGCTTTCAGATCCCCCATTGAGGTGTATAACGACCAATCAGATTAAATCTTTAGGACCGCGGCCATTGGGGCGTTAGCATCACTATTGCAGTATTTAGAGTATGAATCTAGCCAATCAGATATTAAAATAAGATAATGGTGGGAAAGAGCATGCGCAGCTCCTCTTTGTTAAAATTTAATAATTATTTAAAATAATTAACTCTTTCAAAATTAAAGGTTCTTACCCAATAAGTAAACAGAGTAGATTAATATTCTAAAATAATCATACAGACCTCGCATTAAAAGGATGTAAAAAACAAAAGCTGATTGATGGAATTGATAAAAAAATAAACGGCGGTCTTCGGGAGCGGAAGGGAGATGGCGCACTCTGATTTATGGTAAAAAATTGTTCGCTTCATATTATTTCATATGCTTTATTACACACAGGTACCTACCAGCTTGTCCAGACAGGTTGGAATTACGCATCAGATGATTTCTCATTTAAAACATATTGCACAACGCATTTCATTCTATTGAATTTAACTTGGGTTTGGTTTGAATCATATTCTAAAAATTAATACATAAATATCGGCATATTAAATTATCGGAACTGATAAAATACCATGTTTATTTTATAAATATCATCTAATTTCTACCGATTAAGCACTATTTTTCATGAAATGCTTATATATACTTGAGATAAAAACGTACGTTTTGTTTTACCATATGAATTTAGTGTAGTATAAATAATTTATTACATACAGAGCGATTTAATTTACGTGGTATTTTATAAGTATTATTTATGTTACAAAGAAATAAACAATTTAAATTGATTCATGCAGACACTGCAAGATGATAAAAATATTGTTTTAGGTATCATAATCTTTAGATATTTTGATTCCAGGAATAGCGGTAAGGTATAAAGAAAATATTTTATTATATCAACAATATTTGTATATATCTAACGTATGTGCTTTCACACGGATGTCCCCGATGACAAGTTTCGAATCGAGTTCGAGGTTAAATGACATCATCACAGTGGTAGAAATAAAAGAATCAGATTATATTAATACTTTATTCAAATAAATTACAATATTAATCTACTTCATCATAACCTATATACTGTTCGATAAGATCTTCACTCAAATAAATGGAAACATGCTGTTTTAATTGTTCATGTAGACCACACTTGGTGATTAAAGCACAAAATTTTCCCAGGGAGATGATTTCACCGATATACAGGTCACAATACCTAAGTCCATTTTTATATTTTTCTAGATCCAGCGGAGTCAACCAAAACGAATAACCATTTTTCTGAATTTCTTGAGTAGAACTGTACAAATCAAAACGTAATGTACTACGTAGAAAATCAACAGCTTGATTTATAGCAGTAATGGGATCATTAGAGTCCATCATAATGGTTTCTTCGGTTTAGCATAAAGAGACACTTTTTCTTTTTAATAATTCTCACTATACACTTGAGAAGTAAAACTGTAGAACAAAGTGTAATGTAGCAGAGCAGACCTACAACTGTGGGTTCAGCATCAGCCGTAGAGTTTAATAGGGGTGATTTCGATATGGTGGGGATGAGGAAGGGGCACTTAAATGTAATCCAATCTAAATGTTTGGTAACACCTCCATGAAAGCTTATCTTTACCATACATTTTTCCGTGGTATTAGATATAGGAGTGGAAAACGTACGCATACGATTATCGTTGATAAAGTGTGAAACCATTTTTACCCACATCGAAGGACATGATTCATTTCCTATGTTGTTTCCATTATCCAGGGATCTATTCTTGGCCCCTTATTATTTATAATTTTCATCAATGATCTCACGGAAGTTCTGGACAAAAATTTCCTCCTTTACGCGGATGACTTAAAAATCTACGGCACAATTCATAATCAGAGCGACTGCATTCAACTTCAAAATAACCTTAACCGTGTTAATATATGGTGTGCCGAAAATAAGTTACCATTAAATGTTGGTAAATGTGAGGTTATGTCTTTTTCTAACAGACGGTCCCTCATAACTTTTGATTATAATCTCGACAGTATCAATTTAACACGATCAAAAACTTTCCGTGATCTCGGTGTTGTATTTGATAAAGAATTATCCTTTAATGTTCACATTGACACCATTATTTCTGAAGCTAGTAGAGCATATGGATTTATTGTTCGTAATTGCCGTGACTTCACAAGTACCGACGTAATAAAACTACTCTTTTTTAGTTTTATCAGATCTAAGCTTGAGTATGCTTCTCTCGTGTGGTCCCCCCATTGTGGTGTACACATCAATAAGTTAGAGTCAGTACAGCGTCGATTTTTAAAGTTTCTTTCCTTTAAATCCGATGGTGTTTACCCATATATTGGATTCCCACATGATGAGTTGCTCAGTAGACATTCTATCAGCAAGCTTGAAGTTAGACGAAAATATCTCTCCCAGGTCTTTCTTTTCAAGATATTGCATAATTTGACTGATTGTCAAGAATTTTTAAATAATTTATCTTTTGCTGTTCCTACAGTCAGGACACGGGAAAATTTAACCTTTTATCTACCTGCACCACGTACTAATGTACTTAAATATTCTCCTCTTCATATAATTTGTGATAACTGTAATCTTTCTTCTAATTTACTAGACATATTTAACTGCAGCCTTAATGACTTAAAAGCATTATATTTTGAATGATTATAATTATAGTTACTTTTTGGATTTTCACTCTGTTTTTAATACGTCATCTAATTGTCGGTAACTGTGCTATATATGTATATGTGGTGTGCATTCCTTATATTATAATTGTACTTTTGATGTTTGTTGTTATGTTGTTTCTCTTTGCATACCCTCCTGTTCTGTAGTTGGGTACTTGTACCTGTTGAACAGTGTATGGAAATAAATAAATAAATAAATAAATAAATAAATTATCAAAGCAAACAAAAGCCTCGGTTGATGCATGGGGCTCCTGAATGTACAAAACATTCTGGAAAACCGCATACAACAATATAAAATGTGAACTTAATACCATCATCACTGTAGCATAACTAACAAATTTATATACAAACAATGCTATTTATCGTCTAACACGTACAGAGACCTCCAAATTTTTCCCACAGGTTATGCATATTCTAATTGTAAACTGACAGTCTATACAGCTCACAGTATGTCCACACGGTACAAACATCACTTGAATAGGATTTTTAAAGCACTTTTTACATTTAGAGGAACAAAATTCCCATACTTCATCTTCAGGTACAGAAACCACACGGTACCACACGGTAGAAACATCACTTGAATAGGATTTTTAAAACACTTTTTACATTTAGAGGAACAAAATTCCCATACTTCATCTTCAGGTACAGAATTAGGTAAAATTTCAATGAGGGGAGACAATAGAGTTCGGGGTGATTCCTCTTGATGCCGTTGCATATTGTAATTTTCCACACCGGCTTCTATCATTAAATATATTAGTCACACTTAACCTTTGAAACTGAGAAAACATCAACTGCTTGTCTTCATAAAATTTTATAGTTTCTTTTAACTGGCGCAGTTTTAATAAATGATCTTGTATCAAAAACTTAAAGTTTTCAGCTGATGACATTACTTACTCTTATCATATCTAGCAAGGTACTAAGTGAACATGATAGAGATTAAAACATTTTATAAATCAGGGGGATGGAGGGGGTAGGAAATAAAAAAACATTAATTAAATCAATATATTTATTTAGGTAAACTAGAACACAACCAATTATGAAGCTTAAAACTATTTCTTAAACTACACATATATTTCTTAGAATTATTAATGATTTAAACAATATGGTAAATCTTTACAGAAATCAGGTGGTTGTTCAGTAGAAACATTAAGATGCTCAATATTGACAACAGATGGCGTTGCAGATGATTCATCCAAGTTCTGTAGTCTTTTTTCAAGAAATTCCTGTTTCTGATGTCCTTTTACGTACACAATATCGGTAATATCGTTAAGCAGGTGATTACGCAATATTTCATTAAGATCATCGTCACTCACATAACCACTACTATATTTCAATCCATGATGATTTCTTTCTAAATAATTTACATGTTTTTTGACGTCACAGCTTAACTTAGCGTATGGCACTGGAGGTTTCAGCAAATAGTGACTATTTTGTTGACCATCAACAAATGATATTTCCTTGGGATAAAATTCGGGAAGATTAAATCCTTGAATATCCACAACAACCAGCTTCATGTTTCCTGATCCGTAGCTTGTCTGATACTGAAGTAATATATTTTTTTATCTCCTTTATTACAGAGCACTTCTTACTACCCCACTCGTAGCTAAATATTCCATAACGCAATCGTGAATAATTATACAGTATGCCTTAGTATTCGGAGGATATGGTGTTCTGCTTTCAATCTGTTCTGCTTTCAACTTAACATCGATGGTTGAAGATTTTATAGAATCATTTCGTTTCGAACAATCAATAACGAATAATGCTCTACTACTGAAATCCTTATAGTCAAGTATAGGTTTATTGTTGGTAGCGAATAGTTTGGAAAACTGAGTATACATGTAATACGCTTCGTGGTATTTTTTAGAACTAAAATCTAATTCCATGTCTTCGTAAGGATAATATTCTGAATTTATGGTTAATCTGATGTTAGATATGTCAATGTTATCAAAGAGGGTAACATCTTGCATCTTTTGGTTCTTCCTATTAGTCTGAAATGCTACAATAATGTATCTAGGACTCTCCACGTCAGGACAAGTTTTAACTGACCAAATCTCTTTCATAGAACCACTAGTTAAGGAGGGTAGTTCATGTAGTTCCCACTGTCTGTATGGTAAGATGAGAGGTCTATTGTTGTTAATTTGATCTAACAAATTAATTTTTACATCATTTAAAAACACATGTTTAACCTTTAGTTCTATATTGGTGATGGTTAATTCACCGATTGTATCCTCCTGTGATACCTTAAAACAATTGTTATCGCTTCGAGCTCTAATTAATCGCAATACATGTTTACCAAATAGAATTCTCTTGTAATCATGAAAGAACCCAAGTAAATGCCATAGAGGAATTCTTAAGTGGAATGTTGATTTTATTGGATCGTATGTAATCAATTGTCCTTCGGGGTAATTCCAGCCTACAATACTAAGAGAGCTATCATCTTTTTCATAACACAAGTAACCTTTTATTAGACACACTGTCCCTGGATCTCGTACTTCATCTAGCACCTTTCCATGTAATTCATAACTTATGGAATCGAATAAAAACGCTCCAGCATTATTGGTGAATTCAATTGTACCAGTACCAGCAGCATTCTTTGTTAAAGTTCCTTCAATTAGTATAGCAGCTTCACTCATCAACAACAAGGAATCCTGTTGATAAATAGTAATTTCTATTTGATCGTTATTTCCGAAAGATTTTACGAAAGGATAGTACGTTCGGATCTCCTCTCTGACGATAGATTCATCATATTGAGGATCTTGGAATAGCTGTAATTCTTCTAACATTGTAGCCCAAAGATTTTAAATACAAAATATTAGCACGAGTTAACGTGGAGACCTTAGACGTAGTACCAGTACAACGATTAGATAATGAATGATGTTTAGGTACGATACCACTGTTTATATAGTTTTTTGGTTTAAATATCAATCTCATTGTAACCTTCTTAGTTCTAACCTCACAATAATTTCCTCTCCTCGAAAATTAACAGGTTCAGAGTTTTGATCGAGTATTTTCAGAGTGATATTATCAATCTCACGTTTACTACTGTTCACGGGAAGAAAAATTAAATTATTAGGTTCTATGTCTATGGCGTATCCTGGGTCAACTTGCAATCCAAATTCAAAAATTGTATGCGAGGGTCTGTTGTTGTAAAATGCTCCAGTAGTAATATTACAGTCCACGTGGATCGTTTCAACTTTCACTATATTAACAGGTAAATCTGATTGATGCAAGATATCTGGTTTTAACACTTGAGCACTGTAACCTAACAGAGTAGCTAAGCTATCCTTAGGAGTGAAGTTAATTGCGTGTTTACTTTTAATTTCACACTTGAGCGTATTGTTATTAGGTTTAAGTGAAAAGTAGTCGTTGTATTCACTCTGCTGCGTTACGCCACTGGGTATTACTCTCTTTTGCAGATATGATTCAATGTCACTTATTTCGTAGGATCCTGTAGGAATATTTATATCACTGTTTTCTTTGGTTCTATCACCAAGCTCCCAGTAATAAAACTTGTTATTTACACCTTCGTCGATATTCGGTATACTGTTGTAGGTGTGCAGACCAATTAATGCTAGCGAATAGTCGTACTGAGGATCAAGTTCTATAGGATTATAAAAGTCTACAGAGAGGATGGAACTTCGACCTCTTAACGTGAATATGTGTGACATACTGACTGAACATTACACGTGTTTACTCTTTTTATAGAGAAATTCCAAACACAACTGCCCACAATTTATAGTATTGTATGTTTGATAAGGATCAGGATTATATTTAATTTTATATTTAGAACCAAAATACCGAACTAATTCTATTGGAGGCTTCGATGCTCCAAAGCTATCAAAGTATAAGATGGAATCTCCGTTTTTCTTGTATGCTACCCAATGAGTACCTGGACCCTCTACGCAGTCTAAGTTAAGGATGGCACTCTCACATCTTCTCGGTGGAGTTGAGGGTAGAGAGTTCCGCATAAAAATACCTCTGAAATGGGGAATTTTTAACTTTTTTTCATATTTCATTAGATCCATGTCGGAGAGTGCTTTGTTGGGTAGCTTCACTGGTAGTTTTTTTGTTGCTTTTTAACCCGTATCCCTTTTTATAGGGTTTCATGTAGAGTCCAGAGCCTAGAGCCACATTCTCCATAGTTCTATTATGTCTTTTAGCCTCATCCAATGTTTTCTGAGAGTTTCTAGCATCTATAACTGTCTTGTAAACTGCAGCTGCTCCCCCTGATAATGCACCTAGAGCACTTAGACCTGCAAAGATTGGAATCAGAGGTAAAATACCTCCGGTCTTTGACAGTGGTAAAATACGAGGGGTATTGAGTTTCTTCCGACCTCCGGCATTCTTAACAGCAATTCGCGCTGCTTTAACACCCAGTGCGGCATCCTTCTTTACATCATGACTTGCATGTTTTTTTATCACTTTAGATATGTTCGTTAGGATAGCCTTGCGGAATGGAATTTTTTTACAGCAACGTTTACTACTACGGCTGCGCTTGTTATTAACTCCCATACCTAGCTTTCGTTTAACCTTCATGGTGTTGGTGATAGCCCAGGCAGCAGCTTTTTCTCCTAATTTGGCGTCTTTAGATTTGACACGCTCCCAAGCTCTCTGTTCCAGTTCGTAGTCAGCCTTATGTCTATCTTCTAAATTTGAATTTTCACTATAGGCAATATCGTGTCCGACAATTTTTATCAAGAGGGTTTATGCCAGGGTCACCGCGAGCTAACCTTTTATGTAACTTGGTACCAGGTCCACAGTACTGATAACCAGGTAAATGTAATTCGAAAGGTAACTTGTTGATCAGAGTGTTGACAACACCTCTGCCTCTTACGTGTTTCCTCGGTGACATCTAGATTAAGACTGATGATACATGAGATTGAAATGTCTATATAAGTAGTTGTATAGCTCAAGGACACGTTAGTTCATAATGCGCGTTCAAAGACAAAAGGTGTCTCTTCCTGTAGAGAATTTAGATGAATTAACAAAACATTCTTTTGGAGGTCAAGACGAATACAAGAAACATGGCGATTTATTTCCCAGCACCTTAAGAACCATTATATGTGGACCTAGTGGAGCGGGTAAAACGAATATCCTACTGAGTCTATTATTCGACTCTAACGGCCTGTGGTTTGAAAACGTATACGTGTACTCCAAGTCTCTGTATCAACCTAAGTATAAACTATTAGAAGATGTGTTGAAGAGGGTGAAAGGTGTAGGCTATTTTCCATAAGCATGTAACGAGAATATCATTGATCCCTCCGAAGCTAAAACTAATTCCGTATTTATATTCGATGATGTGGCTTGCGATAGACAGAATAAAATAAGAGCATATTTCAGTATGGGTAGACATAAACTTGTAGACTGCTTCTATCTCTGTCAGACTTACACTCATGTGCCCAAGCATCTCATTCGAGACAACTGCAACTGTATAATTCTATTCAAGCAGAATAAAATGAATTTACGACATGTTTTTGATGATCACGTGACACCCGACATGACCTTTGAACAGTTTGAGAATATGTGCAGAGAATGTTGGAAAGACAAGTACGGGGTGATGGTTATCGTAAAGTATTTTGATTTACATACTGGACGTTATCGAAGAGGTTTTGATCAGTATATAAGTATATGATTTGAGACATTAAATTAGTATTAGTTCAACACTAAACCAACGTAGACCTGTTTAACAGCTCCTCTACATCTGTAATATAAAATACCCAACCTGTTTAACATCTGTAAGATAAAATACCCAACCTGTTCTACATCTGTTTGCAAATACCTGTTTTATGTTCAATACCTGTTTCATACCTGTTTACAAACACCTGTTTTCTGTTCCATAACTGTTTGCGAATACCTGTTCTCAACTCAACAATGAAGTCCAATAAGATAACATTCGAAAAGTATAATCAGGTCAAAGAAAGACTACCATATGACTTGGAGAAAGATAGAGCACTTACAGAAAGAATCGAGAAAGCATCAAAGTCTATCAGAAAGAAGTACCTAGCGTTAAAATTGGGAAAAGCTGAGGAAGAAGAAACTATTAATCGAATATTGAAACCTGTTATCAATCCTCTAAAAGAACTCAAATCTATAAATGTTCCATCAGTAGAGGATGAGAGTAAAATATTTTTTTCACCATCAATACCAAAAGAAGAAGAAAAACGTTCAGTAGAGGATGACAGTAAAATATTTTTTTCAACATCAGTATCAAAAGAAGAAGAAGAAAAACGTATTGACGATATGTACGAAACTACAAGTACCATTGATTTAAATGAATACATTAAACAGTATCCTCCTCTAGCTAGAAGTTACATAAAGGGACTCTATAATAGAAGTAATGACTATGATGTGGATATGCATATAACCGCTATCACGGAGGAGTTTAACAGTTTCATAAATAATACCTCTATTCGTTTGGATAAACTGAAAAAACTTATAACTGACACTAAAAAATCTATTACCAAATTGGAAATTAAAGTTCAAAACGCAGAAACATTAAATGCTGATGTGACCACCGCTATGCAATCAAATATTACCTCTCTGTCTAGCACAGTAAAAAATATTGAGAAGCAGATTAATAAGTTCAATGAAACAAACAACTTGGTGCATACTCCCAAGATGGAATAAATTATTATAAAAGCGTCTACTGATTTGCTATAGCTTCATTCATCTCAATTACATCGATTCAGTTACCACGTAGGATGAAGAATTCCTCTGAAAAAATTCAATTGGTTAACGAACTACATAAGCCTGTACGAAAAAATATTAAGCGCAGGCGCACTGTTATAAAAGGAATAGATGATCTGTGGCAAGCAGATTTGGCTGAAATGGGTAACTATGCCAAGGAGAATCGTAATTTTAGATACATACTGGTTGTAATAGATTGTTTTTCAAAATTCGTATGGGCTAAACCTATAAAGAACAAGAGTGGACCTGAAGTTACGCAAGCAATGAACTCTATTTTTAAAGAGAGCAAGTGATCCTGTAATAATTTAAATACAGATCAGGGAACGGAATTTTACAATGTACACTTTCAAAACCTAATGAAAAAATATAAAGTTAACCACTACAGCACATATACAGTGAAAAAAGCTTCTATAGTTGAGAGAGTAATAAGAACACTGAAGGAGAAGTTATACAAGTATTTTAGTTTAAATGGCTCATACAGGTGGATAGATATACTTTCAGATATCGTTAAAGAATATAACAATCAACGTCATCGAACTATTGGAATGAAACCCATTGATGTTAACAAAAAGAATGAAAAACACATTTTAAATTCAGTTTATAATCATATTAAGTTGGCAACAGCGCGACGGTATAAAGTTGTCGACATTGTACGAGTCAGCAAGAATAAACATGTGTTTAGCAAAGGATACACTCCCAACTAGACCTTAGAGTTATTTAAAATAGTAAAGGTTCGAATTACTAATCCTACAACGTATTTACTGGAAGATTTGAAAGGTAGACCTATTAGTGGGGGATTCTACGAAGAAGAACTACGGAAAACGAAAACTCCCGATGTGTACCTCGTTGAAAAGGTGTTACGTAAGCGTGGGAAAAAAGTTTACGTAAAGTGGCTAGGATTTGATGCATCTCACAACAGCTGGATTGATTCAGATAACATCTTATAATATGTTCATCGATTTACATGTATTTTAATGTAAAATATGTCACACCCCCCTCAAGAACTTGAAATTACATTATCTCTTATGGCTGGAGCACACAGATTGAGGAAAGTGGGGGACCTAATGAACTTGTATTATCTCATATGAATTTATTAGATAGCCTACATTATGAAACTTTCTATAATGACTTTTTAGATATTGCTGTTAAAAGTGAAGTTATTTAGAGCTGATCCCATTCATACGCACTGTATGCGTGAATGTTTATTTTATTATAGAGATAAGGTTATAAATATCTTTCATAAAAACTGTATTTGTAACAATTACTTAAATAAAGTATTAATATATTCTAGTTCTTTCATTTCTACCACTGTGGTGATATCATGCAGCTGAGATTGGATATCTGCGGATCACGTGATTGTCTAGGCGCCAGGTGTTCGATGCGTCATACCAACTTGCCTCAACTTGTTGTTGTTGTATACTTACCCATATAAACCATACATAATGAAACATAAATAATAATACCTACTTATGAAATACCACG
This sequence comes from Pogonocherus hispidulus, assembly GCA_963924545.1. Lineage (NCBI taxonomy): Eukaryota > Metazoa > Arthropoda > Insecta > Coleoptera > Cerambycidae > Pogonocherus > Pogonocherus hispidulus. The sequence continues at coordinate 35,971,484 of OZ004695.1, forward strand.
TAAATTAAATCACTCTGTATGTAATAAGTTATTTCTACTACACTAAATTGTTATGTGATATTTTGGTAAAGCAAAACGTACGTTGATAGAGCACGAATATTGTATAATCGGCAGAAATTAGATTATATTTATTTATAAAATAAACATGGTATTTTATCAGTTCCTGTAATTTAATATGCCGATATTTATGTATTAATTTTTAGAATATGATTCAAACCAAACCCAAGTAAACTTCAATAGAAGGAAATGCGTTGTGCAATATGTTTTAAATGAGAAATCATCTGATGCGTAATTCCAACCTGTCTGGACAAGCTAGTAGGTACCTGTGTGTAATAAAGCATATGAAATAATATGAAACGAACAATTTTTTACCATAAATCAGAGTGCGCCATCTCCCTTCCGCTCCCGAAGACCTACACATTTATTCTTTATCAATTCCATCAATCAGCTTTATTTTTTACATCCTTTTAATGCGAGGTCTGTATGATTATTTTAGAATATTAATCTACTCTGTTTACTTATTGGGTAAGAACCTTTAATGTTGAAAGAGTTAATTATTTTAAATAATTATTAAATTTTAACAAAGAGGAGCTGCGCATGCTCTTTCCCACCATTATCTTATTTTAATATCTGATTGGCTAGATTCATACTCTAAATACTGCAATAGTGATGCTAACGCTCCAATGGCCGCGGTCCTAAAGATTTAATCTGATTGGTCGTTATACACCTCAATGGGGGATCTGAAAGCTGTAATATAATTGACTGTTATCTGAATACTGTAATGGTGGCAATCTGAAGCCTGATTGGTTGGGGGCGAACTCCTAAATCCATAATGTTAGCTACCTGAAGGCCGATTGGTCGTGAGGTGTGGTCTGAAAGTTGATTAGCTTGTGGGCGGAGTCTGAAAGCTGTGATTGGTCGTGGGGTGTGGTCTCAAAGCTGGAGGGCGAGGTCTGAAAGTTGATTGGCTAGGGGGCGGAGTCTGAAGGCTGATTGGTTGAAGTGGGCGTGGCCTATCTCCAAAAGGAAAGTGGAGGGGGTAAAATTACTCACTTTTTTGCAAAATTTAGGCCCCTTTCAAAAATACATTGGTTTTTGGCCCCCTAGCCCCATAGGGTTTCTACTGAACAACCTGTATGTTATTGCATTGCATTGCATTTGCAGAATGAACAAAATCTAAAAAGTTCTGGATACTCAGGAGCAATCGTTGTATAATAGGTACAGAATGATTTACATTCTGACAAATTTTGACAATACATTTTGACAAATCCCAGATGAACCTGAATATAGTAAACCTTATCTCACGTATCCCTAAACAATACATATGCAAAACAAATATGTAGAGGGCTTTGTAGAAAAAAGTACATCTCGAGAAAAAATAATTGCAATACCAAGAGATTGCTATAGGAAAGTTTTGGGAGTTTAAATTCTCCACATATTTCTGGTAATGCATATAAATGCATCACCAGAATTTTTAAATTTGGCTCTTTTACAAAGTTAGTAATATGTTAGCTATCTGATTTCCTATTAGTGACTGATGTAGTATTGGCAATTAAAATGGTTCATTATGGTGACACAGACTAATAATATTTAATAAATAATGTTTCTTATTATTTTCATGTAAGTACGTATACTATGGAGTAGTAATAATTATTTGAAGCAATTTTATTGTTTAATTATATGTAATCTAATAATTTTTCACCACCGCTTTCTATAAACTAAGATAAATAAGCGTTAAGGTAAATGTTTGCTTTATTTTTTAAAATAGTCTAAGGAAACAATATATTAAGAATTGTAACAATATTAAACAATAAGTAATAGTATATTATGTAACGAATAAGAAAGTTGGCCATTATTAACGTGAATAAAATTTGCGCCAGGAAGACGAGTGGCGTAATTTATTCGAGTGAATGATTGCCATTTTCTTGAGTTGAATACTGTATTTTTTTCTACTTATACTAAATAATTACTTTAATGATTGTACCTATACAAGTCGAGACAAATTTTAGATCATCAATGTCTTCTTTAACTAAAACTTTTAACTATATATATATATATATATATATATATATATATATATATATATACTGCGAGTAAAAAGTTTGGAACTAATTCGATAAAAAAATATTTTCGAATTTGTAAAAAATCCTGGGACCCGTCAACTTTTGTTTTTGAAAGTGCATCTTTTTTGATAATTCCCGCTTGTTTATTGTCTTTTGTTTTCATCCTGTGACGTCATCGTTGATTTTTTAAATGATTACCCATATCTTTGACATCGTCATTAAATAGCCGCTGAAATTGCGATTTCAGTGATATGCCAGACTAGCCACTATGCTATATGCCAATTGACGTTGATGTTTTTCGCGATAACCGAATTTAAAGTAAAACGAAAACTCAGATTAAACGTAGGTATTAGCAATCATTTAATTGGTCGGTAAATTTAATAAAATAGCAATTAACTAATAGTAAAAATTAAAGTTAATGTTCTAATTGCCACCCAAGCACTTCTTGATAATATCTTAGTTGAAATAAGAATTCCTGGAGAACATGGCGGATAGTGTCTGCTCTAATGGCCCTAATTTCATTGTGGATTCTCTGCTTCAATTCACCTTTCGTATTTGGTCTATTAAAATAAATTTTACTCTTTAGATAGCCCCACAAGAATGGCCTCAAAATTCGATAGTCAATAATTCCAGCCTAAACATTTACTTTCACAGGGAACTGAGTATGGGCCTCAATCATCCAATGTGGATTTTCAAAAAAGCTTCGTCGAAGAATATTATCCGGTTTATCAATTCAGGATCAGTATCACATTGATTCTTCGTAGTCTCACAGAATTGCAGTCTATGATCAGGGTCATCCACATTGAGTTCTTGTACCAAAACTAATTTATACGGATGCCATTCTAGGAACTTTTTGAAGGCATTAGCTACCGATTTTTGTCAAATGTTATGATTTGCAGCCAGCTCCCAACAACAACAACATTTCTAATTGGGCATCTCCTACCTTTGGAGGACCAGTTCGAGTGGGGTCCCTAACATGACCAAACTGTAAAAATTTGTTCTCTATTTTAGACACCCTAGACCTTGTAATGAGCTCTTGTTCTGGCTTCTTATTATTAAATAAGTAGACCATTTTCATTATCTTGAAAAATATTTACGTCAATATAATAGTGTGGAGCTGGCATCGATATTTCAGCGACTAACTACGATGTTAAAATTATGGGTTATCATTTAAAAAATCGGGGATGACATCACATAATGAAAATAAAAGACAATAAGCAAGCGGCAATTAATTATATATATATATGATTTATATACAAATCTATGACTGCATTAAAGAGTAATGGAAAACTCGGCATGCAATTTCCGAAAAATTGTTCCATTACTGAAATAATTGATAATTTTCCCTATCAAAATAATGTATATATTATTTAATATAAGTAGAAAAGCCATTTTATACAGAAGTATTACTTATTATTACACAGTAATGGAAAATTAAACAAACAACCGATATTAAACTCGATGTTTAAGATATTGTTATAGAATAGTAGCAACTGTATATGTAATAAATTAAAAATGAGATCTGTATATAATTTACACCATATTATTTCTGATTTCATCAGTTATATCGTAAACTTTGTACAAAACACAGTTATCCCTCATACCTGCATATATTTTATTAAAAATAATATCACACGTTCACGTCCACACAAAAAAACACTTAAAAAGTAACGTGACTCAAATTTCACTAGATAATCTTACGAGACTAGGAAAAGTCAGTTGTAACCACAGCATATGACATTTGGTTGTTAAATAAAACTAAATAGTATTATTTATTTAAGGATGCATTCCGGGAGTTGCACCAAGTCGTGGCCCGTACAACGAATATGGAGACAGATAAGCAGATAAACTGGGATGATTTATTGTAAAATTACTTAGTGAAGGAGGACTTAAAGATGGATGAATTAAGGATGGTTTATTATACGGATGATATCTAGCCGTTGTTAACGGACTTAGTGGAGGCGTCGGATAATTTCGAGGTAAAAGAGAATGCGTAGTAGGAAGCACTGTAGAATTTAACATAGATAAAGTAGAACTTGTTTCAGTTAGACTAGTACTAGTGTGTGTCCTTAAGTGTGATAATAACTCCTCGGAATTGGAAAATCTTTTTCCGCAATACACTGCATCGCCGGATATCCAATTGCAAACATATGGTAAATGAGTAGCTGCTGCAAGAGCTGCTAATTGTGCATGAGCATACACAGTGGCAGCAGAATTATGGTTCATATATCCATTAGATGTAGATGGTTTTATGTGGTCACACTGAGCACAACCCGCCGGGCAGGGTATCGTTTTTCCTGGATTTGCTGCACCTAACAAATGAGAACTGACACTACATCCAGCACAATAAGGATCTCTACACACAGAGGAAAGAGAATCTTGTGTCTTCATTCTTCCATACCCAAAATATGAACTAATAGCACCAGATTTTAAAGTATGATTTTGAGGTAATAAGCTATTTGTCATTGTATCCACAGGTAAAGAAAATCCTGATGAATATCCACCTAAAAATGAGGAGGATGTGGGTGGTATGCCCGGTTTAAATGTACCTAATGGTAAATCTTTAATACTAGGATCTGATGAAGAAGTGAAGATGTTTGGAGTATATGCATTCTTCGATGTAGAAGGTGATGAACTACTTGAAATAGACCCATGATTAGTTTTTTCTGTGATTACTAATTCTGTGTTATTTTCTGAAGCTTTAACCTCTGTAGGGTCTGGAGATATACTGGGTGAACTAACACTCTGACTACTCGGACAACGTCCATTTGGAGATGCTTTTAAAGCTAATGGTGTACTTATGCGACAAACCAATGTTGAGCTACAGCTCAAGCTTTCCTCTGGAGTTCTGGATTTTTCCTGCATTAATTCATTTCTACAAATGGCCTTATTTGCGTTCTCGGTAGAATTTAAAATATGTTTTTCCTTATCAGAATCAAACTTGTTGGTTCTAGGAACTTTATCCGTAGACACGACCTTTGGACTGGGGGTATCTGCACCTATTTGACTGCACGTCTGCGCCAATAGCGCTAAAGGACTCTTCTTGGCATCCAACTGAAACACGAAAGATAAAATTACTACTACTATTTCTATTACTAAATTAAAATACTACTATCATAGGAAATACAAAAATTAAATGAAATATATTCTTGAAGAACTACGTAACTCTTAGTACCCTTGTGAAATCTCAACTTAATTTAGCATATAAAACGTATTTAGCTAATGCTGAAAGGAGTGTAGTAAGTAATTATTCTAAATACTTCTGGAATTTTGTAGTCAAAAAAGGTCGTAGCCGAATAGCAGGGAAGTTATTTAATAACGATTTAATTTTTAACACACTTCAAATGACACTAAGGTAATTTTGCATTTACTGAACTCGACGCGTATTTCGCTAATCAGGTTGATATCATCTGGGTATGATTAAAATAATGAGTTTTTAATAATCATCTCCAGATAATGCCAACTTGATTGGCGAGGCGGCGCGTCGAGTGCAGTATAGTGCTCGGAACTTAATGAGTATGATGTAAATGCTATCTACAAACTGAGAAACAATATTACATCGGGCCATGACCAGATCCCAAGTTTCTTAATTAAATACTGTAAATTTATATATACCCAATCTCACCTTATTCTATTTAATTTGGGATTAAAAAGTTCGACGTTTCTAAATATATGGAATATAGCTAGAATCTGTTATCTATGAATCTATTATCTGTGAATCTGAATTTAATTTCACCTTTTTATCAGGGTTTTATGGAGAAACGCCATACAGTTACTAATTTGGCCACTTTCTCTCAGTTTGTTTCTAATGTAAGTAATTGAAAATCAAGGCCAGGTTGAAGTGATATATATTGACTTCGCGAAGGTCTTTGATCTCATTGATCATGGAATAGTTATAAATACATTAAATTACTTTGGATTTAGTAACTGTCTCCGTGCTTTATCTTCATAGTATCTAATTGATAGATTCCAATATGTTTCATACAACGGGTATGATTCTAAATCCTTTTGGAATTCTGGAGTTTCGCAAGGATCAAATCTTGGACCGTTGATATTTTTAAAGCTTTAAACGAGATTACTGGTGTTATTAATTGTAGTTTTTTTGTTATTTGCCCATGATCTGAAAATTTACTCTGCTTTGAAAACTATTGAGGATGACTGTATGTTTGACCAAGATCAACTTTGTAATAATGAAGCATGATGTCAGTTAAATAACTTACTTTTAAATATACAAAATGCAAATCTATGAGCTTCACTCTTAAGAAACCACCAATCGTTTATAGTGATGAAATAAGTGCCAGAAAATTAGCTCGTTGTGAAAATGTAAAATATCTAGGTGTCATCTTTGAGTGCAAAGTTTCGTTTACTCACCATATTAATCAACGTGTTTCGTAACACTGACATGGTTTTCCACATAACACCAAAACACTGTGCACTCGGCGCGCGTTTCGCCAACCAAGTTGGAGATGATTAAAACAGTTTTACAAATGATTAAAGATTAAAGATGATTGAAAACAGATGAACATCATCATCATGATTAAAACATCAGTTGTAATCATCGCCAGATGATGCCAACTTTGTTGGCGAAACGCGCGTCGAGGGCGGTATAATGTTTTGGTATTATGTGGAAAACTACGTCAGTGTTATCTACACACCAAAGGACCCAACCCCTTTCAAAAATGTGTTTCGTCTTCATAGAAGATGCTTGGGTTTGTAACTAAGAACTGTCGAACTTTAATGGTGTTCAAGGACTAAAAATTCTGTATTATTCATTTATTAGATCTAAACTTGAATATGCCTCGTTAATCTGGTATCTATATTAGAACATTCAAAGGATTCGTAAGAAAACCGTTGAAGGAAAATTGCTTAAATTTCTACACTTCAAAGTTTACCGTGAATATCCTGCTAGATGATACGATCATCAGATATTACTCAATTTATTTGAAATAGAATCATTGCAACTAAGAAGTGTTCTGTTTAGTTTAAGTTTTGTTTTTAAATTATTCCACTATGAAATTGATTGTACTAGTCAATTAATTACAAATACTAGTCACAATACAATTGATTGTATTTAGATTTCGTATTCCAAGAAATTCATCTAGACAAGTTGAGATGTTTAGTTTATATTGGCAGTAATACAAATAAAATTAGTATGTCCTCTGATTTTTATTGTACAACTTTAAAACTGTACGCCATATTTCTGTGCAACATAAGCATATTTTTTAAATTTTCATGTTTTTTATTTCCCTAGTAAGTGCACTATATGTAAAGCCGCGGTTTGCGTGTTTCTAATAATTGCTTTATTTGTTGTTCAATGTAGGTAACTTTCATGACATGATTGTATTATTAAGGTTTAGTAGGGATTATATCTGAAATTGTTGCTATTAATTATAATCAATATTTTCACTTTGTTTAACTCATCAACTTGTGTGTCTCTGTTATTAGTTTGTATTTTGCTTTAACATTAATATACTCGGTGGATTAATTTATTTTTTGTTTATTAAAGCCTAAAAAAAATTTGGTGATTACTTAGTTTGAGTATATTATTTTTTTTAAATTGTCTGTAATTGGGTTCTTGTAATCTGTTGGGGAATAAATGCTATTATTAATATTACTATTAGTGTGACAAAGTAGAATAGCTCCTATGTGTGAATAGGTATTAAAATGAAATTTGGTTCAGTGGCAGGTACCAGAGAGGGGCCCATTTTGAAATTATTTTCATAATCACAGGGTGTTTTAGATGGCCAGGGCAATACCAAGTCACAGCTTAATAAACACACAGCTCGGGCACTCTCTTGATAAAAACGGTTTGCGCCGATCCACGCGCGCCGCTTCTTAGCCCCGCCTTTGAGAAGAGAACAGCACAGTGGCGAGAGTTTCGAACCGAAATAGGGAAATCACTTCGTGTTGATTATCGATTAAGCCAGCGACGTAGTTATTCTTGGGAATTTATTTTGAGCGTAGTGTTTGCTGTTTATTTATTGTGCTTTTTTATCGTTTTGTTTTCTATATTGTTTCTTTTTTCATTAGTGATAATGAGTAATAGAAAAACAGGATACGTATGTGCAACTAAAAACTGCAATAATAAAAGCTATAATTATAATAAGAGCTTTTTTACCTTTCCTAAGCAACCCGATCGGTAAGTAGATAAAAATGTGTTATACATAAATGTAATTTAGTATGTAAGTTAACTTAATTTAGGAAATTCATTCATAGACAGCCAATAATATGGTTTATACAATCTCTCAATTTAATATTTAATGAATTTCGTTTAAAAGTTGGCCAGCTGTTATATTTTAGTTTTAGGAAAAACAAAATTATAGAACAGTACTGCGCAAATAGTCGAGTGTAAATTTTTTTTGCTAATGTTTTGCGATGTGTTTAAAAATAATTTTAACTAATTTTTAAAAATATTAATTTTTTTTAGGGCAAGGATATGGTTAATGAAAGCCAATAGGGAAGACCTTTTGGACAAATTGGACACACTTCATAAAAGCCATAGACTATTTCAAGATCACTTTGAGAAAAGAATGTTCACTAACCATCTTTGTGAACGTTTAAATGCAAATTAATGCATTTCCTACAGTATTGCCTTCACTTGAAGGAAGCTCAAAAAACATCTGTGGTGATCACACCTATTCCAAGCCAATGCTTCTTCCGGCAAATATCCGAATCTTAATTAGTTTTATTTCACCTATTTTTGGTTTTTACTACTGGATAAGTATATTGTACATTTTTGTGAACAGTTAGTTTTGAATATTTATATAGGTGGAATGGAAGAATGGCAATGCTGAATTCTTACCGTTTGTGTTTCTTTCTTTTTTCGTTAAGAACACAATAAAGATTTTTTTATTATTATTTATTATATGTACCTCATTGTAAAGTATTGTCTATTTTTATTTTTGTAAATAATTAATGTGACATAATTACTATCTCAAATTTCTTTTTTAAAACTTTCCCAAATAGGTAGATCTGAATCCCATTAGGTATATACTATTTCTAAATTAGGCATCACCGTATTGAAGTATTGTCTATTTTTATTTTTGTAAATAATTTATGTGTAATAAACATTACATAATTACTATCTCAAATTTCTTTTTTAAAACTTTGCCAAATAGGTAGATCTGAATCTCCTTATATACTTATTTCTAAATTAGGCATCACCGTTTTATTCATGTCTATTTCAAAAGTTATTTATAAAATGTTTCAAGAGTTTTTAATATGGCACTGTTATCGCTCATTTACGATAACTACAAATATTATACGTCCAACTCTGACTTCTCTTCTCAGTGCGAGAGCGATAGCGAATGTCGGTCATTGTCTATCGAAAATTTTTTTCGTTTCTCCGACCAATTTTAATACCACTTTATGTAACATTTCCTATACTTAAATCTAGCGATTTTAGAAATAATAGGTTTTGAATGTTCAATCAGGCCCAAATTCAAGTCGCTGGTGCTACATGCTTAACAAAAATTTTCATTTTTTTATGGAGCTAATACAATTTGACTAACCTTGGGTATAATTCTCTTCGATATTTATTTTAATAGCACGTGATGTTATACAGGGCGAAGGCATTCTTCGAATGATTATTTTTCTCGAAAATTTTAAATATAACACCCTGTATATTATTTGTAGTGGCGAGATACAGTGAAATACACTGCAGTGCCCTCTTTGGGTCTTTGCTACTACCTGTCTGACAATTATTGTCTAATTGACAGACAGATAACGATCTGCAGAAAGCAGATGCCATTACAGCGACCTCTATTGTCTTTGAGGAAGACAATCCTACTTAATTATTGGAAGGAGATGCCGAAAACAACTACTCCACGGGCAATATGCCCCGACTGGCGTTGCATTACATCAACATCTCCATGGATGTCGCCACATCCTTCATCAAGACCAAATACCAGACAATGACCGGTTTCGATCTTGTTATGATCTCGTCAGACTGCCATAGGTATTGGAATCGATGAATGATCTGGCGACGTGATTGCCTAAGGGGCATAGTGAATGTTTGTAGTGGCGAGATACAGTGAAATACACTGCAGTGCCCTCTTTGGGTCTTTGCTACTACCTGTCTGACAATTATTGTCTAATTGACAGACAGATAACGATCTGCAGAAAGCAGATGCCATTACAGCGACCTCTATTGTCTTTGAGGAAGACAATCCTACTTAATTATTGGAAGGAGATGCCGAAAACAACTACTCCACGGGCAATATGCCCCGACTGGCGTTGCATTACATCAACATCTCCATGGATGTCGCCACATCCTTCATCAAGACCAAATACCAGACAATGACCAAAGGATTGTCTTCCTCAAAGACAATAGAGGTCGCTGTAATGGCATCTGCTTTCTGCAGATCGTTATCTGTCTGTCAATTAGACAATAATTGTCAGACAGGTAGTAGCAAAGACCCAAAGAGGGCACTGCAGTGTATTTCACTGTATCTCGCCACTACAAACATTCACTATGCCCCTTAGGCAATCACGTCGCCAGATCATTCATCGATTCCAATACCTATGGCAGTCTGACGAGATCATAACAAGATCGAAACCGGTCATTGTCTGGTATTTGGTCTTGATGAAGGATGTGGCGACATCCATGGAGATGTTGATGTAATGCAACGCCAGTCGGGGCATATTGCCCGTGGAGTAGTTGTTTTCGGCATCTCCTTCCAATAACCCTGTATATTATTTAAAATTTTGATAATCCACTTTAAGACCTTTCGATTGATATCATGTTTGTTGGGGATTAATTCAGCAGTTTTCTAGTACCTATTTAGATGACAAAATTAAGAAAAGCGGTTTTTGGGTTCGAAATTTGTTATTTTCTTATTTTAATTTGAACTGAAAATTGAGGTGTATAGCAACAAATTTAAATGTAAACTGTATTTATATTGAATTAAAAACGAAAAACACAAACAGATTACGTAAAAAAGACAGTTATAACTAAGAACAATTAAAGAAGTACTAACAAGAACATTAAAGGTAAATTGCGACACGAAACGAACACGGTGTACTTATAAATTGACTTTAAAAACAATGTAGACATAAATTAAATACACACATAATAAAAATGACAAAAAAATAAAAAACAGTTATTAATTAACGTAACAAATGTTCAAAATGATGTCCCATAACGGCCGTGTATAGTTGTACTCGATTTTAAAAAGACTGACTAACTCTTCTAAGTGTATCAACATCAATACCTTAAAAAATATTTCTAATTATGTGTTTCATGCCTTCATTTGTAGTAGGTGGTATCTCGTTAACTTTGGTTTTAACATATCCCACATAAAAAAATCCATTTTTGTTAGGTCATGGGCACGAGCTGGCCAGTTAATTGGCTCACCTTTACCAATCCAATGCGCAGGAAAATTATTTGTGAATAACCTCTATGGTGAATAGGAGCCCCGTCATGTAGATGACACATATCTCGTCCTACATTAAGGGGTACATTTTCAAGTGATAGCGGCAAATGATTTCTAAGGAAATCTAAATAAATTTAACCATTGATCCGACCTTCAAAAAAGTTCAGTCCAATTATGTAATCCCCTACCACACCACCCCAAACATTTAAGCTCCATCTCGCTTGACTGTGAGTACGGGTATAATATGAGTTTTCTGTAGCATAATAAGTGAAAGTTATGTCTGTTTAGACATTCATTATTATGAAATGTCGCCTTGTCTGGAAAAAGTACGAAATAAAAAAAAATCTTTGTTCATCTATTTTCCATTGCGACCATTCACAAACAACCATCCATATGATAAGGGTGTAGTTTGTGTGTACGAAGAATTCTTCTAACTGACCTGTGACTAAAATCTTACTGGCGTGAAATATTTCTTGTGCTTGTATGTTGGTCTTCAGCAACACTTAATAGAACGTTAATTTGGTTATCTTCAGACAGTACTCTTTTTCTTCTTTCATTTCTTTTTCATACGAAATTGTACCAGTCCGATTAAATCGATTCAATAGTTTGTCAATAGTTCTTCTGTTACGTGTTCGGGGTTTGGGAAAACGCTGGGATATACTGTAATACCAACCAGACTATTTTGATAACATCTCCCAGCACCCATATCATATCAATAATTTCTTCACGGGAAAAGTTCATACTGGAAGTACACCAAAAAATAATAATTTATACTTTGTAATATAAAGTTTATAATATGAAATAAAACACTTAACCTACTACTATTAAATGTCATTAATGTCAATAAACATTTGTCAAAGCGTCCTAGATATTTGGAAAAATATAAAATCTTAAAACTTGACTGTTAATTTATCATTTTAGTTTATCTAAGTGTCCATTTCCATTTAGTTGTACTTTTGTTAGTCGCTGATGGACTGAGGTGCTCACTACTAAACTATATTTAACGAAATCTTTATTTAATTCGTATTTAATTCATTATAAATGCAGGTTACATTTAAGTTTGTTAGTAATACATACCTATTACAGTTCAAATGAGAATAAGTTTCAGTATGATAGAAACTAGACTGGAGTCGGAATCAACGTAAAATTAGAAAGACCAAATATTTCAGTAATTATTTTTTTCATATTTAATTTTCGTTTTTGTTGAGAAAATTGATACATTTCGAACCCAAAAACCGCTTTTCTTATCTTGAACTAGAAAATACTAGAAAACTGCTGAATTAATCCCCATCAAACATGATATCAATGGAAAGGTCTTAAAGTGGTCTATCAAAATTTTAAATAATATACAGGGTGTTCCATTTAAAATTTTCAAGAAAAATAATCATTCACATAATTGTATCAGCTCCATAAAAAAATGAAAACTATTGTTAAGTATGTGGCACCAGCGACTTGATTTTGGGGCTGATTGAACATTCAAAACCTATTATTTTGAAAACCGCTAGATTTAAGTATAGGGAATGTTACGTAAGTGGTCTTAAAATTGGTCGAAGAAACGAAAAATGTTAAAATATACAGGGTGTTCTATTTATAGCATGGGCTATTACATTTCATTGAATTTTATATTCCCAAGGCACTCTATGAGAAATATTGCTAACAGAATCGATAGTACTGACTGTCACACACTTCTGATTACCAAAATACTGAAGCGAAATGATTTTTTAATTAAACTATCGGTAAAAATTTGTTTCATGCTGAAATGTACTATTTAGGTACATAGTTGTTTCAGATCGGAATTGACAAGTGGTGTGGTGGCCTAGCGGTTGAAGTCTCCAGACTTTCAGGATGAATCGCTGATTTTCACAGGTTCGATTTCCACCAAAATATACTTTTTTTTATTTTACTTTTTAATTAATTAGAATTATTAGTGTTTACTTATTCTAATAAATATGTTTCATTGTTCGTAATTGTTATTCTTTCTTCAGGTAATCTTTAGTCACAATATTTACTAAAAACGTAAGGCATGCTTTTGATTGGTTAGTTTTAAAGCATGCTTCTTTTACTTTATCAGTTTTTAGCTAAAGCTACTATCTAGTAAAATAGGTAATAAATAAGCAACATTTATTTATTATGTGCACTATGCTTTTACTAATAGTTACTAGATACTTACAATATTTATTATAGCTGAAAGTTAGGTACATAGTTACAGACGAACAGATATGAATTAGTAATGGATATTTTTCATTTTTTATTTTTTTGAGTTTATTATTCTAAAATTATATTTTTTTTTAATTAAACGTTAAGATATCAAGATTTTAATATGCCATGCAAAATGTTTATAAGTTTGACTGTCTACGTATAGTGCTTTTATGTCATATTGGATTGATATTTAAATTCATATACTTAATCCATATATATTAAAACGCGTCGATTCTGTCTCCCTCTAAATTCCGTCGCCGAATCCGTAAAGTTTCAATGCTATCTCCTCCGTGGGGCGATCTCGGAACGATCTCCGCGGACCACCAGAGGACGCCCCCGGCCTTTCTCCAATGCGTAGGGGTATTTTCGTCCCGTTTCCTACGCGTTTTCCCAATTTAAACGCCTTTTCAAAAAACCTCTGCAAAATTTTCGTCGATCGCCGTTCGGCGAGAGAGATGCGGCTAGCACCGGCGTTTGTCCTCCCCCCTAATAGTCCCGTCACGCCCGCCGAAATACCGACTTTTCGTGGGATCCCTGAGACCTTTTTCTAATTTTTACGGCCTTGAGACCCGCTTCACGCGAAAATTCCATCCTTTCTCTAATCCTTTGAGATTTTTTTCGAGACCGTACGTCGACTCCTACGTCTATTTCGTCTTCGAAAATCTCGAGTCGCGTCCGTCTCAACTTCTTTCTCATTTTATCCGCCGATGTAAGATTACACTAACGAGACAAGCACCTCCCACGAAAACTGTCAAATTAATTAAACTTCAGATAGGTTATTTTCATTATTTTCCTATAAGAAATATTGCTAACGGAATCGATAGTACCGACTGCCAAATACTTTTGATTACCAAAATACTGATGCGAAATGCTTTTCTAATTAGAATATCCGTAAAAATTAATTGTTCAGGTTAACACGTACAGTTTACATATTTAACAGATTTTGCCGCATGAAGTGACAAGAGAAGTTTTAGCGCAATGGTATAGTTCAAACTTCGTAATCCTGATATCGCGAATTCGAATCACGACGAAGGCGAGTTTCTTTTTAATTTTTTATCCCAATTATTTATTAGTATTATACCTAATATGTAAACTTTGATATTAGTGGTTAGTTGTTGTTCTGTTTCATTGCCCGTAGTTTTTATTCTTTCTGCAGGTAAAGTTTGGAATTAATTCGTTCATTTTAACGGTCTGTAAAATTCATCATTTTTAGCTTACAAAAATAAATATCTTCAACAATATTTATTTGTTGCAACAATTATGACAGCAATATATTTTTTAACGCCGCAGTTACACCTTTTCGAAAGGCGGGCGCGGCTTCGAACCGTAGCGGAGGGCCCCAAAACGACTTTTTAAACGGCCCTCGCCAATATTCTCTAATTAAATTTGCCAAAAACCCTTAATTTGAAATTACAAATGTAACCGATAATGAAGGGCACTGCATTACCCACTCCCACCTGTATTACATCGTCCTATAACCATAGAAAACACATAACCTAAACTGTGAGTCGACAGCACGAAGAAAATCTAATCAAAAAATCAATTTCCACTTGTTACTTGTTGCTATTGCCTTTAAACGGTGTAAATTTTAAAGTGGTAATATGTGTATACTTGAATACACACTTTTCACTTTTACATTGTCCAGAAAGTTGTCTCCGCAGAGTGTCAAATTTTTTTAAAAATTTGAGTTTTATGCGTAATTAAATAATTACCTTTATTAGTTCATAGTTAAAAGTTAGTTCACCTTTATTAGTTGTAAAAAAATGTTTCCCTTCAATATACACCTAATCTGTGTATCTTCGTAATCCTGATATCGCGAATTCGAATCACGACGAAGGCGAGTTTCTTTTTAATTTTTTATCCCAATTATTTATTAGTATTATACCTAATATGTAAACTTGGATATTAGTGGTTAGTTGTTGTTCTGTTTCATTGCCCGTAGTTTTTATTCTTTCTGCAGGTAAAGTTTGGAATTAATTCGTTCATTTTAACGGTCTGTAAAATTCATCATTTTTAGCTTACAAAAATAAATATCTTCAACAATATTTATTACAGCAATTATGACAGCAATATATTTTTTAACGCCGCCGTTACACCTTTTCGAAGGGCGGGCGCGGCTTCGAACCGTAGCGGAGGGCCCCAAAACGACTTTTTAAACGGCCCTCGCCAATATTCTCTAATTAAATTTGCCAAAAACCCTTAATTTGAAATTACAAATGTAACCGATAATGAAGGGCACTGCATTACCCACTCCCACCTGTATTACATCGTCCTATAACCATAGAAAACACATAACCTAAACTGTGAGTCGACAGCACGAAGAAAATCTAATCAAAAAATCAATTTCCACTTGTTACTTGTTGCTATTGCCTTTAAACGGTGTAAATTTTAAAGTGGTAATATGTGTATACTTGAATACACACTTTTCACTTTTACATTGTCCAGAAAGTTGTCTCCGCAGAGTGTCAAATTTTTTTAAAAATTTGAGTTTTATGCGTAATTAAATAATTACCTTTATTAGTTCATAGTTAAAAGTTAGTTCACCTTTATTAGTTGTAAAAAAATGTTTCCCTTCAATATACACCTAATCTGTGTATCTTTAACAGTTACATATTTAATTAAAGCATTGTAGAGATATATTGGGTATAAAGTGATCAAGTTAGCGTAATAATAAATTATGGAAGAATACAAGTTATGAATAATTTTTTTTTTCTTGAGAAAATAGTTTTACAAAATGTTTACTAAAAAATGAATTATACTTTCAGCACTTAAAAAATAATGTTTTGCCATCAAGAGTACCCTTACAATTCATCAAAATATTATTAAAAAAAATCGTTTGGTATAATTACTTACATCATTATTTCAGATAAAAAATTTCAGCTTTTTGTCTCTAAATTTATTATTTCATATACAAGTGATTATCTCAAATTTCTTTAATCCGTATGTATTTTCTTAAAAATAAAACTCTTCTAGAGGCTTTTGTCACCCGAAGGGTCACCCCAAGGCCTGGACCGCCGGTAGGGCTAGAAATGGGAACGAAAATCGCGATAGCGATTTTCTTCCATTTCAAGTAAAGAACTTTAAATAATGTTAATGTTATAAAATATAATTAACAATTATTACGTACTGAAAGTTATGGGTACATTTTAAAATACTTAGGATAGGATTTAATAGTCTTAGATTATTATTTATTTTATTTTATAAAATGTTCAAATATGTCAGTGTAGTCTATCATAAAATTCTTGCCTAACATTAGTTAGCTGACGAACATTTATTCGCTGTATCTCATTTCTTATTGAATTCTTTAAATCTTCAATAGATTCCTGCCTGCTTTTACAAATTACACTTTTTAAGTGACCCACAAGAAGAAATCAGGAGGAGCTAAATCGGGGGACCTAGGTGGCCAATTAATAGTACCTCCACGACCAATCCATTCATTAAATGTGTTATCCAGCAAATTTTGTACAGTACGAACACTGTGTGCTGGACACCCATCATGTTGAAAATTTACTTCATGTATGTTTTCTTCGACGTTTGATAGGGCTGGAATTATTTCATTATTAAGTAAATTTAAATACAGTTCACCTGTTAAATTCTCTTCGATAAATATGGGTTCTAATACATGGCTGCGGAAAATTCCAGCCCAAACATTCACCTTTTGAGAATACTGCGTCCTTGTTGGAAGTACCCGATTTGAATTTTGTGCTGACCAATATTTACAGTTTTGGGTATTTGGTTTATTATGCAAAGTAAATGTGCATTCGTCTGTAAAAAATATGTCCCTTAAAAAGCGTCTGTCTCTATTCGCTCGTTTCCCCATTAATTCATAGAAGTTTGTTCTTGTTTCCTTGTCTCTATGTAAAATTTCCTGATGATTCTGGTTCTGATTCTGATTATATTCATAAGGTTTATAGCAAGAGCTTTTTAAGGAAATTTAACCATTCAGGTTTTTTTTTCAATATATTGCTATCATAATTGTTGCAGCAAATATTGTAGATATTTATTGTAGGTAAAATGACGAATTTTACGGACTGCTAAAATGAACGAATTAATTCCAAACTTTACCTGTAATATTCCATTAATAGGTTAATTTAACTCTACAATTTCATGTTGACAGGATACGTTGTTTAATTACAAATAATGTGTCTTTTAGATGAGTACAGATAGGTTAATCTATCCCTGCAATTTCATGTTGACAGGCTGAGTCGTTTAATCAGTAGTTATAAATTTCTTATTGGGGATGATCGTTTGCTACCCTTCCTGTGAAACTGCGCCAGTCGATTTGATGGTGTCTTTTAGATGGGTACAGATAGGTTAATCTATACCTGCAATTTCATGTTGACAGGATGAGTCGTTTAGTCAGTAGTTATAAATTTACTATTGGGGGATGATCGTTTGCTACCCTTCCTGTGCAACTGCGCCAGTCGATTTGATGGTGTCTTTTAGATGGGTACTGATAGGTTAATCTATCCCTACAATTTTATGTTGACCAGATGAGTCGTTTAGTCAGTATTTATAAATTTCTTATTGGGGGATGATGATACCTGCTACCCTTCCGGTGCAACTGCGACAGTCGATTTGATTTTACCTTTCGAATAAATATTATTTTTGAGACTTCTTTTATTTATAGGATAGGGATATAATAGTATGACACCGTTTTAATCTTATATTAATTCAAGCCGTTTTGATTTCATTAAATTTCTACAAGTTTTTATTAATTTTATGTATAATAAATGCTATGTATTGAGAATAAATTTTAACTATTATTGTTAATTAATAATCTTCTACGAGCATATTCCAGTTTTACTACCACAGCAGCTACAATATAGGTGCCGTCGCACCGGCCTGCTTTGTATTTTTTCATTCTTACTTTTTTGAGTGTATTCGGCAATGATTGGAAAATTAACTGCTAACTCTGGCTGCTAGTTTCACACCGGTCATTTGCAATCGTTAGATATCGAATTCACACTACTGAGTGCTAACGTATTAGTGCCGAATATGTTTTGATTTTCCCGAAGAACTTCTGCACCTTAGACATCACTAATCCTTGATCACTCACAGACCCTGATCTTTCAATTTGCTAACCAAATTACGGTACGAGCTCATTTGACAGGACCGTGCTCTCAAACCCATTTTTAAACTAAATCTTCGTAATTCAGCAGTAAAATGTCTGCCGCTTTCGTAATAACATTGTACTAAACCAATTCTTGTTTGTAAATCCATGTTATTAAATTTTAAATCGTTTTAATTTCTGTTTGCGTGAGATTTATTTTGAGAACAATTCTCTAAATCGCAATGATTACGTTTGACACTTGTATCAGCAGTTGACACGACAACTATTTTGTTTTCCGTAGATACAGTAAAATCCAATTATTGAAGCAATTAGAATCCATTTACTTTTTGCTACTAGCTTGATTTCTTAAAATTATATAAGACTGTAAATTATACCCCTTACTTTCTGATGACCATATATATATATCTCAGTTAAGTTACATTTTATTCTATACCATGGCTGATTACATGCAAACACTTTCGGGACTTTTACTTGACTAACACAGTAAACACACACATAAATGATATATAACAAAAAGGTATCAATTAGATAACTGTTATATTTTCTGAATATGTCTCATATTTGTAGCACCTACATACATTTTTAGATACTAAATATATCATTTTTTCTCATATACCTTATGAAACCTATTTTTTATATGTATATGATATATTTTATAGGTATATAGACGCAAAAGGTATACATTGTCTCCTTGTCTAACTCATTGGAGTAATGCTGGGACCTATGGTAACATCATAAATAGGTTTACATGTTACCTTTGAGTGACCCAGTAAGATCAAGTGATATTATCGCTAATGACACCGAAACTACCTATTTTTCAAAATTGGCGTCAGCATTCTTTGTCGTTTATCGTCACGTCACTTGTCAGTTCAATGGCTAAATGAAATAATCTAGGGTCCAGTGTCAGTCAGTATATTGAATTCGACTGTACATATACAAGAATCGTAATCGTGTGTGTTGTTACTTTTCCCTCCGCCACTTTATTTCTTTTTCACTGTACTTAACCATACCCCATGCCATCTGACTAATGGCAATTAGCATGGGCGATTACATTTCATTGAATTTTATATTCCCAATGAAAAATATTGCTAACATAATCGATAGTACTGATCGCCAAACACTTCTGATTATAAAATACTGAAGCGAAATGCTTCTTCAATTAAAATATCATTAAAAATCAATTTTAAGTAAATTATGACAATTTAAATAGCTGTCTAAGAGCACAAAGCTTGGAATGGCCTGGTGGCCTAGTGGTACGATACTCGGGCTCCCTAACTAAACTTCAAATATTCGCAGGTTCGAATCACAATCGAGGTAACATTTTTTTTAATTTTACTTTTTGATTAATTACAATTACAAGTGTTTGCTTATTGGATGAACATATTTTAAAAAAAACTCAATTTTAGAATTCAGTATAGTTTTTATTCAAAAAAGAAAACCTATTACTAATTCACGACAGTTCCTCTATAACTGAGTAACTATTTGCAGAGATAAGTACACTATTAGTAAAAGCACAGTGCATGTAATAAATAAAAAATATGTTGCTTGTTGATTACTTATTTTATAAGATAGTAGCTTTAGCTAAAGATAAAGGAAACGAACCAATTAAAAACATGTTTTATTTATTTTTTTTTTGATAAGTAAATATTGTGACTTTAAAGTAGTGATGTAAAAATAAAGTAGTGATGTAAAAATGACAAAAAAAAAATGTTTCTGTCATTTTTGTCTGATTTTTTCCGGACAAAAATTGGACCAAAATCAGACAAAAAAATCATTTTTGAGGTAAAAAATTGAATTAGACATAATTTTCTGGTCAATTTAATACCAAATACGTGTATGTTATAATCAAATATTGGACATTTTCTAATACATTTCTTAAAGTTTAGTTTTGATCACCGTTTAACTAACATTTTCAACGTATTAGCCAATATTAATTGAGTTATTAAAGATAGAAAATAGAAAATGATTCGTTATATATATTTTTGACTTTTTTTTAAATGTAAAAAATAAACTGAATATTTTTAATACGAATCAATAGTTGTGATATAATTATAATAGTAATTTAAGCCAATTAAGAAATATAATATAGTAAAAAACTTTCGACCATATTTTGATGCTGATACGAACAGTAAAATATGTCATTTAGGCAAACTGTTAATAAAAATAAAATAATTAAAATTAAAAAGATTAAAAATAAATATTTATTTCCGGTTATAGTTTAAAGCACATTATAAACAATATGAAATTAAAAAAAGACAGAAATTGACTAAAGAATCTTAAGTAAATCAACAACCCTTAATGGTTACACTCAGTGTCGAGGACCAACACTTTTCCTGGGGTATTAAAATAAATTATTTTTTTTAAATTGGGTGCCTTGATTTCACCTATAGGTTCAATTTCTTCTGATTCAGCCACATCTAAAGTCTCAATATTGCAGTCTTCATTTATATATTGCAAAACAATGTCAGTCTCATTAGGTTCATCTGTTAACTCTTCGTTGCGATCATCTATTAAGTCGTCAAATTCAGTTTGTGTTTCTTCTGTTTCTGTTCTGGTATCTTCCGTATCATCGTCATAAATAGTAAAATCCTCATCTGAATCACTAAAATTCTCAGTTTTATTTTGATATGCTATACTTTCAGTATTTTCATTGTCCAAATGTTGTGGCCAGGTTTCTTCTAAAATATTTTCTTCTACATTTTTCATAATAGACTCCTTCAAATCATCTTTAAATAATTCCAAATTAAATTTTACATACACCAACTTCATTGCTCTGTCAATCGTGAGTTTATTTCTTTTTTTTTGTGTGAATGTTTGAATATGCCTTCCAATTTCTCTCGGCGCTGGCTGCTGTGGCTGGAAAACTCAAAATTTTAATAGCCACTTTTGTTAACTCACGATTTGAAAAAAACCTCTCCACCACGTCAATGAATCAATTGTTTCTGCACTTTTCCAAAACGTCTGCCGAGCCCAAACATCCGATTTAGCTCTGTAGTTTGCTAAATCTGACATTACCTTTACTGAATCCCCAACGAATATTTTTCCCCAAAATCAGCTATAAAATCAATTGCTTCATTTTGATTTTCTTCGGATAAATCCTTTCCTCTTTCAAGAAGATTCAATAAATTTGCTGCAAACTGAACATTATGCTGAATAAAATTTAACGATTGGAAGGAGATGCCGAAAAGACCCAAAGAGGGCACTGCAGTGTATTTCACTGTATCTCGCCACTACAAAAATTTAACGATTTTCTAAAGATGATTCAATACTGTCTCTTTCTGGTTTATTTAGAAATACACAGCTTTATTTGACGTCTCTCTGACGTTTTTCAGTTTCAGTACATAAGTTCGAAATACCTGGTTTATGAGTTTCTACTTTAGTAATTATTTCAGCAATAGGTTTTACTATTTTTAATACATTTACAACTTTTGGCCAAAATATATCTTCGTCTAAAATTAGACGTTTCATGTTTGACTCAATAAGTGGTTTAACATACTTGTAAATAGAGATTTTTGTAGTCTTTATTATTTATTAGACTTTCCAAGGAATTACTCATTGAACCCCAACGAGTCTCAGAAAATGTAAGCAACTAAATTTCTCTATTTAGGTTACTCAGCTGAACTTCTTTTAAGGCTTGCCTGGCAGCTTGTTTGTTACGAAAAAATTTTATAATATCTTTAACTTGAGCACAAAGTCTAGATATAGACTTAGGAGTAGATAAAATATCCTTCGACAGCAAATTTAATCCATGAGCCACACATCCATAAGTGACTATTATGTGGATATTTATGTTTTAAAATATTCAAAACGCATTTCATATTTCTTGCGTTATCCTCAATAGCTTTTCCTAGCACATAGGCAATATATTCCCCAGTATGAGATTCTGTTTTTGAATCTATCGCTCTATAAAAAATGGGTTCTGGTGTTGTGAATATAATGTTGATCAGTGAAGTGCCATTTACATCAGTCCATCCATCTGATATAAGGGCCATCGATTCACAATGAACTATTTATAACCAAGGTTCTTAATAGATCATACTCTTTGTTGAGTAAAGAGGTTGATATATGGTATCTTGAGGGAATTTTATATGATGGTCTTAAACGGTTTAAAAAGCTTTGGACATAAGTATTCTCTATAAATTGATTGGGTATAGAAGAAGCAAACATGGCTCTTGCTAACATTGTATCTAAAATCAAATTTTCTTTGTCATCCATGTGGTCTAAAAAGTGTGAAATTTTAGTTTTTTTAGTTAAATTTGATGATTTGGTTAATGCTGATGTTGATGCTTCAGATACATCGTCCAAAATATCTTAAAATAAACAATATTATTTCAGTAAATCACAAGAATAATTGTACAAAGTTGATTTTCTGGAATAAAAGATTTAAAAATTATTATACCTACCAATTCATGTACAGAATCCGCAGAGATTTCCAAATCTTGTGATAAATCACTGTTTGTATCATCTTTAGAGTCTAAATACATGCTTTTTATTTTATCTGGTGTTTTTTGGCATTTGGTATGTAATAGGTATGTTTTTCCATCCTCGACGCATTTGAGATGTAGGTCTCTCCACAAAAATTACATCTTCCGTGGACAGCATTTTCTTTTTTATATCTAATAAAATATTTCCAAACAGCCTTTTCTCCCTTCTACCCATTTCTGTATTAATTATTATTATCTGCTAATACTTAGACACTTATATACTAAAACAATAGAATTACTTTAGATTATATTTACAATTAATGAACTTACCTGAGTCAATTAATTAAAACTCAGTATTCGGTTAAGTGCCTACCTATTATTCATATTATTTTAACAGCCAACAAAACAATCACTTATCTACCCAAGTCCTAAGTATTTATTTACCTTTCAGTAAACTTCTGCACCCATATTAATAATAATCACAATAACATCATGTTTACTAATGACAACTAACCGCATTCTTAAATCAATCTAAGTAGTTCATCAGCCTTATTAATAATAAAACTTAGAATGTTCTAAGACGTGACTAGAATGTAACTAATGAAAACTGCATTAATAATACCATTTAAATGCATGTTAACGCTAGAATGATGCTAAATCACTAGTTATCAGTTTGGTATGTTTTACAATAAGTTAAAGTTAACCTAAAAGTTTGACAAAAATGACAGCAGCTTTTTCCCCTCCCAGTTAACAGATCGAGAACGTTTTTCTGAAATATTTAATAATTTAATGCGAAATTTTCCGTATTTATGTCAGTAACCTCAATAATTATATAAAATTTTATTATGGCATGGTTACTTATCGAATTCATTAGGGAGATTTTTTAAATTTTAGCATGTCGTTATCGCCATTCTGAGCATGTGCAGTTCCAAAAAGAGTATCAATTTTGGCACTGCGCGTGCTCAGTATAACGATTGCGATAACGATAAGGTAAAAATTTAAGATGTTCAAAATCTCTCTATTATACCTAAAAGACAAAGTTAATGCTTATCAAGGGCGGATTTACCATGAATTCAAATTTTACATTAGCAAAAAGCAAACACGTAATTAGTTAAAAAAAATATAAACGTACTTCACTTTGGGATATTTTATTAAACACTTCTATTTGCTAGTTCATGTTTGTCCAAAGAAAAACGTACCTATCTAAATGCACAGATAATTTCTAATTTCACAATATTTTTTAAAAATGTGGTTGTTTGAGATACTCCCCCCATGTTGAAAAGCTAAATCCGCCCTTGATTGCTTATTAACACAAAACAGTCCTGACACAAGACACTTGTCAGTCTTGTCACTTTGCGTAAATGTTTGTAAATGCAGGATAGATTTATTGCAGTGAAATTAGCTCTATGTATAGAATGAGATGTTGTCACATTAACTTTTTATTTAGCATGCTGTTAGTTATTTGTCTATAAATATTTGATTATTAATATGAACTACTTAGATGGATTTAAGAATGCGGTTAGTTGTCATTAGTAAACTTGATGTTATTGTGATTATTATTAATATGGGTGCATCAGCCTTATTAATAATAAAACTTAGAATGTTCTAAGACCTGACTAGAATGACATTAGTGAAAACTGTATTAATAATGTCATTTAAATGCATGTTAGCGCTAGAATGATGTTAAATAACTAGTTATCAGTTTGGGTATGTTTTACAATAAGTTAAAGTTAACCTAAAAGTTTGACAAAAATGGCAACAGTTTTTCTTTTTCCTCCCAATTAACAAATCAAGAACGTTTTTCTGAAATATTAAATAATTTAATGCGAAATTTTCCGTATTTATATGTCAGTAACCTCAATAATCATTATAAAATTTTATTATGGTATGGTTACTTATCGAATTCATTAGGGAGTTTTTGAACCCCTTAAATTTTAGCACGTCGTTATCGTTATTCTGAGCATGTGCAATTCCAAAAAGAGTATCATTTTTGGCACTGCGCGTGCTCAGTATAACGATTGCGAATTGCGATAAAGATAAGGTAAAAATTTAAGGTGTTCAAAATCTCCCTATTATAAAAGCAAAGTTAATGCTTATCAAGGGCGGATTTACCATGAATTAAAATTTTACATTAGCAAAAAGCTTAAACGTAATTAGGTAAAAAAAATATAAGCGTACTTCACTTAAGGATATTTTATTAAACACTTCTATTTGCTATTTCATGTTTGTCCAAAGAAAAACGTACCTATCTAAATACACAGATAATTTCTAATTTCACAACATTTTTTAAAAATGTGGTTTTTTGAGATACTCCCCCACGTTGAAAAGCTAAATCCGCCCTTGATTGCGTATTAACACAAAACAGTATTGACACAAGACACTTGTCAGTCTTGTCACTTTGCGTAAGTGTTTGTAAATACAGGTTAGATTTATTGCAGTGAAATTAGCTCTATGTATAGAATGAGATGTTGTCACATTAACTTCTTATTTAGCATGCTGTTAGTTATTTGTCTATAAATATTTAATTATTAATATGAACTACTTAGATTGATTTAAGAATGCAGTTAGTTGTCATTAGTTAACTTGATGTTATTGTGATTATTATTAATATAGGTGATACAGCCTTATTAATAATAAAACTTACAATGTTCTAAGACCTGACTAGAACGTGATTAGTGAAAACTGTATTAATAATACCATTTAAATGCTTGTTAACGCTAGAATGATGTTAAATCACTAGTTATCAGTTTGGGTATGTTTTACAATAAGTTAAAGTTAACCTAAAAGTTTGACAGAAATGTCAGCAGTTTTTATTTTCCCTCCCAATTAACAGATCAAGAACGTTTTTCTGAAATATCAAATAATTCAATGCGAAATTTTCCGTATTTATATGTCAGTAACCTCAATAATTATATAAAATTTTATTATGGCATGGTTACTTATCCAATTCATTAGGGGGTTTTTGAACCCCTTAAATTTTAACACGTCGCGTCGTTATCGTTATTCTGAGCATGTGCAGTTCCAAAAAGAGTATCATTTTAGGTACTACGCGTGCTCAGTATAACGTTTGCGATAACGATAAGGTAAAAATTTAAGGTGTTCAAAATCTCCCTATTATAAAAAGCAAAGTTAATGCTTATCAAGGGCGGATTTACCATAAATTCAAATTTTACATTAGCAAAAAGCAAAATCGTAATTATAGTTAAAAAAAATATAAACGTACTTCACTAGAATATTTTATTAAACACTTCTATTTGCTATTTCATGCTTGTCCGGACAGAAATGCGTTATTTTGGCAGAGGTGCAATTTGAAGCCCGAGGGCGAAGCCAGAGGGCTACAATGCACCGAGGACAAAATAGCATTTCTCCCGAATGGTATATACTATTTTTTCCACGGTCTCATTAACTTAAAAACACATATTTTTTTATTATTATGTAAGTAGCACCAGAATTATTGTATTCGGATTTGAGCATTTATTTAGTAGTCGTTGAGTTATTGTCATAACTACAAAATAAACAAACAAAAATAATTGTCAAATTAAGATGTTAGTTTGGTTTAGTTTACAGTTTGTTTAGTGCACAATGAATAATTGTGAGTCGGAAGAGATTGTGGAGACTGCAAATGCAATAAGCAATTTGTTACCTACGAAATCCAGATCTTTATACGATATAGCTTACAATCGGTTCAAAACGTGGTGCGCCGAGAAAAATATTCAAGTATACAGCGAGAATGTTTTGTTGGCATACTTCAGTGAAAATGCAAAGAATTACAAGTCTTCCACATTATGGGCGCAATATTCTATGGTTAAGTCATGCTTGATAATTTACGACAACATAGATATAAGCAAATTCCCCAAACTGATCGCATTTTTGAAAAGAACCGGTGACGGATATCAAGCGAAAAAATCGAAAATATTGACAAAGGGTGAAATCGACCGTTTTCTATCAACTGCAGATGACAAAGAATTCTTAATGATTAAGGTAAGATTACTTTTGTTGTTAGGTATTTCAATTATTTAGTATTTTGATTTTTTATAGGTTGTATTAATTCTGGGGATTGCAGGAGCTTGTCGAACTGATGAACTAGTCAATTTAACTGTAGATGATATTGAGGATGTAGGCTCATCCTTGATTGTAAAAATTCCAAACACTAAGACAAAGATTCCACGAACCTTTGTGGTTACCGATGTGGGAAATATGCTTGAATTGTATCGAAAATACTTGTCCCTTCGTTCTCCCCACGTCAAGCATAAGCGCCTTTTTTTGTACTACAAAGCAGGAAAATGTAGTTCGCAGCCAGTTGGCAAGAATACCATCGGAAAAATTCCTAGTGTAGTAGCTTCGTATTTAAAATTACCTGATGCTGCATGTTATACTGGTCACTGCTTACGAAGATCTTCAGCGACATTACTGGCAGATGCTGGTGTGGATATCACGACAATAAAGCGTCATGCTGGTTGCAAATCAACGACAGTCGCTGAGGGTTATGTCGAGAACTCCATTGAAAATAAGACCAAAATTGCTAATCACGTTTTAGTAGGTCCACCACTAGCGCAATCACAAAAACTTTAAATGTAAGCGAAAGTAATATTCCTTCTAATATTAATTTTGAAAATTGTACAAATGTTACATTTAATTTAAATGTCAATAAATAATCTTTTTTTGCATGAAAAACGTTCTCCATAATGTAAACTCCCTTGGGAGCATTATACTCCCTTGGGAATAATCGACTACTTCTGTTTCAATTTTGATGTCATAGAAACTGATTTCTACTCCCGACCGTGGAAAAAAGCTTTTTTGTATTGTTCTATGAAACTTTAGGTTAAATACAGGGTGTCCACCTAGTGCGCGTAAGTCCAATATCTGGGTTAATAAAAGAGATAACTTAATTTTTTTTTCTACAGGGTTGTCTAATATCCCGAGCTGCACAGAATGAAAATATATTTACATATTCAGGGTGTTCAGTTTTTCCTGGACAGGTACCAACTTGGTTTTTCTAAATGGAAATATATATTTTTTATTGCTTTTTCGAACTAAACCCTTGATTTTAGTAGGACTTTCATCAGCCTTCCCTATACCTAACTTAAACTGTTTTTGAAATATTGACGGGTGAATATTGACATTTTTGCAACTTTGACACCCTTTAAAATATAAACGGTTTGAGATCAAGCAAAACGGTTTGCACATTCCTATCTTAACTTTTCATAAGCTATCGTTTGGTACTAATTTCAGAATTATCCAAAAATTTAAACTTTTCTGAAAATTTTGAAAATTTTTTATTCCTGTATAAATTTGAAATTAGTATCAAACTATAGCTTATGAAAAGTTAAGATAGGAATGTGCAAACCGTTTTGCTTAATCTCAAACCGTTTAGATTTTACAGGGTGTCAAAGTTGCAAAAATGTCAATATTCACCCGTCAATATTTCAAAAACAGTTTAAGTTAGGTATAGGGAAGGCTGATGAAAGTCCTACTAAAATCAAGGGTTTAGTTCGAAAAAGCAATAAAAAATATATATTTCCATTTAGAAAAACGAAGTTGGTACCTGTCCAGGAAAAACTGAACACCCTGAATATGTAAATATATTTTCATTTTGTGCAGCTCGGGATATTAGACAACCCTGTAGAAAAAAAAATTAAGTTATCTCTTTTATTAACCCAGATATTGGACTTACGCGCACTAGGTGGACACCCTGTATGTAAAAAATGTACGTCCCATCTGAGATATTTTGTCACACCTTGCATTGTATTTTAACTGTTTATTTTAGGCGGTGTTATCAACCTTCCAAAATCTATCGGACAACGATGTAACGATGTATGACGTACATAATATGTAACGATGAATACTGTATGCCCATTTAGTGTGTAATCTCATCTCATAAACTATTACATTTGGAGAAAAAATCAAATACAAAAAGTTCTTGGTTGCCAAAGGTGCAGTTTTAAAAATATTTGTAACTATATAGTGCGTTTCACAAAAGCGGCACAACTTGAGTATTACTTCATTTAACTGGGACACCCTATGGTTTTTATCTAAAATCGATTCATTTGTTTGATGCTTAATCCGCCCTAAATTTTTTCCTAATCCGTTGCGGCGTTGCCAAGTTATAATTTCATAATTCATAATCTTAGTAAATATATCAGACTTTAATCATTATTTTCATTTCGACAAATATTTTTTGCACACAGTAGTATCGGGGTCCTACAAGCACCGTAGAAATATTTTTGAGACACATTTATTCATTTATTTATTTATTTATTTATTTTATTTATTTATTTATTTATTTATTTATTTATTTATTTATTACACCACTTACAGGATAAGTTACACACTTACAAAAAATGACACAATCTGTATCCACTTATACGAGCACAACTTATGGAACACACCTATTATCTAATAATGAATATAAAAAGACTACAATTTATACACTGGAAATAATAACAAAAAATTCAAAACAAAAAAAATAGGTAAAATGTAGAAGGAGTATATTTATCCGATCTGTTGTTATATTGTGACATTGTAAGGTTTTATTTTTGACAATCAACAATGTATGTAATGAATTAATGTTCAGTGGTAGGCAGAAAAATCTATAGAAATGTAATGTGTAATGTTTTTAAGTTAGACGAGCAAAATCCATTTTATTTTAATATAGTTTTCTACATTTTTGCAATAAAGTATTACAATCGTGTGCTTCATTAATAATAAGCGAACTACAGTTATGGGCCCAGTCCCACGATTCTAGAGTGGGAACAGGACGGTAAAGAGAAAAAGCTTCACATGTAGGTTGATAGTTTTTCCTTCCAAAAAGGAAATCCTGTGTTGCTGTGGCTAAAAGAAAAAAACTAAAGAAGTGTTTTTTGAGAGCTTTGAAATATTGCAAAACTGTTAGAAATGGAAGTAGCGGGATCGTCAGTTACTAAGTTAAATGATGAGAACTATCAAATCCAAATGAAGTTATTTCTTAAAGCAAAAAAGGTGTGGCATACTGTGGAAAATGAAAAGCCAGAACCTACGGACACGAATGCAAAGGAAATAGAAACCTTCGAAGAAAAAAGTGCTTTGGCTGCCTCAAAAATCCTGGCTTCATTAGAACTTAGTCAAGCACAACAAGTATTAAACTTGGATGAAGGCAAGGATATATGGGGTAAATTACAACAAATACATGAAGGAAAAATAGCGTCAAGAAGAGTGGATTTAAGATTAGAATTAAGCACCATAAAAATGAAAGATACTGAAAACATTGAAAAATATTTAGCAAGAGCTCAGTATATAAGAGATCAACTAGAGCAGTGTAACTCGGCAGTAGAAAATGAAGAGTTTATAGGACTATTATTAAATGGGTTGCCTAATACTTACCGTGCTATAAGAGTACATATGAAAGCAACAAGTTTAGACAAAATAAGTTTGGAAGAGCTTAGAAGCGGTTTAAAAGCACAAGAGGAAGAATTGAAGTTTTCAGAGATAGAATCACGAACTAGAAACTGCATGTGTATCAAAGGGAAATGAAAAATATAGGAAAAAAAAACCAAAATCTGACATTACTTGTTGGGTGCGCAACAAAAAGGGATATTTTGCAAGAAATTGTTATTATAGAGCAGACAAAAAACAAGAAAACGATGAAAGAACAGATAGAAAACAAGAAAAGGAGAGTGAAAAAGTCAAAAACACCACCCATCAACAGTGCGGTCAAAATTCTTTGAAACAAATCACCCACAGAACAAACGAAAAGGTAGTCTTCCTAGTCAGTTATACTAAATAACCAAATAAAATTCTTTTAAAAAGGAAAAAAGAGAATTCACTAATTAAAAATAGTACTATCAACTAAATTGTTAATACTGTCATTCTTAAACTGTAAAAGGTAAGTATATATCAGACTAAGATTATCTATATCCCTCCTCGAGTTAATACACTCCTCATCTCTGAAGATGTGTACCATCTCCAAGAACGATCTCTTGGTTAAATTACTCTCCACATCCAACACTTGAACCTCACCCCAAGACATTGAGTGATTTTTTCCAAAACGTGTTTCGCTAACCCACAAGAGGTCCTATTACAACGAATATCACTCTTGTGTGAAATGATTCGGTCTTTGAGACATCGGCCAGTCTGCCCGATGTAATTTTTATTACATTCAGAACATGGAATTGAATATACCACACCACTGCTATGCAAAAGGTCAGATTTATCCTTCGGTTTTGAAAAAAGAGATTTGAGACTTTTTGAAACAAAATCCAGATTTGCTAGTGATACCTTCTGACAAAATGAATATCACTGCGATTATTTCTAAACAACAGTACCATCAGCTTGCAACAGATATTCTTAACGATACAGATTATTACAGAGTATTGAGTAGGGATCTGTCTTCTGTTATTCAAACCAAATCTAATGCTTTTATTTCACAATTGGAAAAGGGCAATAAATTGACTTCCGCTTTAGCAGAAAAGTATAGATCTTACACTGGAGTTATCAATAAATTTTATGGTCTTCCGAAGGTTCACAAGCCTACGCTTCAACTTCGCCCTATAATCTCTGGAGTGTCCAGCCCGAATCGAGGTATAGCACAATACGTTACAGATGTTTTGACTAGGTCTTATAGTAGAGACAATCCTTATTTTATCGGTGACTCTTTTGAATTTTGTCAATGGATTAATGAATTTCAACTTCCCCAGGGCTATGTATTGGTCAGTCTAGATGTTAAATCACTTTTTAATAATATTTCGGTAAATTTAGTAAAAAGGAGCATTGAGAGGAGGTGGGAATCTATAGAAACCCTCTGCTCAGTTCCGAAGAACCTGTTTCTCAAGCTCATTGAATTTCTTTTTGACTCAACAGTTTTTTCTTATTCAGATATCATTTATAAACAAATATTAGGTATGCCAATGGGTAGTCCAGTTTCTCCCATTTTGGCTCAATATGTCATGGATGATCTCCTTGACATTTGCCTTGTCGAGCTGAATTTTGTGGTTCCGTTTGTGAAGAAGTATGTGAATGACATGGTACTCAGTATACCAGCTGATGGTATGGATCACTTATTACAAGTGTTTAATAACTATGACACCTTTCTCAAATTCACGAGTGAAGAAGATGATCAAGCGTCTGTTCCTTTTTTGGATTCTAGACTAATAAGAAGGGTAGATAATACTATAATTACTTCTTGGTATATGAAACCAGGTGCATCTGGTAGGTTCTTGCATTACAAATCTTATCATCCCTACAAACATAAAATTAACTTGATCGTTGCAATGAAGGATAGGGTCATACGTACTAGTCACCATACTTTGCAGAGACGGAACCTCTTGATTCTGTTCGATAGGTTTGTGTCAAGTGGATATCTTCCAAGACTTCTTTATAAAATTTTGCTGAATGCCACTAATTTTAATAACAATGTTAACAATATTGGGCACGTTAATGATAATGATGTCACTAACAGTAATCAAGTTCAATTATATTTTTCATTACCTTTTTTAGAACCACTCAGTGGTAAATTTCAAAAATTTTTTTCACAATTTAATAACGTTAAATTAGCTTTTCGTAATGTCTTTAGTCTCAAATCTCTTTTTTCAAAAACGAAGGATAAATCTGACCTTTTGCATAGCAGTGGTGTGGTATATTCAATTCCATGTTCTGAATGTAATAAAAATTACATCGGACAGACTGGTCGATGTCTCAAAGACCGAATCATTTCACACAAGAGTGATATTCGTTGTAATAGGACCTCTTGTGCGTTAGCGAAACACGTTTTGGAAAAAAATCACTCAATGTCTTGGGGTGAGGTTCAAGTGTTGGATGTGGAAAGTAATTTAACCAAGAGATCGTTCTTGGAGATGGTACACATCTTCAGAGATGAGGAGTGTATTAACTCGAGGAGGGATATAGATAATCTCAGTCTGATATATACTTACCTTTTACAGTTGACAATACAGAATGACAGTATTAACAATTTAGTTGCTAGTACTATTTTTAATTAGTGAATTCTCTTTTTTCCTTTTTAAAAGAATTTTATTTGGTTATTTAGTATAACTGACTAGGAAGACTAGGTACCCTTTTCGTTTGTTCTGTGGGTGGTTTGTTTCAAAGAATTTTGACCGCACTGGTGGTGTTTTTTCCCTGTTTTCTTTTTTTCTTGAGATTTGTAATAAATTCAAATTTACCTCTTTCATTTAAATATTGATATCTCTGTTCAGCAACCTGGTCAATCCTAGTTACTTTTGATGGGGTGACCTTTAGGTTGGCATTCTCTGTTGGGTGGGATGCCTAGTAAATTTAGTTTTTTGGAATTGTTTTCACTGCTCAAATTATGTTACCCAGCCTGTTATGGTTTTTATTGTTCTAAGATTAGAGGCACATGGCCTCTGGCAAGCTGTTTTAATTATTATTCCTGATTATTTTTTTACAATCATGGATTATTTAAATGTATCGTAAGATGTAATTGTTGATATTGTTGACAATAACTGATAATGTCTACATAGTGATGTATTTTTGTAACAATTTAGCCAATTAGAATAGAATAGAATAGAATAGAACTTTATTAGCTTCATAGCTATTATAACAGTACATAATTACAGTATCGATAGTAATACAAAATCGAAATATATCCTCCTAAAAATAAAATTTTCTTAACCTACTCCTAAATGTATTTATCCTTGTACAGGTTCTAATCGCCATTGGTAACTGATTATAAATACTCAAACCCTGTAAATAACCTTTATTTTCGTAAGTACCATGCTGTATTGTAATTTTATTATTCATAATTGAATGTATTTGTAGTATTCCTAAAGAAGAAGCAATAAACAGCTTCGAAAGCTCGATTTTGAAAAAGAGAGTACTCGTCTTTTCTGCCTTATTTGACTGCAATCCCGTTTTAAATTGTTCTTTGTCTTATTGTCTTAACTTAACCAGTCAGGTTAGCGCCTTCACCACCTTATATATATATATATATATATATATATATGAGTATTTTTTGAAGAATTGGAATTCTTAAAATTTTTTTTCCTTGAACCTTTTGATTTTATAAATATTTTTTTATAAAATGGTTTCTTGGGTTTATGGTTTCTAAGATTTGAGCGGCATGGCAATGTGTTTGATGGTTGTTCAATAACACTACACTTTACATTGAACTGATCTTGCAAATACACAGACTGATTGGGGGAGTTCCCAATTGTTTAATATATTCTTTCATTATTATTTACAACATTTTTTGGAGAACTTGTCGGTTGTGTGTTTATTGAATGAATGATTTATTTAAGATTACTAGGGATTTCAATTTAAGATGGACTTTCGGAAAATGTGCTGGGTGTTTTCGTTTTATTTAGATTTTATTAGGGTTGCAGATTGACTGAAAGGTTTTATGATTTTTTGGGATCATGGGCGTGCTAGGTTATTTTGTTCAGGGTGGTTTTTATTTTACAATATTTTACAATTTCTACAATAAATTATTAAAATAAAAACCACCCTGAACAAAATAACCTAGCACGCCCATGATCCCAAAAAATCATAAAACCTCTAACAGTCAATCTGCATCCCCAATAAAATATAAATAAAACGAAAACACCCAGCACATGTTCCGAAAGTCCATCTTAAACTGAAATCCCTAGTAATCTTAAATAAATCATTCATTCAATAAACACACAACCGACAAGTTCTCCAAAAAATGTTGTAAATAATAATGAAAAAATATATTAAACAATTGGGAACTCCCCCAATCAGTCTGTGTATTTGCAAGATCAGTTCAATGTAAAGTGTAGTGTTATTGAACAACCATCAAACACACTGCCATGCCGCTCAAATCTTCACTTAAGGTATGATAAAATTTATAACAATTATGTATTGTAGTGTAATATAAACATCCTTTGTAGCTTGTATTGAAAAAGTTGCAAATCAACAACGAAACGTCTACATAATAAAACCAAATAAAATCTCAAAGAAAATTATTTAATTCAAAATTAGAAGGAACCATAAACCCAAGAAAACCTATTTTATAATATATATATATATATATATATATATATATATATATATATATATATATATATATAATATACATATATACAGGGTTATTCAGAATTTATCTCTAAAACTTTGAGGATATGTGCATCCTTAAATAAGAAATCGATATCACCAAAAAAATTTATAATAAAAGTCTTAGGATTTCCCTTAAACAATGTTTAAAGTTATACCATTATAAAGACTACGTAGATCGGCAACTGTACTTCAACGACATCTGATATACCACATTCCTACAAAAAAAACCAGTAAACAAGTTTTTGTACCTGGAACGCCTGGTTAAGACCGAGCGAATAGAGTTGGAGTGGGGATAATATCTCTATTGTCTATCAGTCATCAGTCTATCTGTGTCGTTCTCTTTTACGGCAGTGGTACAACGTGGCCGTGATACTGGTAATTTACGTGCAAATCATGGACGAGATGGTGGCCCGGGACGACCACAACGTAATTTAGCAGCTCAAGAACAAGTGTTGAATCTGCTCCGTGAAAATCCGCGAATAAGTACAAGTCAGATCGTTATGCAGGTGCCTGGGGTATCCCAATCAACGGTGTGGCGCTTACTACACGAAGCTCAGTTTTATCCGTATCATATCCAGCGTGTTCAAGCACTGTTACCAGTGGATTATCAATTACGAGTTAGGTTTTGTGAGTGGTTGTTGCAGCAAAATGCTGAAAATCCCCAATTTACTTAATAATTTGCGTTTACAAGATCAGCAATCAGGAGGAACATTCGCTTTAGTGCGGCAAAATTGGATAAGGCGTGCCCAAAAGTGTGTAGAAGTCGAGGGACAAAATTTCAAACAGCTTTTGGGCAAGGTATAGCGCAATTCTTCAAAATCAGTGTAACAAAATTTTATTCATTTTAAGGACACGTCACTTTGGTCACATCTATCTATCTTTCAGTTTATTTAAAGTAAAAACGCTGCAAATCTTTTTTGCGCCAGGTGTCGGTATACTCTCAGAACGTCCCAAGTTTTTTCCGTGACATCGCCAGTTTGCATTGTCAGTCCCAAGCATACACAAGAGAACAATATAGACAATTCACTGGATAGGCGGGGAGCCGCTAATTAACTTGTGGCGACATACAAAATTTTTAGGATGAACTAACTAAATATTGCGCAGATTTCTGTTTTACCAATTGGTAGCGAAAGTGATTTTACTTGACTTTCTGTGTCAATTTTAATTTCTTGTTGACTATTTGTGTGTTTTACTGCTGTGTGCCTAATTGTAAGCACACGCAGAAAGATGCAATTCTTCGTTCTCTACCAATTCATTACATGGAGGTTAGTAAGATTTGTGTTGTAACTAATATATAGTAGTTTTTAATATTGTAAACATTGTATTCAGTAGATATTATTGTTTTGTGTCAATTTTATGTGTGCATTTTTTGTGCATCACAAGTTATGTATGTACACGTATTAGTTTGGTTTGGTTTATGTGACCACATATTGCCATTTCTGACTGTAGAGGTTTTACAGAACTTAAATAAAATTCTATCTTATTTGTTGTTTTGGTTTACTCAACTTTGCCGAATGTGATTTACATTGTTTAGTTAAACCGGAAAATGCAATCAATTGATACAATAAAGAATGTGTTGTGTAAATAAATACCTTGATGTTTTAATAAACAGCACTAAAATTAGAAAATATTGTCTTATTTCATGCTTTTGTCTTATAGACAATATATTACATGGATAGTGTTTTGACAAAAGTGATATTAAATAGCTTCATTAAAAAATATGATTTAAGTAGGTACCTATACCTTTTTTTTCCAAACGCCTACCGATGGGTGTAACATAAATGATAACTTTCATTTCAGAGGGTGATTCCTTGTCA
Source organism: Pogonocherus hispidulus (assembly GCA_963924545.1). Lineage (NCBI taxonomy): Eukaryota > Metazoa > Arthropoda > Insecta > Coleoptera > Cerambycidae > Pogonocherus > Pogonocherus hispidulus. The sequence goes on from OZ004695.1 coordinate 36,008,459, forward strand.
TATTTTACAAAAAAATGTTCAAATAGGTAAACATGTCTTAACTTGCTTTGTTTTCCAGAAACAGGATGTCAGGAGTTTTAATAAAAAGTCGGATTTTTTTGGTGTGTTAGCAGTAACAAGGAGCTTCTTTTGATGTAATTAGATTTAAAATAATAATAGTCATGGTACTGTTTCTTTCTAAATTTGATATTTTAATCAGATTAAACATACAGCTTTCTTGTCCATTACTTACATTACATTACATTTTCTTGTATCTCCCTTAGTTTTCGAAAAAGAAGTGAGAAGCTCGACTTGAGATAAAAGCATCAAGTTTTCTCCTGATGGACTGACGCACACGCACAAAACTTCCTGGGGAATTATTATTCTAAATCTAATTTTATCAAAAGCAACACTTTATTGGTGCTAACAAATAGACTTTTCATCAAAGTCGGCGAAAAAAGTTATTACTGATTAATAAAAAAACAATTTTTTTTAATTAAAATTTTGAGACACTGTTTGTTGAAAACAAAGCAATTTCGGACACATTTTTATGAACATTTTTCCATAAAAATGAGAAGGAATCACTTCCTGAAATTAGTCATCATTTATGTTACACTCTGTAAACTAATTTTCAACCATTTTTGAAATTCCCGCCTACAGAACGTTCCCGCCCACTACCTTTTGTTCCCTGCTCATGACCTCCTAGATAATGTTACTTAATTCCAGCTAATACTAGTTCATCCTAAAATTGTTTCAGCGCTACAATCGCTCGATGTTCCCCCACTCCTACAGATTCCAGTCTATGGTATTCTCTTGTGTATGGTCCCAAGGTCACTCCATTACAGTGGACCAGTACACAGTGGCGTGCAATTAAAAATTTTTAAATAGTTTTCAGAACCCGCCAAAAAAATTTTTTTTTCCACTACCACATTTGTATATACAGGGTTATTCAGAACCTATCCATAATAAAATTTGGGGATGTTCAACATACATGTAGAAATGCGGTAGTGCAAAAACAATTTTTTTTTGGCGGGGTCTGAAAACTATTTAAAAATTTTTCATTGCACGCCGCTGGATACTGGCCCACTGTAATGGAGTGACCTTGGAACTGACAATGCAAACTAGCTAGTACGAAAAAAACCGGCGCACCCGGCGCAAAAAAGATTTGCAGCGTTTTTACTTTAAAATAAACTTAGATAGATAGGCGTTCCAGGTACAAAAAACTTGTTTACTGTTTTTTGTCGGAATGTGGTATATTCGATGTCGTTGAGGTACAGTTGTCCATGTACGTAGTCCTTTATAATGGTATAACTTTAAACATTGTTTACGGAAAATCCTAAGCCTTTTATTATAAATTTTTTTGGTGATATCGATTTCTTATTTGAGGATGTACATATCCTCAAAGTTTTAGAGATCAGTTCTGAATAACCCTGTATATGTTGAGCATCCCCAAATGTTATTATGGATAAGTTCTGAATAACACTGTATACAGGGTGATTGATTAAGGCCGGCCACCGACTGTATATGGGAAACTATTGATCCTACAGGTTCGGCAAAAAATTCTCATAATAAAAGTGGCCATGAAAATTTCATAGCAAATATTTTTATCTACCGTAAATCTCCGCAAAAGGGCGCAACTGATCATGTAATTTTTAAAATTGACTTTAAATGAAAAAATGCCTTATTAACCTGGATATATTTCTTATCAGTTTTAATCGTTAGTCCATTTCCTAAAACTTTTTCAGTGATATTTTGTATTTCCTCGATAAATAAAGAGGTGGGAAAAGTTTTTGTTATTAATTTGAAAAAATGCTGTATTTTCGGATCGCTTTAATGGATTTTCTTGCAATTGGGTTTGTTTAGAATATCTTACAGATTTAATAAATGTTTTAGTGATTGCAAAAAGTTGGTTAATAAAGGTACAAAATGGCGATATGTTGAAACCTAACCTATTTCTTAATTTTTCTTGGAAATTTTAAATGGAACGATATACTTTTTTTCACGTCATTATAACCAACATTTAGTTAAAATAACACTAGTCAAAACAGCATCTCAATATCTCAAACCGAGGGGGAAACCACCTTAGAATTTTGGTGTACAGTCCAGAGCAGTCCATTTTTGATGGGAATCCAGGGTATCTCGGAAACTACAAGATGCATAACAAAACCGCTTGCACATCCTCGAGCTACTTTTTCCAGTTTGACTTAATGGTGAAATCAGATCGGGTCTACTTTGTTTAGGTTTTGAGATACAGGGCATTTCTGAAATTTTGCCTTTTTCGTCAGGGCCCTGTAACTTTTTTATTTTCAGACCTACAAAAAAAGTTTAAAGGGGAAAGTTTTAGATATTTTTAAGTGGAATCCATTGGCGTAGCAAATTTTTTTATTGCGTCCCGTTTTTTAGATACAGACCAAACTTGTGTTTTTTTTCAATGCAACACCCTGTATATTTCTAGTTAATTCGAAAGAACTTTCAATTCTGGTTACAGTAATATATAATAAATAGGGGTTTATTTGAATTTAAGTACCTTTATTAAACATTTTTATGGTTAAATGGGGGGGAAACGCGTATTTCCATTGATTTATTTCCTTATAAACTACATTGAACTCCTGTTTAATGTTATACTTAATATCTTAATAGTAATATAACCAAATACGGTTATATATAATTTATATTTGTAAAAATATTCGACATTTTTATGTTTCCATAATTAATTATTATCTAGTATTCGGAAATATTTAAATCTTTATATAAAATAGTGTGTTTAATTAAATCAAGAGTTTAATATAGTTTATAAGGAAATAAATCAATGGAAATACGCGTTTCCCTCCATTTAACCATAGAAATGTTTAATAAAGGGACTTAAATTCAAATAAACCCCTATATAATATATATTACTGTAACCAGAATTGAAAGTTCTTTCAAATTAACCAGAAATATACAGGGTGTTGCATTTAAAAAAACACAAGTTTGGTCTGTATCTAAAAAACGGGACGCAATAAAAAATAATTTGCTACGCCAATGGATTCCACTTAAAAATATCTAAAACTTTCCTCTTTAAACTTTTTTGGTAGGTCTGAAAATAAAAAAGTTACAGGGCACTGACGAAAATGGCAAAATTTGAGAAATGCCCTATATCTCAAAACCTAAACAAAGTAGACCCGATCTGATTTCACCATTAAGTCAAACTAAAAAAAGTAGCTCGAGGATGTGCATGCGGTTTTGTTGCGCATCTTGTAGTTTTCGAGATACCCTGGATTCCCATCAAAAATGGACTGCTCTGTACATGCTGTTAGAATTTTAGAATTCTTTAGCATTTTTTTAGAATTTATTAACATTTCTTAGAAGTATCTGTATTTTTTAGAATTTTTTACCACTTTTAGTATTTTTTTAGAATTTCTTAGAATTTAATTAGAATTTATTTAGAATTTTTACCTATTGCGCATGCTCAAAAGCATGCGCAATCTATAAGAATTTGCCTGCTACACCGCGCCGGGTGGCGAACTTGTGCAATAGCTTGAACAACCATTTGTTTTTTGAGCAGTAGCTAGTGAAATGCACCTTCTGATTACGATCTATGGATGTTGATGAATTGTGAATGGTCTCTGGATATTCAAGTAAGTGAATAACACTTTTAATATATTATGTTAAATTCATTATTGCTATCTCGATTGCTATTGTACTATTGCCATTTTTTGAGTTGTAACCCCGGTTGTAACTATAAAGTATTTTTCATAAATAATGTTATTCACAGGTCCCAATCTAAATTACTGGAAGAAGGCAATAAGAAGCGTAACCTACGTTAACTGGGTAGGTTACGTAAGAAGTAACAAAAGTAAGTGGCTTAGGTTAGTTTAAGAAGACTATTATTTAATTGAATTATTTTTTTCTTCAAAGTAATGAGCATTGCCGAGGTGCTGTAAATACAGAAATTAAACAAGTTTTAAAGGCTGTTGTTATTGATATACCAATTAATATATTGCCTAGATACTTACTCTCATATAGCATTTATAAGCACTCAGCAATCAATCATAATCAAAACCGACTCTCCATAAAATCTTTTTTTTTAGATGTAGTCAGACAGAATTAAAATTTGGCAAGTTTTACAGTCTTGCTAATTTAGGTATTTTGGTTTTGGTTATAGACTCGTTATAGACGAGGAATTTTAGCATAAAATTGAGAAATTTTTTGAGCACAGTCCGATTTTAATGTCGAGGGCTCGATCGCCTTGTTTTTTACATGATACTAGAAAATTGATATATTTTTTAATTTGTCATGAGAAACTTGGGAAAATATTTCAAGCAACTAATTTAAACAGTTTCAAGCGTGTATTTTTAAATAGTTTCATTATTCTCCTTCAAGAAGCTACCAGTTTCAGAACTATTTTAGCATATTTTTTTATACAACCACACAGGGTATTTTGGGAAAGCCGAGGGGAAAGCTAAGCCAAGTGGAAGTTGGAAATGGGTATACAGGGATTTTCGGGTATGCTCTCTTCATTAAAAATAGTGTCAATTACGTCACACACCTGTTTATACCGGATATCCCAACCAAATTGTTTATTTTAAATGGGACATCCTGTATATTTTCCAATTTTTTTTTTGTGTTCTACACGTGTTTTTATGCAGACTCGTCAAATTTTCCTAAACCTAAATTCAATAATTGTTTTCGAGCGTTCCATTTAAAATAAGCGAGTGGTTGTGACTAGGGCTCGACCGATGTATCGGCATCGTTGATGCCGCCGATTCTGCCTATTTAGAACCATCGGCATCCGCATCCCAGCTTTATTTATTGTGCCGATGGAAGGATGCTTTTTCGTACCACCTAGTGCCGACACCATACAGAGGGAAATCAGTAGTTTCACTTAAAAAATGATCAATAGTTCATTGAAAAATTAAATGTTATGCGCGAGGTTATGCCTGTAAATGAAATTCTAGCATTATTTACTTGATTTTTTAACGTTAAAAATCCATCGGCATCAGCCGATTGATAGTATAAACAATCGGCAAATATATCGGTATCGGCCGATAGTTAAAATCGAGGTTAAAATTTTGCCATCGGTTGAACCCTAGTTGGGACTTTCGGTGTAATCCTCGGTATAATGAGTAGTGTGACGTACGAGGTGACGTAATAGACACTCGAGGAGACACTATTTTTAATGAAGAGAACATACCCAAGAACTCCCGAATACTAATTTTCCAAGTTCCACTTGGCTTAGTTTTCTCAAAACGTCCAAGGTCTTCGCGCCATACCCTGTAGGTATATAACATAGTTTTGTTTTACAGATGGAACCAAATATATTCGAAGATATTGCCGCAGAAATGAAAATGGAAATTACAAGTGTACTAAAAAATATATTGCCTATCAACGGATATGATAATTCAATAAACTTAAAAATGATAACCAATGAAGACATTACTAAAATAGAAAAATTTATGAAAAAACAACTACACACATTAATTCCTAATGAGGAAAGAGCCAAATATTATGGCCTATTATACGAACATTTTCCTGAAAAGTTTTTATTTAATGAAGGTCAAAAAAAGTTGATATTTTTAATTAAAGATCATTTGACAAAAAAATCAGGAGTGGATAAATCTGTGATGACTTAGGCAATATCGGAGCCAGTAATGCTCACAAATAATACCGAGAATATCAGCCAATCTCCTTCGCAATCTCCTGTTAAGAAGGCAAAAAAGATTGTTCTACAAAGTAACAGCATGACACAAGAAAATTCGTTTTTATTTAAGATGCTCAAAAATGGGCTAAAACAAAAATAGATGAAATGGAATGGATTGAACTTGAATTTGAAGATAAATTTAACAACATTAAATTTGAAACTACTGAGGTTGCAGATATTGAAAAAAGTTGTTGATATTGTTGATGTTGATATTATTGATAAATAAATAAATTGGATAGGTGGCTTACCCCTCGTCTCAAACCGTTTAGGAAATATTTATATTTTCGTATTGTACCTAAAGAAGGAGAATCCATTTTCATTTACCCCCGTATCATTTCGTTCGAAACAAAACGTGTATTTATTTGCTGTTTTAGTAATCTATAAAATAAAAAAAAAAAGAAAATGCACCCTTACCATATTGTGTTAGATCAAGCATTAAACGGACAAAATTTTGATCGTAGATAGGATTTTTGTCATTGGCTTAAAGGTCTCCTCACCGAAGATGCTACGTTTCTGTCAAAAATTTTATGGACCGACGAAGTAGAAACGGGAAAGTAAATTTGCATAACATGCATTATTGGTGAGCAACTAACCCTCATTGGTTAAGAGAGGTCCGATCACCAGGACAGGTATGTGTGGTGCGCTATTTTAAACAGACGAATTATTCGGCCATTTTTTTTCGATGGTCATATTAACGGGGAAAGGTACCTAGAGTTCTTGAACACCGATTTTCCGCTATTCTTAGAACAGGTGCACATTGCTGAGAGGATGAACAAGTGGGTACCAACATGATGGATGTCCAGCTCATTTTTCCCAGAACATCCGAAAATTCCTTAACGATAGGTACGTTTCCAGGTTTTCCTTTGGTACAATACGAAAATCTAAATATTTCCTAAACGGTTTGAGATATCGAGATGCGGTTTAGACCAGTGTTATTGTAACTAAATGTTGGTTATAATGACATGGAAAAAAGTATATCGTTCCATTTAAAATCTCCAAGAAAAATTAAGAAATAGGTTAGGTTTCAACATATCGCCATTTTGTACCTTTGTTGACCAACTTTTTGCAATCACTAAAACATTTATTAAATCTTTAAGGTATTCTCTTTTAAACAAACCCAATTGCAAGAAAATCCGTTAAGGCGATCCGAAAATACAGCATTTTTTTCAAATTAATAACAAAAACTTCTCCCACCCCTTTATTTATCGAGGAAATAAAAAATATCACTGAAAAGATTTTAGGAAATAGACTAACGATTAAAACTGATAAAAAATTTATCCAGGTTCAAAAGGCATTTTTTCATTTAAAGTCAATTTTAAAAATTACATGATCAGTTGCGCCCTCTTGCGGAGATTTACGGAAAATAAAAATAATTTTAATGAAATTTTCTGGCCACTTTTATTATGAGAATTTTTATATACCAAACACAATTTGTAATAAAATTTTGAATCTTATACACAAAGGTGGGTTTTAGCAACCACTCTGCATTATGTGAAAAATTGTCATTGGTGTTTTTTACTACCCCCTTAACTAATCAAGTCTTCCCCGTTTTTCTAATTCCTGATACCTAGGTAGGTACCTAATAATATCAACCAAAATTGTTCCTGCATTATGATACGACTTACATAATAATCATCTTTTCCCAAACAAGTAGGTATATAAGTTTCGGACTAATTAAAATGAGGGGTAGAGATAAATTATTAATTTGAGTTATTTTATATATACTTAGTCGTATACCAATCGTGCAAATACAACTATAAAACTTACCGTAGTAGGCAAAGGTGTTAGATATTCCGGTCTAAGGTATTGATTACTTGATGTTAACATCCTGTAATTAGTTTATAAAATGTAGGTACCTACTATAAGCAGGTAACCGATAAAATATAAGACGCCATGCACTTTATCACGTAAGTAATTTCTTTATATAGAAGGATGCACTAACATACCACAACACCAACAACTGAACTGATGCCGCTAAACCCCTGTTCTGTTGGCAATGCGACAAGCGCTCTCCTCTACTGATGACGTCACACATTGTTCCGTCCCCACCTATGTAAAGTTTGACACCCTCGACCGCAGATCACCATGTTATTGCTTCATCTTTCTGCTTGTCTTCGACGTTCGCTTATTTTATTCTTAAATATATTAGCACAAACTCTTCCCTTAACTAAGGTTAAGGTAAGTATTCTACATATTATGTGTACTCAAGACATGTGGCTGAAGACAGACACAGAATCAGATTCGAAAAACGGCAAATTACAGCGGACCAGTTCGTTATTGGAAATAATGCGAAATTATTTAAAAAACCAGTTATTTCCCGTATGGGGAATTATTAAACAATTAGTACTTTACTAGTCACGTTTACTTAGGTTACTAAAAACGTTTTTCAACCTCCAAACGCCATTTAAATACCCTATATATAAATATATAAAGATCAGGAAACTAATTACCAGTTAGGTAAGTATACCTACTTACTCCCGTTACAATTTTTTCATTGACTCTCACTTCTTCAACAACGTAGGTTACAGACATACAGGCCTAGTGTTCTACATAGTAACACATAGGCAAAAACACCGATATTTTAGGGGATATAATTTTCATTAAGGGAGTGAAAATCATTTTTCAATGAGAAGTCCAAAAAATATCGTGGACTTTACAAATAAAGTTGTTACATATTTTCGTTTACACGATATCATTGACGGTCTACCATCAAGTAGGCGGAAGGAAATTAAAAAATTCAGAGTTGAAGGGGATGAAATTCATTTTTCAATCTGAAATCATAAAAAAATCGCGGATTCCACAAATAAGGGTGTTACACATTTTCGTTAACAGGTTAACATTATAGACGTTCTACAATCATGCTGGTAAACGGAAATTGGAAAATTCAGAGTTTAAGGGGATGAAAATCATTTTCCAATCTAAAATCATAAAAAAATCGCAGATTCCACAAATAAAGGGTGTTACACATTTTCGTTAACAGGTTATCATTATAGACGTTCTACAATCATGCTGGTAAACGGAAATTGGAAAATTCAGAGTTTAAGGGGATGAAAATCATTTTTCAATCTAAAATCATAAAAAAATCGCGGATTCCACAAATAAGGGTGTTACACATTATTGTTAACAGGTTATCATTATAGACGTTCTACAATCATGCTGGTAAACGGAAATTGGAAAATTCAGAGTTTAAGGGGATGAAAATCATTTTTCAATCCAAAATCATAAAAAAATCGCAGATTCCACAAATAAGGGTGTTACACATTTTCGTTAACAGGTTATCATTATAGACGTTCTACAATCATGCTGGTAAACGGAAATTGGAAAATTCAGAGTTTAAGGGGATGAAAATCATTTTTCAATCTAAAATCATAAAAAAATCGCGGATTCCGCAAATAAGGGTGTTACACATTTTCGTTAACAGGTTATCATTATAGACGTTCTACAATCATGCTGGTAAACGGAAATTGGAAAATTCAGAGTTTAAGGGGATGAAAATCATTTTTCAATCTAAAATCATAAAAAAACCGCGGATTCCACAAATAAGGGTGTTACACATTTTCGTTAACAGGTTATCATTATAGACGTTCTACAATCATGCTGGTAAACGAAAATTGGAAAATTCAGAGTTTAAGGGGATGAAAATCATTTTTCAATCTAAAATCATAAAAAAATCGCGGATTCCACAAATGAGGGTGTTACACATTTTCGTTAACAGGTTATCATTATAGACGTTCTACAATCATGTGGTAAACGAAAATTGGAAAATTCAGAGTTTAAGGGGATGAAAATCATTTTTCAATCTAAAATCATAAAAAAATCGCGGATTCCACAAATGAGGGTGTTACACATTTTCGTTAACAGGTTATCATTATAGACGTTCTACAATCATGCTGGTAAACGGAAATTGGAAAATTCAGAGTTTAAGGGGATGAAAATCATTTTTCAATCTAAAATCATAAAAAAACCGCGGATTCCACAAATAAGGGTGTTACACATTTTCGTTAACAGGTTATCATTATAGACGTTCTACAATCATGCTGGTAAACGGAAATTGGAAAATTCAGAGTTTAAGGGGATGAAAATCATTTTTCAATCTAAAATCATAAAAAAATCGCGGATTCCACAAATAAGGGTGTTACACATTTTCGTTAACAGGTTATCATTATAGACGTTCTACAATCATGCTGGTAAACGGAAATTGGAAAATTCAGAGTTTAAGGGGATGAAAATCATTTTTCAATCTAAAATCATAAAAAAACCGCGGATTCCACAAATAAGGGTGTTACACATTTTCGTTAACAGGTTATCATTATAGACGTTCTACAATCATGCTGGTAAACGGAAATTGGAAAATTCAGAGTTTAAGGGGATGAAAATCATTTTTCAATCTAAAATCATAAAAAAATCGCGGATTCCACAAATAAGGGTGTTACACATTTTCGTTAACAGGTTAACATTATAGACGTTCTACAATCATGCTGGTAAACGGAAATTGGAAAATTCAGAGTTTAAGGGGATGAAAATCATTTTCCAATCTAAAATCATAAAAAAATCGCAAATTCCACAAATAAAGGGTGTTACACATTTTCGTTAACAGGTTATCATTATAGACGTTCTACAATCATGCTGGTAAACGGAAATTGGAAAATTCAGAGTTTAAGGGGATGAAAATCATTTTTCAATCTAAAATCATAAAAAAATCGCGGATTCCACAAATAAGGGTGTTACACATTATTGTTAACAGGTTATCATTATAGACGTTCTACAATCATGCTGGTAAACGGAAATTGGAAAATTCAGAGTTTAAGGGGATGAAAATCATTTTTCAATCCAAAATCATAAAAAAATCGCAGATTCCACAAATAAGGGTGTTACACATTTTCGTTAACAGGTTATCATTATAGACGTTCTACAATCATGCTGGTAAACGGAAATTGGAAAATTCAGAGTTTAAGGGGATGAAAATCATTTTTCAATCTAAAATCATAAAAAAACCGCGGATTCCACAAATAAGGGTGTTACACATTTTCGTTAACAGGTTATCATTATAGACGTTCTACAATCATGCTGGTAAACGAAAATTGGAAAATTCAGAGTTTAAGGGGATGAAAATCATTTTTCAATCTAAAATCATAAAAAAATCGCGGATTCCACAAATGAGGGTGTTACACATTTTCGTTAACAGGTTATCATTATAGACGTTCTACAATCATGTGGTAAACGAAAATTGGAAAATTCAGAGTTTAAGGGGATGAAAATCATTTTTCAATCTAAAATCATAAAAAAATCGCGGATTCCACAAATGAGGGTGTTACACATTTTCGTTAACAGGTTATCATTATAGACGTTCTACAATCATGCTGGTAAACGGAAATTGGAAAATTCAGAGTTTAAGGGGATGAAAATCATTTTTCAATCTAAAATCATAAAAAAATCGCGGATTCCACAAATAAGGGTGTTACACATTTTCGTTAACAGGTTATCATTATAGACGTTCTACAATCATGCTGGTAAACGGAAATTGGAAAATTCAGAGTTTAAGGGGATGAAAATCATTTTTCAATCTAAAATCATAAAAAAACCGCGGATTCCACAAATAAGGGTGTTACACATTTTCGTTAACAGGTTATCATTATAGACGTTCTACAATCATGCTGGTAAACGGAAATTGGAAAATTCAGAGTTTAAGGGGATGAAAATCATTTTTCAATCTAAAATCATAAAAAAATCGCGGATTCCACAAATAAGGGTGTTACACATTTTCGTTAACAGGTTATCATTATAGACGTTCTACAATCATGCTGGTAAACGGAAATTGAAAAATTCAGAGTTTAAGGGGATGAAAATCATTTTTCAATCTAAAATCATAAAAAAATCGCGGATTCCACAAATGAGGGTGTTACACATTTTCGTTAACAGGTTATCATTATAGACGTTCTACAATCATGCTGGTAAACGGAAATTGGAAAATTCAGAGTTTAAGGGGATGAAAATCATTTTTCAATCTAAAATCATAAAAAAATCGCGGATTCCACAAATGATGGTGTTACACATTTTCGTTAACAGGTTATCATTATACACGTTCTACAATCATGCTGGTAAACGGAAATTGGAAAATTCAGAGTTTAAGGGGATGAAAATCATTTTTTAATCTAAAATTATAAAAAAATCGCGGATTTTTTATATGATTTTATACGCTAGCGTATAGCCAGTACAGCATCCTAGGAGTGAGACCCCAATTCCTGCCTACTGTTCGTCTTAGTTGCCAGAAGGTGGCCGTTGACTTTTGAATAATTTTGTCAACATGTGGCCCCCAGGTCAACTTACTATCCAAGGTCACCCCTAGGTATTTCACCTCTCGCACGAGTGTCAGAGTTCTTGATACATAGTGGGTGCCCTGAATTCCTCTAGTTTTCTTCTTTTTGTGAAAAGGATCATCTCAGTCTTCCTAGGGTTGACTGACAGACCCATCTCACTACACCACCTTTCAATTATCCTACAAGCTACCTGCATTCTAACACACACTACGCTTAAGAAGCGACCGGCTACTAGACTAGTCCGTCGTCCGCATAGGCCTGCGTATAGAATCCTTGGGAGGTAAGGCGCCTCAAGAGACCAAACATCACAAGACTCCATAGGTGGGGCGATAGGCAGCTGCCTTGTGGGCAGCCCGCCCCTCTCACCCCCCATGTCCAGGTGGCAGTCCCCTAAGGCTGCGCTAACCCTCCTCTCTTCCAATGCGGATCTTACCCATCTGACCAAAGTTACTGGTATTCCTCTGGCCTGAAAGGTATCGCAGATAGTCCTACTCCTTCAAAGGCTCCTTCTATATCAAAGAACACTGTAAGGGTAACCTCTTTGAACTGAAGTGCCCTTTTCATTTTATGCACAAAATTATGCAGAGCTGTCTCTGTGGACCTCCCTCGCATGTATGCGTGCTGAGGATTCCACAAATAAGGGTGTTACACATTTTCGTTAACAACAATTACTTCCCCTTAAACTCTGAATTTTCTAATTTCCGTCTACTAGATTGATGGTAGAACGTCTATAATGATAACCTATTAACGAAAATGTGTAACACCCTTATTTGTGGAATCCGCGATCTTTTTATGATTTTAGATTGAAAATAAATTTCATCCCCTTAAACTCTGAATTTTCCAATTTCCGTTTACCAGCATGATTATAGAACGTCTATAATGTTAACCTGTTAACGAAAATGTGTAACACCCTTATTTGTGGAATCCGCGATTTTTTTATGATTTCAGATTGAAAAATGAATTTCATCCCCTTCAACTCTGAATTTTTTAATTTCCTTCCGCCTACTTGATGGTAGACCGTCAATGATATCGTGTAAACGAAAATACGTAACAACTTTATTTGTAAAATCCACGATATTTTTTGGACTTCTCATTGAAAAATGATTTTCACTCCCTTAATGAAAATTATATCCCCTAAAATCTCGGTGTTTTTGCCTATGTGTTACTATGTAGAACACTAGTCCTGTATGTCTGTAACCTACGTTGTTGAAGAAGTGAGAGTCAATGAAAAAATTGTAAAGGGAGTAAGTAGGTATACTTATCTAACTGGTAATTAGTTTCCTGATCTTTATATATTTATATATAGGGTATTTAAATGGCTTTTGGAGGTTGAAAAACGTTTTTAGTAACCTAAGTAGACGTGACTAGTAAAGTTCTAATTGTTTAATAATTCCCCATACGGGAAATAACTGGTTTTTTAAATAATTTCGCATTATTTCCAATAACGAACTGGTCCGCTGTAATTTGCCGTTTTTCGAATCTGATTCTGTGTCTGTCTTCAGCCACATCTCAAGACTCACATCACATACATGCACGCAGGGGGATATAACTAATATTATGAAGTCCGCAACCTGTGCCAGGCATACCAGGTTGCCATTTTTGGCTATTTTAGGCAAGAAAACATGTAATATTCGCTATAAATGGCAACATCGCATATTTGTATGGCACCGTAGCCGGTCGGGGCTGCTACGGACAGCTACGATTTACGACTCTGCCCTAGGCCTACGCTGGATGGCAATTAAAATTTAAAATGGTGATTTAGTTTTTAGTTATGTTTTTTAAGAGTGATGTATATCTTCAAAGACATAGAAAATTGGAATAAAAATTACAAAATTTGAAGTAACTGTAAGTATATCTTTTACATTATAAATTTTTGTAATCCTTTTTCTTCAATTGTTGTAAATATAGATCATAACCCCAATTTATACTTGAAAATATTACTATAGTCAGTAGGTAGTAGGCCAGATTATAGCTTAAATAATAGGTATGTGAGTACCTGGTCGTTAGAGTACCTACATCATATTATAACGTAACTATAAACTGTTTTTTTGAAATTTTTGATTTTCAAGTGAAATTCCCGTTATCCGAAGCCAACCCCTAAATTCTTAACGCTTGAAATTTCCTAGGTCCGCGTGGATATCAAAAGTGAGGAAGCGCGCGCATTCGGCTTTTATTTGAGGTGTCGAAATAATAGATTTCATGTCGGGTATAGTTGTTTTATTTACGGCGTTGTATGGGTGACTTATTTACAGGTGTAAAATATAATTTTTAACGGCGACATAAAATGTACTTCATTACACCTAATTGATTTAAAACTAACTACAGTTTGTCGCCGCATCATCCCGATATTTACGATAGAAAAAGGGTAGAAGTGATTAAAATACCTTGCTTGTTACGCGAAGTGGTTCTCACTAGGTTAAATCTAGCAAGGAGAGTGTTAAAACACACCAGGATCGTCCTAACCGTTGCTGGCCAACTAGGAGACACCCTCGATGTACACAGGTGGATGACACTACGCTCTTCTATATGGCTTCTTTAACGCGCGGCCCTAGAGTCAGGTGAAAGCAAGCTATTCACCCTCTAATAGTCCGTGTTAGCTTGCAGTAGCCTACGACGATCGACTAGGCTCCTTTAACTAGGCATCGGCGTGACACACGGGAAATACGCTAAGCGCCAAAGGCAGAATTAAGTAATATTCTCGAAACCACAGGGGTTCCGGGAAATCGTAATTCGACGGCGCCGAAATGTAAACGGCGTGCCTACCACGACTAGGGAGGACTTAACGTCGGCGTAGAACCACTTACGTAGGCTCTTCTGCCTGAGACGGGCTGCTCGTACGCAAATACCTAGTAGGCGCGACTTCCGTCCCCGTTGGCGGTTACCAGTCTTCCTTCCTCGCCCACATTTTTTTTGCTTTACCGCTGGTAGCGCTAAGATGATCAAATTGCCCACTAAACAGTACAATGCCTTTCAGCTTGTCTAGTGAACCCTACCACTTCTTGTCCTTGCAGTCTTGTCCAGCAGTGGAAGTTGTATATTTATATCGCCACCCCAAAGTTAGAAATAATAATTGCCCCCAAAGAGTGTCTCGTAATAGCGATGACCAATAATGGGTGATCGTGAACAACGAATTTCTTTTAATCGAACCAATCTGTGGAAACAGTGCCCCAGCAAATTAGTTCTTTATTGTTATTAATAACACCCGAAGTGAATAAACATTAAACAATGAAATCTCAATTGAATTTAAATCTCTTAAGTGGTTTTTGGAATAATGTAATATTAAATGTATTATTAAATGCAAATATTAAATATTATTAATGCTTAAAAGTGAGTAAAAATAAATCTTCCTAGTGAGACGAACAAGCCACGTGGTGAATGAATGTGCACGTGGTGTACCTTTAGCACGCAATATCTAAATAATATAAAATTCAAATCTATGGAATTATTTTTGGAATAACGTAATATATAAATAATACGAAAAGGCAATTATTAAAACTTGAAGTTATCGGAAAATGTAAATAAATAAATGCTTTTAGCACATACCTAGATAAACACAGGTACTCACAAAATCACTACTTAACGCCACGAGAGCCAAGAAGCAAAGAGACAGATTTTTGCCAGACGGGATTCTCGACCGTGTTTATTATGGAGCTGGCCCGCCGATACCTGGCGACGCGCACCACCTAAACGTATACAGGGGGTAGGCAAAATAACCGCTCCGGCGACAAGTTGCCTCCATGGATATGTTGTCACAAGTGCAGGAGTTTGTACATTTCAGGTACCTACGCACTGTCATATTTGCGAGAAACCATTTACGACAGATGATCATAGGGTCAGAGACCACTGTCACTTTACAGATATATATAGAGGACCAGCGCATAATAAATGCAATCTAAATTTCAAAAATTCATTCGTAGTGTCCGTAGTATTTCACAATTTAAGTAATTACGACGGCCATTTTATCATTCGTGAAATTGCAAAAACTGGCACCATTACTTTACTACCGATAAGTAAGGAGCGCTACATTTCATTCACGAAAACAATGCCCGACTCCAATGTTAAATTTCGGTTCATTGATCCTTTTAGATTTTTAGCTGAATCATTGGATAAACTATAATCATACTTGACTAATGATGAACTAACAAATTTACAAAAAGAATTTAATCATTTGGAACCGGAGAAATTTAATTTACTTACACGACAAGGCGTATTTTGTTATGACTATGTGGATAATTTTGAAAAGTTAAATGCAACCTCTCTACCACTGATAGATCAATTTGTCAAATCTGATGGTAATATATCACAGAAAGATTATACGCATGCCCAAAATGTTTGGAATCCATTCAGTTGTCCAAATTTAGATGATTATTCAGATTTGTATTTAAAGGACCGCTGACGTTCTCCTATTGGCGGATGTATTTGAGAATTTTAGGCAGAAATGTTTGAATACATATAAACTCGATCCTGTGCATTATTACACTTTGGACGTGGGACTGTATGCTAAAATTTACAAAAGTTGACTTGGATTACTTGAGACACATCAATATGCTGATGTTTGTTGAACGCGGAATACGTGGGGGTGTTAGTCAATGCCCCAATCGATACGCTAAAGCAAACAAGAAGTTTATGGCTGATTTTAATCCAGCCCTACTAACAAAGTATGCACTCCTCATGCACTTTAACGTAAACAATCTGTATGGTTGCGCAATGTCTCAATATCTCCCGTATGGCGGCTTCAAATGGTTGGAAAATTTTGACGACACAATTGACGTTACAAAAATTTCCGATGAATCACCTGAAGGGTACATCCTGGAAGTTGACCTTGAATATTCCCAGCAGCTCCATAACGCTCATAAAGACCTGCCCCTATGCCCAGAACACCACGTACCTCCAAATTCTAAATTACCCAAGCTTATGACCACCCTGTATAGTAAGGAAAAATATATTATACATTATAGAAATTTGAAGCAGGCTCTTTCTTTAGGCGTAAAACTTACTAAAATTCACCGCATACTTAAATTTAACCAGTCTCCATGGCTGAAAGAATACATTGATTTGAATACGAAATTACGGACACAATCGAAAAACGATTTTGAGAAAAATTTATACAAACTAATGAATAATGCAGTTTTCAGTAAAACGATGGAAAATATTCGGAAACAACGTCTGGTAAAAGTAAAAAATCACTGGGAGGGTCGCTATGGAGCTGGTAATTACATATCTAGTCCGAATTTTCAAAGTAAAGCCATTTTCGACGAGGACCTGGTAGCAATAGAATTGAATAAATCGGAAATTTGCTTCAATAAACCTTTATGTGTTGGAATTTGTATTTTAGACTTGCCAAAAATTTGCGTGTACGACATTCATCATAATTTTATGCTTAAAAATTTCAACAACACTTGCAAATTGCTTTACACTGATACGGATAGTCTTATTTACGAATTCCAATTTGAGCAATGTTTATGAACAAGTTATAAAATATAAATTGGAAAAATTTGACAATAGCAACTATGCCCCAGACAAATCGTATCAGTTGCCTTTGGTCAAGAAAAAAGTTCTGGGACTAATGAAGGACGAATGGTATGGGGCTATAATGACACATTTTGTGGGCCTTCGCTCCAAAATGTACAGTATAGATTGATAGATGGTAAATTATGCATTAAAAAATCCAAAGGCGTAAAGTCAACTGTTGTGAAAAAGTCTATAACTTTTGCAGACTATGAAAATTGTTTAAAAAATAGTAGTGAAATCTTCAGGACCCAACGAACTATTTAATCCCACTTGCATAATGTATATAGCGTGGAACAATAAAAAATTGGGCCAAGTCTTCATGATGATAAACGATTTCTTTTAAATGATGACAGCCACAGCACTCTACCTTAGAGTACTTATGCTATTATGGATGTTTACTTATTATTCTTAGAAATATTATGCTTTTATTCCTGTCTATATTATGCTTTGTTCACATATTCTTTATGTATAAAATAAAAAATGTTATATATTTTATGTATATTTTATTACCCCTTCAATATATATAAATAAACATGCTTAAAAATCTATTGATGACGTGAAACACGAGATAAACCGCGTGGCCGGTTTAACGATTTTTTAAAAAATTATTTTCAAACTTATAAACTTTTAATTTTTGAATAAAATATTACAGAGTTTAAATTGTTAAATTATATGTTTGCTCGACGACGTACCAAGACCGAAGTGACGTTCTCGGTGCATTTTCTTAGAGTCCGAATGGGGAGAAATGCAAGGTGTCGTTTCTTTATCTGAATAATTCCTGGAGAACCCTGCTAACTCTTCCACCCTTAGATTGGACTTTAGGCAGTGTCTGAAGTCCTGAATGGTTCCTGCGGAGGGTTGATTGATAGGGATTTACGTCTTCTTCTTATCTTGATGCCAACAATTATACTAAAACATAGTATACAAATATAAAGTATGATTGTCCAAACACTGGGGTGATACCAATGTGGGGCGGTGCTTATTGAATTTAAATTTTGTTTATTTTGTTCCATACCATATTTAATGAATTTTAAATCATCCAAATTAGTTTGAAGCAAGCTAATGTTTTTTATTTCATGGTGATAAGAGAGGTTTACTTTGTAATCCAGTGTTGGTATATAAGTATTGACAACATTATTTGAAATATCTGTTTGCCTATTTAAAAATTTTTGATTTGAAATTTCAGTAATACAATTATCCAAGTTTGTTACAAGTCCCTACTGCTAGCATCCTGGTTTCAGAGATTTTCTTGCAATTAAATTTAATTTGTTCTTCGTCAGGATTTATGATTAATAACTGGTTAAATTCTAAAGTTTGGACTTTAACATTTTTTAATTTAATTAAATGAATTTGGCAATTTGAGTATGGTCTTTTAGCTAATAAAAGTTGAACTTCACATGGTATGTCTGTTTTTACATTAATAATATCCATGTTATTGCAATAATAAGTTGTATCTACAAATGTACATAGTTCGTTACTGGAACTGTAATATTGATCGGACAAAATGAGATATTTATGGTTTGGAATTATTAATTGGAAGGTGGTATGGTTTAAAGGTACTGGACATGAGTATAAGTGATATACATTATACAGGGTATTTTCGACAATTGGGACTTCTAGAATGAAATTAATTTTTGTCGTGATTTGATAAGCCTTTATGTTTATTAATGTTTCGAAATTTAATATTTGTTCTTTGGTGGCAGGAAATGGCAAATTTACTTGTTTTGCAATTTTTTGGATACTATCCATTAAGTCCTCGGGTTCCATAATTGAGGGGTGCATTATGTTGATTTTTAAGAATGTAACGGCTTCTTCGATTGTTTCCAGGGTTTGCAATATACTTAGGCCCATAGTATTTATTTGTGTATATATGTTATTAAATTGTATAGTGTGATATAATTGAATATTTTCCTGTTTAACAGCTTGTTCTATTTGTAAAATTCTTGAGTGTCAGATAAGTTGGTTTGATGTTAAATTCTTTATTGATGAGTCAAATTTTTCTATAGCTTCTGTAGTTAATGTAATTTGTGATTCCTGTATTTGTTTCTGAGTCAGCTGATTTTTTTCGAGTTGTTCTAAATGTTTCTGGATTATTTCGCCCTCTTCGTTGTCTAGGTTTCCAGTGATTGCTTTCCATATCGAGCCTAGGCCATTAATTATTCCTCTTTTATATCGAGTTTGTGGTATTAACTGATTGAATTTTCTTTTTATTTCATCGAATAAAAATGTTGTTATGGTAACAAATTTCTTGACTTCCTTTTTGATGGTTGCATTCATATGTAGTACATCTTCCAAATAATCAATGTTTTGTTTTAATCTGTTGTATTCATCTAGTAATGGTTGTAGATCGATGCTTTTTAGTAGTGTCCATTTATCAATAATATTTTTACAGCTTCCTAGAGGTATTGGTAGTAAGCCGGGATTATCAGTTAATTTTCGGATTCGATCTCCTTCGTGGGTGGCGGTGAAGAATCTGTAACAAGAGGCCTTTTTAGGTTTCTTAAATGTGTCTTTCTTGTAGACTTATTATTTGTAATTTCGCATGTATTATCATCGTTTATTTTGGTGATAATAAATGGTCCCTCGTATCTGTTTTTAGTTTTATGTCTAACTGCTGTTGCATTTTTTACATAGACAGTTTGTCCTTGCTTGTAAGTGGTTTGGGGGTCCTTGACATTGTCATTTCGTTGTCTGTGAACTGTTTCTTTAGACTCCTGTAGTCTTTGTTGAACATTTTCGTATAAACGTTTCATTTTTGTTTTATGTTCATCCAGATAATTGCTATATATGTCCTGGTTATAGTGTATTTCGAAAGGGTCGCGACTAGCCGTGTGTCCTGTGGTAAGCTCGTGTGGTGTTAATCCTGTTGCAGAGTGGATGGAACTATTATATGCTAAAACGGCGTATTTTACTTGGGTTGAAATAGGATCCTTGTTAACATCTTTTAGAATTCTTATGTGTTCTAATATAGTAGAATGGAATCTCTCGATTAATCCATTACTTTGTGGGTTTCTTGGCGTGGTAAAGTGAATGTTAATTTTGTGTAATTTTAGTAGCTCCTTTACAATATCGTTGTCAAATTCCTTACCGTTATCTGCTACTATCTTTTCTGCAGTTCCATAGAATGTAAAATATGTGATTAATTGATCGGCAACATGGACAGCTGTTTTTGCAGGAATTTCGAATACTTGTCCTAGTTTGCTAAAAGCGTCAATAATTGTTAAAAATATTTTTTGTTCCATTACAAATGTATCCATATGTAATATTTGGAATGGCTTAGTAGGTGTTTCTGTTAACATCATTGGAATATGTTCAGGTGTTCTCTCATATTTACATCTTTTGCAAATTTCACAATTTTTTATAAATTCTTCTATGTCATTTTGGAAATTTGGCCAGTAGTACCTAAGCTTTAAATGGGCTATAGTTTCTTTTACTCCACGGTGATTGGTCTTTCCTTCGTGATAATTTTTCATTAAGGATATTTGTTCTTCCTTATCTAGTACATCTGTTAATTTCTTTGTACATCTTATTAATGTTGGGCCGTCGTTGGTAAATTTGTTTGTATACACTTCACAGAGTTTTTTGTATGTGTCCTCGTAGTCGATGTAAACAAAATATTGTTTGTTGCTTGTTGTAAAATCCCTAATTAACTTGAATAAATCATCTTTTATTGTTTCTCTTTGAACTTCTGCTTCAATTATGGTTTTCTGTCCTCGTTTGATAGTCTTTGTCTCTGCGGGATTTAAAAATACAGTTTTTATATGTAATTGGCTTCTTTTGACATTGATTGGTTCATCTTGAATTTGTATACCATTTGTTGGGTTGTCATCGGCTATAGAGTGTGCTGTCGATGCGGGTGATGGTAGAATGTCCGGTGGTCTTAAATTTTGTTGTACTTCCTCAAGTGTAGGTGTATTTAGGTCGCGTGTTGTATTGTTCACTTTATCAAACTCTGTTAGGAGGGCATCTAGTTCAGGGTCGACGTTAACAAGTAGTGATTCCGAATCTATTGGGTGTATATGAATTCTTGACAATGCATCAGCATTGGTATTTAATTTTCCCTTTTTATATTCGATTTGGTAATCGAACTCTTCTAATTTTAATTTCCATCTGGTTAATTTCATGTTCGTGGGTTCCTTTAGATTAAATAACCATTTTAACGGGCGATGATCTGTATATATGGTGAATTTATGTTCATATAGATATGGTCTAAATATTTTTGTTGTTGCCCATACTACAGCTAATAATTCTCTTTCTGTGGTTGCCATGCGTTTTTCTGTGTCATTTAAGGTTCGAGAAGCATATGCTATTGGCCTATCTTGACCTACGATGCCTTGAGATAATACAGCTGCTATAGCTTCGCCGGAGGCATCTGTTGTGACAATGAATGGTTTTGAGAAGTCCGGGTATTGTAGAATCGGTGCTTCGGTTAATAATTTTTTACATGTTTCGAATGCTTCTATAAATTCCGGGGTATGTTCAATTTTTACATTTTTCTTTAGCATGGATGTCATAGGTTTTACAATTTTTGCCATGTTAGGGATGAATCGGCGATAATAGCCTACGAGTCCTAGAAATCCTTTTATTTCCCTAGTTGTTTTAGGTAAAGGATATTTCTGTACTGCTGTTATTTTTTCCGGGTTTGGCTTGACTCCATCTGGTGTTATTATGTGTCCCAAGTATGCAACTTCGTCCTTTAAAAATTCACATTTATCGAGTTGTACTTTAAACTGAGTCTCTCTTAATCGTTGGAATACTTTTCTTAGGTGTTCAATGTGTTCTTGTAAACTAGCAGAGTAAACAATTATATCGTCTAAATACACAGAGCATATTTCATTTTGTATGCCGCGCAGGATGTTGTCCATGACACGTTGAAAAGTCGATGGCGCTCCTTTAAGGCTAAAGGGCATCCTTGTATACTCGTAGTGTCCTTGTTCTGTGGAGAAGGCCGTTTTTTCTATGTCTTCGGGGTTCATTTGTACCTGGTGAAAGCCGGAGGCGAGGTCAAGTGTAGTAAAATATTGGGCTCGTCCTAATTTATCCAAAATGTCCGAGATATTTGGTAGGGGGTATTTGTCATCTACCGTTTGTTCATTAAGTTTTCTATAGTCTATTACGACTCTCCATTTTCTCTTACCGGAATTGTCCATTTTCTTAGGTACAACCCACACTGGGCTCGACCAAGGTGATGTCGATGGCCTAATAATGTTTTGTTGTAGCATGGAGCTTATCTGTTTCTGTACTTCTTGTTTGTGTATTTGTGGGTATCTGTAAGATTTGGTAAATATGGGTGTAGCATCGTTTTTTAGCCTAATGTGATTTTTGATTTGATTATTAAATGTCAGTGGTAATTTATCGGTGTAAAATATATCTCGGTATTCGTAACACAAGTTTCTTATCGCTAAATATTCTTCTTTGTTTAAATGTTGCAATTTTATATTCTTTAAGTTTTGCTTTTGAATACGGTCCAGCGTAGAGGTATCAAATTCACAGTTGACTGGGTCAAGTTCAGATTGATGTATTTCTTCGTTCGTTAACACTTCTAGTACGGGGAATGGACTTGTTATCTTTAAGTATTGTATTTCGTCAGAGTTATTAATAACAGTAGTTGAGGCATGGTTATTTTCGATTTTTACTAGAGATGCAGGTATTTCTAGTTTATTTGAAAATTTTTTGTATTCCAATAATCCTTGTTGTAAAGTTGTATGCACCGGGATGGATATAAATTTTTCAGTTCTTGGTGGAATCGGAATTGAAATTTCTTTTAATATTTTTTTAAATAAATTTTTCTGCTTGGGAGATGTTTCAATTTCTTGTTGTGGTGTCATTAAATTTCCACAAATATAAAGCGGAATTTTTGTATGTGGGGTAATTAAAAGTCCCTTTTTAAAATCTACAGTTGCTTCTAGGTTTAGTAGTAGGTCTGTTCCTATTAATCCTTCATAATTTGGATTACAATCGAATATGTAGTGCTTATGTTTTAAATCTGTTTTTCCGAATATCTCTGATAAAGGTATTTCTGCACTATAGCGATGTATTGTTGTATTGTGGGGTGTTGGGATACAAAACGGGTCTTCTTTTATGTAGTTGCTGAAATAATTTTGGGCTAGATTTTCGTTAATAAATGTTTTTGTTGAGCCGGTGTCGATCATAAATCGGGCGTTTATTTCTGGGATTTTTATATATGGTAATCTATTGTTTGTTGACATATGAACTTCTATTAGTTCTGTTTGTCTATTGTCTCCGAGGCTGGTGTAGAAAAATTTGCGTTTTCTTGTTCTTCATGTTCTTGATAATGATCCTGGTAATCAAATTCGTCATCGTAGCTCTCTTGTTCGGTATATGTGTCTTCAGGGGATAGATAATTATTGTCCTCAATTTCATCTGAATTTTGGAGATGTAGTTCTTCGAATTTAAAATTCGGTTGTTGTCTCTGTTGTACTACATTATTGTTTGATGTGAATCTTGTCTTGTTAGTGAGCCGTGTTCTTCCAGAGTCGACTTCCATAGGTGTTGGTGTATATGTAGAAGGTTTATTTCTTGGCATAAATACGTTTTGTTGTTGCCGGAACTGGCCTGAGTTTGTCTGATTTGGAAAATTAGGGTTCCTGCTTGGGAATGGTCTCGGTGTCCAATTTGGTTGTTGATACATGGGCCTATTCACTGGAGGACGTTGCGACTGATGTGTAAAATGATTTTGAAAGTGATTGTTTGTTGTTCGCATTTGTGGTTGATTTACTCTTAATTGGGATGTCCTCATGTTATTGACTGAACTTGCTTGCGGGGTGTTGACAATTTTTGCTCGGTGGTAATTAATGTTTTCTTCGTCGATAACCATCTGTACAGCTTCCTCTATTGTAGTGGGATTTTTACATCTTAAAGGTGACTTAACTGTTCATTAGTACCAGTTAAAAATGCTCGTAATGTACCGTTATTGTACAATTGTGTTTTAACAGTTTTTATTTCTACTGATGTGTTTTCGCACGATAATTTTGATAATAACAGACATCGTAAATCAATACATCTGTCTGCAAATTGTAGTGGTGTCTCTTTAGATCTTTGTTTCAAGGTGTTAAGGTCGGCAAGGAGAGATTCTTCATTTCGTTGGTCACCAAATAAATTTATTAGTAATTGTTTTAGTTCTGGGAATGTAGTAAATGTTCTGGCTGAAATTAATGTCGCTGCTTTGCCAATTATCTTATTTCTTATATGAAGCATCGTGAATGTAATTCTTGCTGCTTCGATTCCTGGTGCCATCAGTGGTATTACATTTTCACAGGCATTAATAAATGTAGATAATCTTGAAGGTTCCCCATCGAATGGTGGGATTAAATCCAAGTAATCTCTAACATTAATTTGTGGTAAGGCCATGTTTCTTTGATCTTCTCTATGTGAAGTTAAATTAATTTGGCGAACAGTTGGTATGTTAGCTAGTTGATCGGCGAGTTGGTCGATTAAACTCATAAATTGGTTAGTAATATCACTTTTATTTTATCGTTTATTTTATTGTAACTCTATATTCACGGTTACCAAAACCTAGGACACGCCGTATATAAATTACTTGCGTAATTACACAGCACGACTTCAGTTATAGACTGTGAATATTTTGTTAACGGGGCTTGTGGTTTTAAGATTTTATTTAAACTTATACTAAGTTGTTAGTGTTAAGCCAGTTATGTTGGGATTTATTTTCTTGCCCTACTCGATCCAGGCAGTACTCATAAATCTTGGGAAAAAAAAAATAATTGAAAAGATGAATTTTCACTGCTAATGTGAAACTTCAAAAATGCTTGGGAATAAGTTTTTCAAATTTGTTCTGGAAGGGAAGGTTTGTGGGAAAAGCGGAATGATCAATATTACTTACAATAATAATATCGCTGCGATTGCTGACTTCATTGGTCCTTTTCTTTCTTGTTTTTCTGTTAAATGTCTGCGATAGACTGCTGGCTCGTTATCCTCGATGGATTGATGGTCCTCTGGTTCACAGGTCCTCAATTGGACGTTTTGGTTCGTAGCACCTTAACCGTCGATACGGACAAAATTTTTGATTTTCGAAAAATTTTGGGTACTATCCACAAGACTGCGCCAGATAAACCGCGTGGCCGGTTTAACGATTTTTTAAAAAATTATTTTCAAACTTATAAACTTTTAATTTTTGAATAAAATATTACAGAGTTTAAATAGTTAAATGTGACGTTCTCGGTGCATTTTCTTAGAGTCCGAATGGGGAGAAATGCAAGGTGTCGTTTCTTTATCTGAATAATTCCTGGAGAACCCTGCTAACTCACGTACACAAAATCTGCAATCTTGTTGTGATGAAGCTGGAGTATCCCATTGAGTTTTCCAGTCAAGCCTATTGTAGTGCACAAAGCAGGGCAATTTAATTTTTAAATTAAAGTCACTTTGATAACTTGCTGGGGTAATTTTGACCATATGCCTAATAATTCAGTTTTGGTCGTATATATTTAACAATATATTCTAGTGGAACATGGTGCAGTTCATCTGTAGTAAAATTACTAAAAGATTTTATTTTGTCTTGATGAAGTGACGTCATGATTTTACTTTTGCAACAGGAACAACTACCTGTTTCCTCATCGCAGCCGACAGGCTGAGACATTGTGAAACACTGATTAAAATAAAGGAAGCAGCCTACTTAAGTGTTTTTATTTATTATTTAAATCATATAGTACATTTTCTTTATAATAATGTAGATATTCACGCAGGGCATTACTTAACAAACTATTATTGGATACATTATAAAACGCTAATCATATTTCCTCTACATTTAACGTTACTTTATTGGATTTAAGCCACAAATTTGTTCATTCTAAAATATTGATAATATGAACAAAAATTTAACGAATCTAACATAGCAATACGATATGATAATACACATGAGTCCATTATTAAAATTTCCTTTATATCTTGATCAAACAGTTCAAAGCTGGCGTTAAACTTTTTTATATTCACTACTTTGACATCCTCATAGAGGAGATGGGATATGTAAATACAGGGTGTCATTAGTGGGTAATTGTTCGATTACTCGCAAACGGTACATTATATCAAAAAACTTTTTATATTCACTAATTTGACATCTTCATAGAGGAGATGGGATATGTAAATATAATTCCCACACTTGTCGGTTACTGCTTCTGATTCATCGGGATGACCTGCTTGTGTTTGCGAGAAGAAATTTGCTTGTAATTGTCGCAAAATGTCCGTGAATGTACACCATTCATATATGCTGAAGAATATTTTCATTGGCTTATAATTGTGTTGTATAATAAGAGCAGGACAAAAGCTTCTTGCCGGACTCAAGCCACACTGGATTTGAAAGGATTTGGTTTTCCCATCAATAACAACAACGCCACTACCGCCCTCTCTCAGACTATGTCGAAATTATCAATCCAACTGTTATGGCTTTTATCTAATCCAACCATTTCACGAATACTTTCTTTCCTTTTCTTCTTAGTACCTTTTCCACAAGGTAGACGTCGGGGTTGACAGTTTTCTGTAGTTCTTCGTTGTAAAAGGCACCTTTGATGGGATGTCCCTGCATATCTTCCAAAAGATATGTGGTGGGATTTGTTATTTTAACCGATGTAATTTTAAAGAGTTCAGTTGTGCAGTTGGGGATGTAACCTTTATCAAATACATGTTTATTTTTACTAATGAGTTAAATTTTCGCACGCCGCTAATCTTGATGTGACTATAGGAGGATTTTGGTATAGCTTTTTCATTGGATTTATTTACTTCAACAGGTTTACATCCTATAGTACTATGTTTTGTTTCGTCGTAATTTTTTGCCATTTGAGATAAAACATCTATCCACTCATAGGTGCCATTTAAGCTAAAGTATGTGTACAGATTAGATTTTACAGTACGTATTGCAGGCTCGTCAATAGCGGCTTTCTTGGTGCTGTAGGTGATGTAATGATTAATGCTGAATTTTTTCATTAAATTTTGAAATATTTTATTGTAGTATTCGGTTCCCTGATCGGTTTGCAGATTTTTAGGGACTCTATTTTTATCATGCAACAGAATATCTTCTAAAGCTTCAGTTATTTCTTTGCCGCCGGTCTTAGTTTTCAGCGGCCGAGTCCAAATATATTTCGAGAAATAATCTATGACCACTAATATCATGGCGAAATATTGTAGCGGGCATACTGGCGCATATCAGCTAGATCTGATTGCCATGACTCATCTAAACCTTTTATGATAATACACCTCCGCCCGTAGTTTTTTCTTGCAGGCTTATGCAGCTCATTTACCAATTGAATTTTTCCTTGGAATGTTTCAAGGGCATTATTATTATCTACAGTTCTGTGTTTAGTGCGATATTTGAAACGGCATCAATTGTTTTAGATAGATAATTTTAAATAGATCGTACTGACTGTGACGTGCTCACCAGAATACTTACTAGCAAAGTGACTTACCCTATTTCGAAATAGTGGAGGCAGCGGCCTTGCCAGCTATAGAAGAGACGGGCCGGGTAAAAGTATAAAAAAAAATTGTGAGCGCCACTTGGTTTACGCTACCACCACTCTTATTCAAGCCCAAACCAAGAGAACCCAGGTAAGTATGCTATACTTATTTAAAATTTCCACTTTACGTGCCTACTCAAAATGAGTGGGTATGTAAGTATCCGCAATATAAATTTAGTAAATAAATATTGTTATTAACTAAGTCAAACTGCTGTTATTCTAAATAATCATCCACGTATGATTACAATACACCCTACAGTTAATAAGAAAATAATCAATATAACGCAAGTAGGCAGAATGTACAATTTATTAGACTAGCCGTTATTAACAAAAAAAAGGACAATCTATTTTACTATTAGTAATAATAAACCTCTAAACCTCTATAATTACCGATCGTGTATACACGCGCAGCGTACAGTAGAGTTTGTGACTTGTAAGATATATATAGGGTAAACTATAATAATATGGTTAATTGAGAACAATCAGTTCATGTCATAGGTAATAACACAGTAAATATAGTTATAATTAAACATAGAAATTGACATGCAACTTAGCTGGATACAAGCAAATGGTGACCATTGGATGAACTTGCAGGTGGTGGCAGTAGCAGCAAACAATCGCTATAATAGGTGGGAACCTATATCTCTCAATAAAATCCACGTAACACCAGTTGGAACAATTAGAACTAATCTCAAGAGAACCTCCTCTCCCTGTCTGTCTGATCCAGGATGGATAGGTGACAACCTTTCAATAAAATAAATTCACAATTTATAAGAGGGTTTCTCTTTATATTTTACTAATTCAACTTACTGGATTCTGGTGGTAAATATATAGATGATATGGAATAGCAGTGTGATAAAATAAAGGTAGTAAAATAATCCCGCTGAAGCGGCTCGAAGTTCCAGGACACTCAATTTATTATTCTTCCAGAAAACAAAATCCACAGAAACCAAACTGGAAACTCCAATATACTTATATGGGCCAATTCTCCCTTATTAAAAGGCTGAGTACAACTGACTCACAATTAAATTAAAAACACCCACTTAAATGTTAATAATATCACCTTTAAATAATTTCACAACTTCTAATTTACAGCATCTACCAGAATTCTGATTTTATAAAGTTCCTTTTTACGATTTTTAAATAAAACATTCCAAAAAAAACCGCTTGTTCGCGTTCAATTCGAAAACGCATCACCTAGTGCCATCTGTTAGGGAAAATCATAACTTTCTCAAAAACATGGAAATTTGTCTGAAAGATAACAAGTAACCTGTAATTTATTATATTAATGAATACAGAATACTAACTTTGTGAGGCAATACAGGTATCTGAATAGTTTTAAAGATAATTAGATTGACAGGTTTATCCATATCATCGTATAATTGCTTTTCAATATTATCTTTTAACTGTTTAAATTCACGTTAAATTTTTTTTGTGGTATTTTTCAAGTCTTTTAGCTCTTGTCCTACATTTTGCAGCAAATAGTCAACCACACTTGGAATAGTAGCAACTTTTTTATTTAGCACATCAACTGCCAGCGCTAAATCAGTCATGAATTTATTTCTCTCGTCTACAGCCTGCTTAATCTTATTATTCGTATAATCACTATTATTAGATCGACTCAAATCTTGTTGAAAGGTTTTAATCTCATCATGAAGGCGAGAGGTACTATAATCCACATATCTTTTGTTAGCAGCATCAGTATCTCTAGTAGGTTGTTTGACGCTGCAGAGTCTTAAATGACCCACATTGATATTTACATCACTTGTAAAGTTAAATCCATGACGATTTATAATATCATTTTCTCATAAAAAATATAAAACTTTTTGGGCAATGATATGCACGCTCATTCAAATTCAATTCGAGTTTATATCATTAAAAAATTATAACAAAATTATTTATAACAGCACTTAAATATATTAAAATTAAAATATTAATCAGAGCTACCAAAGTCTATATAGGAGTTAATTTGTTGGTTTAGGTACTCTAAACTGCGGAATTGCGTTGAAAATACAGTGGACATAATATGTTTTTTAATATTCTTTGAATAATTCAGCTTTTTTTTAACATAAGTACGTGTGTCTATATAAGTCAGTGTCAGACGTGTGTCTTATGCAGAAAAAATTATAAATATCTATAAATAATATATACAATAGTAATTTTACTATTTATGGTCTAATCCTACTGAAAATAGATATTTGGAGGTTTTTAGAATTGTGAATTACAAATTCTTCCAAAATTCAAGATAGAGGTGTTAATATAACGAATTTTGTCACTCATGGTTTGATTTAACCGAGAATTAGGATCAGTGGGTTCTCACTGTCGGGAAAATCAGTATAAGGGTGTTTTCAAGAACGTGAATATCGATATATACAAAATGCCGGTACAATTAGGCAGGCGATTTTTTCTGTTTATTGGACGATTCCACTAAAAATCGATAATATGAAGGTTTTCAAAGTCGCGAATTGCGATTTTTTATGAACAATTAGAAATTAAGCATAATATGATAAATACCTATATCACACTATAATGCTTTTAGCATTATACTGTGCCTATATATGGATGCCACTCCATGAAAAATCATATAGATGTACTTAACATTTCAGTTTAACTATAAAGTAAAATATAAAATATACAGGGTGAGCCACTAGTGCGTAGATGATCTTTATGCCTCTGTTATTGAAAGTTATACAATTATTAATATCAGATTTGCTAATATTATGGCTATAATAAAAAACTGTTTTTATTGCTTTTTGGATATACTTTTGCAATTAATTTTGATTTAAATAATATATAATTATATATTAAATATAAGATGAAAATAAGATATTTTTTTGTCATATTCTTATACACTATTAAAGGGTGAAATAGGAAGGGGAAACCTAAGAGTTTTGGACTATTCCTTGTAATTAGAATGAGCGGTAGAGATTAGTATTATCAATAATATAAATTGATCAAATGTAAGATTAAAACAATTTTTAAATGCATTGAAATAATATAGACGGTGTATCATTTGAAATTTTCGATAAATATTGTGATACATGATGTGAACAGTTCAGAAAAAATAGTAGTGATACTTACGAACTATGTAAGTCTTTCAAAATTTTGGTCATTTTCTACATTAATTGGTTATTATACCTATTCAAGTTTGGTATAGGAAATGCTAATAAAAGTGGTGAAAGAATATTAATTAAGGAATTAAAAAATGTAAAAATATAGGTGTAACATTTAGAAAATGAAAATATTAATTTGTATTGCGGTACTTATGTACGACTTCCTGTAGTCGAAAATAATTTAAAAATGTATTAAATTCTACAAACATTTCCCATAAAAAATATATTTATTATAACCAAGTTGTATGAGTCGCTCATATATTATTATTTTTAAAAACAAGTTTGCGTGTATAGAATTTTAAACAATTACTACTTTCTTGTTTCTGTTATTTACCGACGGCGAGCTGGGAGACGAGCAACCCCCAACCTGGAATTTTTGCCGAAACCCCACTTTGTCGTGCGGCTGCGGCTACGTATTTTTTATTGTGTAATGTTTTATTGTATAATGCTATGCAAAAAAATTTTTCCAATAGCCAATCATCAATGGTGAAATTAGCGTTAAAAAGTTTGAACCACGTTTACTTACATTCTTATGTATTTACACACACAAGTGAAGTATAAAAGCTTGTATAAGAAAATTCTATATAAAGTTTGTAATTTGATGAAATTTTTATTAAATAAAAGGTTAATTCGGGGAATGTTAAACATTTTCTTATATATTGGTATGTGAAAGAGTGTATCGATATATGAAAGTGTTAAAAAATATTAAATTATGTTTGTAAAAAAGTGATAATCGATAGAAATAATTAAGAAATTAGCCCAAATGAAAAATGTCGTAGTCCAAATCAAAAATATGTTTGTTTTGTTTAGTTACACTTACTTCCGAATAAAAATGCAATGTGCATATAATTTATATAATTATTCTCTTACTTTGCCGATATTTCTTTATGCAAGCTAAGCTGTCGCTATCGCGTAGAACCCAGAATAAAAAAAAAATAAGTAAACAAGTTTTAATCATATTGAAATGTAAAATATAGATCCCTATTTATTTTTAAAAATTATGAATCCTCCTTGATTTTCTAATTATTATCGTAGGCATTTTGTAAAAAGAAAATACTGGCGGACGCTAAATTCTAGTTAAAACATAATATTAATAAGTATATTATTTTCTAAATTTTGTGGCCTAGCTAAACCTAAGGATTTTTAACTTATATAAACCGGTCAACTCATTTCATCTGACAGGTGAAGGACGAATATGTATCTCATCTCATTAGCAAAGTGGTGGAGCGCACTCTCTCGCGTGCTCTCTTCTTCGTATGTGCATTTCACCCGCCTCATAAACACATAAAATGATACGAGTTCTAAAAGTGCTGAAAACCGGCAACGCTGCATAGAAGTTTACTATGATTTCAAAGTTTGGTACCTGCTTTACCAGCCTGACACTAGTTCCATCTTGCGGTTGAGAAACAAAGTAATTGGGGGTATACTTGTATCTTAACTAAATCGGATAATATTTTATTAGAACAGTTGCTGAAGGATAATTTAGAAAAGTCTAATGAGAAAAATACAACATAATATCCAGAGGTGTACTATTTGAATTCATTAGGTTTTTAATTATTACACAACATTACACAATTTCAAAAAATTGTTTCTAATTATTTTTAAAATTCTGGTTCAAACCATAGACGATAAAGTATATTTTTACCAATGGCTTTTAAGTGTTTTAGCAAGATTGAACCATTATTTTGTATTTACAATACAATTTCTGTTTTCAGATTATTTGGTTTCCCTATACATGGTTATTCAGAACTTATCTCTAAAACTTTGAGGATATGTGTATCCTTAATTAAGAAATCGATATCACCAAAAAAATTTATAAGAAAAGTCTTAGGATTTCCCGTAAACAATGTTTAAAGTTATACCATTATAAAAGACTACGTAGATGGGCAACTGTACTTCAACATCTGATATACCTATTACATGCCTAATAATGTGGGAAAAAAAGTAAACACGTTTTTGTACCTCGAACGACGACCGAGCGAGTAGAACTGGAGCGGGGATAATATTTCTATTGTCTATTCAGTCATCAGTCTATGTGTGTACTCTCTGTGTGCCGGTGTTTTATTTATCGCAGGAGTGTTAAACTGTAAAATTTTCAAAATGGCTCATGTGTACAGTAATGTTGAGCTAATGGACTGTTACCAGTGGATTATTAATTACGAGTTAGGTTTTGTGAGTGGTTCTTGCAGCAAAATGCTGAAAATCCCCAATTTACTTAATAATTTGCATTTACAAGATCAGCAACTAGGAGGAACATTCGGTTTAGTGCGGCAAAATTGGATAAGGCGTGCCCAAAATTGTGTACAAGTCGAGGAATATTATTTCGAACAGCTTTTGTAACAAGGTATGTGCAAATTTTTTATAAATTTCATGTTTCTAATACCTAGTAATGAAGTAGCGCAATTCTTGAAAATTAGTGTAACAAAATTTTATTCATTTTAAAGACACGTCACTTTTGTCACATCTATCTATCTTTAAGTTTATTTTAAAGTAAAAACGCTGCAAATCTTTTTTGCGCCAGGTGTCGGTATACTCTCAGAACTTCCGAAGTTTTTTTCGCGCTAGCCAGTTTGCATTGTCAGTCCCAAGGTCACTCCATTACAGTGGACCAGTATCCAGCGGCGTGCGATGAAAAATTTTTAAATAGTTTTCAGAAGCCGCCAAAAAATTTTTTTTGCACTACCACATTTCTACATGTATGTTGAACATCCCCAAATTTTATTATGGATAAGTTCTGAATAACATTGTATACATGGTTATTCAGAACTTGTGCATCCTTAAATAAGAATTCGATATCACCAAAAAAATGTATAATAAAAGTTTTAGGATTTCCCGTAAATAATGTTTAAAGTTATATTATTATAAAGGACTACGTAGATGGGCAACTGTACTTCAACGACATCGGATATACCACATTCCGACAAAAAATAGTAAACAAGTTTTTTGTACCTGGAACGCCTGGTTAAGATCGAGCGAATAGAGTATGGGTGGGGATAATATCTCTATTGTCTATCAGTCATCAGTCTATGTGTGTCGCTCTCCCAGTGCGGGTGTTTTATTTATCGTAGGAGTGTCAAACTGTAAAATTTTCAAAATGGCTCATGTGTACAGTAATGCTGAGTATAGACATGATTCTTATCTATGGCGAAGTTGAACAAAATTCATTGGCAGTTTCGCGCTTGTATACGAAACGATTTCCCAATCGACACACGCCAAATTATGCAACTTTTATGGCAGTGGTACAACGTGGCCGTGATACTGATAATTTACGTGCAAATCCTGGACGAGATGGTGGCCCGGGACAACCACAACGTATTTTAGCAGCTGAAGAACAATTGTTGAATCTGGTCCGTGAAAATCCGCGAATAAGTACAAGTCAGATCAGTAGGTATGGGGACGCGTTGGGACGGGCTCCGCCCCCCAGATGGGGCCCCCCTTAGGGCTCCGCTGGGCCCCCAACTCTCAAAATTAAAATGGGGCCCCCAACTGTCAAAATGAAAAATGGGGCCCCCAACTGTCAAAATGGCGCCCCAGCTGTCTAAACCAAAGACCCATCGACCTACAAATCAGAGGGGCCAAAGACCCATAGACCTACAATTCAGAAGAACTACAAGCCTCTAGGGCCCTCAACATAACCTCAAAGCCATAGCGCCTTATGGGCACGACAAATCAGAGGGGCCAAAGACCCATAGACCTACAATTCAGAAGAACTACAAGCCTCTAGGGCCCTCAATATAACCTCAAAACCATAGCGCCTTATGGGCACGGTTCTAAAGCAGAAAGCTAAAGGAGGTCGCACACGTCACAGCGAATTATATATATATAAAGATTACTTACTCTGTTGTGGACTAATCAGCTGGCACTGAACTCACGTACAACTGCGTGTAATATCTCGGTGTTAAATGCAGAATTGTGTATCTCTACGAGAGCTTCGGGTATGCCACAACAAAAATATTAAAAAAACTTAACCCAACTTTCCGAACACCGCAGCCCCCGTACGTAGTATCTAATTATTAGCTGTAGAATTATGTATCTCAACGTCGAGAACAACAACAGCAATTTAAAAACCTAACCTAACTTTTTTGTGTGGAACAAGCACGACCGACCACCAACACAGACCACTCTAGACTGAACCCACATACGCCTGCGCCCGTAATATAATAATAAATGTCTAATTATCTTCATACTGGCGAGAGTAACAACAATTTGAAACCTAACTTTAGCGCGGGAATTTAGCACGCATGTAATATAATAATAATAATAATAATAATAATATCTATTGATTACGTATCTCCATAAATTAAAGAGCAGCCCGAGATGATTGCGTATCTCCACAAATTAACGAGCAAACAACAGTAACTAAAGATATGTGTGTAGGGAACCACGACGTACAATCGCGAAACATCTAAATGCAGAATTACATATCTCCATAAATTAACGAGCAAGACAGCGAGCATCTTATGACAACAGTAAATACCTAGAAAGATGTGCCCGTAAGTGGTCTCAAGGCGACGTGTTGTTATTACAGAATTTTCAACAAAACGAGATCCGGTCACAGTTACAAAGAAATATTAATAATTTCAAAAACTGTAAATGTACACAAATATTTACAGAGACAATTAAAATATTCACAATTAAAATGCAATATAAAATACAATTAATATAAAATTATAATCTAAACAAAGACATGTCTTTCAATAAATCTATCTTCATCATAAACAGCCGTTATTCGAAAGTTGTATGGTACAGGCTCGGTTAACCTCAGCAACTCTGAAGCTGGTGGGGGTATCTGCAGAGGCGATGGTAGCGATAAATTAAACTCTTCAGGTAGAACTTCAACAGCCATTAATCGGTCAGGTAGCTCGTTGAGTAGCAAACAATCGTCTTGGCTTACACCAGGCAGGGGGCTACTGCTGTAAAAATAATAATAATAACTAAACAACCAAAAATAGACAATTAATTAACAAATGTTTTTTTATTTAAAACATACTAAAAGTTTCTACATCGCTACAGTTCAATACTTATATACTGCCGTGCTAAAATCAAACGCGGCATCTACTGGTAGCAAAGAATCGATAAATTTAACATCAAAGTTTTTCATAGCCCTTGGTAGCATACAATATAGGTTATTTGAGAAAGCTGATTGCCAATGTAAAATGACGTGAAAAATCGTTTAGACATGTTTAATTTTTTAAAAAGTTCATACTAAAAAACCGATGCGACTTTTATTGTTAAAAATATTTGTGTACATACTATATGTTATATTAATTTAAAACGCAGCGCGACAGTCTAGCTTAGCATTCACAGGGAAATAATTACTAAAAATGTAATTACCTATTTTTGTCTTTTCTTACAAAGAAAAATCAAACTTTATAAAATCTGCACGTATAGCATATAGGGTGTCAAAACGTCAATATTTCAAATCAGCTGGCCTGTGTTTGACATAAAAATAACATATAGGGTGGTCCAACTTTTGAAGTCCAAATCTTCACATCATTTGATACATTTGTATTTAACTTGCAATAGATATATTCTAACTCTGTAGTACGTCTATTGATATCAAATAATAGTTCGACGTACAAAGTAATGCCATCAGGTCTACTTGTTTGATTATTCACCTTTACTAAAAAATATTAGAATAATAATAATAAAGCAACTAAAAATTGTGCTTAATAGGTGCAGGAAGTGTAAAAACGACATACCTAGAGAAATATAAAAGGTGAGATCACCGGCCTTGTACAAACCAAGACAGAAAATAATCAAATATTGAATTATTCTATGTATCTCCACAAATATTCTAACTCTGTAGTACGTCTATTGATATCAAATAATAGTTCGACGTACAAAGTAATGCCATCAGGTCTACTTGTTTAATTATTCAGCTTTACTAAAAATTGTGCTTAATAGGTGCAGGCAGTGTAAAAACGACAAACCTAGGAAACTTACTTTTCTATCAAATATCGTTCCAAAAAAACACCTTGGTGGAGTATTTCGGTTTGTTAAATGTGACAGCGCAGTGTAACAGCAGTCCTTCATTTCTATGAACTTAATAGCACACACTATAAGACCTGCATACGCGAAACACCAAACTAGAATGATATTATTTTAGCATAAAAACCATCCGAGAGTCGATATATCTATTCAACCGAAGGCCCGCAAATGTAACAAAATATTTACAGGAAGTGTGAATCTATCTGAGATGCGATTTACGTAGATTTAAAAAATATGTTTTCGTTAGCTGTGGCATCTTACTGATAAGAAGAAGAAGCCACGACCCTCTGCCGTCAATAAATATTTGTACTAATTTCGCGCGCTCACGACCCAAAGAGGACACCAAAATTAAAGCCAACGAATTTTACGTATAGCATATAGGGTGTTAAATTTTGAGAGAGACTATTCACTTTAAAATAACAACAGCAGTTCTTTGCGAATTTTACGTATAGCATATAGGGTGTCAAAACGTCAATATTTCAAATCAGCTGGTCTGTGTTTGACATAAAAATAACATATAGGGTGGTCCAACTTTTGAAACATCAAAACGCTCGAGGTAGTTAAGGCGCTCTGTAAAAGCAGTTGCTGAATTTATAGGATGTACGTAAGCATCAACTTTTCTATTCAAAACATCTAGCGCCCAACGACAAAAAAAAGATAACGGCCGAGGCGCCTAACCGCAAAACCGATAAATCTCTAATAATATTTGTTACAGACTACAATTTGACAGATAAGAATCCGCAGCGATAAAAACGCAACAACAAAACTAATTGCAAACATGTTTTTGTCACCTTGTTGTTGTGGTCTCTTACAAAGCCACGACCTTCTACCGATAAAGCCGTGAATGAATAAATATAATTTCGCGCGCTTTCGATGACGAATACGTTACAACTAGCCTGCGTCACAGCCCACGTAGGTATAAGGCGGATGACTCCGGCCGTTGTCTCTTATCAGCCGCGTGCTTTGTCACTCAGTTGAACCAGTAGCAGTTA
Source organism: Pogonocherus hispidulus (assembly GCA_963924545.1). Taxonomy (NCBI): domain Eukaryota; kingdom Metazoa; phylum Arthropoda; class Insecta; order Coleoptera; family Cerambycidae; genus Pogonocherus; species Pogonocherus hispidulus. Next base: position 36,046,526 of record OZ004695.1, read on the forward strand.
TCACCTGAGTTTATCAGCAACAATAAGTTGGCGCCTAGGTAGGTATGACGAGTTATATATTGAATTAAAGCTTGCGAGTTGCTTATTAATAACAAGTAATTGTTTTTAATGCCGCGTGACATTATAAAATTTCTTACCAGTTGCAATGTTTTAGCAATCCTGATTTACCAAATAATTTATTTTCAGGGCTCTACATACCTGCGTGGAAGTATTTTATCAACGACAAAATCTTTGCTGTAGGTTGTAAAAACCAAATAGGTAGAAAATTTCAGGCTGTCAAAAGACTATTGATCATTCGCTGGTAAAAAGCGAGGTGAGTACATTTCTGCCGCCGATATATTTTTCAACTTTGAGAACAGCTAACTAATCACGTGGTCTATTTTCAGGTATACCGACGTTATAAATAGGGGTACCTGTAGCTCGTCTAGTCGTTCTATCTTCAGAAGTTGAAGAGTAAACATCGTTGTAAGAGACACATATTATTAACATGGAGAAATTCCAGATTGTTAAGAACGTCGTGAAGAATGTGCGACGTTTTAATCTCTCCGAACGTACGCTCGAGTTCAAGCTCAGACCAGTGCCGGCGGGGGCGGAGCCTGTAGGGTGGGTTAAAGAGGCTATTAACGCTGTCATCACCAGAGGTACGGAGGGCCTCACCCACGACGACCAGGTAGGATTCTCCTTCTGTTCCAAGGATTTCGCACGCGGCGACGGCTATGTGCGCTTTCCCCTGTGAAAGAGGTAAAATTCGAAGACGTTTGGGAAGTTATAGCCGGCGTCTATCAGTCCAACTCTACGGGTCTCGACACTGCCACCTTCGGCTTGGGGGTGACGTCTGTCAAGATGCTGGCCGGTAAGGGAAAGAGGGTCAACACCTACAACACCTTTGCGGAAGAATGTGGTATGAGACGGGGCATCATCACCATTAAGAATAAAGACAATATGTGCCTACCTCGAGCCCTAGTGGTGGCTATGGCCTGCGTTACCAAGGATCCCGACCAGACCAAGGTGCGACGCGACGTCGAGAAGCTGCAGACCCGGAGAGCTCTCGAACTTTTGCAGGCCGCCGGTGTGACTATACCTGAAGAAGGCTGCGGCATTCCCGAGGTGCAACAGTTCCAGCAACACCTGCAAAATTTTAGGATTGTGGTGTACAAGTACGGTTGTAAAGGCAGGGACCTGATATTCAGGGGGAACGCAGCAGTAGAAGGCCCCAACATCAACCTGCTGTACCACGAAGGGCACTACAATGTCATTACATCGCTGACGGCCGCCTTCTGCTGCTATTACTTTTGCGAGGTCTGCAGCACACCGTATTTTTTTTTTTTTTTATATATAGAAAATACCCCTTGAAGGTTATTTTGCTGCTATTACAATCTGATCAAAGGGAGATCAATGAGTAATTTAGTTCTATCCTAATTTAACTAAAGTTGAAAATTTTAGAGCTAAGGTCTTACTCACTAGTGTACCTTAGAGTCTGGTAACTTAATTACACTAACACTAACGTGTAACACTAACCGCACAATGCTGTGTTTTTATACTGACATAATCACTTCACTAACTCAAAGGGCTTAACCCTCTTGAGCCTTCTTACTATGTTAGTGTTGTCGAGGAGCTGGATGGCCTCGATGTTCACATGTTGATGGAGTCGTTGTTCATGAGTCCGTGCAAATTTATTAATTGTCTGCTCTACAGTGTCCATCTGAAGATCTCGATGAAGGTCGCTGTTTCTGATGTACCAAGGCGCTTTGACGATGTTCCGCAGTACTTTGTTCTGAAACCTTTGAATAATTAATATGTTGCTCTTATTGGCACAGCCCCAGAGCTGTATTCCATAGGTCCATACTGGCTTGAGAATTTGTTTATACAACAGTATTTTGTTGTAAGTTGATAGGCAGGACTGTCTACCAAGTAGCCAGTACATTTTCTTATATCTGATGTCTAGCTCTTCTCTTTTCTTTTTAACATGGACTTTCCAGCGAAGTCTTGCGTCTAATGTGATGCCTAGATATTTTGCTGAGTTTGCATATGGAATCTGGGCATTGTTCATGTTAATAGGTATTTGTTGTTCTCTTTTATTTGTGAAATTAATCTGCACTGATTTGGTTTCATTTAGCTTGATACGCCATCTTCTGGTCCAGTTATTGATTTGGTTAACTGATATTTGCAGTTTGTTTGCAGCTTCTTCATAGCCCTTTCCTGTCGCAAGAATGGCAGTATCATCTGCAAACGTGGCTATTGTGTTTTGCTCTAACTGTGGTATATCACTGGTGTAGATCAGGTATAAGATAGGGCCTAGGACGCTTCCTTGTGGTACTCCTGCTTTGATTTCTTTTAGTTCAGTGTATGCTTCATCTTGTTTGACTCTGAAGAGTCTATCTGAGATATATGATTCCAATAATTCTGAGTATTTATATGGAAGTAACTTATTTAGTTTATATTTTAACCCATCATGCCACACTTTATCAAAAGCCTGCGCAACATCAAGGAATATCGCTGAACAGACTTCTTTGTTTTCTAGCGACTTTTCTATTACGTCAGTAATTCTGTGTACTTGATCTAGGGTGGAGTGGCTTTCTCTGAATCCAAACTGGTGAGTTGGGATTAAATTACCCTCATCCATGATTGGTTTCAATCTTTTCAGTAGAATTTTTTCGAACAATTTTGATATTACAGGTAGCAGGGATATCGGCCTATAAGACGAAACTTCATGGGGGTTTTTCCCTGGTTTGGGTGTCATAATGACTTCTGCCACTTTCCACATTTTAGGAACATACCTTAATCTAAATGAAGCATTAATGAGATGTGTTAGTTTGATTATAGCTTTCTTTGGAAGTTGTTTTAATACCTCTCCAGTGATTAGATCAAAGCCTGGTGCTTTCTTGGGATCGATGTTTTCTTTTATCTCTTTTGCTACTTCTTTAGGGGAAGTTGGTGTGATGTTTATTTCTTGCTGAGCAGGTATTTCCAACTCTGATAGTTCCTCTCCTGGGTTTGGCTTAAATGTATTTTCAAGATGTTCTGCAAACCTATTTGCTTTTTGCATATTATTCCTAGCCCAGCTACCATCTGTATTTCTGACTGGAGCATTCTGAATTATTGGTCTAAAGCACACCGTATGATCATAAGAATAAACATAGATGTGGAGGAACCTGCCCGCATGCCAACAATCGCCTGCCTGCCCTCAGACACTGAAAATCACATGCGATAACTGCAAGAGATCGTTCCGGGGCCAGCAATGCTACGACAATCACCTTCTTGATCTTGTCTCCAGATCTTCTACGATCTGGAGACAAGACAGGAGAAAGAGCTCGAAGACGGCTTTCATCTACACGAACCCAATCTCTGCGTCTTCAAACAATATTGTGATGTCTGTATGGATACCGAAGTGAAAGTATGCCAAAAATGCGGCCCAAGACAGCAAATATTAAAGTGTGCCGACCCCGTTTCCCCGTTTGTCCACCACATTTTAACAATAAGAAAAAAGTTTAAGCAGGTGGTGGTTATCGCACACAACGGGCAGGCCTTTGACCATCAGTTTATTTTAAATTACATTCTCACGCAGTCAGATCTAAACCCGGAGCCTATCATAATACGTGGTACCAAGATAATTATGATGAGCGCCGGTAACGTCAAGTTCGTGGACTCCCTCAACTATTTTCCCATGGCGCTGTCCAAGCTGCCCAAGGCTTTCGGTCTTGGCGACGGGTTCAAGAAGGGCTACTTTCCTCATCTTTTCAACACCGCCGCAAACGCCAACTATGTCGGGCCCCTACCACCTGCAGAGTATTACAGTCCCGACACAATGAAGGAGGGCGACAGATCGACGTTTCTCAGGTGGTACGAGCAACACAAGAACGACACCTTCGACATGCAGCGAGACCTAGTGGAGTACTGCGTGTCTGATGTGGATATTCTCGCCGCGGCATGTCTCAAGTTCCGCAGCCAGTTGTTGTCCACCGGTAATGTTTGTCCAATAAGTGAGGCATGCACTATTGCCTCGGCTTGTAACAAGGTGTTTCGGCGTAATTTTCTGCGGCCAAACACCATAGGTATCATACCCAAGGGCGGGTACAGATGGCGGGACAACCAGAACAAGATAGCAACCCAGTGGCTCGTGTCAGAGGAAAGAGCGCGAGAGCTAAACATCAGACATAGCGCGAAGCAGCAGGAGGCCATAGTACAGGGTGTCAAGGTGGACGGGTACTGCGAGGAAACCAAACAGGTATTCGAGTTCCACGGTTGTTACTATCGTGGGTGCACTGCGTGTTTCAAATACTGCAGAGACGAGCCCACGCACGAAGACCCCGCCCAATCGCTAAACACACGACATGAGGCCACCACGGCCAAGACAGAGAGACTGAGAACCATGGGGTATGCCGTCGTAGAGATGTGGGAATGTCAGTTTAGACGACAGCTCCAGCAGAACGAAGAACTCCGCATCTACACAGAGCAGCATCCTCTGCTGGCTAACACGCCTCTGAATCCTCGAGACGCCTTCTATGGTGGGCGCACAGGCAACACCGTAGAATACTACAAGTGCGGTCCTGGAGAGAAAATCAAGTACGTGGACGTGTGCAGCCTCTACCTATGGGCCTGCAAGTATGGCAAGTTTCCCGTCGGCCACCCAACAGTCTACGTGGGCGTGTAAAATTCTTCCACCACAATATCTAAAACACCCTGTTCTACCTGCCAAGATGAACAACAAGCTTATGTTTGTCCTCTGTCGCACCTGCGGCGAACACATGAACCAGGGTGAATGCCATCACAATGAGGAAGAGCGTGCTCTTACAGGTACGTGGATCGTGGACGAAATTAAAAAGGCGCTGGAGGTGGGCTACAAACTTGTGAAAATTTTCGAGGTGTGGAATTATCAGATCGACCAGTTTGATAAGGCCACAAAGACGGGCGGGCTGTTTACGGAAATGATGAACCAATTTATCCGCGTTAAGCAGCAGGCGTCGGGCTGGCCCGCCCACTGTACCAACGAGCAGGAGAGAGACCGCTACATCGAAGAGTTCCTGGACCGAGAAGACGTTCGGCTGGAGTACGCCGAAATAACGGAAAACCCAGGACTTCGCTCTCTGGCAAAACTTATATTAAACAGCTTCTGGGGCAAGCTGGGGCAGCGGGAAAACCAGCCCAAAACCAGCATTGTACGGGACCCCGACCAATTCTTCGGCATGCTCTCGAATCCCTCCATCTACGTCAACAGCGCGCTGCCCATCAACGAAGACACTCTAGTTGTCAGCTGGGAACACCGAGACGAGGCATACGACCCTCTGACCACCGTGAACGTCGTCATAGCCGCCTACGTTACAACACAGGCCCGGCTCAAGTTGTACAGCTACCTCGAGCTGCTGGGCAATAGGGTATTGTATTATGATACGGATTCCGTCGTCTACGTGTCGAGAGATGGGGAATATGACGTTCAAACAGGCGAATTTATAGGGGACATGACCGACGAGCTGGAAGGATATGGCCGAAGGAGCTACATCACAGAGTTTGTAAGCGGCGGGCCTAAAAATTATACGTACAAGGTGTTCTGCACACGAGACAACGACGAGAAGATAGTGTGTAAAGTGAAGGGCATAGGGCTCAATTATGCGGCCAGCCAGCTAATAAACTTTGCGAGCATAAAGGAGATGGTTCTAGCCCCCGCCTCCTCTGACCCTGTATACATCACAGCAAGCCATATTCGAAGAACAAAGGAGCACGAAGTGGTGACGCGGCAGGAAACGAAAATATATAGGCCTCGCTCTACCAAGAGCAAATTCCACGCCGATCACACATCTGAACCGTTTGGCTTCAAAATGCCCAGAACTTGGTATATTTTTAGCGCCCTGTAAATATTTAACATTTTTTTTTGTATTATTATTGCCTGCTCTGTATAACTTTATTATTATTATATGTTTATCACCCTGTATATTATAATTATTAGTGGCTCTTATTATTCTTGCTTTATAAAATAAAAATATTATATCTACGCTGTTTACTATTTTCCAAATTCAATTTGCTGGTGTCCTGTCTACGTCCGCTATAAATAAATAAATACGAGTTGATATGGAACTCGACCTTGTTGTTTTATTGATAATCTTACGTTGGCTGATAACCAAAGCGCCACGGCAGATGTTATTCCAATGGCGTAGCATAAAGGGGCTAATTTCAATGCTTTTGGTTTTGAATTATAGCAACCAATTACCTAATTTATTGATGGCGATTCTGATGGGTGTGGTCTGAATGACGCAACGAGATATGTTTTTGATGGTTTTGGTAACACGAGATCTAAACATAAATATGCAAAAATTATTCCGTAAATTTTCGTAACACCTAATATGAAAAATAGATGTTTAATACAGAAAACAACATTACAGACTTTATCTACTGAGGTCAAAAAGCTGACATTCCTAGGTTTTACATGAATAACAACACGGGTTAAAATCATGTCCCTACCGATCAGCTCTTGTAATTGTAAGACGACGTCGGCGACAGATCGCCCTTTCAGCGGCGTGATTTTGGCTGTAACACATAGCAAAGATAAATGTGTGTGCCTTGGTCGCCCTGTGTGTATATAATTCTGAGAAAAAAAAGTACCTGTCTGACACCCACAAAATTCAATATGTTCCCCCAGGCAACTATGTTGGAGTCAACGTAAATATGAACGCTAAATTCGCGCGACACGTAGACAGAGACTAATTATTATTATAATTAAACGACCGCGATTAGGATTATGCGCCGAAGATAAGGGCTTATTGCAGACCAACTAGTATTATTGTGGCACTTATTTACGTGCCAGTTAGCCTTATTTACGTCGAAGTTAGCCTTATTTACTGCACGGTTAGCCTTATTTTCGTGACGGTTGACCTATGAAACCTATGAAAACGTGTAAGGCGTCAAAAACGTCAAACGTCAAACGTCAAACGTCGAAAAACGTCGGAAAACGTCACGCAGGGTCGACCTAGCGTCACGCAGGGTCGACGCACCGTGGACGCTAACTCTAGGATAACAAATATAACTTCAGGATAACCCCAGTATAATCAGGATAACTTCAGGATAACTTAGGGATAACCTCGTGGTAACTTCAGGATAACGTATATATGTAATATTTGTAATAAAGCGTACATACAAAAACATTGTCGAGCTAAAGTTAATCAAGATATCATCTCAAGCTACCCCACCACCTTCACGCACCCTATAGGTGTAGCGCCCGTCATCAGTTGTTTTCATTTATGTTCAACTAGCCGTGGTGTTAAGACGCAATGACGACTGTTATCAAATTCTTTTTTAAATCAAATGCCCTGAGAGAAATAAAGAAGCTTAAACTATGCGATATGTTCGTTGAACAGTGGTATCTAGACAGGCAACCCTTCTGTTATATAATTTACTCGGATTCCAAAGCTGTATCGTTTGCCCTGCTGTCAAAGATGGACTATGACCCATTCAACATACATTCGAACCCAAAGATGTTCAATTACATCTACACACTACCACAAGAGCGTAGAAGAGGTTTTGCAGCGCAGCTGGTAGAACACATCAAAAAGCGAGAGCAGATTTCCGCCTTTACTTTGAATGAAGCATCGGAAAATTTATTTAAAAAATGTGGTTTTATAGCTTGTGATGGAATGTTCAGATATCCTTAATAAATCTTTTTTTGGTTTGGTTTTCCGTTTTATTTCCAATCATAGCATTTCCCCATCATAGCCCCTGATAGTCGATAAATTGTGGTATATATCAACAACCACAAATTTTAGCGTACAATGACGTAACCCGTTCAAGAATAACTTGTGCTTTAGTCATATTTTGAATCGATAACTAATAAGGTAACTGAAGAACCGATAAAGGTTCCACATCAACACCCTGTACTCATTGTACTGTTCAACTAGTCGGTAGGTGTTATTGTTTTTCTAATAGAGTCCTTGCCATTGTTTGTATATTTGCCGTAGTAAAAAATTCTAACATACAAGGGTCGTTTATCATATCTGTGGCAACGCCCTGATTTCTATCTTTTTTTTTATCTAAATTGTCTTTTTGTTAACTCGCTGTTTAATTTTTTTTAAAATACCAATTTTGTACTCGCTATATGTTCTAAGCAATCAGGTTGCACCTACAAACACAAAAATTTCGTTTTATTTGTTTCTGTACGGCTTTTTCGTGGTAGGATATCAACACATCTAGAAAAACACAGGTTGTTTGAGATAATTTAGATACCTACAAGAAATTATTTCAATATGGAGCGGGTTTCGTCCAATCTTTTGTTATTTAATATTGTTTTTGTACGATATCATATGACTACAGAACTCGTATATTTGTGAAGATACATAGTATAAATTAATTTATTATTAAGAGTAATGATTTGATTGGGCTTACCTTATATACTTCCCTCGGTATGGTGTTTTTACTCAGAATGCGCCTATTTAGCACAATTTTCGGTGTTCAGACTTTATGGAGACACATAGAATAAATCAGTATACATTTTTGTACGTCGAACTATTATTTGATATCAATAGACGTACTACAGAGTTAGAATATTTGTGGAGATACATAGAATAATTCAATATTTGATTATTTTCTGCCTTTGCCAGTGATCGCACCTTTTATACTTCTCTAGGTGTGCCGTTTTTACACTGCCTGCACCTATTAAGGACAATTTTTAGTTGCTTTATTATTATTATTCTAATATTTTTTAGTAAAGGTGAATAATCAAACAAGTAGACCTGATGGCATTACTTTGTACGTCGAACTATTATTTGATATCAATAGACGTACTACAGAGTTAGAATATTTGTGGAGATACATAGAATAATTCAATATTTGATTATTTTCTATCTTGATTTGTACAAGTCCAGTGATCTCACCTTTTATACTTCTCTAGGTATATCGTTTTTACACTGCCTGCACCTATTAAGCACAATTTTTAGTTGCTTTAATATTATTCTAATATTTTTTAGTAAAGGTGAATAATCAAACAAGTAGACCTGATGGCATTACTTTGTACGTCGAACTATTATTTGATATCAATAGACGTACTACAGAGTTAGAATATTTGTGGAGATACATAGAATAATTCAATATTTGATTATTTTCTGCCTTTGCCAGTGATCTCACCTTTTATACTTCTCTAGGTATGTCGTTTTTACACTGCCTGCACCTATTAAGCAAAATTTTTAGTTGCTTTATTATTATTATTCTAATATTTTTTAGTAAAGGTGAATAATCAAACAAGTAGACCTGATGGCATTACTTTGTACGTCGAACTATTATTTGATATCAATAGACGTACTACAGAGTTAGAATATATCTATTCCAAGTTAAATACAAATATATCAAATGATGTGAAGATTTGGACTTCAAAAGTTGGACCACCCTATATGTTATTTTTATGTCAAACACAGACCAGCTGATTTGAAATATTGACGTTTTGACACCCTATATGCTATACGTAAAATTCGCAAAGAATATGCTGTTGTTATTTTAAAGTGAATAGTCTCTCTCAAAATTTAACACCCTATATGCTATACGTAAAATTCGTTGGCTTTAATTTTGGTGTCCTCTTTGGGTCGTGAGCGCGCGAAATTAGTACAAATATTTATTGACGGCAGAAGGTCGTGGCTTCTTCTTCTTATCAGTAAGATGCCACAGCTAACGAAAACATGTTTTTTAAATCTACGTAAATCGCATCTCAGATAGATTCACACTTCCTGTAAATATTTTGTTACATTTGCGGGCCTTCGGTTGAATAGATATATCGACTCTCGGATGGTTTTTATGCTAAAATAATATCATTCTAGTTTGGTGTTTCGCGTATGCAGGTCTTATAGTGTGTGCTATTAAGTTCATAGAAATGAAGGACTGCTGTTACACTGCGCTGTCACATTTAACAAACCGAAACACTCCACCAAGGTGTTTTTTTGGAACGATATTTGATAGAAAAGTAAGTTTCCTAGGTTTGTCGTTTTTACACTGCCTGCACCTGTTAAGCACAATTTTTAGTAAAGGTGAATAATTAAACAAGTAGACTTGATGGCATTACTTTGTACGTCGAACTATTATTTGATATCAATAGACGTACTACAGAGTTAGAATATTTGTGGAGATACATAGAATAATTCAATATTTTATTATTTTCTGTCTTGGTTTGTACAAGGCCGGTGATCTCACCCTTTATACTTCTCTAGGTATGTCGTTTTTACACTTCCTGCACCTATTAAGCACAATTTTTAGTTGCTTTATTATTATTATTCTAATATTTTTTAGTAAAGGTGAATAATCAAACAATTAGACCTGATGGCATTACTTTGTACGTCGAACTATTATTTGATATCAATAGACGTACTACAGAGTTAGAATATATCTATTCCAAGTTAAATACAAATGTATCAAATGATGTGAAGATTTGGACTTCAAAAGTTGGACCACCCTATATGTTATTTTTATGTCAAACACAGGCCAGCTGATTTGAAATATTGACGTTTTGACACCCTATATGCTATACGTGCAGATTTTATAAAGTTTGATTTTTCTTTGTAAGAAAAGACAAAAATAGGTAATTACATTTTTAGTAATTATTTCCCTGTGAATGCTAAGCTAGACTGTCGCGCTGCGTTTTAAATTAATATAACATATAGTATGTACACAAATATTTTTAACAATAAAAGTCGTATCGGTTTTTTAGTATGAACTTTTTAAAAAATTAAACATGTCTAAACGATTTTTCACGTCATTTTACATTGGCAATCAGCTTTCTCAAATAACCTATATTGTATGCTACCAAGGGCTATGAAAAACTTTGATGTTAAATTTATCGATTCTTTGCTACCAGTAGATGCCGCGTTTGATTTTAGCACGGCAGTATATAAGTATTGAACTGTAGCGATGTAGAAACTTTTAGTATGTTTTAAATAAAAAAACATTTGTTAATTAATTGTCTATTTTTGGTTGTTTAGTTATTATTATTATTTTTACAGCAGTAGCCCCCTGCCTGGTGTAAGCCAAGACGATTGTTTGCTACTCAACGAGCTACCTGACCGATTAATGGCTGTTGAAGTTCTACCTGAAGAGTTTAATTTATCGCTACCATCGATTCTGCAGACACACCCACCAGCTTCAGAGTTGCTGAGGTTAACCGAGACTGTACCATACAACTTTCGAATAACGGCTGTTTATGATGAAGCTAGATTTATTGAAAGACATGTCTTTGTTTAGATTATAATTTTATATTAATTGTATTTTATATTGCATTTTAATTGTGAATGTTTTAATTGTCTCTGTAAATATTTGTGTACATTTACAGTTTTTGAAATTATTAATATTTCTTTGTAACTGTGACCGGATCTCGTTTTGTTGAAAATTCTGTAATAACAACACGTCGCCTTGAGACCACTTACGGGCACATCTTTCTAGGTATTTACTGTTGTCATAAGATGCTGATTTATGGAGATATGTAATTCTGCATTTGGATGTTTCGCGATTGTACGTCGTGGTTCCCTACACACATATCTTTAGTTACTGTTGTTTGCTCGTTAATTTGTGGAGATACGCAATCATCTCGGGCTGCTCTTTAATTTATGGAGATACGTAATCAATAGATATTATTATTATTATTATTATTATATTACATGCGTGCTAAATTCCCGCGCTAAAGTTAGGTTTCAAATTGTTGTTACTCTCGCCAGTATGAAGATAATTAGACATTTATTATAATATTACGGGCGCAGGCGTATGTGGGTTCAGTCTAGAGTGGTTTGTGTTGGTGGTCGGTCGTGCTTGTTCCACACAAAAAAGTTAGGTTAGGTTTTTAAATTGCTGTTGTTGTTCTCGACGTTGAGATACATAATTCTACAGCTAATAATTAGATACTACGTACGGGGGCTCCGGTGTTCGGAAAGTTGGGTTAAGTTTTTTTAATATTTTTGTTGTGGCATACCCGAAGCTCTCGTAGAGATACACAATTCTGCATTTAACATCGAGATATTACACGCAGTTGTACGTGAGTTCAGTGCCAGCTGATTAGTCCACAACAGAGTAAGTAATCTTTATATATATAATTCGCTGTGACGTGTGCGACCTCCTTTAGCTTTCTGCTTTAGAACCGTGCCCATAAGGCGCTATGGCTTTGAGGTTATGTTGAGGGCCTTAGAGGCTTGTAGTTCTTCTGAATTGTAGGTCTATGGGTCTTTGGCCCCTCTGATTTGTCGTGCCCATAAGGCGCTATGGCTTTGAGGTTATGTTGAGGGCCCTAGAGGCTTGTAGTTCTTCTGAATTGTAGGTCTATGGATCTTTGGCCCCTCTGATTTGTAGGTCTATGGGTCTTTGGTTTAGACAGTTGGGGCGCCATTTTGACAGTTGGGGGCCCCATTTTGATTTTGAGAGTTGGGGGCCCAGCGGAGCCCTAAGGGGACCCCCATCTGGGGGGCGGAGCCCGTCCCAACGCGTCCCCATACCTACTCAGATCGCTAGGAAACTGCCTGGGGCACTGTTACCAGCGGATTATCAATTACGAGTTAGGTTTTGTGAGTGGTTGTTGCAGCAAAATGCTGAAAATCCCCAATTTACTGCTGATGGACAAAATTTCGAACAGCTTTTGTAACAAGGTATGTGCAAATTTTTTATAAATTTCATGTTTCTAATACCTAGTAATCAAGTAGCGCAATTCTTCAAAATTAGTGTACCAAAGGCTGCAAATTTTGCGCCGGGTGTCGGTATACTCTCAAAACTTCCGAAGTTTTTCTGTGTTTGCATTGTCAGTCCGAAGGTCACTCCATTACAGTGGACCAGTATACAGCGGCGTGCAATTAAAAATGTTTAAATAGTTTTCAGAATCCGCCAAAAATTTGCACTACTAATATGGGGTAGTGCAAAATTTTTTGCACTACCCCATTTGTTATTCAGAACAGTGTTATTCAGAACTTATCCATAATAAAATTTGGGGATGTTCAACAAATTTTATTATGGATAAGTTCTGAATAACACTGTATATACAAGGTGGGAAAAATTTTAATGTTTAGCATTGGTATCTCGGAAACGGTAACAGATACAACGTGGCTCAAATTAGGAAAAAGTTGCTCAATTTCATGCTGATTCAAAATATATGAACAAGTTTAATATATTCTGGGCCGTTCGGGAGTTATGGCGGAAAACACAAAATTTGCCAATTTCTTTTATGCCAAATAACTTTTCTTGAAGTAAATGCAGACTTTTAAAATTTCATATATTTACATAGTTTGATGAGAGCTTTCGATTACCATACTAAAACATGTTCTATGGCTACTAGTTTTTCGGCAACGATATTCAACTTTTGTATTTCTTATGGGTGCCATATTGGATTTTTACTTCATTAAATACAGAAAAAAATTACAAGCACGGTGATATATCTTACTTGATACTTTCTTCAATAAATATGGATAATACATGCGAATAACGATAAATAGTATTTATTCATAAATAATAGACAATCATTCATTTATAGTTAATTGTTACAATGCGTATTTTTATCTTTTTGATGAACTAATTATTATAATAGGAAAAACAATTATTTGCACTGCTAGAACTGGCTGCCGTTACTCTGAATAGACATGCCATCCACTACACGTCTTACGGTTGCAGGATCTATTGAATTTATGTATTTATTAAAATTCTTTCCAACATTTCATTCTCTGTCGTTGACATTGGACTTCTGTAGATACATATAATTTTTAGCAGGTCCCCACAAATAATAATCCAGGGGGTTCAAGCACGGTGATCGCGAAGGCGATACAATTCGACCATATGTACCTATTCATGAATTCGGAAAATGTTGATACTGGAGGTGATGGGTTACAATTCTAACGATGTATGAAGAGCATCCATGTTATTGAAACAACCGTAAATTATCAAGATTTTGCAAAGATAGATCATCAAGCCTTTCCACCAAATCGTTTTGTAAAAAGTGTAAATAATTACTAGAAGTTAATTTATCAATATACGATAAGGCCCTAATACCGCAGGTGCCATTACAGCAGTGAGCTCTATTGTCTTTGAGGAAGACAATCCTACTTATTTATTTGAAGGAGATGCTGAAAACAAATACTCCACGGGCAAGGTGCCCCGACTGGCGTTGCATTACTCCAGCATCTCTATGGAAGTCGCCACATCTTTCTGGCATATGTAGCTGTAAAACAAATGTTTCGGCATTTGTTTTGCAGCTTCGATCTGTTTTTTGCCTGCCCTGACAGCAGTAATGCTATGTCTATGGATGTTTTGAAAAACACACATTTTGACAGCTTCAGAGTTAAGTTAGCTTCCTTTAGAGACTCTAGAACTGCTTCAAGACGTTGCAGACCCTCTTTTATAGTGTTTGATGGAATAATAATGTCATGTCATCAGCATAGGCGAATGCAATTTTGTTAAGATGTTTTGCCAGAACCTTATTGATTAGCCGTTGGGAAACTGCAGGCGAGGTGGTCAATCCGAACGGCATGCGTAAAAACTCATAATGATTATCCGGTGTTATAAATGCCGTCTTCTCTATTGATCCATCATCAGTCATAGGCAACTGATAAAAACCTGATGCTAGATCCAAACAAATAAAGTAATTATTTCCTCCTAAATCATTTATCTGATCTTCAATTCTCGGTAAAGGGTATCTCTCCTTTATAGTAACAGAATTCAGGCGTCGGTAATCGACACACATTCTATAATCATTGGTATTTTTCTTAACCAATAAAACTGGACTTGCATACGACGATGTCGACTCTCTTATGATGTTATTGTCAAGTAATTCGTCAACCATAGATTTCAGAATTTGTCTTTCACTAAGTAACATCCTGTAGGGCTGATAAACTACAGGTTCTTCAGTCTTGCACTTAATTTGCATTGATGTTACATTGGTTTTTCCCAATTCCGCCATAAAGAGGGCTATTTGAGGTCGGAATCGATTTAATAGAGATATTAATTGCTGCTTGTTAATTGTGCCCAAATTATCGCACACAATCATGATGCTGCTTATACAACTTAATTCTGAAACATTTTGAGTATTCCCTGTACATTGGATTGAGAGTACTTCTTGAATGCCCCTTGTATATATAGAGGTTGACAAGTTTTCTTCATCAGTGCCCGTCACATCAACAACTATAAATTTATTTTTATGTTGAATCATAAGAACATTAGGTTTGCTTAGATAATCATTCCCAACCATTAGATCATATTGTAAAAGATTATCAGGTAGAACAATAATTCGCACAGTATTAATTAACAACATCCTGTATTTTTATTTCAGTGTAGACAAACTCATTACTCTTAATTATGTTTCCCATAAAACATTTTGCAAACAGGGGCGAATTGTTAAGTTTAACATTAATTGTTAGTTTATTTAAAACACTTTTCTTTATCATAGGCAAACTGCTGCCGGTATCTAAAAGACAAGGCGCTTCAATTCCATTTATAATGGCCCTGTTTATATAAATATTTTGAGTCGCCGTCGCCGGTTCGATATTCAAAGCCATATTTGCGTTATGTTGTTTTAGTTTAGTACAGATTTATTGGCTAGGTCACGTTTGTAACATCTCTAGACGGATGATGACCTAATTTACCGTAATAACTGCAAGTTTTTCTTTTTGTGCAAAACTTTGCTAAATGTGGTCCCTTGCAAACAAAACTCAATCTCTGACCAAATTTTCTTTTATTTATATTAGTGTTAGCAATATTCGAACTGTTACTACGTGACGGCGTTGATGTTGATCCGTCCTTACTGTTTTTGCCTAATATTGCAACGCTTATTTGATCAAGATAATTAGCCAACTCCCAGGTTATTAAATTTGGCCGCCCTGGCTGACATTTTGACACCCTCGTCACTAATACCTTCGATAACCGTATCAATGATATTTTCAGTACTTATAGGTAGGCAGATTGTAGTTTACAAGGGAAACTTTCCAACAACTTGGTTTTTAAGTGTTACCAAATAAAACAAGGGGTTGATAAGGACTCATACCATCCCTTCGCATGTCTTCTGAGGTGACTTACAGCCACTTTTAATGTTGTTACGCAGTTCCACTTATAAAATATCATAAGTTCTTCTATCCTATTCATCCAGCTAGTTGCATTCTGTCCTTCTGTAGATGGGTCAAATTCCGGAATCAAGGTTTCATCTATTCTGACACTAGTAAAACTGCAAGATGCTTCGGGGAGGGGTGGGATCGTACTTTCAGCTCGCTTTTGACTTTCTAATTCTTGCAAGCGGTGTCGCAATGCCTTTATTTTGTTTCGTGACGCACAGATTTCTTGCAACAAGAGCTGCTAGAGTCAGAATTACTACTTGACTGTCTTCTTTTCCGCTTTATCCTTTTACGGCCCATGTTCACACTTATACACTAAACACTACCTTTCTGAATTAAGTCCTTCAAATTATGAATTATCGTCACATTCAAACATAAACTACCCCTACCTATGGATGTATCCCACTTCTGAAATGTAAGGAATTAATTAAGCTCACTCAATTCCAAAAACTAAGAACATTATGTAAAAGAACAGAAGAATTAAGCAGTATCTACTGCAAATTCGTGAATGATCCCGATCTTACCCACTTGTCAGCAGCTTTCACCCGAGTTCCGAGTATGTCTATACAAGGGCCACGTTCCTTGGTCGTGGCCGGACTCAAGGTGAAGTCTCGAATGTTTTCTTACAGATACCAAAATCTTTCATTTGATGTATCTAGAAAACTTAATCTTCCAGTTTAGAGATTACTTATTCTTAATGAATCAGCCTGTATATATGTATATTAGTCCACCCTGTATATATGTTAGTCTAAATTAATAAAATAACAAACTTGTTTATCCTATTACAACGATCAGTAAATACCAAATGTTTATTTTACATTCAACATCAGTTCATAAATCACTGTAACATGTACTGGGAAGTTTTTTATTCAACATGTTAGAATTATAAGAGCCCATTACGGTGATACAACCAAGCAATCTCTGTAAGTCAAGGAACCATGTAACCCAAGCATAAACAATAAACATAGACTGCTTATTATAACAACACGGCTAGGCTAGGTCGTCTCCATATGAGGACGTGACCATGTCGAGGTCGCTCAATTTTGCATGCCGCTAAGCGTTAATATCTTAAGAGACAGCGCTCAGAAGTATTTTCAATACTAAAAAGTATTCCCGCAGCGGGTATCGAACTGTCAACCTTTAGCACGTGCAAACAATGAATAAATTGTTGGTTAGGCGAAAAGTATGATTTTTTATCAATCTAAATAATTAAAATTGACTACTATTTAATTCGAATTTAATTAGATATCATTAATATTTTCATATGAAACAAAGAATTCATGTGGCTATAAGAATTGTAGCAGCTGCCGAAATTGAAACCATGGTACAATTTACGAGAGAAAAACTTAATTTGTGCATCGACAATAATGGTAAACATTTTGAACATCTGTAATGTTTGCTTTTTTGTCCTCATAGACGCTGACAAATTTGTTGTAGTTATTGTTATACCTTATTGCTTTTCGTTTAACTTTATGTTAGTGCTGTTTCGCCCATTGGCCCTTAAACACTCTCCAATTATTATTTCACGTACCTACTATTTGGACAAGTCCTAAGCCTGGATAAAGTGTGAAGCGTGGCCGGTTTTTGTAAAATACTATCTAATTACTAAAACAGCAAATAAATATACGTTGGGTTTCGAAATGATACGAGGGTAAATGAAAATGTATTTTCCTTCTTTAGGTACAATACCAAAATCTAAGTATTTCCTAAACGGTTTGAGATATCGAGATGCGGTTTTCACCAGTGTTCTTTTAACTAAATTTTGGTTATAATGACGTTAAAAAAATTATATCGTTCCATTTAAAATTTCCAAGAAAAATTAAGAAATATGTTAGGTTTCAACATATCGCCATTTTGTACCTTTATTAATCAACTTTTTGCAATCACTAAAACATTTGTGTGTAATGATTTATCTGTGTATTTTCAAAACTGTAGAGGTTTAAGGACAAAAACCAATGAGTTTTATAGAAACAGTACAGAACAAGATTTTGATGTAGTTGTTGCGGTCGAGACATGGTTGAGAGAGGGCATAAATGATGGAGAATTATTTGATACCTACTAATAGTTATGATATTTCAAGATGTGACAGAAATATTCAGCTTACTGGAAAATCAAAAGGAAGTGGAGTGTTTATAGCGGTGAGTAAAAAATACAAAATTATTGATATTAATAAAAAAGCATCTAGTTTTGAGGCTTTATCGGTAAATATTAGGATCAAAGGTGATATAAAATATTGTTTTATTGCTGGCTATATACCACCCAACAGTACAGATAATAGTTATATGGAATTGTTCAGTTTTCTACTAAATCAAATAAATAATAATAATTCTAACTCTGTATATATTTTTGGTAATTTCAATGTACCAGAGGTGACTGGCAAGAATACAGTATTCCACAATATGAATCAGAAAATGAGCAATTTGTATGAATTTTTAAACTTTAATTCACTTTTACTTTTTAATGATGTAACAAACTCTCAGGGTGGAACATTGGACTTCGTGATTAGCTCGGAAGACAATAAAAATAAATGTGACGTGTTGAGAGAGGTTTTACCTTTTGTGAGTGAAGATCTGTATCACCCAGCTTTAGAGATTAGAATAAAATATGACCAGAGTAAACAAAAGGATGAGGAAGTGTCTAGCCCAAAATTTAGGTATAATTTTAAAAAAGCAGATTTCTTACGATTAAGTGAAAATATTAGAGATGTTAACTGGTATAATGTTTTGGCTCAAAATGATGTAAATATTGCAGTACGAGAAATGTACACAATCTTAAATAATATTTTTGAATTAACTGTCCCTAAATTTAAGTTCTGTCCCAATTATAAGCGGTACCCAATTTGGTTTGATAAAGAAATTAAGGATTTATTGAAGGAAAAAAATAGGTATAAAAAAGGAGAGATGTGTCAGAATATCAGAATAATAAATATATAGAAATTAGGAGAAAGTTAAAAAACTTAACAAAGGTAGCCTATAAAACCTATTTGAACAATATTGAACAAAATTTAATCAGTGATGTTAGCGTATTTTGGAATTATGCGAAGAAAATGAAAAAGCCTTGTTCAAATAATAATGAATATTTATATAAAGGAAATAGAGTAAATGATATGGAAACGGCGGAATATTTTGCCAAATTTTTTTCATCAGTTTATAGTGTGGATAAGTCAATTTATAAAGTGAACTTTCCAGAGGAAAGTGAAAATGTCTGCAATGGTGTGTTTAGTCTGGGCCTGATTGGTGAGATGGAGTATATTGCAGCTATTAAAAAACTTAAACCTAAAAAAGCAGCTGGAGTTGATGGAATACCTCCCTACATAGTAAAGGGATGCCAGGAATGGTTAAAGATCCCACTGCTGCATATATATAACTTGATATTGAAAACTTCAACCTTTCCCACAGCATGGAAGCAAGCAGTGTGTGTTCCTATTCATAAGTCAGGTGACAGGGTGGACATGGAGAATTACAGGGGCATTTCAATAATTTGTGCTCCAGCTAAATTATTTGAACAAATCATATACACTCACTTATATAGGCGTGTTGAAAATGGATTGGTTGATGAGCAACATGGTTTTGTGGCTAAAAAGTCTATTAATACTAATCTGTTTACATTTACTAATTATGGTTATGATACATTGGGAAAAAAGAGTCAACAAGACACTATATTCACAGACTTTAGTAAAGCTTTTGATAAAGTTGATCATGATATGCTATTAAAAAAGTTGAATAGATTTGGACTGTCTACAGGGATGATGTTGCTCTTTAAAAGCTATTTGCAAAATAGGTGTTTTGTAGTTAGGCATGATGGGAATACTTCTGGAAAATATTTTGCTAATTCTGGAGTTCCCCAAGGATCAAACTTGGGTCCATTATTATTTATATTATTTATTAATGACGTGCCCTCGGTTGTGAAATTTTCAAAATGTTTACTTTTTGCTGATGATTTTAAAATTTTTAAAAAAATTGAATTGTATAATGATTGTGTGGAGCTTCAGAGGGATATAGATAGCATTCACAGATGGAGCTGTGATTACAATTTGAAATTTAATATAAAAAAGTGTTTTGTAATAACATTCACCCGAAAGAGGGATCCCATTGTGTATGACTACAAGATGAGTGATGCATATTTAAAGAGGACTAATAACGTTAAAGACTTGGGAGTTACGTATGATTCCCACTTCTCTTTTTCTGAACATATAGAAAATGTTTCAGCATCAGCTAATCGTATGTTAGGGTTTATCATAAGACAAGCGTCTGCTTTTACCAACATTGAACTATGCATTTGTGAGGGCTAAACTTGAATTTGCGTCAATCATCTGGCACACTCAACCACAAATTCACTTGAAAACCCTTGAGAAAATACAGAATAAATTCCTTAGATATTTGTATTATAAAAAGTATCATATTAGACCTGATTATCAATATGTTAGATCAGCACACTTGAGAACTGAATTCAATGGTATATCGCTGGACATAAGGCATGAAATAGCAATACTTATGTTTCTGTATAAAGTTTTGAATGGCCTAATTAACGCTCCAGATATCTTGGCTCTTATACCATTTAATGTACCTCGGCGACAAACTAGGGGTCCGTTAAAGTTTAAGGTGCCAATAGCATTGACCACCGTCCAATCCCCTCTCGTAACCATGCTTCGGCTAGCCAACAATGTTGACTCCTTGATTGATTTGGAGTGGACCTTACCACTCAATAAATTTAATAGAACTGTTTCTGCGCATTTATTGTCCTTAGCTCATTAATGCTGTTTAGTAAGTAAGTACAAGTTTTTTGTTTTCGTTCCTCTTGTTTTACTTAGTAGTTGTGGTCTGCTATTTAATTTGGTTAGTTGGGTATTAGTAATAGATATACGATCATATCATAACACTGATTATTATTATTAGTATTTTTATATCCTTGTAATTAGGCCGTGAGGCCTGTTATCTATCAAATAAATAAATTTATTAACTCTATAGTGTATTCTCTTTTAAACAAACCCAATTGCAAGAAAATCCGTTAAAGCGATCCGAAAATACAGCATTTTCTCAAATTAATAACAAAAACTTTTAATGAAATTTTCATGGTCACTTTTATTATGAGAATTTTTTTCCCGAACCTGTAGGACCAATAGTTTCCCATATACAGCCGGTGGACAGCCTTAATCAATCACTAGAATGAGTTTCTAGAGTTTCTAGAATATATATAATGATATATGATATATTATGGATATGATAGTATAACAGAATAAAATTGAAATAGAATATTTCCTGGTTTTCCTCGCCAAATGTTTTAGTTCACTCAACTCTTCGTCTGTGGAAATTTCATAAGTGGTCATTTTCTGAAATGTCTCATTACCACTTTTTATTGAAACATCATCACTTGTAGATCATTGATGTTGTCAAGTTTCATTAAAAAGTGTCAATCTGACATTTCGGAAAGGTCACATTATGAAACATTTTCTAAAGAATATGTGTGTCATTAATTTGTAATAAGTTTGAACGGTTTCGTCGCCTACAATTATTGTATTAATAATAATGATAATAATTCTTAATATTAAAATAATTTATTTGTAAAAAACTAATTTACTACTGAGCTACTTTAGTTAATTTATTAAATATTTGCCTTTTTTGAATGTTAGTGTTATAGCGGCCTTTTGGGGCAAACTTTAAAAGTTTGTACTATACTTAAAATCTCTGTATTATGTTTTATTATTTTTGAGCTGTACAACAAATAAGTTGCAAATATTACTGCCTACTATGTTTTCATCAAATTTGAATAATTATTTCTTATTGTAGTAAGGAGCAGCAGTTTAAAAACTTTTTTCCATGTTTCATGTTCCACAATCTTTACATATTAATAAAATTTTTATTTTTAAATTGTGAAATTATAAACATGGGACTACTCAAGTGAAACATACTGAATATTTATAGGTATTAATTTCTTAATATCATTTATTAATACAACGAAATATTGAAAGTATGTGATAAGGATGTCATTAGCCCAATTTACATTCAAGAAATAATTTATTTTTACTTAATTTAATTTTATACCTCAAATGGAAATCAAAGTACCTATTGCCCAATTTGGTAAGAACATAGGACTAGTTTTTTAGCGTCACCGTGTTTCTCTCAGACGTGACCTGAACGGGAACTGGATACAGATGGTCTGATTATCAGGCCAACGTTAAATCATGAAGCATCGAGAGCGGCTTCAGCAGTCTGATATGTGACATGGCAATCCATCAATCAAGTATAAAGCAAGCCGCGCTTTGTAATTATATCTGGACAGCACAGACTTAGCTACTTGTAACCTGTCCACCGTTAACTTGTAGCCTGCTGCTGCCGCGCCTTTAAAATCTTTCATGTCAACTGAACACATCCTTATAATTTGAATTACTCTCACCACACAAATGATATAATACAATTAATGTAACTATAGGAGTTTAATAGAATAAGAAGTAGGTACCTCTAAGTTTTCTTCACTTCTCATTATAAACAGTCTCGTCGAAAGGATGAAAATGACCGTTTGCTAACAGATATGCAGTCCAAAATTCAATAACTAAGGGTATAATGTACGGAAAAAGGAATATATTCGTAGACTGCGAGCGAAAGTTCAGAGTGATATGCAGCTAGATAAACCTAATATAGCTTGTGACCGCAAATACACGGAACTACGCACAGTGGGTTATAAGAGGAAAAAATGTGCATTTTTCTTTATTATTATATAAGCCAATTCTTTTTCTTTTTGTCTTCTTAGATAACTATTTTAATTAGTTCAGCTCCTATGTCCGAATTTAATGCCTGATAACATAGAAATATATTTTTTAAATCAAATAATATCGAACTAAAAAAAAATCATCGAAAATAGAAACAAATTCAACCTATCAGTTTTTGTTATAACAAATAACTTGCTTGGTTTCAACTCTTTTACTAAACAAGCAGGGACCTTAATTCTTATAAACATTTCTTTGAATTTTGTGTCACATTTTTAATCTATAAATCTTGAAAGTATTAACATGAAATAATTTTTTGTAAGTTTTCATAAACTTTAAATAATTTAACTACTAGCTACATGTACCCACATCTTCTTATCAGTTTATTTTTTTAGTCTGTACTTTGGCCAAAGTAATAAAGCAAAAATCATCTACGGATATCTGCGGATAAAACTTAGTTGGCGGTGATCTTTCGATGTGACTAAATAATTAATAAATAATGATTTAAACTTAATAATGACTAAAAATATTAATAATACGTTTAAAATATAAATCGCTTATTTTTTGGAAGTGGTCAGTTCGAACTTTTATAATAATTATTCTCATATCTTATTTATAATTATAATTAATGTATTTTTTTGTCAGATAATATATTAGGTTTGTTCCTACACAACAATTTCTAATAGTTTGCAGCACTGGTTTAATGTGCAAGTGCGATTCATGCAGCAGTTGGAAACTAATTTGAATTATTCTTGTTGGAATATCCGGTAGAAGCGCTAGAAGCGTTGTTTTATTTTGTGGATTTCGATTTTCCACGAGTTAACCTTAAAAAATGGGACACTAAAATAAAATTATTTCTCTTTCTAAAATTCCGTATTATAACTCGAAATTTTGACGTAAAATTCCTAGATATAA
The DNA here is from genome assembly GCA_963924545.1 of Pogonocherus hispidulus. Classification (NCBI taxonomy): domain Eukaryota; kingdom Metazoa; phylum Arthropoda; class Insecta; order Coleoptera; family Cerambycidae; genus Pogonocherus; species Pogonocherus hispidulus. Next base: position 36,070,172 of record OZ004695.1, read on the forward strand.
CACGAAATTTTAAACTTCCGAGTTATATCTCGGAAGTTTAAAATTCCGAGTTATAAGTCGGAATTTTAAAATTCCGACTTATAACTCGGAATTTTAAACTTCCGACTTATAATTCGGAATTTTATTTCAAAATTCCGACTTATAACTCGAAATTTTAAACTTCCGAGATATAACTCGGAATTTTATTTCAAAATTCCGAGTTATAATTCAGAATTTTAAAATTCCGAGTTATAACTCTGAATTTTGAAATAAAATTCCGAGTTATAAATCGGAAGTTTAAAATTTCGTGTTATATCTAGGAATTTTACGTCAAAATGTCGAGTTATAATACGGAATTTTAGAAAGAGAAATTATTTTATTTTAGGTGTCCCTTCCAGAGCTTCGTACTTTCACTTGTAATATCACTCATATTAAAAATTAAAATTTAGCACTTCTAACAATATTTAAGTCCACTGTCTCTAAAAATTTAGGTTAGTTTCGTTAAGATTTGCCAGTTTGATTTTCTATGATTATATCCAATATTCACTACGCATGCGTCTTACTAGTAGTTTCTAAATAATCTTCAAATCAATTTGACAGTCACCAAACTGTTTGAAACCTAGTCACTTTTTTGTTGGAACGGGTAAATATGATCTGCGCAGACTCCTGACAGTTTGCTGATAATTTGGCGCCGTGTAGGAACAAACCTATTGTAACCCAACTGAAATTGTAAAAATTAACGATTTTTAAAGTGACTTATTACCGCCTAGTTTTCGTTTCTAGCCATAGGCCCCCCAGGTAAGACCCGTATCTACGCCCCTGTGCTAAAATTACTTATTACTTCTATTACAATTATGAAACAAACAAAACTAAAACAATGAAGCATCTTTCAGATACTTACACGATTTTTTCCGAAAAATGCCTATTTTTACCCACTGTGCGACATAGGCAAACTTTTAGCCCGGGCTGACATCTGCCAGGTACCGAGATTATTTATGACTTTTTCGTCGGGATCTACACTGGTATTATAAAGGAATTATTACTTTAAAATAGGCATACATTCCTTTTATATGAATTTTTGAATTGGCAGTTGAATAATATGTAGGGTGGATAAAACATGTTTAAATGTATCTCATATTTAAAAAATCATACAGAAATTAAGTACCTACTTACGATCCGAGCCTATAATTCTAAAATAAACAAACGTCTTGTTTATTTTAGATCTCTATACTGGGTGTCCCACCTATTATTAATTGTTTCATAGCTCTTTTATCTAAAATTATACAAAAAAATGTCAAATATAAAAGTTTCACCGAATTATGTAGGTCATCTTCAGAAAATATTTTTCATTATACCGGGTGTTTCGTTTAGCCTGGGCGCTATGCAACTTTGGTTTTTAAATGGAACACCCTGTATTTTTTTACATTTTCGGGAACAGCATGCAATTGTGAATTAAAAACATGTAACATACCCTATACCTAAACTCAGCCCTTTCACAGATATTTGACTTTCTATAAAAAATTTGACAGTTTCAAGGGTTTGTAAGAATCATCATCATTTTTTTCGTATAGTAGGTCTTTATTTGTCTTTGACAACGTACAAAAAACACAAACTGACTACCTTCTACATTTAAAATAAATTCAAAAATATTATACCAAGTGTTTCTTTTTCAAGTTACATATGACAATTTTAAACGACAAAACTTTTTAATTCAAATGGAACACCCTGTATTTTTTACACCAGGTAATGTAAAATTAAATTATCTTTTGTCTTATATAGGCATTGTAGGGGTTTATATTAAAATGTTTTGCGATATTCGCGATTTTCTCCAATTTACAAAAATATAGGAGGATATTTTATTAAACATTGATTTCAAAATTGGGTAGGTTATGAAAATATTATGTTAGCATAGTTTACATTCAGTTACAAACTATCTAAATGTCAGATCGCGTTTTAAAGTTGGTGTTTACATTTATAATATAATTTAGTGTTAAAATAAATAGAAAAATGCCGCTTACACGAGAGGAATTAGTAAATATGGTTTTGGTTCCAGACTGTGACAGGAAACAATTTTTGGTATCGAGGGTTTATGTACAATCCCATTAGCGTTGATTCAGTACTCCAAAGAATTGCAAATATTTGCAATATTTAATTGAGTTAATTTCAAAAAAAGGAATCGTAATAATATTGTACTTACGGATGAAAATTAATTTTTGGTATTGGGGTGCAACAAGGAAAATTCGCAAATCAGTGTGCGCCAAATTAGTAGAATGCATATCGTCAGTGCATATAATTTAAAAAAAACATAACTATTATCTTTATTCCATTTAGTTACATCAGGAACTTTTAGAAGATTTTGAAAGAGATTAGTTTATTTTCAGTTGTAGGGGATTTCATCAGCAAAGTAATGTTTTCAGATGAAGCCACTTTTCATAAAAATAGCTTTGTAAATCGTCATAATTGTCATTATTATAATAGTGACCATTCTTACTAGAAGAACTAATAGCCAGTCTAGGTGGTATTTGAACATGTGGGGAAGGTCTTTAGGGACACATATTATGGGATAGTTTTCTTTATATCAATATTTAACAGGAAGAATTCATTTAAATTTTCTTCAAAATAATTTACATCAATTGTTGAAGAATATAACTTTATCTACCTTACAGGACATGTGGCTTCAACATGATGGTGCCCCATCACATAATGCAGCTGAAGTTCATCAATTTTTGGACGAAAATTTTCCGTGCAGATGGATTGAATGTGGTGGACCTAATAAGTGTCCTCGTAGATGGTCATACCTCGCCGGTTGTGATTTTTTTTAAGAGATTCATAAAAAGCAAAGTATATAACATAACACCAACTACTTTTCAAGATATGCAATATCGCATTTTATTAGTCTTTCACAAACTGACCCCAGAGATACGAGTGTCCTCAGGAACGTACAAGAGTCTAATAAAACGTCTTCGTTTATGCGTTGCTTCAAATAGGTAACATTTCAAACATTTAGCATAATATAATAATAGTGTATACAGCTATTGTTGAAATGTCTACCGATCTGACTGTTTTATCTCTTTATTAGTTCTTTCTTGGTTATTGTTGTATTAGTACTGTATTACTAGGTATAGTTGTCTTATTACTTTACATACATTGTATTTTAGTATTATTATTATTATTATTATAATTATTAATTAAATTCAAATGTTTAATCGTATTTTTCTTTACATGACTAACTTGAATGGAAATATGTATAAAAAAAATTTGTAAATTCTGAGAAAATTGCGAATATTACAAAAAATTGTAATATAAATCCTTGCAATGCCTATATCAAAAGATAATTTAATTTTACACTAACTGGTGTTAAAAAATACGGGGTGTTCCATTTGAATTAAAAAAGCTTTTGCAGTTTAAAATTGTCAGAATGTAACTTGAAAAAAGAAACACTTGTTATTATATTATATATAGAAACACATATTTTTGAATTTATTTTAAATGTAGAACGTAGCACAGTTTGTGTTTTTTGTATGTTGTCAAAAGCAAATACGGATCTCCTATACGAGAAAAATTATTCTTACAAACCCTTGACACTGTCAAATTTTGTATAGAATGTGAAATATCTTCGAAAGGGCTGAGTTCAGGTATAAGGTATGCTATACCTATATTTTTAATTTAGAAATGCATGCTCTCTAAGTCCAATGTCATACGGGACGTAGTCAATTTACCAAGCACGTAAACTAGTGTAGTTGTTACATCATCTGATGAATTCGATGCAGAAATTGTGACTATATACCAAGTACTAAAACTGAACAAGCTGTAGATCTACCCAGTACAAGTAAAGAATCTGATGCAGAAATGGGAATTTTATGCAGTCCCACAGGTATTGAAATTGGCTCCAAAAGCTTTAGAAATGTTAGATGAAAGCTAAAAAACTAATATTTTCTGCACTGTACTGAATTAGGCACATTAAAATAAAATTCAGGTACTAATTGAAAATTTCGAAATTATGAGATTATTTTATTGTCAGGATTAAAAATCAAATAGGACAAAATTACCACGCCACACCTATGGAAATACAAGGTGTAAAATTGATCGAAAATCAAATTATATCTAAAGAAAGTAGTTAAATCGGATCCAAGTATTTTTTGGTGATTTTACATGGTGTAGAACCAATAAAAATAATAAGGATAAGTATATAGCAAAATTGACGTAATGGAGATTTTGATACCCTAGCCACTATTTCGAAATGTAGATACAACGAGAAATCCAAGTGTGCTGGAAGTCAGTAGGTAACTAGCATAAACACTGTTAAAAATCGAAATATGTCTATAGTCGATTGAAATACACGTCCGTGCAAAATAAACAGAAGAGTATTTCCAGGCACGTTTTAAAAAAAATACGTTTTACAAACAATCTGATTTTGCCTTTCAATTGAGGAGAAAAAATTACAACGAGAAAGTTTTGCTCGAAAAACGATTTTCCAAAATACTTTTAAGGCGTAAACGCTTGCTTTTTATCCAGAATTTCGAAAACTGATCAAGTTAGCTTAGTTAGCTTATTATTATTACTATTGACGTAGTAGTGACGTTGATAAAATAGATAACTTTCGTCCTATTGCAATTATAGCGATCTTTGCTAAGATTTTTGAAATCCTATTAAAAGATAAATTACTTTCCTTCCTTGAAAATCACGCGATTCTGTCCCCATTGCAGTTTGGGTTTAGGAAGGGCTTCTCTATAATAAGAGCTTTACTAGCTGTTATAGAGGAAGTGGTAGAGGGTCTTGACAAAGGCATTGCAACGCAGGCCACATTATGTGATTTAAGCAAGGCTTTTGACTGTGTAAATGTTGATATACTGCTTCTAAAATTAGAGTATTATGCTATTCGCAATAATGAATTAAATTCGTTTCGCTCATATTTAACAAGAAGGCAACAGTATGTCAGCATTGGCAGTCAAAATTCGGCATTACTTCCTACCACTGGAGGTGTTTCTCAAGAGTCTGTACTGGGACCGGTGCTCTTTTTAATTTACATTAATGACCTACCGGTCAATATTACAAAGAGTACCTGTGTTCTTTTTGCTGACGACACGACTCTTTTAACTCCAGGGAGTTGTGAAGTGGGCAGGGACAGTCTCAATAATGCGACAACATGGTTTTCAGCTAATAAACTAAAATTAAATATGTCAAAAACGCAACAGATTACCTTTACATTTGATAAAAATTGCGCTAAATCCGCCCCTGTAAAATTACTGGGAATGACATTAGATCCTTCTTTACATTGGGCAGCGCATATTGACTGTCTCTGCTCAAAGCTTGCAATACAGATTTTGGTCATGAGACAGCTGCGATCTTCTCTAGACAACAACGTTATGCGAATATTACGTAATACGATATTTTTCTCATTGTTCCACAGTCGCATGATGTACGGGGTAGGTTTGTGGGGAAATATCAATTCATCGCATAGACCGTTTATACTACAGAAGGCTGCCGCTCGTCTAGTAGCTAATGTGCCAAACTATACTCACGGTAGAGACATTTTCGGGAACTACAGGATTTTACATCTGTATTTGCTGGAGTCGCTTTGCTTAGTACATGAATATAAGTCTAATTTACCAACCCATTCGAGCGTTCATTATCATGACTCTAGGCACGGTGGTGATCTTATAGTTCCGTTTTCACGTATAAATATTACTAAGAACCATAAACTTAGAATAGATCTATATAATCCATATGTCAATTTTGTTAAACAAGAGAAACTGAAACTGATGTCTCTGAAAACCTTCCACTTTTTCACAAAAAAATTTTTATTAACGAATTATTTTTTTAGTATCAAGGAGTTTTCTTCTTTTACTTGTCCTTAGGTATGACTGTTAATGTACTGTTATGTATGTAAAAGTCAATAAAATTGTATTCTATTCTATTCTATTATTATTATTATTAATACTATTATTATTATTATTATTATTATTATTATTATTATTATTATTATTATTATTATTACTTAACATATTTTTTTACAAATTTGTAATAGTTATTAAATTATTAGTTTGTGGTTTTTACGAACGCATAGAATGGCACACTATTAATTTTTTTCAAATTCCGACTTTAAAGTCGGAATTCCGAGTTGAAAGTTGGAATTGCGAGTTTAAAGTCAGAATTCCGAATTTAAAGTCGCAATTTTAAAAAAATTAATAGTGCGGCCATTCTACACCTTCGTAGGTTTTATAAAACTATATCATTATTTTTAAAGTGTCTTTAAATTTTTTAAATATGTTAATATTCATTTAACAGTAATAATATTCGCCAGCCATTCATATTAACTAATTCAGTAGGGTGTTTATAGGTAAGGTCTCAGTAGGTATTATTACTATTTTATTTTTAAGTATTGTTATAATATTAGTCACATATAGTATTTTTATGGAATATAAAACCAACTATTGCTGCAATATTTATTTTAATTATAGATAATATGTATCTACAAAAATATTATTTTTACATGATAATTCTTAGGTACCTATATAAATTTAAACCGAAAAATTTCAGTCAATTTATATATTTCATCTTATTACCTTTAAATAAATAAATCCCAGGAAATAATAAATTATTCATCATTGTATTCCTAATTTTAGTTTTTCTTGCTTACATATAAACGATATTTTTAATTTAAAATTAATATTTACAATTTCAATCAACGCTGAAATAGATGATACATCTTAAATATCCCAAAATCTTCGGAAGGTATTAAAAAACTATGTATTCACTTTGACACTTACCGAAAATTAAAATTTTTACAGTATAGCATGTAGGTGGGCCAGGCACCCGAGAAAATTTATGAGTACAAAAAATTATCAGTAGATTATACAAATATGAACCCCTGAAGTTAGGCAATTTCCATACAGAAAACTGCTTTCGTAGATGACAAATTCTGAAGTTGTTAATTGAAAAAAATGGAATTTGTAAATAACATCTTTTAGATAAAGGTTGAATGTAGTAGACCTTAAAGGTTTTTTTCAAAATTTCTTTTTATAGCTGCGCACTGAAAGGTTAAAGTTAACTATTTTTATGACGTGTTTTACAATTCGGAAATTTTTTTTTCTAAAAAAGAGCATTGCTGTTCACTAGAGCAAACCTTGCTCTGTATTATCAAGCTTATTTTCATTAAATTAGAAGTATCAATTCTTCCACGTTTGTCCGCGCGTAAACGCCTGCAATTCAGTCCGCAGAAATGAGAACATTATTTGACCCGATAGTTAGAAATAAATCCAAACGTTAGAAAAACTTTAAAATAATTTATTACTTTCAAATCTGCAGAATATTAAAAATAGAGATATATGTAAACAGATTAAACAATTGATTCATTGAATCTACTTTTCTCAACTACTGTTAAAAATAAATAACATTTCAGGCAACACAAAGTATATTACGCTATAGATGGGCGAACTAATAAAAACCTAGATTTTTCTCTAAAACCAAACTTAGAAGAATGGCATGCTTTGCATGTTCTATGAGAAAACACAATAGCGCAATGTTACAAGGTGTTAAGATTATCTATAATTTATTTGTGGTACAGGTCTAATGAAATTAGAAATTTTGTGGGACAAACCTCAAATTTTTGATTTAATATTACACTAATTTTTTTCCTTTTACAGGTGACATTACGCTAGAAATATCCTTCATAAATCAAGGTATTAAAATGTTATTACTATTATCATTAAAAGTATAGAAAAAAGTGAAGAGATTGAAATACAGGAATCCGCCTTCCTGTATTTCAGTTTCTAAAAAATAGGAAAAATTTCAAGGGACTTTTGAGTAGAATAATTAGGAAATATTAAAGGAAATTCTATTACCGTATCAGTTTCTGTAATATACATAGAGATTGTTTTAGTTTAGTATTTCATCTAAGATTTATAAGCAAATATATGTATGCTATATGTATGTTATCATAAATTTAACAAATGATTTTTTAAAAATTTTTATTTTTGTTAAGGACTCGAAGAGTCTTGTATAATTTTTAGAATATTATGAACGAGTTAACTACTACAGTTACAGTACACTATCACTGACGTAGTTTTCCACATAACACCAAAACATTATACTGCACTCAATGCGCGTTTCGCCAACCAAGTTGCCATCATCTGGAGATGAACTAAATCAGTAGTGGTTGGGACGGTTGAGCCTGGAAACTTTTTACCGTCTTTGTCGGCGAGCATCAAAGGCGGCGGCAGGTCTTTGTCGGCAAACATCGAAGACCCCACGACGACACCCCCGCGATTTAGAAAAGGACCACCCAAATTTAGAAGAGAACCCGGAAATTTAGAAAAGGATCCCCGAAATTCAAATATTAGTATATAGGGTGTATAAAAAAAGATATGTTATATATGATGAGCCAAACAATAAAGTAACCTAACGGGTAAAGAAACATCATGCGCAGTAAATTTCAATATTTAAACAGAAAAAAACATGGCTGTTAGTAAAATAAAAAATAGTACGAATTATTAGTATACAGGATGTATAAAAAATAAAGCTATATAGGATGAACTAAACAAGAAAGTAACCTAACGGGTAAAGAAAAATCATGCGCAGTAGATTCCAACATTTACACAGAAACAGGGTGAAAAATAGCAGGAAATTCAGTTGGTATGATTTACGATGTAGAATAATAATGATAAGATATTAAAAAAGAACTTACAGCCGTTTGAGGCTATGTAACTGGGGTGGGGGGTGGAGCACACATGTTTTGACCACTATTGCACCATCACTATACTGATACTAGTATATCATATAGTAAGTAATACGTAATTTCATCATAAAGCTCTGACATCTGTTTTTCTAGTTCATTGACTTATTGTGACCATCGTTCAACAATTTTATATATTAACACTTGCTAGCTACTTGATAAAATACCGAGGCTTTATGCACACATAGATAATAGACAGGAAGTCACCAAGGTCGTGACATTTTACTTTTACAGAAATCCAAATAGGTAGTATACAGAATGTCTCGAACAATTACTCATATAGGGTGAGGTAAATAAAAAAGTGATCTAAAAATCATGCGCAGTAGGTAATCTTTTTGTTTATAGAAAATATGAATAATGTAATAAGAGGGAAAATCATGTACGTATGACTATCACTACCACTACAGATACTAAGAGCTAAGTAGTATTGAATAATATTAATAATAATAAAACTTGGGTGGAAATCTGTAAATTGTATCAGTTTGCTGCTGTATACCTTTGTTAAATCTAGTTAAATTTTTAAAGACGTTTCGCTCCCACAACCGGTCTATAGGTTCAAATTAAGTTTATGGAAACTATTAAATACATCTTGTTGATCTTCGTACAACACAATAGCCTCTTTTAATTTATTCGAAGAAAAAAACTCTAACCTCACTTTTTATGGGGATCAAGCACGACTGTTCACTAACACAGGCTACGTTACACTGGTCTCTTGCACCGATGCAATACAATATAAATATCTAATTATTAAATGCATAATTTGCATAATTGCGTATCTCCATAAATGAACGAGCGGTATTCCTTCACATTATTGGAATGATAACAAAGCGTAATAATTTTATCAGTACAAAGCTTGTATCCTCGTAAATTGACGAACCGAGAGCAATAAAGAGGCTCTTTGTGGGTGAAACTGCTGCTGCATAATTTTGTGTCTTGTGACGAGCTGTCACACACTATCAGTAATAGAAATACCTAAGCACAAATCCGATAGCTATGATTCTGTACTCACATATATTGGTCTCAAGTACAAACCACCTTACCTAATTGAGTATTTCCATAAATATTGGAGCTATTCAGATTATTAGTGATAAAAGCGACCTTATCAGTCAGTCTTGCTGAAAATCTCGCTTCTGTCTACCAAGAATTAAAACATATTTACACATTTCAAATATTTGTTAGGTTGTTGTAGACTCTTAAAATCTTTCAACATATTTCAATAACTTATTAGAAATTAAACAGCAGCAGAACTCTGACATCTGATACAACTTCCGGCCTTACCTACAACCGTTGATAAAATACGAATAAATATGAAAGTTCTTTATAATAATTTATTTATAATAATTTCAATGTTAAAACGTCTGAATTATATTCAACACTTTAAGTTATTACACCATATTGCGCAATATTGTGCAACTCGATGGAAATTCGCGGCGTATTTTGATTCTCTTTCTCTCTCTCTCTCTCTCTCTCTCATTGCTTAAATGCCGATCTAATGACGCGCGCGCTTACGACGTCACAACTAGTTTGCGACACTAACGACATTTTAAGCGGGGAAATGGATGGGTTCACTTTAGCCCCGTGCAGGAGGTAAAATTCGACATCTGGGACGTTATATCCAGCGTCCGTCAGTCAAACTTCAGGGCTCGATACCTCAACTTTCTGCTTGGGGGTGTCGGCTGCCAAGATGCCGACTGGTAAAGGAAATGACAGAGGACGTCGATAGTAGAAAGGCTATAGGGATTCTAGCTCAATTTGCATAATATTTCGTCACTGGGTTGTTTTTTGGGAGGTCCTTTAGTGGGGTAGTGTTCAAATAGATTATGGCCATTAATTGGATTAGTTAATCCCAAAATTATAGTCAAATTTCCGTAGCTCGAGGGATCCTACTCCGATTCGGAGATCGCAGGGGTGAAGTAGCGCCCGAATATATTTCGGCTAGGGTTCTCAATTTCGGCCTTGGCCCAGGCTGGTTTTTTGGGAGGTCCTTTAGTGGGGTAGTATTCAAATAGATCATGGCTATTAATTGGATCAGTCAATCCCAAAATCATATCCAAATTTCGGTAGCTCGAGGGGTACTACCCCGATTCAGCAGACGTAGGGGGTTGTGCGAAGCAGCGCTCGAATTTATTTCGGCTAAGTGTCCAAAATATATTTTGGGGGATGGGTCCTTATTTAAAGGCTCATAAGGATTCTAGCTCAAATTGTTTTATATTAATATAAGAATAATAAATACCATACCTAAATTCCCCTATTCAATTTATTCCAAAATATATTTGGCTAATTTTGGGGATGACCCACCACCAAATTTCTTCCGAAATATATTGTGGCTAATTTGGGTGATGACCTATTTAAATGGGAGATGACCTATTTAAATATATTTTGCTTAATTTTGGAGATGGCCCATGCGTCATTAATACTAATTAATATAGCCAAATTTCACTACAAAATCTCTTCCAAAGTATATTGTTGCTAATTTGTCCCAATTACTTAAAGTCCATTCAAAGCTTTGGGGATGGCCCACCACCAATTTTCTTCTGAAATACATTGTGGCTAATTTGGGTGATGACCTATTTAAATGGGAGATGACCTATTTAGTTGCTAATTTGTCCCAATTACTTAAAGTCCATACGGATTCTACCTCAAACTCTTTTATTTATATGAAAAGGTAATAATAATTACATATTACGTGCTACCTATACGGAAATAATCAAAATGCGAAGGCTGCCACCTTCATATAAAACAATAAAGACATTGAATGTATGCAGCTACGTGCTTTGATTGATTTAAAATGCACCGATTAACTCTCGCTGCTTGCTTAGTATTCAGAGCGACCTTCAATGTCATCGGTGGAATGCTACATACCTGTTTGTAATAGAAGACACCTTATACAGGGTGAGGCGTCTAAATTTCGTTTCTTAGTGAAGCATGCTATTGGTTACAAATAGGTATAATTAAAAATTCCATAATTTGGAACTTTTAAGAAGTATGTTACCACACATTAACGCACATAAAAATTTGGTGTTACACATGTTATACATTCGGTGTTACTTGTTAGCGTGTTATGTTTATACAATATAAAATAACCCACTTTTCAACAACATTTTATCATTGGAAAATTGAGTTAATATCATTATGCTAATACCAAATTCAGTAATATATTTGCAAAACCTAAAAAAAGAAAAAAAAGTTATATGGGATTCGAACTTTTGGTAACTAGTTATCTTAATGTGCTATACTTATATTAAATGAAATCACTTAAATTAGTACTTAAGCAATTGTGTTATCTACTCATATATCAATTAAGTATTATGTAATTTTCGAGGTTTGTCCTCTTTAAATTGAATGTTAAATAGATAGGAATGATTATAAATAAATCTATTTACTTACCTTGGTCTACTCTAATTTGCTAATGCTCATTTAAATTCTAAGTCATTTATGAGTTTTAGAAAAAAATGTCCATACATTTGTATATATACACCAGCCAGTTCCATATAAGATACTACAGTCCTTATTCTCTGTGTAGTGTAAAACCATAATGTAAGTATATCTACCCCCAATTTATTTTATTATTTAATTGATTAAAATTTATTATGTATTATACAGGGTTATTCAGTCATCATGTTATTAATTTAAGAGAAGATAGGAAAAAATTAGTACAATACGAATACGCGATTTAAAAAAGACCTCCCGAATACTGGGTTAAAATTAAATACGTCTTGACTGAATCACCCTGTATAAAAGGTCTATTTATATCTGATGCATTTGCTATACAGAATGCTCTAGTAACCTAATTATATTGTTTACAACAATATTGGAACATGGATTTGGGTCCTCTGGACAATAATGGAAAATGTGATACATCATATTATATTCTTGTATGTATTTAATTATTAATTTTCAAACGGTTACAAATATAACTCATTACTTACATAATAATTATTAGATTTTATAAGCTATTACAATCTTCGCTTAATATAGAAAAAACATGCTATGTTCACCAACAAAATAAAAACAAATATAACACCCATTAGTATGAACTCAGTAAACCAAGATTTAGTTTTTTATATTTCCATATATTTCTAATCCAATCAGAGTATACAAACGTTCTATTTTGATACATAAATCTTACTTTATAATATAGAAAAAGTTCATTGTGCTGTTTAATTATTTCTGGGGGTAATTCCCTAATGAAAACTAACTGTTCACCGAGGTTCTCCATTTGCATTGCATTCCAATCATTAGGCCACTGTATTTTTTTCTCGCTGTTCCGTGTTTCGCTATTATCGAAATCTAGAGCCAAAAAAGCTCGTTGCACACCTATTGGCTTTAGTATAACCAATTTATTGGTGATATTTGTAAGCTGAAAAAGCAGCAGAATTTTGTTAAATAATTCCATGATGGTATTTACCTAGCAGTGAAACGGTTGAATTACAAATGTTTACTTTTAAAGAACTCCCCATTTTAAACTGAATGTTTTTCACATCAGGTAAAACGTTTATGTGGGGGGGAAGGGAAAGCTGATTTGACAAACCAACAAGAATCAACAAGTTCGTGAATGCTTTTAATTTAAATAGTTTTGGCACTGCGTGGGGGAGTTTAACTAACATAGGAAATAAAACACACATATAATATATTTATAAATCTATATTACTCATGTACAATTGGTCAAGGTCATTTATAATTTTATTAAGATCAAACTCTATACATTCTTGAAGGCAATGGATTGTACAGTATTATTAAGATGACAAATAACTTTTAATCGCTCAACATCATCTCCACTGCATGTAGTAGGTAGTTGATTGATGTATTCTAATGTATTTTCATAGAAATTGGTAAAGTCCAAATCTTGAAGTAAATGTAGTCTATAATCTATTAGCTGTTGGAACGCACTTATTTCTTTATTGCATGTCTCGCTTAAACAAACAGAATTTTCTATAGTTTCCACTATGGCAGTAATGTCGGTGCCTGGGTCTTCCACGTACGATATTTTGAAATTGCTCCCATCGTATGATGTAGCCATCTCTGAGTCTCTTGTATTGTTATATGCTAGTTGATCCATGAAGTCTTGCCAGTCGCATAAAACAAATGTTACATATTTCTGTGATACATTATCAATCAGCTTCACCGTCGATAAAAAATCTCTAGCGGGACTCATGCCCACAACCATTGCAAAATTAGACTTTTTCAGGTGCATATATGATTGGTAAATTAAATTTTTTTCTAATCGTATTTTCCTATTACAATTTTCAACACTTTTATCTATAGCTTCCCAGTAGAATGGAGTTGCGGAAGAGCCGCAAGTATCTTCAGGTACACTAAAAACTTGTTGAGAAGACATCTTTCCAACAAAAATACTAAAACAACACTAGCTCAAATCGTTATAGTAAAATAAATTTAAGGCGATTTATTAGAACATGCGCAATTAAATCACCTGATTTTTTTCCAAACCACTCCCTCTTTTTTTGCCCAAGCCACTTGACATAAAGCTTATTGTTTTTTCTTTTTAAAATCTTCTCAATGAGAAACACATCGGGATGTTTAACTTTTTGTAATTCGAGTTCATAGAAGCCCCCACTTATTTGAGTACCTTCCTCATCCTCGAGAAGGTATGTCGTTGGATTTGTTTTTCGAACTCTTCTTACTGTAAATATTTCATTGGACCAGTTTGGTGTATAACCTTTTGAAAAAGCTTCTCCATATTTACTTATTCTAACCTTATCTCCACTTTTAAATTTTTGCTTGTAATAAATAGTATTTTTAGAGCTATATGCTTTTTTCAGAATATTCTTCTCATTCTTTTTGGTAACATCTCTAGGTCTCACACCTATAGTGCTATGTTTGGAGTTATTATATCTGGAGACGATGGTTGGTAATAAATGTAACCACCTGTAGTTTCCCTGTAGGCTGAATTGTTTCCACACCTCCTTTTTCAAAGTTCTATTGACTAGAGTTGGGATTTGAGGCCACAAGCCCGGCCAGGCCATGCCCGGTCCGAAATCTGGCCGGGCCGGGAAAATCTGCATATTTTACTGGCCCGGCTGGACCTGGCCGGATGCTTTGTAATACCTGGCCGGGCCGGGCTGAAATTAAATAGGCCAGGCCCGACTGGCCCAGTCGGGCCAGGCCTGGCCGGGCCGATTCGGGCCTGGCCTGGCCGAATCGGGCATGGGCTGGCCTGGCCGTTTTGGGCCGGATCGGACCGATTTCGACCTAACCTAGGCTAACCGGTTTGCTGTATAGCAATTTTAAAATACTATATCTTGTTCTTCCCATGAGGAATTTGATTTCATAATAACTTGAGGTGTTTCACCCATTTATCTGACCACTTACGGCCAATCTCACTCATACTACTTAAAATTTAAGGTGTCCCAAAATGGAAAAATTATACTTAGCAATAAGTATTACTCTGATATTTAAGCACATCTAAAAATTCTTACACAGACTTAGAATTCGATGCAGAATTTAAAAATGAAATATTTGAAAATATAAAGTTGATGGTCGTAACTTCTTTTTGGACTACCCTGTATACATGAATTGAGCATAAAAAAATCGCATTAAAAAATAAAAATCCACAAGTCCGAATGTTTTTCCAAAAAACACACCGCTGAATTTAAATGAATTTAGACATCACTTCTGGGACTCACTGTACATAAATATAATATCTTATACTACTATATATATATTAAAAGTGTTAAATGTAAAACATTATGTTTGTGTTTAAGTTGTTGAACAAATTTGTTTTCGGAGTTTGTATTTTATTTGATAATGAAATAAAAAATGATTCTATTAAGGTTGTTTTGTTCTATTTTGTGAGACATTTGAACGTTTCATTGAGACATAAAAGAGTTAATAAATTTATGAATTGTCATACCTATTGTCAATGTCACGTAGGGAGGATTTCTGGTATGGCCGAATGTGGCTTAGGCAGACTGGGTTGAATTTGGGCGGACCGATTCTGGATAAACTTGCCTTGATAGAGCCGGCCCGGATCAGATTCGATTTGAGCTTCGATTCGACTGGCTTGGTCGGGTCTGGCCGGGCCGGACCGAATTCAATCTGGCTTGGTTGGGCCTGGTTCAAATCTGGCCTGGCCGGGCCATAATTGTCAAGAGGTCTGACTTTAATTGGGCCAAACGTTCGGTGGGTTTATCTGGCCTGGCCTGGCCTATACTCTGTCGGGCCCGGCCTGGTCTGGCCTGAATTTTTTTAAAAAGTCGCAACTCTATGACGCGTTCAACAACACTGGCCTTCAAAGTCGAATAAGAGCTGTAATGATTAATTTTCCATTTAACCATTAGCTGTTTGAATTCTTTATTCCAAAATTCCCCACCCATGTCAGTTTGTAGATTCTGGGGCTTTATTGTAATTTGAGATAAAAAATTTTCCATCGCCGAGGCAACATCTTTGCTATTCTTCTTCTTTAAGGGTTCACACCAAACAAATTTTGAGAATACATTAATAACTACCAAAATATATTTGTAGCCTTTATTAATTTTTGCGTAAGGTATTACTTCTATAAGATCTGCCTGATAAAGGTCATTAAGTCCCCTAACAATCACTTTCCTTCGTTTAAAATTTTTTCTAATAGGTTTGTGCATTTCATTCACAATCTCTTCCATAATATTAGTCATTTTTTGCTATGGGACACTGTAAAATGATTTCTACATACAAAGTTGGACGCCCCAGTGTAAATATAAAATTAATCTTGTCCCCCTTATTTATATTTCGTCCAATGAGACCCCTCGATTGAACGGCAGCATCATCGTTAAGATACATTTCACAATCAGCCGGTAGGATGTCTATATTTTCAATTTTACCAGATACTTGAAAAATGTACTCATCTTGCTCATTCTCCAAAATATAGAATAACTTGTCTACGGGTGATTTATTTTCAACACCTCTTATATGTACAACACATTTAGTGTGGTGTGAGGAAGCTCCCAAATAAAAAATGGGTCTTTTGACGTTTCTGAGGTAATGGTAATCCCCAACATTGTTGTAGTTGAGGGGTAGGGAAGGGATCTGGCTTTGAAAATATGTCTACCAAATTTATCTATCATGCTTGTGTACTGAGATTAGACTAAACACTAAATAATAAACACCACTATTTAATAATTTTAGCTTCTCTCAATTCTTCAATTATAGACATCATTTCGTTTCCATGATTACCATTTCCAGCCACCTGGGATGATAATAAAAGGCGCAGTCTGTTTACCAATTCGTTAGGATTATCATAATACACAAAATCCAGCGCCTTATTTGATAAATTAATCATTCCACCCTTTTTAGGCTGCTTAAAGGTTTGAACTCGCCTTAACGGTCTCGTGGGTGGAGGTGGTTTCGCGAAGGCATAGGTATTAGAACGCGAAATTGTACTCTTCAATATTTTTGCTTGAATTAAATATGGCTTAATTATTCTTCTATACTTTTCAGATGTTGAACCTTGTATTTGTTCATTTGGATCGAAATGCCTGTGGTAGGCGTGTGTTCTCTTCAAGATATCCATATAATGATCCAAATCCGTTTTGCTATAACCCGCCGGAACCTTCTTGAATAACAATTCATACAGACCTACGGTGCCTGGGTACGTTATAGTACCTACTTGCATATCCTTACCAATAATTTTCAGTTCTGAATCACCAATTTTAAGTTTCTCTAATGTAGTGTCATGAACTACTCCATATTGCCTATCATTATCTTTTTCCTCACCACGTATTGATATATCTATATAAAACCGCGGTAAAGGATCATAACCTTCAAGATACTTTTCATAAGCTCTTGTATTTGATAAGTCTGAAATATATTCGCGGACGTTTTGTACCTCGCTGTTAATTGCATCATCACTACTATTTTGCAAATCCGCATCATTATCACCTATAAAAGTATCTTCTGGAAAACTAACTCCAGTGGTGGGTAACTTTGGTAAATATTTATTGTAAATATTAACTGGAGACTTGATTATCGGGGGTGGTAATGTAGTTGAAAATGATGGAGCCTTAGATGGTTCAACTTTTACCGCTTTTTCCATCTCAACATTTTTTAATAGCTTTTGTAGCGGTTCTGTGATGGGTTTGTAACTTTGTTCTAAGGTACTTTGAGTCTGGGAGAGAGATGGCTTTAGGTCTCGATACTTTTGTCTAATGGCCTCTCGACTTCTTATTAACTGTTCTGTTATTCGTTTATCCTGCATAGCTTATGATGCGGTAGAATCTACATAACTAAAATGTTGTTGATAAATTCGTGGTATATATTAAAATTTCACTTTAACATCGAAACCCTTTCTATATCTCCCATTATTTAGATCACTATCCTTATCCATCACCATAAAGCCATAAGCATCCTTCCAGCATAGGGAACATAAACCACGAAATTGCTGAAATGTCATATCCATGTTTACGTGATCATCATAAATATGCTTAAAATTTGTATTGTCTCGGTGGAAAATAATTATAAGATTTGCATTGTCCCTAATTAATTGCTTAGGAATGGATGAGTAGGTTTGACACAGATAAAAGCAATCTGTCAGTTTATGTCGCCCAAAGCAGAAATAGTCTCGCATAACGCTTTGGTTGCAAGAAGCAACATCATCGAAAATAATCACCGAATTTGGTTTAATGTCTTGTGGTGGAACTATGCTTTCACCATCTTCATGCTCGAAATAACCGATCTCCTTAATTGGTTTTATCAAATCGCGAACATAAGCATATTTGGATTGGTACAGCGATCTGGAATATATATAAATGTTTTCAAAGCGAATACCATTACGATGTTCTAACAAGGTAATAATGACGTTAGTTTTACCACAACCAGATGGTCCAACTATTAGCGCCCTTATACAAGAACCGCCAAATAGCTTCCCATGTTTTCTAAACGTTGGAACGTTGGAACACCATTTATCTAAATTTGTAACTGGTAATGAAATATTCAATTTTTCAAACTTCATGTTTATGTGGTAGTGTGCGGAA
This sequence comes from Pogonocherus hispidulus, assembly GCA_963924545.1. Taxonomy (NCBI): domain Eukaryota; kingdom Metazoa; phylum Arthropoda; class Insecta; order Coleoptera; family Cerambycidae; genus Pogonocherus; species Pogonocherus hispidulus. The sequence goes on from OZ004695.1 coordinate 36,088,850, forward strand.
AGTGTTGTTTAACAACGATATTATCAACTATTTATAACATGTTTTAATTGATTTGGTACATTTTAGAGGTCAAAAGTTTTATATTTCCAACACCATCCCTCACATTAACGATTAGTGTTGTAACCACCTTCTTAATGAGCAAATCAAATTATATTATGCTCTTACACAACGCGCCCACGGTTAGTCATAGTAGAAAAGTAAGAAAGAGAGGTCGCGGTCTCTTAAACAAACTAATAAATAGTCTACCATTTGAGCTTTACATCCCCACCTATAGATTTTGTGGGTCGGGGACTAAGCTGTCTAAAAGATTAGCACGTGGAGATACTGGCGTCAATGCCCTTGATGAATCGTGCAAAGCACATGATATAGCTTACTCCCAATTTAGTGGCGTAAAAAACAGAAACGAAGCCGATAGGGTCTTGGCCGATACAGCCTATAAACGTTTCAAGGCAAACGACGCATCAACTGGCGAAAAAATAGCTGCTCTTGGAATAGTGGGAACAATGAAGGTTAAAAGTAAATTTGGAATGGGTATGAAAAAGAGAAAACGTAATCGCAAGCGAGGTAAAGGCGTAGGTGGCAGAAGAAGAAAAGCGAAAATAACTTTTAATCAGACTGTTCAAAAGGCTCGAAGTGGAATCCGCGGTATTGCTCCCACAACGGATCTTTTTAAAGTTGCTAAAAAGGCACTCTCATGAATAGGTACTAAAAGCATAGCTTTTCCAAAACGAAGAATAATTCCAATTCCAAAAGCGGGTGGATTTTTACCACTTATACCTCTATTTGCCGCATTGGGAGCCCTGGGAAGTTTGGGGAGAGGTGCTGCTGCAATTGCAAAATCTGTTGTAGACGCGAAAGCAACCAGAGAAAAATTAGAAGAGGATAAAAGACATAATGTGGCTATGGATCAAGCTAGTGTGGGAAAAGGATTATATTTAAAACCCTACAAGGACGGAAAGGGACTTTACTTAGCGCCGTACAAAAAAAAACTACCAGTGAAGCTACCACGCCGGGCTCTAACCAACATAGATTTAGAGAAATACGTCGAAAAATTAAAACTACCACATTTTCGTGGTATATTTATGAAAGATAAATTACCAAGCAAGATTAAGCGGTATGAATGCGGCATTATCAACTTGGATGATTCATCAGGATCGGGAACTCATTGGACGGCATATGTGAAAGAGAAGGATTTCTTCAATTACTTTGACAGTTATGGTAATTTACGACCACCAATGAAGTTAGTTCAATATTTTTATAGCGATGGTAGCTCGAATCAAATAAAATATAACCACGATAGGTATCAGAACTTTAATACGTATAACTGCGGTCACCTATGTCTAAAATTTTTGTATAATACTTGTAATTCATAAAATAAAATTTAGTATAGAAGATAATCTCTTTGTGAAATAATGTCCCTAACTTTTATATTTTCCGGCAACTCGTCAGTTCTAACGTCCGATTTCAATCCCCCAATATATCTTGAAGATGAGTATGACTATGAAATTGGGTTAGTAAATTTTGAGACATTCAACACAATACCCAATATTGATGAAACAAATAACACGTTTATTTATGCTAATTTTACATTAACCATTCCAGTGGGTTCATATGAAATTGATGATCTTATTAAGTATATTGAAAACAACGTGGACCCTTCCATTCTTATAAAAATTACGCCAAATCTAAACACCACTACCGTTTCCATTTCATCAAATTGCGATATTGATTTTACGAGTGACAATTCGATTGGAAATTTATTGGGGTTCAACAGACGAGTGATTAAAGCTGATATATTACACGAGTCAGACTTTCCCGTTCAAATTATTAGAGTAAATGCCATAAATGTTGATTGTAGTATTGCAGCAGGTTCTTATTTGAATAATAAACCAGTACATATAATATATTAATTTTTTCCAAAGGTGCCGCCGGGCTATAAAATTATTGAAACACCCCAAAATATTCTCTATTTCTCCATTACGTCTAAAACTATTTCCGGTATAATTGTTAAAATGCTTGATCAAGATGGAAAACTAGTTAATTTTCGAGAGGAAGTGATTACGCTCAGACTACACTTAAGAAGAACAACTAAAAAGTAGCATGGTGGTGCGTTACAATACTAGGCGGCACTTTTATAATAAAAGGTCGGTGATGAGAAAAAGTAAGATTAGTAAAAAAATCAAGCGTCCGCAGGTTAACACGTCAAAATAAAGAATTTTTACGTTCTTTAGGTTTTGAATTGTTGGTATAATGAATATTTTAGATGTAACAGAGACACCCCTGGTGGACAATTCCATCATTAGTTATGAATATCATAATTATCAACCGTTTTTAACTTCAAAGTATGATTATAATGATGAAATACGTATTCCCATACAAGAATTGTATACATATACCCAGCGAAAGTATTTTGTATATTGAAAGGGTTTTAATGACAGATAATGATATCACTCCAACAAAATTAAAATTCATAAATAATGGAATAAGTTTCCTCTTTAGAGAAATTTGATATGAAATGAATGGAATTGTAATTGATGCAGTACGGAACGTGGGTGTAACAACAAATTTAAAAAGTTACCTATCATTTAATGAAAATGAAATTATTAAGCTGAAAAATGCTGGGTGGTTTCCCCATTTTGACTCAAAAAAGGATACTATAATATGCGATAAAAATGGAAAATTCAATGTATGCATACCCCTATCTATGTTAATGGGCTTCTTCGAGGATTTTAAAAGAATTATTTTAAATATGAGGCAAGAACTTGTACTTATTCGAAGCAATAATGATAAGGATGCGGTGACTGGTGCAGATCTCACAGAAATTCCCAAAGTCATTATAAATAAACTTTATTGGAAGGTCCCCCATGTATCCGTTGGATTACCGCAAGAATTGGCTTTAATGAAGCTTCTGGAAATTATTTTATATTGAAATTCCCATAGCATTCAGGAGTTGGGAGCTTGTTGAATATACATTATTATCCGAAACTACTACGCACACCTGGCCTGTGAAGACTACCACGAAATTAGAAACTCCAAGGCACGTAATAATTGCTTTTCACACTAAGAGGAAGAACAGTGTCACATCAATAATGAGCAACTTCGATAGCTGCAATCTCACAAATATTAGAGTATTTTTAAATTCCGATAGATTTCCATATAACGATCTATATTTAGATATGAAAAATAGCAAGTATGTTTCCTTATATGAAATGTTTGCGAGATTCCGTCAGTCGTACTATGATAAACGAAACGAACCCGTTTTATCACCCGAACAGTTCATATCTATCGCCCCCATAACAAATATCGATTGTTCGCGTCAAAAAGATTCCACCCAAACTGGTTCCGTGGTTATGCGAATTGAATTTGAAACGACTGAAAATATTCACGCCGAAACATGTGCATACTGTCTAATTTTACATGACAGATTATTCTATTATAACCCACTAACAAAAATGGTTAGACAAGCTTAAAGTACGCATGTCTATTTACAACCAATTTATTACTAACATCAATGTGATTAATAATAGTTGTTATTTGTTATTTATTGCGGTTGGAGTAGCTGAGTATTCACGTATTTAACATGAGGTTGGTACTGGATCTTCAGTGCTTCAGGGGTGAAAATAACGAATATATTGTAAAAGAGCTAGCTGCGTATGATGATATTAGATGTGAATAATATATATTTCAACCGCCTTTCGACAAGAGAGACCTATCGCCAGCGTTGTTAAAACAAGCCAAGTGGCTTACAAGAAATTACCACAGTTTAAAATGGGAGGATGGTTATACACCATATCAGTATGTTCCGTCGATTATTAGGCGCCTAGTGGTCCAAGCAGATGGGGTTTATGTGAAGGGAAACGAAAAAGCTAAATTTGTTGCGAAATATTCCACGAAACCATCAATTATCATGGAACTAGAAGAAAAACCCGCTGCTCATAAATAACAACCTAGGTGTTTTTCACATAAAATGAGCCCTTGTGTATGTGCTCTAACGAATGTATTTTATTTTTATGATTATATTTTATAAATGAATAATATATCTTATAATCAATACTTACTATATTTTTGCATCTAATAAAGCACTCATATCAACATGCAACATTTTTTTTTATTTCTTAGCATCTATAAATAAAACAACGAATATAATTTAAATAAATGTATTTCAAATTACAAATTCTTTTCATTACATTTCATTACAATTCAATATCTTTACATTACAAATATATAAATTTCTTAATATTAGAGCGTTGAATAATGCCCATGGGGTAAAGTATCTGTGCTATCCTCCAATAAAATTCTTTTATCATCAAACGGACTTAACGCAAGTTTAAATTGCTTTACGGAATAAATTTCATGAAGATAAGATCTAATTAACCGCTGAGTTCTATAGATCTCTTTGAACTCTCTCTCTTTTAAACATGTTAAGTAATCTTCAAATTTTATGGATTTCTGCACAACACTCTTTTTTAAACCTTGAACTTTTTTCATATTGAATATTTCCCCACATTTAATACTGTACATTTTCGAGCGCAAACCAACGAATTCGGTCATGATGTTCCCGTTATTTTCGTCTTTCATTAAACCAACCACTTTTTTATTGACTTGGGGAATGGAATATACATTATCCGGTTTGTAATCACTCGTATCGAATTTGTTAAGGTTGTCTTTAATAATTTGATAGAAATCATCGCAGTATACATCATATATTAAGCTATCTGTATCCGTTTATAGTAATTTACATTTTTCTACACTAAACTTTTTCAACATAAAATTATAATGAAAATCATACACACAAGTTTTAGAAATATCTAATATACACATACCCACATATAGGGGTTTATTAAATACTATTTCAGTTTTATTAAGCTCTACAGCTACCAAATTCTCATCAAAAATTGAACTACTGTGGAAAGGGGGACTGGATATGTAATTTTTAGCGCCGTATCTTCCCTCCCAAGATGTAAACAATTTCACAATGCGATGTTTCCTAATATTTTCCATTGTCTTACCAAACACAGCATTCAAAATCAACTTGAAGAGATTTTTTTCAAACTCATTATCAGCCCTCGCTCTAAGAAGTGTATTTAAATCTACATACTCTTTTAACCAGGCTGATTGTTTAAACTGAAGTATTCTATGTATTTTTTTAATTTTCAAACCGCTATCAAGACACTGTTTTAGGTTTCTATAGTGCAGCGTATAACGCTCTTTGTCATATAAAGTAGTCATTAATTTAGGTAACTTGGAATTCGGAGGGATTCTATGCTCGGGGCATAAAGGTAAATCTTTATGTAGATTATGAAGGTCTTTTGGTTAAGTTAAATTAACCTCTAATATATAGCCCGTACTTGAGTCATCGGACACTCAATTTACATCAAAATTTTCAATATCTTCTACCCATTCAAATCCCCCATATGGCAAATACTGCGACATTGCCCACGCATAGAGTCCATTTACATCGAAATAAAGTAGATACTCAAATCGACCACGAATCGAACGCTCTAAAAATAAAAGCATCTCTACGTCTTGCAAAAATTCTAGCTTGACATTTGTGTATTTTAGCATACAATCCCACGTATATCCCGGAAACGTATAATAATGTGCGGGGTCTAAGCCATATGTATTGAGGCACCTTTCTCTAAAATTTTCAAATATATCCGCCAATAGCAAAACATCAGTTTTTAAATATAATTGAGTATATTCAGGAAGATTTGCAATTTTAAAAGTTTTCCAAACATTTTGAGCATGATTATAGTCATCTGAAATATTATCATCATTTAATTTATTATAAAAATTAGCTATACTAGGAAGTACTGTTTCTTTTAAAACCTCCATTGACGACATGTAATCATATGGATATATTCCTTTTCGAGTAAGCAATGTGAAACAATCATTGTTTAAATGGGAAAATTCTTTCTTTAGTATTTTTAAATCTTCTATTTTCAATATTGATGCTAATTTATTTAGCGATGATGCCAGAAATCTAAAAGAATCTATAAACCTAAATTTAACCGGAGAACTTAAAATATGCTTAGTAAACGAAATATATTGTTCCTTATTTTTTGCTAATAACGTAATATTACCTAGAGACGATTGGGCCACATCTTTAATTAGCAAATGGCTGTCGTAGCCACTTAAATTGTGAAAAACTACGGACACTATGAAGGTGTTTTTATAATTTAAGTTGCAGGTAGAATGGGCCCAACCCCAAATTGACCGGTAAAATGTGAGTGGTCTCGAACGGGTTTATCTTCTTCAGTAAATGGTTTCACACATATATGACAACGATTTGTTTTCTTTAATTCATTATCAACCTCAGTAGAGCATTCTTCCATAGGAAATACAAATTTTAATTTGGAGTCAACAAATTTCGCAATATTTTGAAGTTCCTCTACAAACCACTTCACGCAATCCAAACCCACATAACTTCTATAATAGGATAAACTTTTATCATAGGTATAGTGAAAATAATAGCCCGCAGCAAATGCCTCATGTTTTTGATTATTCACCGTTTTACTTTCCCTATTACTATTATTCTTATCCACCGATTTTAACAGCGCTTCAAAATCATAGTAAACAATAAAAGAAATAGGTTCTTTATATTTAAAATTTTTAAAACTTAAATACTTTTCATCCGGAAATGATATTTTACACGTATTAATTTTTGCACAATCTACTTCATGTTTATCTAATTGTTTCTGACTTTGAAAATAATTGAAACATCTATCACAAATAAATATCGCATTATTAGTTTTTGTAAGCTGCTTTCAAAGCAACCTCGATAGACTTTTAATCCAAGTGAAGTGATATTTGATCTCAACGTTTTTTTCATTCTTTCCACCATTATAATCCTCTGAAAAATATTTATTCTGAATCATAAGTTAATATGTTTCAATTGTTTTTGTTTTGAAACATATGCGGGAACCACAGAATACTCATTTTTATTTAATTTCAACGTATATACATTAACTGAAATGGTATTTAATTTCTCAAATTTTGGTATTTGTTCAATAGTTACTGGAAAACTAATTCCAGTAAAATTTAAAACATTGTGAAAGTTGGGATAAGAACTTATACGATCTGAATTTTTCTGTGAAGGATAAAGACAGCTTACAACAGCATATGCAAAACAAAACTGATCTGTATTTTTAACGTTTACCACTGCTTTTTTTACTTTAATATCATGAGGTACTTCTATATAAGACGTACCCCCATTAGAAAATTCATATTTATTAATATTGATTTCCAAACTCTCAATACGATTGAGTGTTAAACCACTCTGACCCTCTTGAAATTCAGCTAATTTGTTTATTATTTTATCACTAATTTTGTGGTGATACCACAACGACAACTCAGTTTCCAAATCTATTAAATTACGTTTTGTATTAAAATATTTAAAATGTCTTGATTGTTTGTTCTCATCAATATTTTCTTTAATAAATTCATAACATAAAACTGCGTTCACTTTAATGGTTGGGTCTTTTTTTAATTCGTTTATAATTCTAGGTTTAAATAGATAAAATAAATCCTTCAAAAATTCAAATGGGGTCAGTATGAAGCAAATTAATTATTAAACCACTTCGAATTCGACCCGAAAATGCAGATTTTCTATCTTCCTACCGAATTCGCTGACTGCGCTTTAGTGTTTGTTTAACTTTTTTATTGTCAGACAACCCGCCACCTAAATATATATTATCTAAACTCCTTAACAACTGTCTATATTTTCTCAAATGACCAATATTTGTTTGAAGTTTCGTTTTAAGCGGATATACAATATCGACCTTTAAAAGAGCATTATTAAACAGTCTAATATTTTTACTACAATAAGCTATATATTTCAATAAATCTTCATTTCTAATATTACCCTTAGCCTGACTTAAATTTAGAAAAATTTCAGCAATGTTCTTGACTATATCATCACTTAATTCATCCATGAATACTTACTACTTACATATATATATTGCTATGGTATTTACTCTAAATATGAGTCGAAAATATAATACAATTTAATATTTATCTAGTCGATAAGAAATAAAATATTAAATAATTGTAAGTTAATGCGAAGTAATTAATAAAATTAAGTATTAAGTTAAATTTATTAAATAGTTTAATAAATCAAGTCAAAACAAAGGACACAAAGCTAATATGTTTGTTAATAAGCATAACATTGATAAAATTGTATAAAGTGTTAACGGTAAACAAAATATGGAACATTATATTAATAAAATTTGGATATTATGTATTATGTAACCAAAGTAGTTTAAAATAACATAATAAAGTCTTTTTCTACGGGCGTGTGGAAAGTTACAATTTTCTGCACGCATTTGAGTGTAGAAAATTGCACTTTTCCGCACTAGTGCGGAAAATAAATACCTATGTATTACTTGCAATGTGATCATAATATTATCTTAATTCCAAAAAATCATGTTGTCACTGTTCAGATTTTGACATAAAGAAAAAGGAATGCTTGACACTTCTAATTATTAGACAGCATTGTGTGCACTTGACATCTCACAATTTATTTCAATATAAAACGAATATGTCAATTTTCTTCACGCCCGTAGAAAAAACGTTGTTCCTAACACATGTGGAAGGTGTCTTTTCCGCACTCACTGCTTGTCCGAACTCCGCTTCGCATCGTTCGGACAACTGCAGTCGCTTGCGGAAAAGTATCACCTTCCACACTTGTTAGGAAAATAACTATTGTTACACTAATAATTTAAACCATAAAAAGAAATTTATATATTCAAACCACAGATGGTGAACTTTAGGTATATCCGAAGGTATATCATAACGGGATTTAGAAAATTTCAATACAGAATTAATAAAAATACTTAAAACAATTAAAAGCATGATTGTTTAATATAAATAAATGTAATTTTACTAATTTATATTATGTACATGATATATAGATTGAATAGAATTGATAAGTAACGTAAAACGTATAAAATATTGTTTTTTCCATAAATTTCAAAGTCTTTGAAGGAAATCAGGGAAAATTAATAAATATTCTTTTCATTAATCCAATCTCAAGCAGTAGAAGCCATTGAAATGGTCACTGAAAAGAGAAAAGTATAAAAAAATATTAGTATATAAACATACATAGAATTTAAAGAAATTTGCTTATAATTTTAGAATGAATTATTAGAAATTGATGTAAATAGAATAAGAATTAATTATAGTTAGCTATAAGCAGTGCAAAAGCTAATATGGTGATTTAATTTAAATGTTTAAAGTAAAAGTGAAATTTCGATATGAGATGTCAAGTAACGGGAAATTTAAAATTTTGAGAAGAAACCAAAGCGTATGGTATATCAGAAGATAGCTTAGAACATGAAGAATAAGGACATGAAATTGAATTTAAAGAAATATAAAGGCATTAAAAGATATTTGCAATTTAAGAAAAACTTTGACAATAAACAAATTAAAATTTCATTTGTTCCCTAGAAACTATAAAAGGAGAAAAATCCTGAAATGTCAATCAGTAAGCAATTAATATTCAAGCAGAAAGGTGCTACTAAAATTTATAAAAAAACAAATTTAATATTATTTAAAGTGTATTAAACTTCAAAACTAATATTAAATTAATGGTTTGGTATTAAGAAGTTTCAGAAAGCAAATTCCAGAAGCTAATTTATTATAAAAAGATATTAAAATGAAGTAAAAACGGAAATAAAGGACATGACTTACCAAGAAGCATAATTAGTTTCCAATAATAGAAATTTGGCAAGTAAATCTTGATTTCCTGAGACGATCAAATACACAGATATCCACATTGGTAATAGAAAAAACTCAAGTAAATCGAGGACAACCAAGTAGGTTAAAACAACCATTGTGCACAATTTCAAATCACCATATATAATAAACTAACGAAATCAATCAAACAGTGATTAGATAATAATAAATAAACTCATATTTCACTTAGATAATAAGTAAATTTGTACATGTCACATGTAAAAGTTTTGACAGTTTTGACACATCTGTGTTTGACAGATGATATAATATTATTAGTTAGTACCTAGTGACATCTAGTTTTGGAAATAAGCAAATTTTATTTAAAATAGTGTATTGACAGTTGCATAATTTACCTGATTTACATAATTGTATTGTATTGAAAGTTGCATACTTTATATAATCATTTCAAATCCAATTTAGGTAACAGAAAATAAAATTCAATTCATTTAATCATATAAGTATTTATTATGGTAAATATATTATTATTATAATTTCATGGTATTATAAAATAATTAAGACTTTGTCCCTATAATTATATGTACTGAACCATTTCAAATAGTTAATATAAAATTTTAAATACCAAATAAAAAAATTGACTACTCATTTCAACAATTGAAGAGATTTAATAATTAAAATATAATTTTTTATTCACAATAGAACCTACCTTTAACCCTGAGATCAATATAAATAGAGTACTTGCTCATTAAAAAAGAAAATAAATTACAATTCAATAATTTAAATAAAATAAATTAAATAATATTCTACTACACAATATAACAGAATAATATATATATATATATATATATATATATGTAGCGTGATTCTTTTCGGCAGGAACACCTGGCAGTCATCTAATTCAGCTACCAATCCTCTACCATATTTTGAGCTGACTTTCTTAATTCTGTGTATTAAGAATGTTGTTCCAACTTCTAGCTCCTTTAGTGGCTTTGTGGGTTTATAGGCTAAAAGAGATTTTTCATTAAATTTCTTTAAATCCATCTTTCTGTTTCTAGAAACAAACAAAAAAGATAAATTGTATACTATCACCGTTATGATGTAAATTAAAATGTGTAACTTGAATTAAGATATAAAAGTGAAGATGACACTTACCAATTTATTGATGAGCAAATAATTTTATTTTCAGGCCAAGCCTTTGTGCAAGCAAGAATTACAAGTGGTACTAATAATGTAAAGATGTGAAATCAATTAGATATATTAACACTTTGTGAGACTAGAAGGAAGTGAATCTGCTTTTATGTGGAGAGAACGGGATACATTAACCTTCATAAAATTAATTATACACATGTTTCTACAATGCCTTTGTTAAGATTATGTGGACATGGTGGAATGTTAACCTTTATATTTTAAAAATTATTTTCCTGGAAGTACTTACCTTGTTTTATAATAAACATGTACATTCTCCATTCAATGTCTTTGTTTTGTTATGTGAAGGTGTCAACCTTCGCATTTTGATTATTTCCTTATAGGTAGCACGTAATATGTAAGGCATATGAATTATTATTATTAACTCCATATAAATAAAACAACCTGAGCTAGGATCCGTATGGGCCTTTAAATGACCCATGGGCCATCCCCAAATTAAACAAAATATATTTTGGTAGAAATTCGATAATGGCATTTGGGTATATTAATAATTATTACCTTTTCATATAAATAAAAGAGTTTGAATGGACTTTAAGTAATTGGGACAAATTAGCAACAATATACTTTGGAAGAGATTTGGTAGTGAAATTTGGCTATATTAATTAGTATTAATGACGCATGGGCCATCTCCAAAATTAAGCAAAATATATTTAAATAGGTCATCACCCAAATTAGCCACAATATATTTCGGAAGAAATTTGGTGGTGGGTCATCCCCAAAATTAGCCAAATATATTTTGGAATAAATTGGATAGGGGAATTTAGGTATGGTATTTATTATTCTTATATTAATATAAAACAATTTGAGCTAGAATCCTTATGGGTCTTTAAATAAGGACCCGTGGGCCCCCATGGGCCATCCCCAAAATTAGCCAAATATATTTTGGAATAATTTGGATAGTGGAATTTAGGTATGTTATTTATTATTCTTATATTAATATAAAACAATTTGAGCTAGAATCCTTATGGGCCTTTAAATAAGGACCCATCCCCCAAAATATATTTTGGACACTTAGCCGAAATAAATTCGAGCGCTGCTTCGCACAACCCCCTGCGACTGCTGAATCGGGGTAGGATCCCTCGAGCTACCGAAATTTGGATATGATTTTGGGATTGACTAATCCAATTAATAGCCATGATCTATTTGAATACTACCCCACTAAAGGACCTCCCAAAAAACCAGCCTGGGCCAAGGGCGAAATTGAGAACCCCTAGCCGAAATATATTCGGGCGCTACTTCACCCCTGCGATCGCCGAATCGGAGTAGGACCTCGAGCTACGGAAATTTGACTATAATTTTGGGATTGACTAATCCAATTAATGGCCATGATCTATTTGAACACTACCCCACTAAAGGACCTCCCAAAAAACAACCCAGTGACGAAATATTATGCAAATTGAGCTAGAATCCCTATAGCCTTTCTACTGTCGATATAACTATTTTGAGGAAGAATGCGGTATGAGACGGGGCATAATTGTTATTAATAATAAAGACAACATGCGTCTGCCTCGTGCCCTAGTGGTGGCCATGGCTTGTGTCACCAAATACCCCGAACAGATCAAGGTGCGACGCGACATCGGGAAGTTGCAGACGCAGAGAGCTCGAGAGCTCTCGGGCGGATCGGCTGGTTCTATACCTGAAGAAAGCTGTGGTATCCCTGAGCTGCAACATTCCAACGCTACATCCAGGGATACAAGATTGTTGTGTACAAATACGGATCTAAATGCAAGGACCTGATATTCAAGGTGAACGCAGAAGGCCCCAACATCAATTTGTACCACGAGGGGCACTACAATGTCATCACCTCCCTAACGGCTGCCTTCTACTGTGAGTACTTTTGCGAGGCCTGCAGCACACCCTTCAACAACAAAAATGATCTCAGGTGCGGAGGTACCTGTGTTGCGTATTACCAGACGCCTGCCTGTCAACAAACTTTGAAAATTATATTCGGTGACTGCAAGAGGTCGTTCAGGGGGCAGCAATGCTACGACAACCACCTTAAATTAGCGTCTTATAATCAAAATAGTACTGTTTGCGAGACCATTAGAAGGTGCGAGCAGTGTGTTACATGTCTCTGATGGCAGGGCGACAACATGTATGTGGCGAGGTGTATTGTAAGATGTGTAGGTGTAGAGCTTACGCAGCCGCCGACCACCTGTGTTACATACAGCCCTACCAAGGAAAGCCGAAAGCAAGCGACCTACTTTTCGTTTTCTACGACCTGGCGACGAGGCAGGAGAGGGAGCTTGAAGACGGGTCCCACCTACATGAACCTAACCACTGCGTCTATAAACAGTGCTGTGATATATGCATAGATGAGAAGAGGCTACATTTCTGCCAAAAATGCGGTTTTAGACAGGCGGTTCTTCAGAATCAAGCTGCCCAAGACTTTCGGTCTTGGAGGTGGGTTCAAGAAGGGGTATTTTCCCCACCTCTTCAACACAACAGCAAATGCCTCCTATGTTGGGCCGCTTCCCGCCGCCGAGTATTATAGCCCTGACACAATGAAGGAGCGCGACAGAGAGGTGTTTCTCAGGTGGCACGAGCAGCACAAGAACGACATCTTCGACATGCAGCGAGACTTGGTGGAGTATTGTGTATCTGATGTGGAGATTCTCACCGCGGCATGTCACAAGTTTCGCAACCAATTGTTGGCCAACGGGAATGTTTGTCAGGTAATCAAGGCATGTACAATCGCCTCGACCTGTAACAAGGTGTTTAGGCTTAATTTCCTGCAGCCAAACACCATAGGTATCATACCCAAGGGAGGTTACAGATGGCGAGATAATTAGAGCAAAATAGCCACACAATGGCTGGTGTCAGAGGAATGAGCGAGAGAGAGATTAACTCTAACTATGTACTTACAGATGCTCAAACTAATAAAATATTACAACTATTGATATTTTTTGTTGTGTGGATTTATAACTTGTTGGTTAGGAAAATAAAACTTATAGGCAATAATAGGGAACTTTTTGATCTAGAAAAATAATAATGTAAAGTAGGTACTTACCTAGATACTCGGGTATGTCGTATTCCTTCTTACATTGAAGAAAATATCACTTTAATTAATTGTACATGCAACACTAAATACCTACAAAGAAACCTTTCTTACTCCACCAATATTTAAGTACACACACTGTACATATTAAATCTAATAATAAATATCCGATGCCAATTTGTACTGGGTTACCAATTGGTAATTTTTTATCCTTTGTGATGACGAGGATATTGAGATAAACTTATATCAAATAACTTGAAATAACTACCTATCTATTTTTATTCTAGACAGTATTTTAACTCCATATAATATATACCTAATTGGAACTGTAGAATCTCTGAAATGAATAAATCCACTATACCAATAATAACATCTCATTAATGTTAAAAATGCATCTGTGGGTTTGTCGATTGTAAAAAATTAGCGCGAACTAATTAAACGTACTGATTTTTTTCTAAAAAATATGTATATTAAAAATTAATAATAGGTGGTAGATTATAGACGCTACCGAGGAACGTAAACGAGCAAGGTGGGGATGTCGTATCGCGCGAGCAATGCTAGATTGTGCAGCTGAGTCTCGATGCGTCGAAACACCTACAATTATAAATAAATAAAATAGCTGATATTTCCGTCAGATTTATATGACTGAAAGTATACCGACTCAAAGCGCTACAATAAACCATTTATGAATGACTTGGAGATTTAAAAATTACGCCTGAGTAAATCCCGTTGATGATGTTTTGTATATTACATTTTCCCGTACGGCTTGAATACGAGTTCCTCCGTTCTTAAGTGAAGGAAGAGAGACCAGCAGATTACTGAGTAGATAGCTGAAGAACCGCATCTGGCAGATGATACCTGGTGGTTCAATTTCCCCGCTAAAAATAAGTCCGTGGAGAACGAGGTAGGTACCCGGAGGACGGTTGCAGAAGCTATGACTGCGACTTCCTGGGCGATGGCTATGAAGGTACACAGTTAACTGCAGAGCGTCTGCGCAAGCGCAAAGGTTGCCTGATGGGTTGGGAGGCATGGCATGTCTCCAAAAGGAAAGTGGAGGGGGTAAAATTACTCACTTTTTTGCAAAATTTAGGCCCCTTTAAAAATACATGGGTTTTTGGCTCGATACGCCTACAGCCTAAGGCATATTTATTAAATTTGTTAGGAGATTTCATATTGGATTCCAAGTAATATTATAATATGCATTCCTCCTTCTTATATATTTAATCCCACAGGAACTCATATAAAGAATTCTACAAATAAATTACTGTTCGTAGTTCGCGCATCCTTTTCTCGAAACAAGATATTCAGCCCAACCGCGTATCACTTATGTTACCGTAATCAAATGGCTTTTGATGGGATATTAAATTTAGTTTTGATGCAAGAAATGCATGAGTAGCAACAAATGTATTGCAATATACAGCACCTATCGTATTTTTTAATGGAAGTTATGTTTAATTAAGGTACAATCAAAAAGTACAGAAACGTCTTTTTTATAAGTTATTTCGATTGTCTAAAGAATTTCTTCCACAGAACTTTTATAGCCCCTCTCTCAGACGGGTTTGTTTTACAGGTGATCAGTAACTTATTTTTGTTGTTTTCTTTTGCCTTTTTCCTTCCATAATTTGGACTATTCACACAAATACACAAATTAGGTCTTAATCTGATTAAACATCAAATATGTCACTCTAACTCTAAGTCCTAGTCTGTTATGGTTCTGTAACATCTCGGCGGATTATCCTTGTCTTGCACAAGAAGACATATTAAACTATTTCACTTTACACGAACATACACGACTTTGTACCTGTTATGAAAGAGTCATAACATGCAGTATAACGGCCCACGTTATTCGGAGATACCCGGTACGACTTTTGTACTTCCACGTTATGAAACATGTTATTTTTATATGTTATCATAACATAACAGGCGTACGTTAAATTTATTGAATATGATACGCGGTTGGGCTGATTGTCACCGCGACGTAACTGTACGTTGACTAGTTCTGTCAAGTTAAACTCCTTCTCATTTATAATAGTTATGATATCATTAGGATAACCCAGTACATATTCAATCATAACTGACTCGTAGAAGAAAACGTGGCATGTTTTTATATTAGATATTAGATATTTCTTACTATTTTCTTGAAAGGCCCCGGACTAAAATGTTAAAATAATATTATAATAAAGTTCCTTTACTATGTTTTCTGCAATGTTTGTAGACATTACATCAAAATCTTCATGATCCTCAAAGGAATGTTGTGGTTGACTTATGTGTCTACCAAATTTATCGATTGTCATTTTTAAGCTAGTTATAAGTTTCTCCTTATTACTCAATAATTTTAGATTCACGCAACTCTTCGATAATAAACACGATCTCGTTAGTATGACCTGTATGACTAGCGGTTTGAGATGAAACTAAAAGCCGTAATGTATCAACAAATTCATTAGGAGTCCCAGTATACGTAATCTATTGGACTATTCGAGGCTTTCGTTAACATACCAAGACCCAAGCTCTTTCGAGTTAGAGGTTGTATACTACTAGGTCTTCGTGGTGTTAGTGGTTGTATGGTCAAAGCGGAGATGATTTTCTTATATTTGTAAGATCCATTACCTTGAATTTGTTAATTTTCAGAGTAGTTTCTTTTATTAGCATTCGTTCGTTTATCAATGTCTAAGTAGTTTTTTCTATCACCTTCTGTGAAACCAATTGCATGGATGTTTCTTAAAAACCAACTCGCATAGTTCAGGAGTCCCCTTATAAGTTAATCCACCTATAACTAAATCATTACCATCGAATTGTAGAGATGCGTTGCCAATTTTTAGCTCATTAAGGTCTGGATCATATCTAACACCATACCTAAAGTCAAACTCAATGTGTACATCACCAATCATTTTATGAACATATTCTCTGGGTAAGGGATCCAGTTGATCCAAATAGTACCATGTGTCGGGGGTGCATTACTTAAGGTTTGAATGTAGTCTTTTGCTTCTTGTATATTTTCATCTAGTTCTTCATTACTTTCCACATTATCTCCGTCAACAATATCATTACCATTTGAATTTCCTTCTGCAACAATTGACGTATCTAAGAAACTTGGTGCGTTAAAAATCCTCGAGCTGTTATATTTTGCTTTGCTTTTTTTCGGTGAGCTAAAGGAGAAATTAGATTTTACTTCCTTTTTTAAGTTTCTCAGCAATTGTTTGTAAACGCTTCGTAATAGGAAGAAACGATTGTTCTTGAATTATACTTCCTTCTTTCAGACTATTTAGCTTTTGCTTTACTACGTTCCTACTTTGTATTAACAATTTTTTTACTTCAACTTCCTTTCTATTCATATCGAAATCACAAATTCTTCTTAACTTCAGTAAAAGCAGTAAAAAACAGGTCTCAGGCAGTATAAAACAGGTCTGATGCAGTAAAAAACACGTCTCAGGCAGTATAAAACAGGTCTGATGCAGTAAAAAACAGGTCTCGGGCAGTATAAAACAGGTCTGATGCAGTAAAAACAGGTCTCAGGCAGTATAAAACAGGTCTGATGCAGTAAAAAACAGGTCCCATGCAGTAAAAAACAGGACCCATGTAGTAAAAAACAGTATACTGCTGAGTGCGGGTCTAACTCTAAGAACACTAATAATGATGAACATTATTATCTCTCTTTATAAATGTATGTAATGATCAAATCCCTTTCTATATCTACCATTACTAATATCACTATCCTTATCAATCACCATAAAACCATATTTGTCTTTCCAGCATAGTGAACAAATTTCTTCTTCAAGGTAAAACTGTTGATTGTTTATATATATTATATATAGGTATAGTGAAAAATATTTGTAGCGAGGTAGAACAATAAAGGATCAGCGTGGTGCAGTGCCAATAACACTGTTCTCTCACTGCAATCCACGGCAGCATTGTATTCGAAGTTTTTTCGAGACTATCAAGTAAATACTTTACCGAAATAATCTTGAGTCGCTCCCACGGCACCATAACGATGTTTAACTGCAGATCTGTCACGTGTCTGTCTACGGTACGGTTCCTATTGGTTATTATCACTAGTAGTGGGGTAGCTAGCAGGAATGACTGGAATGTTCAAAGTCCCAGCCAATCTATCACGTGAACAATTATTTATTTAAAGTAAGTATTTGGGACCTGAAGACACGGATCTATTCTTGTGGCGACACCTTATGTTCGGTTTCGAGTGATGAGTATAAGGGGGTGAGCACAACAGGTACCTAGACTCAAGTAGGCACTGAGTACTAATGATAAAGTGAGTTATTCAGTATGAAAGTAGAGTTAAATTATTTGTTATGTGGTTTGATTTGGTCCAACACCCCGTATACACACTTGGATAGAGGCTGGATAACACCCTGTGTATGGGCAGTGATTAGTTTAAAATAGAATTGTAAAAGAAGTTTGAATATGCTAGTGATTGAATGATAATGGTATTAATGACTACTTATTAGAGAACGCCCTGTACAAAAGGTGCTATTCACTAATGCAGGTAGATAGGAAAGGTATATGAAACTCGAACTTACAATTGTATAAAAAGAACTGGCGAAAATATCCGTACGTAGCCTGTGTTCTGGATATCTTCTTCGTAGGCAGCTTGCTTGGTGATGGATGCGAGTGAGGCACAGCGACACTAAGTAGATATCGAGGCCTTTGAAGATGTCTCACGTCACTCTTAACGCGGACAGACGGGTATTACACGATGCGATTCACTAGGAGACGGTTGACCACTGAGGCACTTGTCACTAAACGCCACTTCGCTCTTAAAGCAGCCGACTAATGCTTATCAGACGCAGCCCGCACTCACTAGGACACTTTGGAGAAGCTTTGGAAGCACTAAGATATCGTATCTCTAACTCTACTCTCGGGGCCGCTGTGTGTCGGCTTATATACTTTTTGGGGCTTCGCGAAATTCGATTTCTAGAATTTCGCGATTTTTCGAAGATAGAAATTATTAATTTGCGGGTTTTGGAATAAGATTGGAAATTGAAACTTGGGGGTATGATAGGGGATGAAATGACCTATCGATGAGTACAAGTACGGTTTTGATCGGATAATTAGAAGCGAAGATAATTAATGTTTTTCGATGGCATTTCCAGAACAATTCGCGAAGCGACGGCGATCATTCTAGATGCTGTTTAAAAGTTTGCGGAATTACTGTGATGTGGGTAATGATATTGGTATTGAAAGATTGAGAATCGTCTCCTGAGTACGCTGAACTTTGTCCCGTTGCGCTAGGTGCAGCGGTTACAGAGTAATTAGCATAATTAGTTTGTGGGCGTGGCTTGTGCATTTTAGGAATGGAGGTTTGTAACTCGGAGACGGGAAAAGCTATGAAGATAGGGTTTTCACTGTTGGATAGAGAATAGATGAAAGTATAATCTGTGTAAATTTGAAGTAAATCGGATTAAGGATTTGAAAGTTATGAATTAAATTAGAAAAGTGGGTGGAGCTCGCTTGTTTACATTCAGACTCCGGGCTTCTAGAAAAGATCCGGGAAAGTTGAAAGTGCCAATGTGTTCAGTATTTAAAATTATGAATGTGTACAAAGTTTTAAATTGATTAATTGAGATTTGGAAAAGTTATTTTTTATTTTATTTTATGTGCTTTTATGAAATAGACTCGCAGCTCATACCTAATATCTGAGATGCTTACTTTGGAGTTTGGTAACCGATTTAAAAACTGTAAAATTTAATTTTGAGGTTTTCGGATCTCTAATTTTCGAATCTGTTATTAGTTTTACGAAATTTTGACTTCTAAGGGGAATTTCGTAACAGATCTTCTTGTATTTTGATACGAGAAGCACTGAAGATGCCATCTATACATATATCGCAAAACGTCTGCAGTTAGCCATTGACTAAACTGGGCTAAACAGCCCAGAAAGTATGTAAGAATGTATGAAGTATGAAAGTAAGATACATCATTCAATTGACATCGGCCGTGAAAACCTACGAACTGCTTAAGTTCAGCTAATATAAGGATAAATTAAAATAATTCAATGTCATGTCATGTCACTTCTTTCAATGATGGTCATATTTTTAAATACTTCTGTCATTTATATTTCCAATATCTTATCATTGATTCATGACTTAACAGTTAAAAAAGCCATTATTTTGCTGATTCAGGAGAAACGGGGAGACTAATCTGGGTAACAATTAATGAAGTAATTCAAAGCATAAAATTAACTTCGCATACTTTTTACACATACATCAAATCACAAATCACTGTAATCAGACTGTAACACACATTACGGCATTCACTAATGCAGTGATGTGTTATCACAGTGTGATTACAGTTATTTTGGCGTACTTATATTCCTTTCTTTTAATTCAAGTAAAGGTGAAACAAATGTCCTTCTTTGCTGTCAGGATTTGCGATTTCCACTTTTATTTTTTTTGTTTTTTTAAATATTGCAACTTACTTTTTATTTGTGCAAGCGTTCTATCAGAGGAGAGATAAGTATTTTTTTGAAAATGAAGCTATTTCAGTTGTGGATGGATATAACTAATCTTTGTTTAAATATTTCTTTAAATGAACCCGTATTAATTCTATCTCATTTGAGGGCCAAGGTTTCCTAGCAACTATTAAACGTGGCTTCTTAACAGGAAGAATATTTTCCGATATTTCTTCCTCGTCGGTAGTCACGAGTTTATCTCGTCGGCCTCCATTTTCTAATTTTCCTCTTCTTCAGAAGGTGCACAATCATCTGCTTAAGAAGTTTTGGATGCTCCTATGCAGTTAAGAAAATAAAAATATTACTAATAACAATTTGAAAGGCCGTTAAATGATAACTCTTATAAACAAGGAAAATATATGTCGGAGCCTTAGGGGCGACTTTAGGTTTTGACCGCTTGGACATGTTAATGCGAACGCCACTGATTATAACTAACAAACACATACTTTCATTGATATTGCACAAGTGGACTAGTACTTAAGTATACAATTACTAGACACTTAGAACAACAATATTAGACTGAGTACAATACTGAATTACTTAATTAATAATTAATAGATAAAGGAACTAACGGTCCGCCACCCGCTAGCCCTCTCAATCTCTGCACCCTTCTCTTAAGAGTGGTAAACATATCATAATCTAAAGCGTCTCCTTTCTCGGGCTAGCTGGCTTCGTTCCGTTCGCTTTGGATTCCCTTAGCGTGTTCCTATATCCATATAAGGTAATAGTCCCAATCTTAAACTATCATTCGTTAAGCCGAATAGTCGTATCAATGTTTATATTAACACCATAATAATAAATCCGACGTAAAGTGTGCTGTGACAGGCACCTGCATTGGTTGGTATAGTCTGGAACCATAGGCGTGCAGAAGTTATTGAAGGTGGCGCCGACATATATTATGATGCAAGAGTTAAGGTATAAGTAATTAAATAAACTGTATTCTTTTCACATAAATAATTAAGAAACAATAAACATAAAATAAAACTGACTAATTAAATATTCAAAAATCTACCACTAAATTTTAATAAGTCACATTAATTATGATATAGGGTGGGCCAATGAAAACTAGTATTGACCTCATTTTTACTGGAAGACTATTTATTAAAAAACACCTTTCACCTTCCTTAGTGTTTACATTTAGATAATAAATATTGGTATTCGTTTAGTATAAGCCATGGCGAATATTTTGCAGACTTTAGTGAAAATAATAGTATCTTCCTTAGTGTTTACATTTAGAGAATAAATATTGGTATTCGTTTAGTATAAGCCATTGCGAATATTTTACTTTATATAAATGTTTTAATAATAATAGTTTCGTAGCCCTTTTGGGAAACTAAAAGGACCAATATCTCGTTTATTTTAAATGTAACACCCTGTATATTTTTAATGGATCAGATTCAGAGTTGAAAACTATCGATCTATTATCCAAATATTTTAAATTTCAAAATAACGCAAAAACTATTACCTTTGAGTATATAACATACTAATATGGATCGACAGTTTTCAATTCTGTATCTGATCCATTAAAAATATACAGGGTGTTCAATTTCAAATAAACGAGATATTGGGCCTTAAAGTTTTCCAAAAGTGCTACGAGATTATTAACACCTTGTATAATTTATAAAACATTTATAAATATACTATTGGCCGTGGTATATATACCATGGCTTATACTAAACGAATACCAATATTTATTGTCGAAATGTGAAAACTAAGGAAGATATTTATTATTTTCACTAAACTCTGCATTTGTCATTTTTTACAGAAAATATTAAATACCTTGGAAACTATAAAGTTTAGCTATAACAAAAAATGTTATGTGGACTGAAAGCACTTGCGATGGGGAATCCAATAAGCTAATAATATACATGGTGTTCCATTTAAAATAATAAAGTTTGTATGGGTTGGAAATATGTGAACGCTCTGTATATCCGTAACTAATTTCAAAGTATAGCCCTTATTATTTCTGAAAACTTTTGTAGTAGATATTTTTTTCTAAAGTTGATAATAATAGTGGAGTAATAAAGGAATCTGAGACGAATGGGTCACCCTGTATACTATAATTATTACATATAAATTGCGTGATAAAGAAATTAAGCTTAATTTTAATTCAAATTTAGCACGTACAAAATATTTTTGTAACCGTTTGAGCAATTTATATTGATTTTTGTCAGTTCGTGGATAAATAGTAATGACACTATTGAGGCTATTGAAAAGACGTTAATTAAGGCATATTTGTCTAAAATTCTTGCAAAAACCAATAGTCTGTCTTCTTTTTTGAGAAAATGTCTTGTTTAATTGGTTATTTACTGGAAAAATGTTTTATATACTTACCACCAATTGTTGTAACAGAGTTAAAAGGTTTAGGTATTATATTTCTAAATTTACATAAAATAGGAGCACATTCTCGCATTTTATTTCTAGCTAAAGCAGTTCGTTTTTTTATATTCTTGCTCGTTTGCTAAAGCTGCACGCCATATTCCAAAATAATAGAGTCTGATATTACAATTTTTCCAATTTCGCCCAACCTATTAATAGGTAAAATAGGAACTGATTGAGGTGAATTCGTGAAGATGAATATAATTAAATAAGACAACACACCTTACTTTACATATATATATCTATTAGCAATGCTAAATATATACATTTCGAGTACCATGTACTCATCGTCGGTAACTTAAACACTAACAAATTTATAAATAAAGTCGCCCAATTTATAGAAGATGAGGCTGTAAAATAAATGTATTTAGGTAAACTGCAGTTGTCTGCCTGCCTGCTCTTTTTCCAAATTGTGGTTGGATATTTAGTATTATTACTTATTTACTATTGTTGACTTTTTTAGTACCGACAATAGAAAATACATTTTATTGATGAAATTGTGTATGGACCAAAACGCATTTACCTTCAACAACAATATTTATAAACATACACATGGCACAGCCATGGGCAATCCACTATAGTCTTTTATTGCAGATTTATTTCTTATCCATTTTGAAAATAACGTCAAAAACACCGCATTAGAATCCCCCACAGTATGGAAAAGGTATGTAGATGACGTATTCGCAGTTGTAAATAAAAATTTCGATATACACAATTTCATCAATGTACTACTCTCAGGTACGATTCCATTAAATTTACCTTAGAATTAGAAAACAATTATTCATTACCTTTCTTAGATATTAAAGTAATCAGACTTGACGAATCGTTGACTTTTGACATTTTCGAAAACCGACACACACACATAATTACATACAAAACTCCTCAGTAACATACTGTAAATATAAAATGGCTGCATTTAATAGTCTAGTTTTTAGATTATTAAATGTACCATTCAATAATACCAACTATAACAAAGAACATAATAACATTGCTAATGATAACGGTTATGAAAAGAAACAAATAGATAGAACCTTTTATAAACAAAAGTGAACATTGTTAATTAAAAGTTATACCACATTAAGTCCAATAGAGGAAAGACAATATATGTATAGAAAATTCACATAGGTACCATCCTCAAATCAGTCATAAATTTGAAAATTTACTGAAGAAAGTCAATATCATCCGTGCATTTAAATCTGGGATATACAAAATAAACTGTAGTAATTGTAACAAACTATACATCGGCCAAACAAAAAGAAATGTAATAACTAGACCATCCATATCACACAAAAAACTTTAATGTAGATAAGTCGGCTCTAGCCTTACATGTACCATAAACCATACCTCCTTCATAAAAGCCAGTACTTCTCAGAACCTAAATACATTAGAATCAATATATATGAAGAAATGTAAAAATCATTTACTGAATTTAGATTTAAGCCCATTATCTAATGACCTTTTAAATTTAATACCTTGTATATAAGAAAAATAAAATTAACAATAGCTAACAATAGTAAATAACTAATAATATCCAAACACAATTTAGAAAAAGAGGAGGCAAGTAGACATCTGCAGTTTACCTAAATAAAATTTATTTTACAGCCTTATCCTCTATTAATTGGATGACTTTATTTTTAAACTTGCTAGTGTTTAAACTACCGACGATGAGTACATAGTACTCGAAATGTATACATTTAGCATCGCTAATAGATATATACCGGGTTTCCCATTTCATTTGACTAATGGCAATTAACATGGGCTATTACATTTCATTGAATTTTATGTTCCCAGGCCACACTATGAGAAATATTGCTAACGGAATCGATAGTACTGACTGTTAAACACTTCTGATTACCAAAATACTAAAGCGAAATGCTGTTTTAATTAAAATATTAATAAAAATTCGTTTTAAGTTAATAGATGTAGTTTACATAAGTCTTTTAGTGACATTACGTTACGTCAACGATTGGAGTAGTTGGTTGAGCGTCCGTCTTTCAATCTGAACCTCGCGGTTTTGCAGGTTCAAATCCCACCAGGGACAACTTTTTTTTATTTTACTTTTTCATTAATTTTAAATTATTAGTGTTTACTTATTCGAACAAATATGGTTCAATGTCAGTACCTTGTTATTATTTTTGAAAGTCACAATATTTACTTATCAGCAAAAAAATAAAACATGGTTTAATTGGTTCGTTTCCTTTATCTTTAGCTAAAGCTACTATCTTACAAAATAAGTAATCAATAAGCAACATATTTTTTATTTATTACGTGCACTGTGCTTTTACTAATAGTGTACTTATCTCTGCTAATAGTTACTACATATTATACCTCAATCTGGATATTGAGTTAAACAGTATTACAGAGGAACTGTCGTGAATTAGTAATAGGTTTTTTTAATGAAAAACTATAATTCTAAAATTATGAGTTTTTTCAACATATTTTAAAAAACCTTTAAATTTAGAATTAGTTTTTTATTTAAAAAAAACCTATTACTAATTCATGACAGTTCCTCTGTAACTGTTTAACTCAATATCCAGATTGAGGTATAATATGTAGTAACTATTAGCAGAGATAAGTACACTATTAGTAAAAGCACAGTGCACGTAATAAATAAAAAATATGTTGCTTATTGATTACTTATTTTGTAAGATAGTAGCTTTAGCTAAAGATAAAGGAAACGAACCAATTAAACCATGTTTTATTTTTTGCTGATAAGTAAATATTGTGACTTTCAAAAATAATAAGGTACTGACATTGAACCATATTTGTTCGAATAAGTAAACACTAATAATTTGAAATTAATGAAAAAGTAAAATAAAAAAAAGTTGTCCCTGGTGGGATTTGAACCTGCAAAACCGCTAAATTCAGATTGAAAGACGGACGCTTAACCAACTACTCCAATCGTTGACGTAACGTAATGTCACTAAAAGACTTATGTAAACTACATCTATTAACTTAAAACACATTTTTATTAATATTTTAATTAAAACAGCATTTCGCTTTAGTATTTTGGTAATCAGAAGTGTTTAACAGTCAGTACTATCGATTCCGTTAGCAATATTTCTCATAGTGTGCCCTGGGAATATAAAATTCAATGAAATGTAATAGCCCATGTTAATTGCTATTAGTCAAATGAAATGGGAAACCCGGTATGTGAAGAAAGGTGTATTGTCTTATTTAATTTATGTAAAATAGGAGCTTAAAGAAGGTTAATCTTCATAATTAAAATATTAAAAAATTTGTTTCCCCTCATATTAATAAAATGCAAATTGATAAAAACTAAAAAAAAAATGAGTTGTTTACCTCTACTTTTTCATCAGCTCTTTTCTCGAACGATCTGTTTTTAGATATTCCTGATAGGATGTATTGTTTGATTACTGCTATTATTTACGAAACAGTGACGGCTGTGTCGAACTATGTAAGTGCTTCTATAAAATCCTTTACATTTTGCACAAATAATATAATTGCAATCATTAATGCTTTCAAAAAAACGCCGGTTGCACACGTTTTTTATTAAAAATTGTTTCATTTATTTTCTTAATTTAAAAAATTTCCCTTATTCCTAATTGTCATGATTAGATTTTTCTTTTCTTTGGTACCTATTAAAATACATAAGGGTTTATTAAAATTTTTGCGGTAATAATAATTTTATTAAGTTTTGATGATTTCGCTTGTCGCAAAAATGTTTTTCTTTAATCCACGATACATAAAAATAACAGTGGATATTATTCCTAAAAAACGTGTTCAACCGGCGTTTTTTGGAAAGCATTAATGATTGCAATTATATTATTTGTGCAAAATGTAAAGGATTTTATAGAAGCACTTACATAGTTCGACACAGCCGTCACTGTTTCGTAAATAATAGAAGTGATCATACAGCACATCCTATCAGGAATATCTAAAAACAGATCGTTCGAGAAAAGAGCTGATAAAAAAGTAGAGGTAAACAACTCATTTTTTTTTTTAGTTTTTATCAATTTGCATTTTATTAATATGAGGGGACACAAATTTTTTAATATTTTAATTATGAAGATTAACCTTCTTTAAGCTCCTATTTTACATAAATTAAATAAGACAATACACCTTTCTTCATATATATATCTATTAGCAATGCTAAATGTATACATTTCGAGTACTATGTACTCATCGTCGGTAGCTTAAACACTAGCAAGTTTATAAATAAAGTCATCCAATTAATAGAGGATAAGGCTGTAAAATAAATTTATTTAGGTAAACTGCAGATGTCTACTTGCCTCCTCTTTTTCTAAATTGTGTTTGGATATTATTAGTTATTTAATATTGTTGGCTATTGTTAATTTTATTTTTCTTATATACAGGGTATTAAATTTAAAAGGTCATTAGATAATGGGCTTAAATCTAAATTCAGTAAATGATTTTTATATTTCTTCATATATATTGATTCTAATGTATTTAGGTTCTGAGAAGTACTGGCTTTTATGAAGGAGGTATGGTTTACATTAAATTTGTGCCCCGTTTCGTAACTAT
Organism: Pogonocherus hispidulus; assembly: GCA_963924545.1. Lineage (NCBI taxonomy): Eukaryota > Metazoa > Arthropoda > Insecta > Coleoptera > Cerambycidae > Pogonocherus > Pogonocherus hispidulus. The sequence continues at coordinate 36,116,092 of OZ004695.1, forward strand.
GTAAGGCTAGAGCCGACTTATCTACATTAAAGTTTTTTGTGTGATATGGATGGTCTAGTTATTACATTTCTTTTTGTTTGGCCGATGTATAGTTTGTTACAATTACTACAGTTTATTTTGTATATCCCAGATTTAAATGCACGGATGATATTGACTTTCTTCAGTAAATTTTCAAATTTATGACTGATTTGAGGATGGTACCGGGTTTTCCAACGAAATGACTCACCCCCTATATCTTTTTTATTTGTGGTGCTAATAAAAAAAGTGTTATACAAAAGTTTTATCATTTTTGCGAGCTTTCCAGATATGTAGTTGAATAACCAAAATGAGTGCAGCTTAAATAAATATGAGCCTAGGTTCAATTTTTTTAAATGGAATACCCTGTATATTTTTTGATAGTTGCATTCTACGGGTTTTTCTGATTTCAAAAATATATATATGTGCTATAATCGATGCAACAGTTGTCATTTTATGGAGCTTTTTTTATAACATAGAAGTTGCAGCTGCCTTAGACATTGTTCATTTATCAAATTCGCCTTGGATAGAAACAAGGCCTCAAATAGGAGTGATTGCTTCCTAAACGTGTTATAAAAAAGCTCCATATAATGACAACCGTTGCAGCGATTATAGCATATATATATTTGTAGTGGCGAGATACAGTGAAATACACTGCAGTGCCCTCTTTGGGTCTTTGTTACTACCCGTCTGACAATTATTGTCTAATTGATAGACAGATAACGATCTGCAGAAAAGCAGATGCCATTACAGCGACCTCTATTGTCTTTGAGGAAGACAATCCTACTTAATTATTGGAAGGAGATGCTGAAAACAACTACTCCACGGGCAATATGCCCCGACTGGCGTTGCATTACATCAACATCTCCATGGATGTCGCTACATCCTTCATCAAGACCAAATACCAGACAATGACCAGTTTCGATCTTGTTATTGCCATAGGTATCCGAATCGATGAATGATCTGGCGACATTGATTGCCTAAGGGGCATAAGTGAATGTTTGTAGTTGCAAGATACAGTGAAATACACTGCAGTGCCCTCTTTGGGTGTTTGCTACTACCCGTCTGACAATTATTGTCTAATTGACAGACAGATAACGATCTGCAGAAAAGCAGATGCCATTACAGCGACCTCTATTGTCTTTGAGGAAGACAATCCTACTTAATTATTGGAAGGAGATGACCAAAGAGGGCACTGCAGTGTATTTCACTGTATCTCGCCACTGCAAACATTCACTTATGCCCCTTAGGCAATCAATGTCGCCAGATCATTCACCGATTCCGATACCTATGGCAATCTGATGAGATCATAACAAGATCGAAACCGGTCATTGTCTGGTATTTGGTCTTGATGAAGGATGTGGCGACATCCATGGAGATGTTGATGTAATGCAACGCCAGTCGGGGCATATTGCCCGTGGAGTAGTTGTTTTCCGCATCTCCTTCCAATAGCATGTATATATATATATATATATATATATTAAAATGTATTGATTTTTTTTTGTGGTATTTTTTATTTTATTATTGTTATTTAATGTTTGTTTTATTATGTTATTTGATTTTTGTTATTGTTATTGATTTTGATTTTTATATTTGTTTGGGTGCCAATATCTAAGATTTTCTATAATATATTTTTGTTTATTTATTATATGTTTATGTGAATGTTTACCCTTGCTTGCTCAGTTTTTCTTTTTTTTTTAAGAATGAAAATCTCACCTCAGTAGTCGGTTCAGCAGGAATCAGCTTTCTATGCAAACAATAACTAGGCAGATCTAAATGTGTGACACGAAATATTTATTCTTATAAATATGCAAATCATTAACAAATTCCCACAAATATGGTAAAATATGATATCTTTATCTATGTAACAATGAAAACTGTTTAAACCACTATTCTCATTTACCTAATTATAATAATAATACAAATTTTTATCAGTATCCTACCTTTATTGCAATCAGATAAGTATAAATCTTTAATCTAACTGACTAATTTGTGTGTAGGCAAACCTCTATACTTTTGTTGCAATAAAAGTTGCATACCTTCACTTCTTTCAGTTGCTTATTTTATGAGTTAATACGGTTAAATGTCAAATATACAAAATGGTGTTTGAAACAAAACAATTAATGTCTCTGATATTTCAAGTGAACTTACAGTTATTAATTATTGATATTTAATATTTTATATGGCCAAGTAAGTAATGAATTGTTTCTATTGTTTAAGTAAAATTTTTATTACGATATCGATTTTTTTATTTTAGCTAGCTAGCATTAATTTTGTGCACAATACCTTGTTGTCTCTAATATGATGCTGTTTTGGCAAAATTTATGGGCTATGCCTCTTTCTTCGGCTGATTTTTGGAATAATCAGGCTCACTGGAACACTGGATCTCTCTGATGCTGGAATTTTCTGGATCCTGGTTGTTACCCACTGGATTCTGATTTCCCTTGTTTAGGTTAGTTAACATGCACTATTTTATGTAAAATTTTGATTAAAATTTCTACTTTATATTCAAATTTATACTTTTAAATTCTCTTCTCATTTTAAACGACGCTACTCCTTCTAGAATTTTCTTCCAATCTCCCGTTGCTAACACAAATTTTATTGTTTTTTCTCTATAGTCAATTATTTTCACTATTTGATTTTGTGTGTTTATTTATGCTAAAGGTTCCATGCACTGTGGTTATGCTTTGCACTTTATTTTTTATTTTTCACTAATCACTATTAGTTCCTAATTCACTCTTAAAACTACTACAAATATTATTTTTAATTCTTTATAAACTATTTACAATGTCATGATCTGGTTTTATTTCATAATAAAGTTATATTTTGTCCATATTTGTATTTAAATTTTATATAATGTATGTGTCACTTTAGCTATTGTTCTACTGTCAAATTCAATAATAAATTTTATAAATTTGAATTTCAGATGGATATTTCTCCATGGAAATTGCATATTGGATGGAATAGATGGTTTCATTTGAATCTCTGGAATTTTATCTTTCTTTTGATATGCCTTGCACTGGGTTTTGTGTTCGAATAAATGATTTCTGTGTCAAATTTAGTAACAAAGTATACCTATTTGGATATGTTTTGGTATGATATTTTAATTTATTTTATTTATCAACATTATTTGAGCCAATAGATATATGATTGAATGATTTATTATGTTTGCCTTTTCATGATTAATATAATTTATTTTGCCTGCTTTGCAATTCACGAAGAATTCAATACTTTGGTTCGCTTTGTAGCGTTTACATGCGATAACTTAAATAATAATTCTTTATAACATTTCATTCTATTGCAATTTTCCTAAATTTATTTGGAAATTTTATTGTCATAAGAAAATTTATCAAATCAATTTATTATGATGTTACAATTTTTAAGTAGGTATCTGTGGTTTTAATGTGTATGTATGATTTTATGTGGTGTTGTGTTTTCAATAATTCCATCTTTCAATAATTTCTCTATCTCTTCTCTAACTTTAGCTTTATGCATATATGGTATTGGGTATGTTTTAATCTTAAAATTACTTATATCTTTTACCTTTAATTTATGAACATAACTCTTAGCAAATCTCATCTCATTCGATATCAACCCTTCATAATCCTTTAACATATTCTTAACTTCACTCTCATAATCATTATTTACATTTAACTTTATTAATTCTATATTAAATAATTCATCATCACTCTCAACCTCATCATAAATATAATTATTTCCTTCTATATAAAACATTTCCTTCCCATTCCTAACAATCTCTGTATTTACTATTCCTTGTTCATTTATTTCTCCTATCTTACTCAATCTTTTATTTTCAAAATCTACCCATATATCATTTATACAAATCTTTTCTATTTGATAGTCTATTATTGCTTTCAACTTGTTTAAATAATCAGATCCAATTACAACATTCATCGTTAAGTTTGGAACTATTAAAAGTTGGAATATTATTGGTTTGTTGTTCAGTTCTAATGTAATACTAACCATTTTATTAACATCATATAGTTTCTTATTATTGGGACCTACTAACGTTACTTTATTTACCTTGATAATATTTTTATTTAATTCTGGGAATTTTTCTATAATATTTTGACTTATTAAAGATGCTTCAGATCCTGTGTCTATTAAAATTTTGAATTTTGTATCTCTAAATTTTGAATTTATGTAAATTAAATTTTGATTTTCTTTTATGATTACATTGTCATCTAGTTTAATGAATTCTCTGGGGTGTGTGTAATTATTGTTATAAATTTTGACTGTGTTGTTTGGCTTGCAAGTGTTTAAAAATTTTGTGTTTCATTGTTCTGTGTTTGTGTTTCAGGTGCTCGGTCTAATGATTGTGTACGTCTTGTGTTAAATGTACCATCATTACCTCTTGTATCATCACGTTCTTCAGATCTGCTTGCGCTTCTCTGACGTTGGAAATTTACCTGTTGTCTTGGAGGATTATAGTCATCTCTCGAAGAATGGTTTGGATTTTGCCGATTATTATAGCGGAAGTTATCATTGTTACGTGTGCCATTATTATAATTATTATTATTGTTCAAATTTTGATTGTAATTATTGTTATTATTATATTGATTTCTTTGTGTATTGTTAGCACGATCAAAATTTCTATTATTATTGTTATTATATCTATTGTTCCAATTGTTGTTGTCTTGATATCTACTGTTTGAATTGCTATTATTATTATAGCGAGCATTATTATTATAGTTATTATTTCTATTATTAGAATTAAAGTTATTTTGATTGTTTCGATTACTAAAATTATTGTTTTGCCGAAAATTATTATATTGCTGTTGATTTGATTCATTTTGTCTATGAAAATTTTGAGAACTATTGTTAATATTATTATTACTTGAATTTTGATAATTTGTACGTACATTGTTATTATTATTTTGACTTTGTCTTGGCATATTACGTTCTATCCTTGATAAATAAGCATACAATTGTTCCATGTTACCTATATTATGTATAGCTATTGTCTCTGCCACCTCAGGTTTAAATTGTCTTGCTATATATAAAACTAGTTCCTGCTCAGTGATCTTTGGTGTTAGATACTGTGCTGAAGAATAAAGTTTTAGAGCATAATTTGTCATGTTATTTGATAGTTTAGGATTAAATTTACCAAAATATAACTTTTCTCTGACCATTGCTTGTGCATTATCTCCCCAAAAATGTGTAATAAGTCTATTTTTAAATTGTTCAAAGCTACCTATATCGTTTTCTATCCCATTAAACCAAATTAAAGCTTCTGATTCTACGCTATCTCTTATTAGTTCCTTTATCTTCTCTAGTTGTCCTTCTTGATCTAAATTTCTTCCTTCTATTTCATTTATTTTCCTGGTAATAGATTTTATGAATACTGTAGGATGTAGTTTATGGATGTTCCCTGTGAATTTGTGTATTTTATTTTCTGCATGACATACTATTCTTGTTACCGTTTCACTTCCTTTATCTCTAGCTTCTTTTACTATCTGTATTTCCTTTTGTAGCTCCTTTATTTTCTCCTGAGTGAATGTTCTTTCTATTTCCATCACATCTTTGTTTCCCATTACACATGTCTGTACCTGATTTCTTACTTGTTCTATTTCTTGACTGTTCTTCATTACTTTTCTGTCAATTTTCTTGATTTCCTGCTCTTGGTTATCCAATTTATCTTCTACAGCTATGGTTTTTATAACTACAGTAGCCAATTCTTGTTCATTCTTATCTATATCTCTTCGTAACTCTTCTCTCCATGTTTGAGTGTCTCTCTTGATCTCGTCTTTTATGTCTTGCACCTTTTCATTTAATATTTTAACCATGTTCTCCATGTCTTCTTTTCGTTCTTTCTCCATCTGTCTTAATTCATCTCCTATTTGTTTTAAGTCTTCTTTTCTTGCATGTTCTAATTGATTTAAATCTTCTTCGATCTTTTGCATGTCTTCTTTTCGTCCTTGTATTATTGACTCTTGTAATCTTTTTCTGTCTTCTGCCTGTCTTTTTCTGTCTTCTTCTGCTTTCTTCATTTCTTCTTCTTGTCGTTTTCTGTCTTCTTCTTGTCGTTTTCTGTCTTCTTCTTGTCGTTTTCTATCTTCTTGTATCGTCTTCATCATATCTTGTAGCATTGCTTGCCATGCTGGTATTTCTCTGCTCTCTTGACTTGATACTGTTTCTTCTTCTGATGCTGTTTCTTCTCCTACCTGTTTTCCACTACGTAGATCCATCTTGTTTTAGTGTGACCTAAGTAGCTTTGTTCAATTTCAAAATTTTGTTATTTTTATTTCCTGCTTTTTCAGGCCCCACGTTGGGCGCCAAATTAAAATGTATTGATTTTTTTTGTGGTATTTTTTATTTTATTATTGTTATTTAATGTTTGTTTTATTATGTTATTTGATTTTTGTTATTGTTATTGATTTTGATTTTTATATTTGTTTGGGTGCCAATATCTAAGATTTTCTATAATATATTTTTGTTTATTTATTATATGTTTATGTGAATGTTTACCCTTGCTTGCTCAGTTTTTCTTTTTTTTTTAAGAATGAAAATCTCACATCAGTAGTCGGTTCAGCAGGAATCAGCTTTATTCTATGCAAACAATAACTAGGCAGATCTAAATGTGTGACACGAAATATTTATTCTTATAAATATGCAAATCATTAACAAATTCCCACAAATATGGTAAAATATGATATCTTTATCTATGTAACAATGAAAACTGTTTAAACCACTATTCTCATTTACCTAATTATAATAATAATACAAATTTTTATCAGTATCCTACCTTTATTGCAATCAGATAAGTATAAATCTTTAATCTAACTGACTAATTTGTGTGTAGGCAAACCTCTATACTTTTGTTGCAATAAAAGTTGCATACCTTCACTTCTTTCAGTTGCTTATTTTATGAGTTAATACGGTTAAATGTCAAATATACAAAATGGTGTTTGAAACAAAACAATTAATGTCTCTGATATTTCAAGTGAACTTACAGTTATTAATTATTGATATTTAATATTTTATATGGCCAAGTAAGTAATGAATTGTTTCTATTGTTTAAGTAAAATTTTTATTACGATATCGATTTTTTTATTTTAGCTAGCTAGCATTAATTTTGTGCACAATACCTTGTTGTCTCTAATATGATGCTGTTTTGGCAAAATTTATGGGCTATGCCTCTTTCTTCGGCTGATTTTTGGAATAATCAGGCTCACTGGAACACTGGATCTCTCTGATGCTGGAATTTTCTGGATCCTGGTTGTTACCCACTGGATTCTGATTTCCCTTGTTTAGGTTAGTTAACATGCACTATTTTATGTAAAATTTTGATTAAAATTTCTACTTTATATTCAAATTTATACTTTTAAATTCTCTTCTCATTTTAAACGACGCTACTCCTTCTAGAATTTTCTTCCAATCTCCCGTTGCTAACACAAATTTTATTGTTTTTTCTCTATAGTCAATTATTTTCACTATTTGATTTTGTGTGTTTATTTATGCTAAAGGTTCCATGCACTGTGGTTATGCTTTGCACTTTATTTTTTATTTTTCACTAATCACTATTAGTTCCTAATTCACTCTTAAAACTACTACAAATATTATTTTTAATTCTTTATAAACTATTTACAATGTCATGATCTGGTTTTATTTCATAATAAAGTTATATTTTGTCCATATTTGTATTTAAATTTTATATAATGTATGTGTCACTTTAGCTATTGTTCTACTGTCAAATTCAATAATAAATTTTATAAATTTGAATTTCAGATGGATATTTCTCCATGGAAATTGCATATTGGATGGAATAGATGGTTTCATTTGAATCTCTGGAATTTTATCTTTCTTTTGATATGCCTTGCACTGGGTTTTGTGTTCGAATAAATGATTTCTGTGTCAAATTTAGTAACAAAGTATACCTATTTGGATATGTTTTGGTATGATATTTTAATTTATTTTATTTATCAACATTATTTGAGCCAATAGATATATGATTGAATGATTTATTATGTTTGCCTTTTCATGATTAATATAATTTATTTTGCCTGCTTTGCAATTCACGAAGAATTCAATACTTTGGTTCGCTTTGTAGCGTTTACATGCGATAACTTAAATAATAATTCTTTATAACATTTCATTCTATTGCAATATATATATATATTTGAAATCCGAAAATTCCGTACAATGCAGTAATCAAAAAATATACAGGGTATTCCATTTAAAAAAATTGGACCTAGGTTCATATTTCTTTAAGCTGCACTCATTTTGGTTATTCAACTATATATCTGGAAAGCTCGCAAAAAATGATAAAACTCTTGTATAAAACTTTTTTTATTAGCACCACAAATAAAAAAGATATAGGGGGTGAGTCATTTCGTTGGAAAACCCTGTACCTATGTGAATTTTCTATACATATATTGTCTTTCCTTTATTGGACTTAAGGTGGTATAACTTTTAATTAATAATTTTCACTTTTGTTTATAAAAGGTTCTATCTATTTGTTTCTTTTCATAACCGTTATCATTAGCAATGTTATTATGTTCTTTATTATAGTTGGTAATATTGAGTGGTACATTTAATAATCTAAAAACTAGACTATTAAATGCAGCCATTTTATATTTACAGTATGTTACTGAGGAGTTTTGTATGTAATTATGTGTATGTGTCGGTTTTCTGTAAATGTCAAAAGTCAAAGATTCGTCAAGTCTGATTACTTTAATATCTAAGAAAGGTAATGAATAATTGTTTTCTAATTCTAAGGTAAATTTAATGGAATCGTACCTGAGAGTAGTACATTGACGAAATTGTGTATATCGAAATTTTTATTTACAACTGCGAATACGTCATCTACATACCTTTTCCATACTGTGGGGAATTCTAATGCGGTGTTTTTGACGTTATTTTCAAAATGGTTAAGAAATAAATCTGCAATAAAAGACTATAGAGAATTGCCCATGGCTGTGCCATGTGTTTGTTTATAAATATTGTTGTTGAAGGTAAATGCGTTTTGGTCCATACACAATTTCGTCAATAAAATATATTGTCTATTGTCGGTACTAAAAATAGTCAACAATAGTAAATAAGTAATAATACTAAATATCCAACCACAATTTGGAAAAAGAGCAGGCAGGCAGACAACTGCAGTTTACCTAAATACATTTATTTTACAGCCTCATCCTCTATAAATTGGGTGACTTTATTTATAAATTTGTTAGTGTTTAAGCTTCCGACGATGAGTACATGGTACTCGAAATGTATGTATTTAGCATTGCTAATAGATATATATGTGAAGTAAGGTGTATTGTCTTATTCAATTATATTCATCTTCACGAATTCACCTCAATCAGTTTCTATTTTACCTATTAATAGGTTGGGCAAAATTGGAAAAATTGTAATATCAGACTCTATTATTTTGGAATATGGCGTGCAGCTTTTGCAAACGAGCAAGAATATAAAAAAACGAACTGCTTTAGCTAGAAATAAAATGCGAGAATGTGCTTCTATTTTATGTAAATTTAGAAATATAATACCTAAACCTTTTAACTCTGTTACAACAATTGTTGGTAAGTATATAAAACATTTTTCCAGTAAATAACCAATTAAACAAGAGATTTTCTCAAAAAAAAAAAGACAGACTATTGGTTTTTGCAAGAATTTTCGACAAATATGCCTTAATTAACGTCTTTTCAATAGCCTCAATAGTGTCATTACTATTTATCTACGAACTGACAAAAATCAATATAAATTGCTCAAACGGTTACAAAAATATTTTGTACGTGCTAAATTGGAATTAAAATTAAGTTTAGTTTCTTTATCACGCAATTTATATGTAATAATTATAGTATACAGGGTGACCCATTCGTCTCAGATTCCTTTATTCCTCCACTATTATTATCAACTTTAGAAAAAAATATCTACTACAAAAGTTTTCAGAAATAATAAGGGCTATACTTTGAAATTAGTTACGGATATACAGAGCGTTCACATACTTCCAACCCATACAAACTTTATTATTTTAAATGGAACACCATGTATATTATTAGCTTATTGGATTCCCTATCGCAAGTGCTTTCAGTCCACATAACATTTTTTGTTATAGCTAAACTTTATAGTTTCCAAGGTATTTAATATTTTCTGTAAAAAATGACAAATGCAGACTTTAATGAAAATAATAAGTATCTTCCTTAGTTTTCACATTTCGACAATAAATATTGGTATTCGTTTAGTATAAGCCATGGTATATATACCACGGCCAATAGTATATTTATAAATGTTTTATAAATTATACAAGGTGTTAATAATCTCGTAGCACTTTTGGAAAACTTTAAGGCCCAATGTCTCGTTTATTTGAAATTGAACACCCTGTATATTTTTAATGGATCAGATACAGAATTGAAAACTGTGGATCCATATTAGTATGTTATATACCCAAAGGTAATAGTTTTTGCGTTATTTTGAAATTTAAAATATTTGGATAATAGATCGATAGTTTTCAACTCTGAATCTGATCCATTAAAAATATACAGGGTGTTACATTTAAAATAAACGAGATATTGGTCCTTTTAGTTTCCCAAAAGGGCTACGAAACTATTATTATTAAAACATTTATATAAAGTAAAATATTCGCCATGGCTTATACTAAACGAATACCAATATTTATTCTCTAAATGTAAACACTAAGGAAGATACTATTATTTTCACTAATGTCTGCAAAATATTCGCCTTGGCTTATACTAAACGAATACCAATATTTATTATCTAAATGTAAACACTAAGGAAGGTGAAAGGTGTTTTTTAATAAATAGTCCTCCAGTAAAAATGAGGTCAATACTACTTTTCATTGGCCCACCCTATATCATAATTAATGTGACTTATTAAAATTTAGTGGTAGATTTTTGAATATTTAATTAGTCAGTTTTATTTTATGTTTATCGTTTCTTAATTATTGATGTGAAAAGAATACAGTTTATTTAATTACTTTATACCTTAACTCTTGCATCATAATATATCTTCCTTGTTTATAAGAGTTATCATTTAACGGCCTTTCAAATTGTTATTAGTAATATTTTTATTTTCTTAACTGCATAGGAGCATCCAAAACTTCTTAAGCAGATGATTGTGCACCTTCTGAATAAGAGGAAAATTAGAAAATCGAGGCCGACGAGATAAACTCGTGACTACCGACGAGGAAGAAATATCGGAAAATATCCTTCCTGTCAAGAAGCCACGTTTAATAGTTGCTAGGAAACCTTGCTCCTCAAATGAGATAGAATTAATACGGGTTTATTTAAAGAAATATTTAAACAACGATTCGTTATATCCATCCACAACTGAAATAGCTTCATTTTCAAAAAAATACTTATCTATCTTCTGATAGAACGCTTGCACAAATAAAAAGTAAGTTGCAATATTTAAAAAAACAAAAAAAAATAAAAGTGGAAATCGCAAATCCTGACAGCAAAGAAGGACATTTGTTTCACCTTTACTTGAATTAAAAGAAAGGAATATAAGTACGCCAAAATAACTGTAATCACACTGTGATAACACATCACTGCATTATTGAATGCCTTTTTTAACTGTTAAGTCATGAATCAATGATAAGATATTGGAAATATAAATGACAGAAGTATTTAAAAATATGACCATCATTGAAAGAAGTGACATGACATGACATTGAATTATTTTAATTTATCCTTATATTAGCTGAACTTAAGCAGTTCGTAGGTTTTCACGGCCGATATCAATTGAATGATGTATCTTACTTTCATACTTCATACATTCTTACATACTTTCTGGGCTGTTTAGCCCAGTTTAGTCAATGGCTAACTGCAGACGTTTTGCCATATATGTATAGATGCTTCTCGTATCAAAATACAAGATCTGCAGTTAAGCATCGTTATGGTGCCGTGGGAGCGACTCAAGATTATTTCGGTAAAGTATTTACTTGATAGTCTCGAAAAAACTTCGAACACAATGCTGCCGTAGATTGCAGTGAGAGAAGGGTGTTATTCCCAGATAGCACAAATTATATATGGAATAATCTGTAAATCTTCTAAAATGATTATTCATTGTCAATATTCCAGTAATATGCTTATTATAAATATACACTTTATATAATATTCTTAAAATATTCATTTTAGAATATTATGAATAAAATATTCCAGTAATATTTGTTGTAGAATATTATGAATATAATATTCCAGTAATATTTATTATAGAGTTAATATATTGTATTCTTTAAAGAATATTCTTGTAATATTAGTTACAGAATATTATGAATCTAATATTCCAGTAATATTTATTATAGTTAGACACAATATAACACAATATTGTGTTATATTGTGTAGTAGAATATTATTTAATTTATTTTATTTTTCAATGATTGAATTGTAATTTATTTTCTTTTTCAATGAGCAAGTACTCTATTTATATTGATCTCAGGGTTAAAGGTAGGTTCTATTGTGAATAAAAAATTATATTTTAATTATTAAATCTCTTCAATTGTTGAAATGAGTAGTCAATTTTTTTATTTGGTATTTAAAATTTTATATTAACTATTTGAAATGGTTCAGTACATATAATTATAGGGACAAAGCCTTAATTATTTTATAATACCAGGAAATTATAATAATAATATATTTACCATAATAAATACTTATATAATTAAATGAATTGAATTTTATTTTCTGTTACCTAAATTGGATTTGAAATGATTATATAAAGTATGCAACTTTCAATACAATGCAATTATGTAAATCAGGTAAATTATGCAACTGTCAATACAATATTTTAAATAAAATTTGCTTATTTCCAAAACTAGATGTCACTAGGTACTAACTAATAATATTATATCATCTGTCAAACACAGATGTGTCAAAACTGTCAAAACTTTTATATGTGACATGTACAAATTTACTTATTATCTAAGTGAAATATGAGTTTATTTATTATTATCTAATCACTGTTTGATTGATTTCGTTAGTTTATTATATATGGTGATTTGAAATTATGCACAATGGTTGTTTTAACCTACTTGGTTGTCCTCGATTTACTTGAGTTTTTTATTACCAATGTGAATATCTGTGTATTTGATCGTCTCAGGAAATCAAGATTTACTTGCCAAATTTCTATTATTGGAAACTAATTATGCTTCTTGGTAAGTCATGTCCTTTATTTCAGTTGTTACTTCAGTTTAATATCTTTTTATAATAAATTAGCTTCTGGAATTTGCTTTCTGAAATTTCTTAATGCCAAACCATTAATTTAATATAGTTTTGAAGATAATACACTTTAAATAATATTAAATTTGTTTTTTTACAAATTTTAGGAGCACCTTTCTGCTTGAATATTAATTGCTTACTGATTGACATTTCAGGATTTTTCTCCTTTTATAGTTTCTAGGGAACAAATGAAATTTTAATTTGTTTATTGTCAAAGTTTTTCTTAAATTGCAAATATCTTTTAATGCCTTTATATTTCTTTAAATTCAATTTCATGTCCTTATTCTTCATGTTCTAAGCTATCTTCTGATATACCATACGCTTTGGTTTCTTCTCAAAATTTTCAATTTCCCGTTACTTGACATCTCATATCGAAATTTCACTTTTACTTTTAACATTTAAATTAAATCACCATATTAGCTTTTGCACTGCTTATAGCTAACTATAATTAATTATTATTATATTTACATCAATTTCTAATAATTCATTCTAAAATTATAAGCAAATTTCTTTAAATTCTATGTATGTTTATATACTAAATTTTTTTTATACTTTTCTCTTTTCAGTGACCATTTCAATGGCTTCCACTGCTTGAGATTGGATTAATGAAAAGAATATTTATTAATTTTCCCTGATTTCCTTCAAAGACTTTGAAATTTATGGAAAAAAATAATATTTTATACGTTTTACGTTACTTATCAATTCTATTCAATCTATATATCATGTACATAATATAAATTAGTAAAATTACATTCATTTATATTAAACAATCATGCTTTTAATTGTTTTAAGTATTTTTATTAATTCTGTATTGAAATTTTCTAAATCCCGTTATGATATACCTTCGGATATACCTAAAGTTCACCATCTGTGGTTTGAATATATAAATTTCTTTTTATGGTTTAAATTATTAGTGTAACAAAGACTTTATTATGTTATTTTAAATTACTTTGGTTACATAATACATAATATCCAAATTTTATCAATATAATGTTCCATATTTTGTTTACCGTTAACACTTTATACAATTTTATCAATGTTATGCTTATTAACAAACATATTAGCTTTGTGTCCTTTGTTTTGACTTGATTTATTAAAGTATTTAATAAATTTAACTTAATACTTAATTTTATTAATTACTTCGCATTAACTTCCAATTATTTAATATTTTATTTCTTATCGACTAGATAAATATTAAATCGTATTATATTTTCGACTCATATTTAGAGTAAATACCATAGCATAATTCCCCCCATTTAAATTTGTATTTGTATACATATCAAATTTGAATGTTTGTATTTATCCTTCATTCACATAAGGATATAATACCTCGATATGGTATTTTCCTTTTATGCGTTGGGATTTTTGATCATAAAGTTCATAAGTATTCTCTCTGATACATCTTTTAATTGTATACGGACCTACATACGGTGGTGAAAATTTTCTACATATGTTTTTATCCAAATTTGTTACTCTTAATGCTTTTACTACTACTAAATCGCCTTCTTTAAACCTTACATGTTTTCTTATACATTTATTTGCTTTTTTCTTGTACTTTTCAGCAGTTTTATTTAATTTTACAGCAACTTCGTTCCAAATTTTGTTTAAATCTATTGTCTGATCTGTGTTCCACGGTCTTGATGGAAGTACACCTTTCATAAGAGTTATGGGTGCTATTTGTGTTATAGTATGTGGCACTTATGATATTTTCAATTTCAGGTAAATATTTAACCCAGTCACGATGACTTTTATCAATTAAAATAATTCGTAAAAATTTTATAGTTTCCATCACCATTCGTTCACTCGGATTAGCTTGTGGATGTCTAATTGATGTAAATATAGTATCGATATTTTGATTTGCCCAATATTCTATATAATTCCTATTATTGAAATATGAAGCATTATCGGCTAAAATCTTTTCCGGTTTTCCTACTGCTCTAATATACCGATTAAGCGCGTTTAATGTAACTTTTGTTGTACACCTTCTTGTAGGATACAATTTTATATATTTTGAAAATATATCATACACTACTAATATATTTTTGTTTCCTTCTGAATCTGGTATTATATTACTAATATAATCAATAGCAAAATAATTTTAATGGTTTATTTACAACAATACTATGTACCGAATTTTGATTTGTATGGTTTTTTATTTTTGTTAAACAGCAAATATGACTTTTACTAATCATGCCTTTAATAATAGCTAGATCATTTTTTGAATAATAATTTTCCCTAAATATGAGCCACGTCTTTCTTGCTCCAATATGTGCATATTTATAATGTAAATCTAGAGCTATTCGTTCAGTCAGTTCTATATCTATTACGTATAATTCGTTTTCATTTATAATTTTGATTAATAAATTTCCGTGTAGTTGATAACCCCTATATTGACCTATTTCAATGATTTTCAATACAATATTCTGTACGTTTGTCTGAGTTTGAGACAGTTGAATTTCTTTCAGTGAATATAAACCATCAGTTGCTACAAAGGTATTTTTTTTTTTTTTTTTTTTGAGGGCGGTGGAAAAACCTTCAAAAAGGCATCCAGCAGGGTCCGCACTGCCGGATAGTGTGGGATTACCAGAATCGCAGCGGGCTCACTCACAGATGTGCCCGCCGGGAAGCCAGCGACCTCACTAAAAAACCACCTCCCTTTCCCACGCAGAACATCAGGCCGGGACCGCTTTCGCATTACTTCAGCCTGAGTCTTGTTTCTTGCTCTTAGTAGCTCTACCGTTCTGGCTTGCGTTGCCTCTCTGTTCTTTCTTTTCTTTTCAGTCTGTCAAGCAGCCATCATCCCTCTTTGTTCGTAGCAGCCTCTGCACGTAGGCAGCCACTCTGTTCCACCAGTTCTCGTTGTCAAGCATCAACTCGACGATGTTCCGCGGAGTGATTTGACCGATCAGCGTCTCCAGGAGCCTTCTTTCGTCGATCCATCGACTGCATACGAAAAACGTATGCTCTGCGTCGTCCCTTTCATGTCCGCAGTATTTACACTCCGGTGTCCTGACCTTGCTCATTTTCCACAAATAATGTCGGAAGTAACCGTGCCCACTAAGGAACTGGGTCAAGTAGAAATCCACTTCCCCGAATTTCCTATCCATCCAGGGTCCGACCCTCCTGATGAGCTGGTGCGTCCACCTACCTCTTGAATCGATCGTCCATCTTTCCTGCCATTCCGTCAGGGTTCGAGCTCTCTCTTCTGCTACTGCCCGTTCTCTGCCCACTTCCACGCTAGCGTCGTAGATTCGCTTCCGTTCGATAGCGAGCAGGTCGATGGGTGGTACACCCGCTATCACCAGGATTGCGGCTTCGGAAACTGTACGATAAGAGCACGCGATCCGTAGTGCTCCCCTTCGCTGCACGGTGCTCATACGCTTTCTGTATTTCTTCACTCTCATAGCGTCGGCCCAGATCTCGGCCCCGTAGAGCAAGATCGAATGCGTCGTCGCCATCAGCAGTCTGCGCTGGCTTGGCCTCGGGCCGCCCACGTTCGCCATGAGTCCGCTCAGTGCAGCGGTCTTCGTCACGGCTCGGTCAGCCGAGCTCTGTATGTGTGGCCAGTAGGTGAGCTTCGTATCCAAGATCACTCCCAGATACTTCGCCGATACCTTCGTCTGGACTCGTTCTGTACCGATTACCATGGGTACGATCTTGGGGATTCTCTTCCTCGTGAGCAACACGATCTCGGTCTTTGCCAGGGCCAGTTGCAGTCCATGTTGGCTCATCCAGTTGCTGACTCGCCTCATTACTTGATCGAGTTTCAGTTGCGCCATTTCGGTGTTTCGGGAAACAATAACCGCTGCAACGTCGTCCGCGTACCCGACGAGGAAAGCGTCTCGGGGCATGTCCGCTCGGAGCAGGCCGTCGTACAGCGCGTTCCATAGGTCCGGTCCCAGTATCGAGCCTTGTGCCACTCCAGCCGTGATTTCCCTTGTCTTCGTCCCTTCGGTCGTTTCATATTTTATTGTACGATCTCTGAGGTAGTCCCTGAATATGCGAAGGAGATAAGTCGGAATGCCGAACGTACCCCGCAGCGCCTCAAGGATATCTATCCATCTCGCCGAATTGAAGGCGTTTTTCACGTCTAGGGTGACAAGCACCACTATCGGCCGAGCCGGGTGGCTCGCCGTCTGGGTCTCGCACACCGTCTCTACGACTTCTCGTATGGCACCGATTGTGGAGCGGCGCTGTCTAAAGCCGTACTGTCTGTTGGAGAAATCTCCCGCCGTTCGGATGGCATCCAGCAGTCGGGGCCTCAGCAGTAGTTCCAATGTCTTACCGCCCGTGTCCAGCAGACTCAGGGGTCTGAGCGACGACGGAGAATTCGGGTCACCTTTTCCTTTACTGATGAGTACCAGCCTTGCTTGCTTCCAGCGAGTACTAAATACACCTTCTTCGATGCAAGCGTTCATCATTTCCAACAGTATATTAGGTGTCGTGTGCGCTACGATCTTAAGGATCTCTGCTGGTATGCCGTCCGGTCCAGGGGCCTTTCCGCTTTTTAGGGCGGCGATGGCTGTCATCAACTCATCCATGCTGAACACAGGGACTTCATCGATCTCCTCTTCGTCATTTTCCTCGTTCCTCAGAGGGTGTCTTGGGAAGAGTTCGTCGACTATACCCTCCATCGTCTCTGCTGACAAAGCTCCGACCGGTCCTAGAGACTTCAGTTTTTTGGTTACGATCTTGTAGCCCAGTCCCCATGGGTCCCTGTCTACCTCTTCGCACAGTTCCCTCCAGCACTGTCGTTTGCTGTTCTTGATTGCGTTGCGGAGGTTTTTCCTTGCCGTTTTATATTCATTTGTACGGGCCTCAGCTTCTACGACGTTACGCTCCCGTTGTGCTCTTCTTCTCAATCTCAGACATGTTCTTCTCAGTTCGGCTATCTCTCCCGTCCACCAGTACACCGATTTTCTGCTGCCTCGCTGTCTTTTCGCTGGCATAGAGGCATCACAGGCGCTCTTGATTAAGCTCATGGTGGAATCCACGAGGGCTTCCGCCCTCTGTCTTCCGCTTAGTCCCCTGGGAAGCTCCGAGGAGGGATCCAAAGCGTTTTGAAGAAACTCCACCAGTCTCGTCCTGTCCAACCTTGCTAAATTCCAGCGGTGTGGTCTTTCGGCGTTATTTCTCGCAGTTTCCCTGCTTCCTCTGATGTCGAAGGTTATGTATTGGTGATCGCTTCCAGTATAGTCTTCGATCACCCGCCACCCTTCCACCCGAGGTGCCACTCCAGTCGATGCCAGTGTGACGTCTGGGATGGAGTTGCCAAACCCCGGTCGCCTGTAGGTCGGTGTTGTGCCCCTGTTTAGTACTTCCTGGTCGAGTCTGGCCGCCATTTCCAGCAGCAACCGACCTCTTGCGTTTGTCTGTGGCATGCCCCACTCCAGTGCTCTGGCGTTGAAGTCTCCGGCGACCACCAATTCGCCTGTGACCGTCCTCAGAGCGTCTTCGATGGACTCTAGCTTTTCTCGGCACTCTAGAGCTGTGGTGTTAGGCGAAAGGTAGACACTTACATAAGTAATGTTGCCTGCTCTCACCCACGCGTAATCCTCCCCGGCGCCATGTGCCTCTGTTCGCAATTTCTGGGTATTTGCTACCCATATTGCTGCTGTGTTCATAGTGCTAGTGAACCACGTTGGGCTGTCTATGTTTCGGTACTGCTCGCTGATGATTAGTACGTCTGCCTCCAGCTCGACCACGAGTTGGGACAGGAGGTCTTGAGCAGCACTGCACCGTTTCAGATTGCACTGAAGGATGCGGATCATCGGGCGGCGTTCTTTTTCTTTTTCAGCTCGAGGGCATGTCGAAATACTTCACATGCGCCTGAGCCCGGGACGTGCTCGGTTTCTTTAGCCGGCTTTTTCCTCTCTTCGCAGAGGACGCACCTGGGGTTGCTGGTGCATTTCGCCGCTTTGTGGTCATTTTTGCCACATTTCCAGCATAGCGTGCTCCTATCGGGTCCCTGACAGTTCCGCTTCACGTGACCGTAGCCCAGACATCGGTAGCAACGTGGGACCGATACTCTCAGCCTAAGCCTGCAATTAATCCAGCCGATTTTTATTCGTTCCTTCTTAAGAAGGACGGCTGCCCCTGTCTCGTCCATCTCGACGATAGCCATTTTTTGTTCCCGCTTATTGGGCTGGGTAACAAATACTTTAGGCTCTCCAGCCTCTCCCGTTTCCCGTTTAAGGGCCTCTTCGACTTCCTCTTTGGTTGTGAGGCAGTCTAGATCCCGTATCTCCAGCGTGACTCTGGTTGTCAAGTCTCGCACCACACACGTCTGTCCCAGCGCGTCCTGGATTGCACTGCGGAGTGATGCGCCATCCTTCGTGGTGTTACCGAGTCGCAGGAGGACGCCGCCGTCCTGCGTTCGCCGAACTGCCTTGATGTCGGCGTCTTTTTCTTCCGGCCTGATGGTCTGTCGGAGCTTCCCCAGAACCTCCGCGTAGGTTTTTCCGTCCCCAGGTTTAATGAGGATAGCATTGCCTCGCGCTTTAGGCGCCCGCTGCTTCTTGCTGGGCTGCCGCCTGGTAGCTCTTGATGAGGAAGAGGTCCCCTCTCCTGGCCTATGCGGATCAGTTTTGGAGCCGCCCTCGCTACCTCTCGATTTTTGAGATCGTCTGACCATGATCCACTCCCCTTCTTCGTTCCCCTGTTTCTTCTTTTTTAGGGGTGTCGAGTTCGGGCTGCCATTCTCAATACATGTCGGGTCCTCTCTTTCCCTCTTTTTGTTTGACCCAGGGCCTAACTTTTTTGCCTGCATCGGGGCAGTCGCCCGCACTGAAGCTGGCGGTGGCGTCTGCGCGGGGGCGCATCTCACGGGCTTACCTCTCGCGTGAACGAAGAGCATGCCGCTGATCTCCGCTGAGACCATTCACACTTCTCGCACCGAATCCAGCGATGCCTCTAACTTGTTCAGGCCATCCTTGATTTCCAGGCTAACGTTCTTCTGCCTGCCTACTGCCCTCTGCTACAAAGGTATTTAATGCTACAAGAAATTCACATGGTTTTGATGGAGCAAACTGTTCTCGCCTTGTCAATGCATCAGCAGTGATATTTTTGTAACCTGGAAGATGTCTGATAGTATATGAATATTCCTGTAGGAGTAAAGTCCAACGATATATTCTATTATTTGCATACCGATTATTTAAAATTGATGTTAACGACTTATGGTCAGTTTCTATAATAAAATGATTACCTCGCAGCCAGTATGACAGCTTAGTGACTGCATACACTATACTCAGGGCTTCTTTTTCCCCAACAGAATATTTAATTTCTGCCCCTCTTAAAATTCTAGAAATAAAACATATTGGAACCTCAGTATCGTCCTGTTTTTGTAACATTTCCGCAGCAATCGCATAATGTGATGCATCAGTCCTTAATATAAACGGTAAACTGTAGTCCGGCATAACCAATAATAAATTATCCCGAAATTCATTTTTTATTTCATTAAAAGCCTTTTCACGTCGCTCGTTCCACTTCCACCTCGTGTCTTTTCTCAAAAGTTCAATTAGAGGAATCTCTTTTTCAGACAAATTTTTAATAAACTTCTTATAACAATTTAATATACCAAGAAAACCTCTTAATGTCTTAAGATTAGTTGGTCGTGGATAATTTTTGATTTCATCTAAGCTTTGCTTATCAATCTTTACCCCATTTCCAGTTATTTTATAACCTAGATATTGAACCTCATTTTGAAAAAATCTACATTTTTCCAAATTGATCTTTAAACCATTTTCATCTAAAGTTTGTAATATCATTTTTACATGTTTTAAATGTTCCTCAGGATTTGCTGAATAAATTAAAATATCATCAATATAATGCATACAATATTTTTCATATTTATCTAATATAGCCTTCATGGCTCTAACAAGGGCAGATGAACTAGATTGCAATCCGAATGGTGTAGTACAAAACTGATATATGGTTCCGTCTATACTAAAAGCTGTATATTTTCGCGAATCTGGATGTAACGGAATTTGCCAAAAAGAATTTTTTAAATCAATTTTAGTAAAAATTTTATTTTTTTCAAACTTACTTATTAAAATATTTATGTTTTGTGGACATTCAAATTGTTTTTTAGTGATCTGATTTAAATTCCGACTATCTAAACATAACCGTAGTTGATTTTTTTCACGTTTTTCAACAATTACCACCGGATTTATATAATTTGAATTTGACTTTTCTATGATACCATTTCTTTCCATTTCTTTTAACTGATTTTTGATTTGTTCTTTATATCTGTAAGGAATAGGATATCTTCTGCAAATAAATGGCTTGTCTTTAATAATTTCAAGTTTATGTACATAATTTTTAGCTGTTCTAGGTTCGTAATTTACTAAACCTTGGTGTTCACGAAGGATATTTTTAACTAGATATTTATATTCTTTTGGGCATATGAAATTTTCTTCATCATCTCTATCTAATATTTCTTGCTCAGCTCCTTGGCTACTAGCAAAAATAAATTGGTTTTGTATGGAATTATCTTTACATACTATCCCTTTATTAATTTCAATTAATTCATTTTTAATTTTTAACACTCTTTTTTCGAGGTCTATTTTTACATTTAACTTAGATAGAAAATCTTCCCCTAATATTATATCGTAACATATTCCTTTCGTGACAACCAATGTTACATTTGTATTTGTATTATTAAATTTTAAATTTACATTTACTATTTGATCAAGCTCAGCCAATTTCTTTTTATTTGCAGCCATTAATTTAATTTTTGGAATTTTCATTATTAAATTTTTAAATAATTCTACATTTTCCTCTATTATATACTGATTTATTAAAGAAATTTCAGATCCAGTATCAATTAAAGCTATTTTATTTAATTTATTTTCAATATTTACATTTACAGTTGGCAAGTTATTATAATTTTCTATTCCATTCTCGTTTTCTACCGTTATGAATTCGCGTGGGTGTTCATATATCGTATTTATCGACCTATCCGAATTGCAATTTATTGAAAATCCTGCCTTGGCGGATCATGTACAATAGCAATCTCGTCATGAAATGTATTGCATTGTTTGTATTTATTTTCAAGTATTTGATTTTCTTTCTCTCCTGAATTTACATTGTGAAATTGTTTTTTATCTGTACTATTTTAGTATCTAAAATTATTCCCCCGGTTGATATTATCTCGGTTATTATCTCGATTACCGTTACGTTTTACATACTCGTTTTTATTTTCGTAACTTTCTAAATTTCTACGTTGCTGTTGTTGACCACGATTTTGCCATGATGTTCGGCGTTCATTGTTTTCTGGGTTGTTGTTATTCCCTGAAAACTTCTCCGTATTCACGGAACTCCCTCCATCCCTCCGTATATTGTTTGTTTGTTTTGTAAATCGCGGTTTTGTTTGTTTAATATCGTCAATCCTTCTTAAATATTCCAGAAACCTATCAATATTGTCGATACCCTGAATAGCTACTATGTTTCGGATATCTTCCTCAAAATGACGAGAAATATATTTTATGATATCGCTTTCTCTCATTTGAGGTTGTAACAGTAGGGTAAAGTAGAGAGTTCTAGACACGACCCCCCCACCATTATTACCCCCCACCACTTTTTCCTCCCCCACCACTTTCCCAACCAATTACAGATACGAGAGTTCTAAATCTACCCCCCACTACTTTACCCCCCCACTACTTTACCCCCCACTACTTTACCCCCACCACACACAACCTGTAATAAGTCAACAACCGGTCAAGGTAAACAACCGGTCAAAGTCAACAACCGGTCAAGGTGAACAACCGGTCAAGGTGAACAACCGGTCAAGGTGAACAACCGGTCAAGGTAAACAAGAACCGGTTATTTTTATAAGTATTTAATTAATATCAACCCCCCACTAATATTCCATTCCCAAAGTATATAATAAAGTTAGTGTCTGGTCTACAGTCAAGTTGTTCAAAGTTCTTTCACCAGTATGTCTTACAACACTAGTATTTTCAATTTGCCTGACCTGAAAATAGACATACCAAATAACGTTCCACCAGCATTCCAGAATAAAAATAATTGTGTAGTAATAGGAGAACGAAAATTTCACTTAAACAAATCAAAATCAAAATTCGTATCCATAGGGCTGGCGTATGACTTTAAATACGAACCCTATGTAAAACTATCTGGAAATAAGTGTGATGTTATAATTTTTAACAAAGAAGAGTGGAAACATTTTCTAACATATCAAGGAAGTATAAGTCACTATCTGCACAGCAACGATTTTATTGATCCAATAGATGCTGAAAAATTTTATATACAGTTTGAAGAAGTTAAGAACTGTAGAGTTATAAAAATCCTGAAAAATAATTCTTATATTTACCTAGGATATGATACAGTATGTAAATTATGGGAATACATACCTCTGATCGAATATCGACTGGATATATTGGAAAGGTTACATTTTGCCAACTATTTTGCAATTGTGAAGAAAGGATTGCAGACTACACCAGGAAATTTATTTGACAATGCATGGAATCTGTTAGAACCAAATAAAAACCGAAATAGTGAAAATGTTTGTATGATTATGGAATTAATTTATATATATCCAGAAATATTTGAAGCCGAGTGCAGCAGTAGAATCAAGTGATGAAGAGAGTTAGATTTAATGAAAAAAACAATAAAATTTATAATCTCATAACCTGGCAGTTCGCATATAATTCATGTAGGAAGAGGCACTGGGAAAATTTTGCAATGGATAGATGTCGTTTTCAGAATAAAATTGCTGATGTATCAAATATTATAAATCCTGTATTGGATATTAATCATAGGCATAAAATATATAGTCAAAGATTTTGTTAATATATATCGCTATTTGTAATAAATAAATACATACAGTATTAAAATGTTTTTTATTTCGGTGAAATGAAACAACAATTTTGTGGATTTTTGCTTTATTAAAAAGTTAAGTCATTACAAAATTTTCATATAAAAAATATACATTGGAAAGTGCGCACATACCACTTTCTACAAAGTGATAAAAACATTTTGGAGAAGTTTTCTTCAATGTGGGCCAATCTGGAAGTTCAATCACAGGAATCTTTGTGAATTGCCTGATGTATTCTGATTTTTCTTTCCCTTTCACGTAAATATGGTCCGCGGAATTGTGCAGATCTTGAAGAATTTTTAAAAACATGTGTACAGGTACGAATCCAGCGTCCCAATCAAGACCGTGATGGTTTTGTGTTAACCACCGAACTTGCTTTTGCAATTCTAAAGGTAGCATTTTCAATGGAAAAGGTGGTTTAAACACATAGTGACACATCTTCTTCCCATCAAAAACTGCTAGTTCTTTAACTATGAATTTATTTTTTTCAGTTTTAAATCCCTGCACATCCAATACTAACGACATATTTGTAAGTTCGCAAATTTTTTGAATACAGAAACTTTTAAATTATACAGCTCAATTGCCTTTTTCAATTTTTTCAATTTTTCGCAATGTTCTCGAAGCACCTTTCTATACTGAGAAATCATCTTCAACTGAATTTATATCTTACTTTGTCAAGCTTATGTAGATTAGACCTGTCTTATAATTTTTGTCATTGGATTATATTTGAATTCACGGTCGTATAAAATTAGACAATAAGCTGTGGTATCTTTCGGAAAATTTTCCCTGGTTTCTACTTCCACTCTCAATACAACTGTGGAAGATTGAACTGCTTGCTTTTGATACGAACAGTCTATGTGGGTTATAGGCGAAATGGATTTAAATTCTGAAGGTGTGAATATAGATTCATTTCCAGATTGATAATATGAAGAACGAAAATTAGAGAACATTTCATACAATGAGGCATATTTGTCATTTTTAATGTCGAGAAATAAATCATTATAAGGATATCTTTCAGAGTTTAAAAATGCTCTAATATTCGTTAAATTACATGCATCAAATTTACTCCTATTTGAAGTTATTTTATTCTTTTTATCTGTTTGGAAGGCTACAATGACATGTCTGGGAGCTTCCAATTTAGTTGAAGTTTTAACAGGCCAATTGTATCTATCCGTTTGAGGAACAGAGGAATCTTCTATAAGCTCCCAACTTCTAAATGCAATAGTTATTTCCATATTTTTGTCTAAAATATTTGTTAACGCCACTTGCTGTGGTATTCCCACGGAAACATGAGGCACTCTCCAATACAGCTTTTCTATAGTAATTTTAGGGGTTTCAGAGTCATCGATAGAGGTGACCGCATCTATATCACTACTACTTCTAACTAGAACTAACTCTTGTTTCGCATTTATTAAAATTTTTTTGTAGTCCTCAAAAAATCCCATCAACATCTTTAGTGGGATGCATACGTTAAATTTGTTAGTATCAGGTAGTACACCTTCCTTAGGAAACCATCCAGCATTTTGAAGTTTAACACTTTCACTTTCATTAAATGATAAATACCCCTTAAGAGTGGATATTAGACCAACATTTCGATTTGAATCGACAACAATGTTATTCAGTTCATATCTAATTTCTCTAAACAAAAAAGCAAAAGCGTTATTAATTAGCTTTAACTTAGTAGCCGGCGTGTCATCCTGTTTAGTTAATTTGCCCTCTAAGTACAGCATACTTTCACATGGTAGAGTATAGACATCATTTTCTTGTATTGGTATTGTAATTTCATCATTATACTCAAATTTAGAAGTCACGAACGGCTGATAATTATGATACTCCAATTTTGTAATAGAGTCGTCTGCGACAGGTTTTTGCATAACATTTAAGATATCCATTATACAAGTACTTGGAAACCGAGAGATTTTAGAAATAGCTTATTCTTACGTGTTACTCTGTTAACACCCCTTCTGGAACTAACAGGAAGTTTGTTTTTGCTCATTCTTTTATAATTGCGCTTATTTACCACTCTTTGAGGGTAGGGCAGTATATTGTATCGAATCACCATGACGTCTCGTTATGATATTTTTTTTAGATGCAGTCTCACCGTTATAATTTCCTCTCGAAAATTGACAAGGTTTCCGTCCTGATCGAGTATTTTAACAATCAAGTTGTTAATGGTTCTGACGGTTACAGGGAAATAAAGTATATTCAGAGGCGATTCCACTATTTTATACCCGGCTGACACCGTAGGGAAAAATTGATGAAATACGTGGACTGGTTTACCGTTGGAATATGATCCGGCTGCTATGTTGCAGTCTATACATATAGCATTAATCTTAAGTATTTGAACTGGAAAATCAGATTCGTTTAATACGTTGGCTTTTAGAACTCTCTTATTAAACCCTAGCACACTTCCAATTGAGTTTTCTTGAGAAAAATCAATATCCACATTGGTATCAATTCTAACAGTTGATGTACTAGGGTTAGCTATTATATTAATCTCATAAGGTGGTTGAACAATCTGCTGTATGCACTTACTAAGCTCACCAATTTCATATGCTCCCACTGGAATGGTTGTTGTAATATTAGCATATGTCAATTTATTATTTTTTTCATCGATGTTTGGGATAACATTGAATGATTCAAAGTTGCAGAGTCCAATAACATATTCAGAATTATCTTCTAAATATATTGGTGGATTAAAGTCTGCACTTAATACTGATGATCTTCCCGTAAGAGAAAAAGTAATAGACATGTTGTTTAGTTCAAAACTATATTTACAATAAAGCATTTTTATCAATTACACATATTATATAAAAAATTTAGACAGAGATGACCACAATTGATTGAGTTGTCCTGCTGATACTTGTCGTGATTATATTTAACAACATTAGAGCTACCATCACTGAAAAAATATTTTTTTAAAGAATTAGGAGGTTTTAAATTTCCATAACTATCAAAATAAATTATAACGTTATTTTTCTTTGCATATGCAGTCCAGTGTGTGCCAGGTCCAGATAAAATATCTAAATTAACTATACCACATTCATGTTGTCTTATTTTTGAAGGCAAATTATCTTTCATAAAAACACCGCGGAAATTTGGAATATGCAACTTTTTGGCAAACTTTTCAAGATCTATATTTGTTAATTCACGGCGTGGTAGCTCTATTGGGAGTTTTTTTATATGGAGCTAAATAGAACCCCCTTCCTTTCTTGTGTGGGTGGAAGTATAAGCCTTTGCCTGTGGCGGACTGTTCCATTGCTAAGTTATGTCTTTGTTGTTCAGCCAACTGTTGTTTGTTTGCTTTAGCATCGTTAACAGCTTTCGCTATACCCGCAGCCCCACCTCCAAGAGCACCTAAGGCACCCAAGATTGGAAGTAAAAGTGGTAAAAAGCCACCTTTCCTAGGTATTGGAATAATTCTCTTCTGTTTCTTATTACGCCTAGTACGAACACCTTTTCCCTTCTTTAAGTTTATTTTTCTCTTCAATTTTATTTTCCTCTTTAACCCCATACCTAGTTTCCTTTTCGCTTTCATGGTGTTAGTGACAAACCACGCAGCAACTTTTTCTCCTAATTTAGCGTCTTTCGACTTAACTCTATCCCAAGCCCGCTGTTGAAGTTGATAATCAGCCTTATGGCGATCTTTCAGATTGGAACTTTTATGATATTCAAGGTCGTGTTGACGGCAATTTCGGTCGAGATCGTTGATTCCCGGATCACCTCGTGCCAATCGTTTTTCTAGTTTGGTGCCAGGGCCGCAGTACTGATAGCCTGGTAAATGAAGTTCGATGGGGAGCTTATTTATGAGAGTGTCAACAAAGCCAGATCCGCTCTTCAAGCTCTCCGGTTTACGATTAATCACGAATGCGCTGCGCGTCAACATTATATATACTTTTACCAAGTGTCGAGTCACACTAAACTGATCTAAGAAACGAATCATATAAATAGTTTATTTCTCTCTTAGATACCTCTAGTTGACTTCATTACATTACACAATGAAGATCGAACAACAGAAAATCATATTGCCAGTTATAAATCATGATGTGGTTACAACCGATAGTAACTTTAAAAAACACGGTCCACTCTTTGGCGGTTCATCGAAGAGAGGATTGCTAGTGGGCGCATCGGGTTGCGGAAAAACGAATGTTATGATAACTTTATTAGAACATCCGAACGGTTTGCGGTTTGAAAATGTTTATTTATATTCAAAGTCTTTATATCAACCAAAATATCAGTACTTGAAACAACTATTAGAGCCTTTAAAGGAGATTGGCTATTATGAATTCAATGATGGTAGCGATGTCCTACCACCCGATGAAATAAAGTCGAATTCAATCATAATTTTTGACGACGTAGTCTGCTGTAATCAAAGCATTATAAGGGATTATTTTTGTTTCGGTCGACATAAAAATGCAGATTGTTTTTATTTATGTCAAACCTATTCATCGATTCCTAAGCAGCTCGTAAGGGATAATTCGAATTTTATTGTGCTTTTTAAACAAGATGTAACCAATCTGCAGCATATCTACGATGATCACGTCAACGTCGACATGTCTTTTCAGCAATTCAAAGATATATGTGGGGTATGTTGGAGTGATAAGTATGGATTTCTCGTTATTGATAAAGATTGCCCATTGCGATCTGGAAGATATAGAAAAGGATTCGATGCGTACATAATTCCCTAAAAATAGTCAAGCATGTATATATAATCCTACAAAGATCATATTCCGGCATTATTTAATTTAGCTGCGATGAATAAGGAGCTCGCAAGACAATTGGTTAAAACCCAGAAGTCGGTCAGAGAAAAATATAAGAACCTCAAATCAGCTATAGCACAATTTCAGAGTCAGTTGGAGAAAGAGTATAAACCAATTACAGACCCACTACAAAAACTGCTTACCACAATAGATCCAAATGTATCGTTCAAGAAAGAGCCAGTCGAAACAAAATCTGAAACCCCAATGACGACTCCAAAGAGATCCAAAGTTGACGTATATAAGAAATATTTGCCCATGACTATGCCAAGTTTTCTGGAAGATACCTTTCAACATGAGCCTACAGTTGATGTGGATGAGCCGAATAGCGATGAGTTAATCGATAAAGAAGTGGAGAGAAGTCGTATTTTTCTTCAAGATCTACCCACTAACAAAGCTTATCAGGAATACTTGCAGGCTTACGAACCTCTTCCAAGGCAGTATATAGATATATCGGTGCGAGGTAATGAGAACGATAATGATCGACAATACGGTCTCCAACATGATACAACAACTGAAAAATTTTTAAGTGGTAGATCTGCTCCATATGCATCCAATACCCCATTAGCCGCTTCACAGTCTGCAATATTAACGTCTTCACCCCAATCAGCCCCTTTTTACATTTGTGAACCATCCTCACACCACTCGAAATGTATAATAACTGTGCGTGGAATTGTGGATGCGGCTCAAAGCCCCCTACGTTATATATTGGAGGATTCGACAAAACAATATGTTTTTCCAGTAAGTGGTAAAATAGAGAGTATACATATTATGCCAAAAGATGTACCTATATCTGTGAATTCAACATCCACCTTATTTCAAGCAGATGATTTAATTGGGTTGGACATACATATTGGATATACCTTTGCTTTTATTGCAAGTATGGGAGGAACCAATGAACCATTATACGCCCAAATTGTTCTACAGTGTCCTATAGCTAAAAATTAGAACACTGACTATTATTGTTGGATGTCTTAGTTATAAGCAGTTTACATCAATCATATATATCAGTAGAACTAGAAATGAGTAAAGTGAAAGAGGATGTAGTTAATGAGTTACATAGATCGGCTAGAAAAAATTTTAGAAGAAGACATGTTATCGTTAAAGGACTAAATGATTTGATTCAGGCTGATTTGGTTGAAATGGTTCCTTATGCGAATGTTAACAGGGGGTATCGATATATTCTGGTAGTAATAAATGTATTTAGTAAATATGTATGGGCTGAACCTGTTAAAAGAAAAACAGCTCAAGATGTGACTGCTGCCATGGCTAAAATTTTGTCACAGATGAAAACTAAACCTCGCAATTGTCAAAGTGATCTTGGTAAAGAATTTTACAATAAAGACTTTAAGCAGTTGATGGACAAATTTAGAATTAATCATTATAGTACTTTTTCCAATTTAAAAGCCAGTATCGTAGAAAGAGTGAACCGAACACTTAAAAATTTAATGTGGAAAGAATTTAGCCTTCAGGGAACTTATAAATGGGTGAATATACTGCAGGATATTGTGAATAAGTATAACAACACACCACATAGTACTCATGGACTGGCTCCTAACAAAGTAAATAAGAGAAATGCCAAAAAGATTTTGCAAACAGCTTACAGCTACATAAAAACGATCGATCCGAAAGCGTCAAAGTTTAAAGTGGGAGACTATGTAAGAATTAGTAAATATAGAGAAGCGTTCAGCAAGGGATACACACCAAACTGGAGTAATGAATTGTTTGTAATAAGAAAGGTTCAGAGGACGAATCCGACCACCTACCTGTTGAAAGATCAAAACAATCAAGATATTCAAGGCTCTTTTTATACTGAAGAAATTCAAAAGACCAGACACCCGGATGTATATTTAGTTGAAAAAGTTCTTAAAAGAAAAGGAGAAAAACTATTTGTTAAATGGTTAGGGCTAGGCAACACTTATAATTCTTGGATTAGTCAAAATGAAATAGTATAATTTACACTTTATACCAAAATTAATGTATAGTGGCTTTTAAATAAAAAGATTTATCAAAATTCTTTTTTAATTTTGTAACAATGTAGAATTGATATAAGAAAAATCGGTTTTCCCCACATAAAGCCGAAGAAAAGCATCCTGAAGGAATTCGGTTTGCAACGCTGGTTTTCTTTAGACCTAAGGAATATTTTCTCTTCAGGTCGGAAGACGATCGGAAGCGTAATAAGAAAAATTGTGAAATATTTTAAAGTTTTTCACATTTGAACTGTAAAACGTGAAATTTAAAAAATATGGTTTTGGACGTTTTCGAGGACGCTCTTTTCAAATCCACTACCAAAAAAAATATATCTCGAAAAAAAGTTCGTTTTTTCTAAAAAAAATAGTTTTCTCGAAGTTTTCTGAATTGTTATCAATACCCGAAAAAAGTAAGTTGAATATAGTGTCTTTCCTACTATTTTACTCGGGATCATGTAATGCTACTTTATGAAAATAGCTCTAGGCGAAATATCAAGGTCACAAGTTTTTGGCGTTGAACTAGGAAAAAAGCATATGGTTTTAGTTTATATTTATGAAGGCATACCAGATTTGAGCGAAATTAAGTGATTGGCGAAGTTACGATACTTATCTAAAATTTAGGGTTTCAGAGAAAAAATTTTAAAAACTAAAAACGAAACCAATCGTGGGAAAATTCTGAAAATAATTTAGGTTATGGTAGCCATCGAGTAGAGAAAAAAAGTTTATATAAAGTTTTGCGTAAGACGTACCGTTTAGCTGGTAGCAGCCAAAATATGAAACAATGAAAAAACTTTTCATTAATTTTTCTCGGTTATTTGAGCAGATAGAAGAACGATTCTTGTTTTGTTCGATAGGTAAGTTAAAGGGCTACCGATCACCTGAGGTTTCGCCTCGCTTAGTTTTATTTCGCTTGACGGTGGTGGGGGTAACTCGAAAGTTTACATAAGAACGGGGGGTCGGGATGGGTGTTACTGAATCGCCCTCGAAGCGAAGTTTTCAAAAATGCAATAAAAAAAAAGAAAACTAAAATTCGTACTTTATGGTGTATCAATGATGCTTAGGAGATACTGGCATTACATATTTCTCACATTTGTTTTTGCACACTTACAAATTATTGCATTAATTTTATATAAGGAGGTTGTTGTTGAATAAAAAATAATGAAAAAATAAAATAAGTCTTTATTAATCCTATAGACACATAAACGTATAGGACAAGTCACAGTTTGATCAATAAAACAAATACATATCTGCACAAAATTATTATTTAGAAACATAAGTTTTACAAACAGAAAACAGATTTACACCGTAATATTTTGTATATAAATATGCAGGAAAAAGTAAACAGTTTGCGTCTAACAAAAAGGGGCCTGCACGTCTCTCACTGATGAATATCAAATATATTTCGAATTATGCGTTTCTGTGTAATAAAAATCCTCTGACTATATATATAAGCTGATAAAAAATGGTATATTTTAATTGGGTTTTATTCTAACTTAACACTAGTATAATAAATTGGTGCAACTACACAAATGGCAACTCTTTATAAAACTCGGGTGTATTCTGAAAGCTCCTGTTAGCTTTACTTGCTGCCGATGTGGGAGGAAATCACATAATGTTCGTAATTTTTCCCGGTCGCCTTCACTCTCAATTTGTTCACATAAATGGTCTATTGTTATTTTTTTGTCTAGGTAGAACTCCACCCATCGCTGGTTAATGTTTAATCTGGCGAGAGCCGCCGATAGAAAGTAGTGCGTGGTTCTATAATTATATATTTTGTTTAACAATTTCGCGGAAAGACACGTTTTCCTTAAAATTTCTTCTTCCCCATGCTCTAACATCTTATCAATCCAACACTTTTTGCATATATCTTGATTTAACCTATCCCTGTTCCAGAACAGGGCACCGGCAGCGACGACGCACATCACATTTACTAATTTAACTTGTAGTTTGTTGTTGATAATTTGTAAAGTTTCTTTTTCACTATACATTTTAATGCCGCTCTTGTTAAACTAAATTCTGGTAGAGCGTTGTGTTCTTTTATAGTGATTTTCAAAGATCGGTGGTGGAAATAAAATATGAATAAAGGCCTGTAAGCGGACGGATGAAGAATTCAAAATAGAGCAAGAATTAAAGCCGTGCAGGTAACACGGCATCCTAGCATATATTATTTATTATATTTGCATCAGAAGATACCAAGCCCCTCTGAAAATTAAATATGAGTAAAGTCGTATGGACGTATGAGAAATTCAAAATAAAACAAGAATTAAAGCCATGCTAGCGAGGACAAGGATTGTCTCGTCTCATTATATTCGCATCAGATACCAAGCCACTCTGAAAATAAAATAAGAGTAAAGTTGTTAGCTGGTACGAAAGATATATGCAGTAAGGAATGTGCTGAAAATAAACCTGCACGAGATGCAGGTGGTCTGAGATGCAGGTGGTCTGAGTTTCGATACAAAGAAATATTCTTGTGGTATGTAAGTTGTTGTAGCGTCACTAACAAAGAAACGGGTAGTCGGCGTGGGTTCCACCACCACATAGTCTCGAATATAAATACGTAAAATCGACTGCAAAGCTTCAGTTCTTAGTTCTCAGTGTTCAAAGTTTAACAAGGCAGTTTAAGAAAAATGCAAGCCAACAAATCTTTTAATGTCGCCAGTCGCTTAAAGAGGCTGCTGGAAGATAGTGACGAGGAAGATGGCTCCTTCGACACCAAAGTGGCTGCGGCGAACAACGTTCAACGGGCGAATGATACCGTAGAATCTGTCATCCTCGACGGATCATTTGGGAACCATAGACCCCTGATTAGCGAAGCAGGTAAGACAATTAATACTTTATAATAAACACTTGTGTTTACTGTATATGTCATCAAGAGCATCGTAATTTAATTTCCAGTCAATTTTTATAAAATAATTTAATTCAGGTACTAAATAGAAAGGATTTCATTTTCAATATAATTATTTTTTTGTTTAGTTATTTCTTAAACATACAATAGCACATATTGAACAGGACTAGTTCAGATTTGCAATATAATGTTAACCGCTTATATAACATAATATAACTTAAGCCATTTTTTCATAAAATATACTAATGAATACGAATAGTTGATATTGCTTGTTACGTAAATGTAACTGCACTATTAGAATATTTATTTTATTGCATGTATTCTATAAAGTATACTATATTGTGTATTTTCATTTCCTAAGTCCATCTACATCAAAGTCCGTTGCGCAAATTCAACGAAGTCAGCAGCCCCAGGTAGAAAGTCCGTCTACAGCAAATTACGTTGCGACTGACCGCTTTCGACAGCCCCAGGTGAAAAGTCCGGCAGGTCCAAGTACATCCATATCTGCGGACATTTCCACCTTCTCACCATTGGCCACATCAACTCCACGGCGAGAGGATGAGGAAGACGAGGCTCTGCAAAATATTGAACTATCCTTCCTCGGCATGGTGGAAACCAAACTCGCCGAGGAGAAGCTCCATCACAAACGAAACCGGAATTATTTTTCCTCCGCGTTGAAAAGGGTTTTGAGGCTGGAGTCCAACAAGTATATATCGAAACTCAGAAAAAGCGAAAATTACATTTCGCGTAATTTGGAGCAGCTTCGTAAGCAACAAAAAATAATTAATCATCTTATTATCACCGCGGAGGAAGATTTGAGAAAAAGGAGAAAAGAAATAAAAAATGTTCAATATTTTGCCGAGCATTTCCCATATTCAGATGAATAATATAATTTATATTAGTCATCTGAATATGGTTAAGTTTTATGTTTTATATTTTATATTATATTCTGACTTTGAATAGTGTAGTGTACTTTTAGCTTTAAGATATAGGTAGTTAGTGTTAATTATAGCAATAAAAAAATATTTTATTCCAACTTTCCTTTTTTTATTTTTATATTCTTGCCAATATGTTTCAAAAAGATGAAGTGAATTTTAAAACAGTATAACTAAAAAACATCCACACTGTTTTCATTATTTTATTGAATGCCATTGTAGTAAATAAGATGCATTTTAAGCTATGTCTTACAGCACATTATTAGCACCAATTACTTTATTGGCAATATAGGTGACAGAGATCCTATTCAAATTAAACTATCTGCAGTATAAAGGTAAAGTTCAGAAAAGCTTTAGTTATTATTTTAACCATTATAATATTAGCACCAATTAATTTATTGGCAATATAGGTGACAGAGATCCTATTCAAATTAAACTATCTGCAGTATAAAGGTAAAGTTCAGAAAAGCTTTAGTTATTATTTTAACCATTATAAGTTTACCATCTCCTTTAAAGTAACGTTGATACATAATAAAAAAATTCAGTTATTTTCACTTTTCTGAATTATTTCAATATATTTTTACAACTTTATTTACTCAGCTACCTGAGATAGTTAAATAAAATGTTTCATTACATACAAGATATAAAAATCATATAATAAAAGCATTTAAAAATTTATTTATTTAATAACTTAATACATATCAGCTATTAACTACACTATTT
Source organism: Pogonocherus hispidulus (assembly GCA_963924545.1). Lineage (NCBI taxonomy): Eukaryota > Metazoa > Arthropoda > Insecta > Coleoptera > Cerambycidae > Pogonocherus > Pogonocherus hispidulus. The sequence continues at coordinate 36,151,370 of OZ004695.1, forward strand.
GAAATCACCATCGTAGGCGGCTCTCTATTTTGTTTATTTCTCTGCACTTGCTCTTCATGCTTCAGACACCAACATATTTCAAAATGATGATCCTTATTACAGTATACATATCCAGTCTGTTCACATAAATATTCTACTTTATCTAAACATCCACGACAAATATTGTGCCAATAATGTCGCCCTACTTCATCGCACGCTAGACATCTTTGCTTCGTGGAATCATTTTCGTTGGAGCATGTACCACAGACGTCTCTGCAGACGCCTAAGTTCGTATTTTTTAACACACAACAACACTTGACACACTTTGGACCTTCAGCGATGAAAGAAGGTTTCTCTGTTGGTATATTAATTTTTACGGGATTCAATTTTCTACATCCAGTACAGAGACCCGTAAAACAATTGAATTCCTCTGCATACCAAGCTCTCCAACAATTGTGACACACCCTTGCATTATCCCTTCGAAATGGGAACCCAGCAACCTTTACTTTATTATCCCAAGCTTTTGGGAACGGCATCGTCAATTTCTTACTGAAATGTGAGTATAACTATCTGACAAATATCTTGATCCTTATATTCTTATACTTTGCCAAACAGAGAGGTGGGTTGAGCGGTTCTAACAAAAAAAATGTGGTCCAACTGGTTAAGTCGGTAATGTAAATAAGGTAATATACAAAAATGTGATAAACCGGTTGCGATGCGATAGGCCGGTTAAACCAGTTATGAGAGAATAATCTACCCAAACAGGTTAGACCGCCTTCTAAATTATTGTAATACTCGTAAACCGATTAAATTTATTAAGCTCCAACGGGTTTTTCCGTGAGATATAAATACCAGCCACTTATGTATCTATAGTTAGTTACTTACAGACTGTAAAAGTGAAAAATACGAAATGTATTGTCAAGACTGCAATAAACAGTTTTCTTCAAAGTATCACTTGGCGCGTCATCTTAGAGAAAGTTGTCCTAACCGTCATGCGCATCAACCTATAAAAAGAATTAAACTTGACGATTCACAGACTGTTGACATTAGAGATCTACCAAGTACTTCAAATTCAGTTGTTAATGATGAAGTTCTACAACGTGGTTCAGTGACACCTTCAGCAAATACTTCAAATTCTAGTGTTAATGCTGAGATTCAACAAAGTACCTCTTTAGTTGAGTGTCCTATATGTTCCGAGAGTGTGCCAAAACAATGTTTCGTGGGTCATATGAGGCGTAACTCACACAGAACTGTTATGTCACCAAAGGGGGATGGTGTTGACCTACTATATAGCCCCATGAGATTTAGAATTGCTAGCTATCGTTTCTCGAGCAAAAATCACCACATTGATCACTCTGCATTCTTCTCGGAAATTTACTCAAAAGTACTTTCAGTTATTTCAGAATACCTTAGAAAGTGGAGTGCATTAAAAATAAACTTTGAACTATTCTCCACGTATGTGATACCTGGCAAAGACATGTGTGATCTGAAATCATTCAACACGGAAAATCGGATCATAACTGTCTCCTCTGATTTATCTGAAGCTTATGAAGATTTCATTAAAGCGATAATGTCGCAAGCAGCTCAATTTCAAGAACGTGATTCAGGTTGGTCTTTAAAACAAATTTTGTTTCTTGAAGTAAACCTTAACAAATATAATCCTCTACGAGCATCTTCATATATCAAACTGCCTAAGCAAATTGAACTCAAGAAAGCTGTTGTAAATATACGTAATCAAGATAACAAGTGCTTCGCATGGGCTGTGAATGCTGCTTTATTTCCTGCGACTACACACCCAAATTTAATATCATCTTACCCACATTATTCTACTGCACTGGATTTTGAAGGTTTGGAATTTCCTATTAAGCTTACAGATATTCCCAAGTTTGAAAATCTAAATAAAATTTCAGTTAATGTGTTTGGTATTAGCAATGAATTCAAAAACGGTAAGACTGTTTGTGAAATTGTAGGGCCATATTATTTTACGGAATCTCGTAAAAATATACATGTAAATCTTTTGCTCATCACTGACGATAGTGGGAATGGTCATTATTGTTATATTAAAAATTTGTCTAGATTAGTTTCCAAACAAAGATCGAGTCACAATGGACGAACATACATATGTGATGGCTGTCTGCAGTTTTTTAGAACCACCGAACATCTAAGATTACATCAGGAATATGACTGTAATTATATTTGTACAAAATTACCGACAACTGCCCTTAAAATGAATAAGTTTGGTGAAACACTTCCTGGAAATTTACTTAAGTTCACTAATTTCGAAAAACAGCTTGCTGTACCTTTTGTAATATATGCTGATTTTGAAAGTATTTTAAAACCAATTCAAAATGCGCAACCTTGCGATAAATCTTCGTTTACTTTAAAGGCTTACGAACATGTGCCATATTCGTTTTGTTTTTACCTAAAATGTAATTTTGACGACTCTTTATCGGAATTAGTTCATTATCGTGGTTTAAATGTGGCTGAAACATTTATTCAAAAACTTGAAGATATTTTAATTAATTTATACAATAACCATTTAAAAAATGTCAAACCTATGCTCCCTCTTTCTGAAAATGAGCAAGAAATTTTTAACTCTACTCAGGATTGTCATATCTGTAATAAACCTTTTGATGGCTGTTGTGTTAAAGTTCGGGATCATTGCCATTTGACAGGACGTTTTCGCGGTGCTGCCCACGCTAATTGTAATTTAAACTTTAAAGTACCGAAATTCATTCCTGTGATTTTTCATAACCTCACAAATTATGATTGTCATCTCTTTATAAAAAAACTAGCGTTAAACCAGTAAAAAATTGACGTCCTTGCACAAAATAAAGAAAAATATATATCGTTTTCCAAACATATTTTAGTTGAGAAAAGTAATGGACAAAAAAATGATGTTTATATTAAATTGAAATTTTTAGATTCATTCCGTTTTTTACCATCATCTTTAGATAATTTAAGTAAAACACTTGAACAGTATCAGTGCATAGAAATAAAAAAGTATTTTCCCGATCAAAATCAGTTTGCATTAATACGTCGTAAGGGTGTTTTTCCATATTCATACGTAGATAATATGTCAAAACTTGATGATAGAGAGTTACCTTCCAGGGAAAATTTTTTTGATATTTTACGCGGGGATGGTATTTCTGACGAGGAATATAGTCGTGCTTTGGATGTATGGCACACCTTTAAATGTCAAACTCTTGGCGAATATTCTGATATCTATCTACTTTCTGATGTACTATTATTAGCGGACATTTTTGAGAATTTTCGAAAAGTTTCTTTAGAAAATTATAGTTTAGATCCCGCTCAATATATGACGGCTCCGTCACTGAGTTGGGATGCCATGTTGCGTAAGACTGGTGTCACCTTAGAGTTGATTACAGATATCGATATGCTTCATTTTTTCCGAAAGGGTATTCGTGGAGGTGTAAGCAAGTGCAGCAACAGAAAAGCCGTTGCTAATAATTCATTAGTTCCTGATTATGATGCTTCAAAACCAAATTCTTTTATAATTTATCTAGATGCTACTAATCTTTATGGTTGGGCTATGTCCCAAAGCCTCCCAACAGGTAACTTTCGATGGCTTGATAATAACGAAATTTCTAATTTTAATCCTTTACTTGTGGATGATGATTTTGAGAAAGGTTACATACTACAAGTTGACATCGATTACCCTGAATACCTACATGACGTTCACAATGATCTGCCTTTCTGCCCAGAAAATTTTGTACCACCCAACAGCAAATATTCAAAACTCCTCTTAACTCTCCATAACAAGAAAAACTATATTATTCATTACAGGAATTTGAAACAGTGCATGATGCATGGATTAAAACTAAAGAAAATTCATAAAGTTATGGAATTTTCACAGTCTGCATGGCTGAAACCATATATTGAGTTGAACACAAAATTACGAAATTCATCAAAAAATGCTTTTGAAGGAAATCTCTTTAAATTTTTCACAAACTCCATATACGGCAAAACTATGGAGAATGTAGATAAACGTGTTGACATTAAACTTTTGTCTCATTGGGAAAACATTCGCGGTAAAAAAGGTGCCGAAACTTTTATAAGTATGCCAAATTTTAAATCATTATCAGTATTTTCGGAAAACTTAGTAGCCATTCAAATGGGACGTGTATCAATTTGTTATGATAAACCCTTATATGTAGGTTTTTCCATCCTAGATATATCAAAAACCGTTATTTATGATTTCTTTTATAATTTTATCAAAAAGACTTATGGTGAGAATGCATCTCTTTGTTATAATGATACTGATTCTCTTATTATTGAAATTCAAGCTGATAACATTTACGATGATATAAAGAAAAATATACATTTGTTTGATACATCGAATTATAAAACGAACAACATTCATGGTATACCTAAAAATCAATCTGTTGTCGGTAAAATGAAAGATGAGTACGCTGGTACTCCTATTAAAAGTTTTTATGGCACTGGAGCAAAAGCATATTGTGTTGAATTGAGTGAAGGTGAAACTAAAAAAGCTAAAGGAATTTCAAAACATATTATTACCAAGAATTTGAGTGTAATGGACTATAAACATATAGTAGAGAATGGCGGATCAGTGTATCGAAAAATGTATGTATTCAGATCTCATTTACATACTATGTATACTGAACTAAAAAATAAAGTTGCCTTATCTTCTCAGGATGATAAGAGATGTATTCTTCCGGGGCAAACAAATACCTTAGCGTGGGGTCATAAAAAAATACTTTCAAAATCTGACATGAGTAAAAGCAATTTAGAGGAATTAATTTCTCAACTTGAATCAGTTGATGAGCTCGATGAAATGAGTAACTTTTATATACAAAACTTTGATATAAATGCTATTTAATTGTGTGTACTTGTTTTTTCTTTATTACTTGTTATGGGGCTTGTTAATAGTATCTAGAAATACCGGTTTTGACTCAAGTTTGTTGGTGGGGGGTTGCTTATAAGAAGGAACTCCATCCTGGACATTTTCAGTGCAAGTATTCAACATTCACTTAAAAGGTGCTTAACCAATCTGATAGTAAAATGTGGATGTGTTATGTGCAAGAGATTGAAATTACCGACATCAAAAGTGGTGTGCTTCACTTACTGAAGAAATTTGATAATCTGCAATTCGATGCTGAACATGAAGCCGTATATGGAATGGGTAGATTTTATTCTGAAGCTGAATGCAACCAACTTGCTGAAAAATATAGTAAAGGTGCTGAAATTTGTAATAAGTTTCTGGAAGGTGAATTATGTGAGAGTCGCCTGGTTGACGAATTGATAGATATAGGACTACGTAATTTTCTTTATTGTCTTGAAAACTTTTTAACCCCTGAATCGCGGTATAAGATATATGCCAGTGAAGTGTGTGAAGAGGGAGACTGGAATGAAGACATCAATATCACTTAATCTACAACCAATTACCTACTACTACAACTGTTACAATTGTGCATAAATAAATCTTGTAGCTCCAATAACTGTATTTTTATTTACTCACGTTTATATTTCATAATTTTTTAATTTTCCCTTATAAATAAAATAATTGGAAACAATTAAATATATTTTATTTATTATTCAAACACATAAAACATTCATATTTATAAATATATTTTGATATTTTTGAACTCCAGTCTTTCACCATATTGTGTTCCAAGCAGGGTAATCTTGACAGTAGACTTGTATTTAGTGTATACATTTTAGGAAGTTCACACCATCTATCCAATAAATATTCGCCTTTAACATTATACATTAAGTAAAACAATGGGAAACGTTTAATGTCTTCCGAAGTGAAGTCGCTAAAGTCTGTTTGCCCATATAGATGCTTTGCGATAACTTTTTCCACTTTTGAATTTTTCTCAGGTAGTTTGTTTACAATGCATGTATAACACTTAATCTTAAAAGGTGGCGGGCAGTCTGGAATGTCACCTACCCTCGACCAATGATCGTAGCAACGAAACGCTTTGGCTTGTATTATTGGATCGGATTTATAAGGTTCCGGAAGTTTCTCATATATAGAAACAATTTCTTCAATACTAAGATTTCTCAAATACTCTAGTGAAAAATTACCCAGTGCCTCAGAACTAAAGGATCGAATAGGGAGTGTAAAAAAGTAGTGATTTGGAGGTGTTTTGTCAGTGTTAGATCCTTTTGACAATATTTTCTTAATGTATATCAAAATGGAAACCACTTTTGAAAAACACATCATTAATTTATTCCACATGGTGTGGCTGAGTACTCATAACTGAATTCAAGTAAACTTAATTCCCTTAAATATAGAACCCCCCTCCTTCACACTAGTTCTAATAACCGGTTCTTATTCACCTTGACCGGTTATTGACCCTGACCGGTTGTTCACCTTGACCGGTTGTGTTGTGGTGGGGTAAAGTAGTGGGGGGGTGAAGTAGTGGGGGGTAAAGTAGTGGGGGGGTAGATTTAGAACTCTCGTATCTGTAATTGGTTGGGAAAGTGGTGGGGGAGGAAAAAGTGGTGGGGGGGTAATAATGGTGGGGGGGTCGTGTCTAGAACTCTCTACTTTACCCTACTTGTAACTGTCTCGCATTTCCATATTTTCTTAAAGCATACCTTTCGCGAGTACCCCCTAAATCCGCATTATATCGTCCATTGAATAAATTCTCACGGACTTTTGCTTGTACATGGTCTCCCCAATAATATGCAAGAAACAATCTTTCGAAATCTTCAAATGTTTCTACTTGATCAACAATAATCTCAAACCAAGATAGAGCTTCCATACGTAAAGAAGAACGAATTTTACGTTTTAATTCCTCCGCATCTTGTATTGCATTTAATTTAGCTTTTAATTGATTAATAAAATTTTTAGGATTTATACGATTATCACCATAAAATTTTATATCATTATACCTTATATCTGATACATTTACTTGTACTTGTATCTTATCACGAGAATTATCCATTGAACTTACATTATCTAATCTCTGTTTTAGGTTATCTACTTGCTGTGCTAAAGGTGTGATTACTTCTGTAATCTTCTCCCCAATTTGTACAGAAATTTCCCTATGTACCTCAAGACGAAAATTCTCAAGTGTTTTGTTTAACTCACCCTGTATTTCATCCTGAACAATTTCTAATTTGTTAGTTAATTGACTAAATTTTAAGTCTAGATTTTCTACTAAATTATTTTGTTTTTCAGTTAAATTAGTCATAACCGTATTTTGTGCTTCCTGTTTGTCAGTCAATTGCTTTAACATCAATAAAATCTGCATATTAGTATCATTTTCACCAGTTACATTTGTATCACCAGATGATGTACCTTCAACTATTTCTTTTGACATGGTAATTTTTCCTGATCTTAAGTTCATGTACTAAATATAAGTATCAAATCAATGCTACTCACTTCAACAACAATTTGTGTCAATTTTTATTTTAATTCTTTTTTTCACACTCGCCCCACGTTCTGGTTGCCAATTATTTATATTGTGTTATATTGTGTAGTAGAATATTATTTAATTTATTTTATTTTTCAATGATTGAATTGTAATTTATTTTCTTTTTCAATGAGCAAGTACTCTATTTATATTGATCTCAGGGTTAAAGGTAGGTTCTATTGTGAATAAAAAATTATATTTTAATTATTAAATCTCTTCAATTGTTGAAATGAGTAGTCAATTTTTTTATTTGGTATTTAAAATTTTATATTAACTATTTGAAATGGTTCAGTACATATAATTATAGGGACAAAGCCTTAATTATTTTATAATACCATGAAATTATAATAATAATATATTTACCATAATAAATACTTATATAATTAAATGAATTGAATTTTATTTTCTGTTACCTAAATTGGATTTGAAATGATTATATAAAGTATGCAACTTTCAATACAATGCAATTATGTAAATCAGGTAAATTATGCAACTGTCAATACAATATTTTAAATAAAATTTGCTTATTTCCAAAACTAGATGTCACTAGGTACTAACTAATAATATTATATCATCTGTCAAACACAGATGTGTCAAAACTGTCAAAACTTTTATATGTGACATGTACAAATTTACTTATTATCTAAGTGAAATATGAGTTTATTTATTATTATCTAATCACTGTTTGATTGATTTCGTTAGTTTATTATATATGGTGATTTGAAATTGTGCACAATGGTTGTTTTAACCTACTTGGTTGTCCTCGATTTACTTGAGTTTTTTATTACCAATGTGAATATCTGTGTATTTGATCGTCTCAGGAAATCAAGATTTACTTGCCAAATTTCTATTATTGGAAACTAATTATGCTTCTTGGTAAGTCATGTCCTTTATTTCAGTTGTTACTTCAGTTTAATATCTTTTTATAATAAATTAGCTTCTGGAATTTGCTTTCTGAAATTTCTTAATGCCAAACCATTAATTTAATATTAGTTTTGAAGATAATACACTTTAAATAATATTAAATTTGTTTTTTTACAAATTTTAGGAGCACCTTTCTGCTTGAATATTAATTGCTTACTGATTGACATTTCAGGATTTTTCTCCTTTTATAGTTTCTAGGGAACAAATGAAATTTTAATTTGTTTATTGTCAAAGTTTTTCTTAAATTGCAAATATCTTTTAATGCCTTTATATTTCTTTAAATTCAATTTCATGTCCTTATTCTTCATGTTCTAAGCTATCTTCTGATATACCATACGCTTTGGTTTCTTCTCAAAATTTTCAATTTCCCGTTACTTGACATCTCATATCGAAATTTCACTTTTACTTATAACATTTAAATTAAATCACCATATTAGCTTTTGCACTGCTTATAGCTAACTATAATTAATTATTATTATATTTACATCAATTTCTAATAATTCATTCTAAAATTATAAGCAAATTTCTTTAAATTCTATGTATGTTTATATACTAAATTTTTTTTATACTTTTCTCTTTTCAGTGACCATTTCAATGGCTTCCACTGCTTGAGATTGGATTAATGAAAAGAATATTTATTAATTTTCCCTGATTTCCTTCAAAGACTTTGAAATTTATGGAAAAAAATAATATTTTATACGTTTTACGTTACTTATCAATTCTATTCAATCTATATATCATGTACATAATATAAATTAGTAAAATTACATTCATTTATATTAAACAATCATGCTTTTAATTGTTTTAAGTATTTTTATTAATTCTGTATTGAAATTTTCTAAATCCCGTTATGATATACCTTCGGATATACCTAAAGTTCACCATCTGTGGTTTGAATATATAAATTTCTTTTTATGGTTTAAATTATTAGTGTAACAAAGACTTTATTATGTTATTTTAAATTACTTTGGTTACATAATACATAATATCCAAATTTTATCAATATAATGTTCCATATTTTGTTTACCGTTAACACTTTATACAATTTTATCAATGTTATGCTTATTAACAAACATATTAGCTTTGTGTCCTTTGTTTTGACTTGATTTATTAAAGTATTTAATAAATTTAACTTAATACTTAATTTTATTAATTACTTCGCATTAACTTCCAATTATTTAATATTTTATTTCTTATCGACTAGATAAATATTAAATCGTATTATATTTTCGACTCATATTTAGAGTAAATACCATAGCAATATATTGTATTCTTTAAAGAATATTCTTGTAATATTAATTATATAATAATATAATAATATCTCTATCCCTCATTCTCATCTTGGATGAGCCCGGAAGTCAGAGACTTGTGTGGGAGAGGGAGTGGCATATTATTATTTTGCGGGCCGCGAGTGCGCCCAGGAACGACATACGATGTTACTTTAATTACCATTTAGTACGAGAATAAGGGAAACCTGGAAAACCTTATTAATTAAAGTGTACAGTAGGTTGTTAGCCATTTATACAGTGATATTGTAGTACTAGTTGCATACTAAGAACGCTACCAGCCTTATACACACAGATTTAATATTGGAGCAATTAGAAAAAGTTGACCACGGTGAGATTCGAACCGCCGTCAACCGCGGAGAACGATTGAAAACCAGACGTCTTAACCGCTCGGACACCGAGCTCCTAAGAATATTATGAATCTAATATGCCAGTAATATTTACTATAGAGTTAATATATTGCGTTCTTTTATAGAATATTCTCGTAATATTCGTTATAAAATATTATGAGAAAAATATTCGAGTAATATCTATTAAAGCTGGCACTAGTAATATTCACAAAAAATATGCATATTATTCTCACCAAATATTTTTTTGTGAAATTGCACCAAAACTTGCGGTTGTGTTATAAAACATTCTGAAAATAATATTCGAGTAATGTCCATTACATCTAACCAGCAATATATACAGAAGAAATATGCGTTTAATATTTCTAGGAGAATATATTATGCGTTTGATTTTTGTAATATTTTTTGTAAAATATTATGAAACGTAGCAAGGTGTATTGAGGTGTATTGCCACCTACGAAAAGCACTGTCGTTTGCGACTCTACCACTAGACAGCGGTGCTGCCCCCGGTGTCATCATGCTACTCACCATCTCAAGCACGACCCAGACAAAAAATTGTTGTCTGGTTAAATGGAGGTTTTGGCGAAGTTTTTCTTTTTGAATATCTTCCGCCTCCAGAAACACACTTGTTTTCAAGTAGTGCAGCCTAGCTGGGCTTTTATAGTGTGCGATTCTGCCGCTGGGTGGAGACACTTATGTCCTACCAGCAGAATGCTAAAGAATACTCCCGAACTTCTTTAAGTGTCTTTGCTGCCTGTGGTGTCGGTGTCACTGTGCTTATCTCGTACTGACGAAGCCTAATAGGCAGAAACTACGTAGTCTGCGAGTAGCATGATGACACCGGGGGCAGCACCCGCTGTCTAGTGGTCGAGTCGCAAACGACAGTGCTTTTCATAGGTGGCAATACACCTCAAGCCACGACCCAGACAAAAAATTGTTGTCTGGATGTCTGGTTAAATGGAGGTTTCGGCGAAGTTTTTCTTTTTGAATATCTTCCGCCTAAATAAATATTCCAGGATTAAATACGTCCTAACCAAAAATGAATCTAAGAATAATCTATATAATATATTTTTAGATTATCTATATAATAATTATCTATATAATAATTATTTTATATATATTATATAAAAATAATCTATATAATATATTTATAGATTATTCTTTGCGTCATTTTTGGTGATCCCGGAATATTTGTTGCCTTATTCTGGGACTATTCTGCGATTATTATTTGAATATTTTATAATTATTCTTGTATTATCTTGTGGATTATTCTTGGAATAAGTTTAGGAATATTCTCTAGATATAGAAAAGTGTGTACTTTTCGATATTCTACAAATATTCCCAAAATTTAACTATTTAATATTCCAATCTTCCTTCAGAATAATTTAGGTATATTCTAGGAATAGGTTTGTGTTATCTGGGTTGGCACTGAACCACGCTGATCCTTTATTGTTCTACCTCGCTACAAATATTTTTCACTATACCTATATATAATATATATAAACAATCAACAGTTTTACCTAGAAGAAGAAATTTGTTCACTATGCTGGAAAGACAAATATGGTTTTATGGTGATTGATAAGGATAGTGATATTAGTAATGGTAGATATAGAAAGGGATTTGATCATTACATACATTTATAAAGAGAGATAACAATGTTCATCATTATTAGTGTCCATAGAGTTAGACCCGCACTCAGCACTATGCTGTTTTTTACTACATGGGACCTGTTTTTTACTGTCTGAGACCTGTTTTTTACTGCTTTTACTGAAGTTAAGAAGAATTTGTGATTTCGATATGAATAGAAAGGAAGGTGAAGTAAAAAAATTGTTAATACAAAGTAGGAACCTAGTAAAGCAAAAGCTAAATGGTCTGAAAGAAGGAAGTATAATTCAAGAACAATCGTTTCTTCCTATTACGAAGCGTTTACAAACAATTGCTGAGAAACTTAAAAAAGGAAGTAAAATCTAATTTCTCCTTTAGATCACCGAAAAAAAGCAAAGCAAAATATAACAGCTCGAGGATTTTTAACGCACCAAGTTTCTTAGATACGTCAATTGTTGCAGAAGGAAATTCACATGTTAATGATATTGTTGACGGAGATAATGTGGAAAGTAATGAAGAACTAGATGAAAATATACAAGAAGCAAAAGACTACATTCAAACCTTAAGTAATGCACCACCGACACATTGTACTATTTGGATCAACTGGATCCCTTACCCAGAGAATATGTTCATAAAATGATTGGTGATGTACACATTGAGTTTGACTTTAGGTATGGTGTTAGATATGATCCAGACCTTAATGAGCTAAAAATTGGCAACGCATCTCTACAATTCGATGATAATGATTTAATTATAGGTGGATTAACTTATAAGGGGACTCCTGGACTATACGAGTTGGTTTTTAAGAAACATCCATGCAATTGGTTTAACAGAAGGTAATAGAAAAAACTACTTAGACATTGATAAACGAACGAATGCTACTAAAAGAAACTACTCTGAAAATGAACAAATTCAAGGTAATGGATCTTACAAATATAAGAAAATCATATCCGCTTTGACCATACAACCACTAACACCACGAAGACGTAGTAGTATAGAACCTCTAACTCGAAAGAGCTTGGATCTTGGTATGTTAATGAAAGCCTCGAATAGTCCAATAGATTACGTATACTGGGACTCCTAATGAATTTGTTGATACATTACGGCTTTTAGTTTCATGTCAAATACAGGTCATACTAACGAGATCGTGTCTATTATCGAAGAGTTGCGTGAATCTAAAATTATTGAGTAATAAGGAGAAACTTATAACTAGCTTAAAAATGACAATCGATAAATTTGGTAGACACATAAGTCAACCACAACATTCCTTTGAGGATCATGAAGATTTTGATGTAATGTCTACAAACATTGCAGAAAACGTAGTAAAGGAACTTTATTATAATGTTATTTTAACATTTTAGTCCGGGGCCTTTCAAGAAAATAGTAAGAAATATCTAATATCTAATATAAAAACATGCCACGTTTTCTTCTACGAGTCAGTTATGATTGAATATGTACTGGGTTATCCTAATGATATCATAACTATGATAAATGAGAAGGAGTTTAACTTGACAGAACTAGTCAACGTACAGTTACGTTGCGGTGACAATCAGCCCAACCGCGTATCATATTCAATAAATTTAACGTACGCCTGTTATGTTATGATAACATATAAAAATAACATGTTTCATAACGTGGAAGTGCAAAAGTCGTACCGGGTATCTCGGAATAACGTTATACTGCATGTTATGACTCTTTCATAACAGGTACAAAGTCGTGTATGTTCGTGTAAGGTGAAATAGCTTAATATGTCTTCTTGTGCAAGACAAGGATAATCCGCCGATATTTTACAGAACCATAACAGACTAGGATTTAGAGTTAGAGTGACATATTTGATGTTTAATCAGATTAAGACCTAATTTGTGTATTTGTGTGAATAGTCCAAATTATGGAAGGAAAAAGACAAAAGAAAAAACAACAGCCCAATATGAACAACTAGGTACTACAATTTATTCAAGAAAATAAGTTACTGATCACCGGTAAAACAAACCCGTCTGATAGAGGGACTATAAAAGTTCTGTGGAAGAAATTCTTTAGACAATCGAAATAACTTATAAAAAATACGTCTCTGTACTTTTTGATTGTGCCTTAATTAAACATAACTTCCATTAAAATATACGAATAGTGCTGTATATTGCAATACATTTGTTGCTACTCATGCATTTCTTGCATCAAAACTAAATTTAATATCCCATCAAAAGCCATTTGATTACGGTAACATAAGTGATACGCAGTTGGGCTGAATATCTCGTTTCGAGAAAAGGATGCGCAAACTACGAACAGTAATTTATTTATAGAAGGAGGAATGCATACTATAATATTACTTGGAATCCAATATGAAATCTCCTAACAAATTTAATAAATATGCAACAAGTGTGAAAGACGATATTGTCAATGAACTACACAAGCCTGCCAGAATCAATTTCAAAAAACATAGAACCATAGTATTTATCAAATGGTTAGGTTATGATGAAAAACATAATTCTTGGATTAATAAGGACAATGTATTGTAACATGTTTTATTGTATATGAATTGTAATAAACAAAATAAATGATTTTATATATTGCAGTATTTTATTTAGATAATTAACCCAAGATAAATTCAAAATTATAGTAATAAATAAGTACAGCTCATCAACATCCGCCGAACAGTCTCCAGACGCGATGTGAAGCGTGGCACCTGCCAGCCTACTTGGACTGTAACGTAGTCGGTGAAAAGCTATGCCGATCCTGCTCCAGCCGCCATCTTGAATTTTGGAGCAGGATCGGCAAAGCTATTCTACTCATACACAATTTCTTCAATAAAATGTATTGTCTATTGTCGGTACTTTATGTCGTTACTAAAAATAGTCAACAATAGTAAATAAGTAATAATACTAAATATCCAACCACAATTTGGAAAAAGAGCAGGCAGGCAGACATCTGCAGTTTACCTAAATACATTTATTTTACAGCCTCATCCTCTATAAATTGGGTGACTTTATTTATAAACTTGTTAGTGTTTAAACTACCGACGATGAATACATGGTACTCGAAATGTATATATTTAGCATTGCTAATAGATATATATGTGAAGTAAGGTGTATTATCTTATTTAATTATATTCATCTTCACGAACTCACCTCAATCAGTTCCTATTTTACTTATTAATAGGTTGGACGAAATTGGAAAAATTGTAATATCAGACTCTATTATTTTGGAATATGGCGTGCAGCTTTTGCAAACGAGCAAGAATATAAAAAAACGAACTGCTTTAGCTAGAAATTAAATGCGAGAATGTGCTCGTATTTTATGTGAATTTAGAAATATAATAGTTACAACAATTGTTGTTAGGTATTCTTGGACTTGAAGTCAAGTTGTTGTGCTAAAGAGTGAATTTCATTAAATAGTTTTTTAAAGAGTTTTTAGTGTTTATAAGTCATAAAAAATTATAATTTTTTCACTGATTGTGGAGATGAAGACAAAGAATTCACTGGAGTTGTTATATCAGTGAAAACATTAACAATTGTTATTCAATAATATACAAACAGTGTTGTTATACTTTGCATAAAAAACTAAATAAGTTTTTCTACCTTATCTATCAGTTTTTTTGTTTTTTTTTGTGTTCGAACTGATATCATGAATACAGACCAGCCAGAGCTGTACTAAATAAAATTTCTAAGGGTAAATTTTAAATATAAAATGAGTTTGTGTAGTAGCTGTAAAGATGGAGACATCGATTTAATTGCTTGCGATCAGTGTAAAGTTGCTCTGTACCATGATTGTACCAATCTTTAGTCCTCTGAAATTAGAGCCATTGCAATAAAAAAACGACTTCTAATATACTTGTGTGACGAATGCAGACAAAAGTTTGAAAAAAAGACCACCGAGATAATATCTGCAAGTAGACTTCTGGAACAAGTGTTACAGAAACTAGATGAATTCCAAAGTGAATTCAAGATGCAGAAGGGTACAATAGCAAAGCAAGGAAGTGTGATAGAGGAGCAGGGCAAGATGATTGAAAACCTGTCAGAGGCAATAAGAACAAAAAATGATGAAATAAAATGTGGTATAAACCAGGTAATAAAAACACAAGAGGATCTAGTGGGAAGTTATGCAGAAAAAGTTAAGAAGAGAAAAATGGAACCAGTCGTAGTAATTAAACCCAAAGACAACAAGCAAAAACATGATGATACTAGGAAAGAAGTGAAAAATTATTTTGATCCAGCAAAAATTGCAGTTTCCTGCATGAAAAATTCACGTGATGGAGGAGTTATAATTGAGTGTAAAAGCAAATTAGCAGCAGAAACACTTAAAGCGGAGGCACAAAGTAAAATGGGAGGGAAATATGATATAAGTGAACCGAAAAAGAAACTACCAAGGGTCAAAATAGTGGGAATCACAGAAATTCTTAAACCAGAAGAAATAAAAGACCTGCTTCATGTTCAAAATGAAGATATTCTACCAAGGGATACATGTGAAATTAAAGTAGTGCACATTACTTAAAGTAAGACAAATAAAAGGAGCAATATAGCATATGTAGAAAAGGATGGAGAATCTTATAGTCAAATAATAAAAGTTGGGAAAATTAATATTGGGTGGGACCGTTGTGCGGTATATGATGCAGTTGATGTGCCAATATGCTATAGGTGTTGTGGTTTTAATCATATTGCAAAGAACTGTACTAAGCAAGTTGTCTGTAGTAGATGTGGTGGCAGTCATCGCGCATATGACTGTCAAATCCCAGATAATGAAGTAATATGTGTAAACTGTAGATATGCTGTAGAGAAGCTTAATATGAAAAGAGTTGATTACCATCATAATACATGGAGTAAGGAGTGTCCTGCATACTTACGTAACCTAGAGATTAAAAAAAGTAAGATTGATTTTTTATAAATATTGTCCATGCACATTCACATACAGAGGTAATAGATGATAGACCAGGGTTAAGAGGGGACCATGACTACAATAAACAGATTGAAGATTCACAACTATGCATATTTCACCAAAATATACAAAGTCTTAGAAACAAGACTTTGGAAATTGAATTGTTTCTTAATACACTGGAAGGAAAACCCAATGTGTTATGCTTCAGTGAGCACTGGTTAAAGCAGGATGAAGAGCACTTTATCAAGATAAATGGATACCAGCTGATCACAAGTTTTTCAAGACCCAATAGAGAACATGGAGGAGTTTGTATATATGCTGATGCTGGTGATTTTGAAGATGTCCCTTTTGTTAGAAGTATAAGTCAAGAGTGCATTTGTGAGTGCGTGTGTGTAGCCAGTAAGAACTTAAAAGTAGCCATTATATGTATATATACAAATCTTGTTTCCTACAGTATATTTTTACAAAAACTGGAGGAAGTATTGGACATGTTGCACCAAAACTTGAAATGCTATAAAATGGTGATTTGTGGTGATTTCAATATTAACCTACTTCAAAATAATTCTGAAACTAAGTCATTTTTGGACTTGTTGAATGCTTACAATTTTTTGCAGACCATATTTGAACCCACCAGAGTCTCAAAAAGGACAAGTTCATTAATAGATAATATTTTTGTAAATTCTGAAGATTTCTCAAATTCCATGGTAATAAATTCTACATTGTCCGATCATCATGGGCAAATGTTGAAGTTACCCAAATCGCACATATCTCAGTGTAAAGATACATGGGCCATTAAAAGAATTTTTTCAAAAAATAAAGTAGGTTAGGTTAGGTTAGGTTCAAAAGTGAGTGGGCCGAAAACCAGACCCTCCACCGCGACCATGTGGTCTATTGTGGCTCACACCTACTTATATTTCACCCAACAGGTCCAGCTTCTTAATGTAGCTGATCACCTTATTGGGTGAGAATTTGTTCAGATCCTCTGGCAGAAGTTGTCCTTTGCCAAATAATGAGTATCTGATCCTTTCCCCAGCGGGGCAGGTGCACAATATGTGTTCTGCCGTTTCGTCATCTTCTAAGCATAGGCGGCACTCAGCATCTTCTGCTAGGCCGAATTTGCACAGATGATATTTTAAACGGCAGTGGCCCGTATATAGGCCAATTAGAGTTCGTAGGTGAAACCTGCTTAACTCTAGAAGTTTTTTAGTTCTTGTTTTTGAAGGGTTTATTATAAACGCCTTCGAATGAACTAATCGTGGTAGTTCCTGCCAGTACTGGAGGATTTGCTCCTCAGCCCGGGTCAGGAGCGTTGCTTTGGCAGTACTTGAGGATATGCCAAGCACCGGTTCTGGTCCGACAAATTCAGAAGCAGCACCCTCCCTAGCTAGAGAGTCGGCTGCCTCATTCCCTTCATGGCCAGAATGGCCTGGGACCCAGACCAGAGTTACTCTATTTTTCCTGCTCAATTGAGCAAGTGCCTGCTGGCAGCTCCATACCGTTTTTGAGTTGCAACGGTAGGAACCAAGAGCTTTAAGAGCTGCTTGGCTGTCTGAGAAGATTTTTATCGATTTGCGTGTAAGTTGCCTTTGTTCCAGCCTCTGTACACACAATTCGATGGCATAAATTTCTGCCTGAAATATAGTTGCATAACTGCCAAGGGATGAAGATATTTTCACCGTTGGGTTGCAACTATATACTCCGGCTCCAACTCCCATGGGTGTTTTGGATCCGTCTGTAAACCAACAACTATCTGCCCTTAATAGGTCAGCCTTATTCCGATCCCACTCATCTCTTCCTGGGAAGAGAATGTGAAAGGGCAGTTCAAGGTTGGTCTTTGCAGGCATGACATCTGAAATCATCTCCAGGATACTGTGACTTTCCATGTCATCCAGCAGCCTATTGCGCTCCATGGTGTCAGACTGCGGCATGTTAAAAGCTGCCTGCTTTAGTCTGTATGTTGCCCATCTGGCCTCTCTCTCCAAATATATATGAAGAGGAGGTAGGTCCAGTAGGATTTCCAGAGCTGCTGACGGTGTGGAGCTAATTGCTCCAGTTATGGTCAGGCAGGCTTGTCTCTGTAAACCAGAGAGTTTGAGTTTGGTCCTTTGTTGTAGTCCTTTGGACCACCAAACTATGGAGCCGTATGCGATCATGGGTCGTATGACCGTCACATACAGCCAATATATTTGTTTGGGTCCAGTGCCCCAAGATTTCCCACAAATTCTTCGACAAGTCCATAAGGACAGTCGTGCCTTGTGGATCATTTTTTCCAGATGGGAGTTCCAATTAAGCGACTTATCCAGTACTACACCCAGATACTTCGCTTCCTCCGCAAATGGAATTATTTCACCAAGTAAGGAGGGAGGTCTTAAGTTGTCCAGCTTCCTTTTCTTGGTAAACGGTACAATTACCGTTTTGTGAGGGTTTACAGACATCTGCTCCCTCTTACACCAACTCAGTACTGTCTCTAGTACCTCTTGGAGGGTGAGGGAAATTCCCTCTTCAGAGTTTCCTCTGATTAAAATGACTAGATCGTCCGCATATGCTTGAACCTCAACCTCCCACACAGAAAGTATGGCCAGCAGGTCATCCACAAGCAGTGACCAAAGTAGGGGGGAAAGAACCCCCCCTTGTGGACACCCTCTTGCGGCCCTAAATCTGACCGTTTCTTCCTGAAGGGACGTCGTTATAGTTCTATTTTCTAACATAGCCCGAATCCAGCCACTTATGGTTGGGTCGACTCCCCTAGCAGTGACAGCTGTATATAGGGAGTCAGGCAGTGCATTGTTAAACGCTCCCTCAATGTCAAGAAAGGCCGCCACTGCAATTTGCCTACTCTGCAGAGATTGGGTGATTTTAGCGACTAAGTTGTTGAGGGCTAGTTTTGTTGACTTGCCGGTTTGATAGGCATACTGGTGGGTATTAAGAGGAAAAATAAAGTAAGTAGTCTGCATGATATGATGTCGCAGTGTAATTGGGATTTTATTTATAATAAAAGTAATGCAAATGTGGCTTACAATTCTTTCAGCGAACATTTGAAACTGATGCAAGATAAAATCTTTACTAAGAAGAAAATTAAACAAGAACAATAATGAATGCATAATAATGCAGACAATAAAATGAAAGCAACTTGGTCAGTGGTCCGATCTATAACAACAAATAAGGTAACAAAAAAAGTAAACATTATGGACAATTTATCAGGTGGCAGTCATGACTATGATGCTGTTACTATCTTGAATAATGTGAATAATTTTTTTATAAATGCTTGTCCCAATTTAAACAACAGTAATTTTCAAACAGATCTAAATCATGTTAAAAAACAAGACAATAGCTTTTTCTTAAATCCAACAACTCCAGAAGAAGTCTACGACTGTATAAGATCATTAAAAAACAAGAAGTCAGTTGGAGAAGATGAAGTCCCAATCGTTGTATTAAAATCAACTGCAGATATTATTTCACATCCCATATCATATATAGTGAATCTATCATTTTCCACAGGTATTTTTCCCCAAGAATTAAAAACTGCTCATGTCAAACCGGTTCACAAAAAAGGTCCTAAAAACCGTCCATCCAATTATAGGCCTATTTCACTGTTGTCAAATGTAAGTAAAATATTTGAAAAACTTATTAATACTAGATTGATAGCCTTTTTGGAGAAATATTCTTTGTTATCTAACCGGCAGAATGGGTTTAGAAGGGGAATGTCTACTGTTAGAGCATTGTACCAAGCAATAGACGAAATTATGAATTCTCTAAACAACAGAAGGTCTACGCTGGCAATGTTTTTGGATCTGTCAAAGGCTTTTGACAGTGTAGATCATAATATTTTATATGCGAAACTAGATCGAAATGGGATAAGAGGAGTTCCTTTGCAACTGATAAAGTCATACCTAACAGATCGAACACAATGTGTTGTTGACATAGACTATAATGGTAATTTGGTGAAGTCTGATTATATAGTCATAGAAAAAGGAGTTCCCCAGGGATCAATTTTGGGTCCACTATTTTATATTCTGTACACCAACGACCTACCCTCTGTTACATCGGAAAATATAATTATGTTTGCTGACGACACTTCTATTATTTTTAGTGAATCAAGTAATAATTCGTTAATAAAAAAAGTTGCAGATACAGGAAAATTGCTAGAAACCTATTTTAAATCTAATAACTTGCAACTAAATGTTGAAAAACAAAGCTTATGCATTTTAGAAGTGATACAAGCAACCTACTTGATTTTAATATAAAAAATAGTATAATGCAAAGTGTAGAAAGTACATCTTTTTTGGGTTTAACTCTTGACGTTCGCATGGATTGGAAGGATCATATTGGATTTTTATCAAAGGATATGTCAAGATATTGTTTTGCCCTCAAAATCGTGTCCGATGAAGTAAATACACAAACAGGCCTCTTAGCCTATTATGCCTATGTGCAATCCAAGTTGAAATATGGAATTATATTTTGGGGAAATTCAGTAGATGCATCTCGCATATTAATAATTCAAAAACGGTGTCTTAGAAATATTTTTAAAATAAATGGAAGGGAGAGTTGTAGGCCAGTATTTATTGAAAACAGAATACAGACTGTAATAGCTTTATATATTTATGAATCGGTTATATTTATTGCAAATAATAAAACCCTTTTCACGGACTGTATTAGGAAACACTCTTTTGACACAAGATATAAAAACGATCTTTTATCGGTGGGTAAGCCTAATTATACTTACACCCAGAGAAGTGTGCATTTTGACATTATAAAAATATACAATCATCTACCTATTGAATTTAGAAATATTTCAAATAGGGCCATTAAAAGTAAACTGAAAGCATATTTGTCTAGCAAGGCATATTATTCCCTCGATGAATTCTATAAAGATGGAGATATAGTAACCATTGCTTCTTTCAAGTGATTGGTGAATCATGTCTTGTATGTCCATTCCACAGACTTGTGAATAATTTTGTAGATGCCAGTTTTCTGGTTTTGTCTTTGTCTTTTTTGTATTGCTTTTTTATTAATATTTGTAAATAATAAATGGCATGTTCATTTTGACATGTTCCACACCCAATAGGGTATATTGTACATCATAAGATTGTATTTTGGAACTAATAAAAAAATCTATCTATCTATCTATCTATAAAACATTTTTCCAGTAAATAACCAATTAAACAAGACCTTTTCTCAAAAAGGAAGACAGACTATTGGTTTTTGCAAGAATTTTCGACAAATATGCCTTAATTAACGTCTTTTCAATAGCCTTAATAGTGTCATTACTATTTATCTACGAACTGACAAAAATCAATATAAATTGCTCAAACGGTTACAAAAATATTTTGTACGTGCTAAATTTGAATTAAAATTAAGCTTAGTTTCTTTATCACGCAATTTATATGTAATAATTATAGTATACAGGGTGACCCATTCGTCTGAGATTCCTTTATGCCTCCACTATTATTATCAACTTTAGAAAAAAATATCTACTACAAAAGTTTTCAGAAATAATAAGGGCTATACTTTGAAATTAGTTACAGATATACAGAGCGTTCACATACTTCCAACCCATACCAACTTTCTTATTTTAAATGGAACACCATGTATATTATTAGCTTATTGGATTCCCCATCGCAAGTGCTTTCAGTCCACATAACATTTTTTGTTATAGCTAAACTTTATAGTTTACAAAGTATTTAATATTTTCTGTAAAAAATGACAAATGCAGACTTTAGTGAAAATAATAAGTATCTTTTTTAGTTTTCACAATAAATATTGGTATTCGTTTAGTATAAGCCATGGTATATATATACCATGGCCAATAGTATATTTATAAATGTTTTATAAATTATACAAGGTGTTAATAATCTCGTAGCACTTTTGGAAAACTTTAAGGCCCAATATCTCGTTTATTTGAAATTGAACACCCTGTATATTTTTAATGGATCAGATAAAGAATTGAAAACTGTCGATTCATAGTAGTATGTTATATACCCAAAGGTAATAGTTTTTGAGTTATTTTGAAATTTAAAATATTTGGATAATAGATCGATAGTTTTCAACTATGAATCTGATCCATTAAAAATATACAGGGTGTTACATTTAAAATAAACGAGATATTGGTCCTTCAAGTTTCCCAATAGGGCTACGAAACTATTGTTATTAAAACATTTATATATATTTTTTTTTTTTTTATATAGAAAATACCCCTTGAAGGTTATTTTGCTGCTATTACAATCTGATCAAAGGGAGATCAATGAGTAATTTCGTTCTATCCTAATTTAACTAAAGTTGAAAATTTTAGAGCTAAGGTCTTACTCACTAGTGTACCTTAGAGTCTGGTAACTTAATTACACTAACACTAACGTGTAACACTAACCGCACAATGCTGTGTTTTTATACTGACATAATCACTTCACTAACTCAAAGGGCTTAACCCTCTTGAGCCTTCTTACTATGTTAGTGTTGTCGAGGAGCTGGATGGCCTCGATGTTCACATGTTGATGGAGTCGTTGTTCATGAGTCCGTGCAAATTTATTAATTGTCTGCTCTACAGTGTCCATCTGAAGATCTCGATGAAGGTCGCTGTTTCTGATGTACCAAGGCGCTTTGACGATGTTCCGCAGTACTTTGTTCTGAAACCTTTGAATAATTAATATGTTGCTCTTACTGGCACAGCCCCAGAGCTGTATTCCATAGGTCCATACTGGCTTGAGAATTTGTTTATACAACAGTATTTTGTTGTAAGTTGATAGGCAGGACTGTCTACCAAGTAGCCAGTACATTTTCTTATATCTGATGTCTAGCTCTTCTCTTTTCTTTTTAACATGGACTTTCCAGCGAAGTCTTGCGTCTAATGTGATGCCTAGATATTTTGCTGAGTTTGCATATGGAATCTGGGCATTGTTCATGTTAATAGGTATTTGTTGTTCTCTTTTATTTGTGAAATTAATCTGCACTGATTTGGTTTCATTCAGCTTGATACGCCATCTTCTGGTCCAGTTATTGATTTGGTTAACTGATATTTGCAGTTTGTTTGCAGCTTCTTCATAGCCCTTTCCTGTCGCAAGAATGGCAGTATCATCTGCAAACGTGGCTATTGTGTTTTGCTCTAACTGTGGTATATCACTGGTGTAGATCAGGTATAAGATAGGGCCTAGGACGCTTCCTTGTGGTACTCCTGCTTTGATTTCTTTTAGTTCAGTGTATGCTTCATCTTGTTTGACTCTGAAGAGTCTATCTGAGATATATGATTCCAATAATTCTGAGTATTTATATGGAAGTAACTTATTTAGTTTATATTTTAACCCATCATGCCACACTTTATCGAAAGCCTGCGCAACATCAAGGAATATCGCTGAACAGACTTCTTTGTTTTCTAGCGACTTTTCTATTACGTCAGTAATTCTGTGTACTTGATCTAGGGTGGAGTGGCTTTCTCTGAATCCAAACTGGTGAGTTGGGATTAAATTACCCTCATCCATGATTGGTTTCAATCTTTTCAGTAGAATTTTTTCGAACAATTTTGATATTACAGGTAGCAGGGATATCGGCCTATAAGACGAAACTTCATGGGGGTTTTTCCCTGGTTTGGGTGTCATAATGACTTCTGCCACTTTCCACATTTTAGGAACATACCTTAATCTAAATGAAGGATTAATGAGATGTGTTAGTTTGATTATAGCTTTCTTTGGAAGTTGTTTTAATACCTCTCCAGTGATTAGATCAAAGCCTGGTGCTTTCTTGGGATCGATGTTTTCTTTTATCTCTTTTGCTACTTCTTTAGGGGAAGTTGGTGTGATGTTTATTTCTTGCTGAGCAGGTATTTCCAACTCTGATAGTTCCTCTCCTGGGTTTGGCTTAAATGTATTTTCAAGATGTTCTGCAAACCTATTTGCTTTTTGCATATTATTCCTAGCCCAGCTACCATCTGTATTTCTGACTGGAGCATTCTGAATTATTGGTCTTTTTAATCCCTTTGTAGCTTTCCAAAGAGAGTAGTCAGTGTTTTTATTATTTGTCAACTCACTGAGGTACTCACGAATAGACTCATTTTTAATCCTTTCTATTTCTCTTTTTAGATGCTGAGTGGCATTATTGAGTCTAGTTTTATCTGCTGGATCTCTGGTGTAATGCCATTTCCGCCGGAGCTTCCTTTTTTCAGGGATTAAGTTTCTTATTTCCTTAGGATAGTTGTTTCCCTTTGTCCGCTGTATTATAGGGGGGGTATTATTCCATGCTGCTTTCTGTGTATTGGTAACGAACAATTCCACCTCGTCGTCCAGTTGTTCTGCCGTTCTTAATGGATCGGCAGAATAGCAGGATGCTCTTCGCCGCAGTGAACGCATTTTGGTTTATCATCTTTCGGCTTTCCACACTCTGCAGTTAAGTGTTTACCGGTGCACCTATCACATCGTGGGTCTTTTGCGCAATATCTTTGGGTGTGTCCATATGATTGGCACCGTTTGCATTGCGGTACCAACTTGGATTTCCGAAGGGGTACTATTTCTACATATGTATCCATGATTTTTTTTATTCCATAAATTTTCTCAGTACTTTCATCGTGTTGAAATGTAAGCATAAACATGTTCAGTGGTTGTTTTGTTTTGTACTTTATTTTGGGGACTGCGGCAATAATTTTAAAGTTTTGGCTCTTTAGATCCTCAACTATTTCTTCCGGATTGCAGGAATGGTGCAGTTTGCAGGCCATTACTTTAAGTGGTCTATTCTGCTTGTTTTCATAAGAATGCCATTTATACCTTCGCTCATTTAGGATTCTGCCAAGCGTTAAATAACCTTCTTCATTTTCTACATTTATTTTAATAGTCTTATCGTTAATTACTTTTATTTGAAAGTTGGGAATAGCATCTTTCACAAGTGCATGAAAGTTATTGTAATTTTCAATGCCGTCCACAACTATTGGTGGAGGCGGAGGCACTCTTTTAGCTTTTTGTATGGGTTTTGAGGCGTTCCGCTCGGGTTGTGGAGGTGTGAGAGAAGTATTCATTTTCCTTTTTTTGTGATTTTTCTGTCGTATCCACTCTGTTTCTTCAGCGAGTTCCTCATCGTCAGTTTAATATTCGACTGACTTAGTTTCGGTATTACTGGTCAGTCTTTTTTCTAACTCTGTATATTTTAAATACATTTCATTGTTGACTTTTTGCAGATTTTCCATACGGGCTTGCAGTTGATTCATTTTATTATAGAAATCAACTCTCTGATTATCAGCTTGTTTCCATGCATTATATAACTGCTGCTCATTTTGTGTTCTTGCATAGTTTTCTTGAAATAATGCCTGATTTGTTAACGTTAGAGCGGCGTCCGTCGACGTTGCTAGTAGCATAGTTGGCGTAAATTTATTCAGTGGGGTTACTTTTTGAACCCCCGTATGTAATGCAGGATCTACGCCAGCCAATGTATTCACTGATTGGGCAAGTTTGAGTAAACTATCCTCTTGCTCATTTGTCTCCATTTCTTCCTTTTTTTGTGAATCACAGTGGATGATTGTGATTCATCGTGTAAAGGTGAAATGAATTTTTGTTTTACAGGGGACCTGTCAAGTTTCCTGCACTTTTGAAATGGGTTTTTATTTTTTTGACTATCTGTAACCTTTAACAAAAGTTTAATAGGTGTTTTATTATCTGCTTTACTCATTATTTGTATTAGTAGCACGATAGCACTTTTTGCGGCGATATCAAGGTCATGATTTGACCTACTTTAAATAGCTGCTGTCTATAGTTTTTATGTTTTCACTGTTGCTTAACTTAATAACAAACACACGCGGAGCGCGACACACGTCTATACTCAACGGTTGCTAGTAAACAACTAAACATTTATATAAAGTAAAATATTCTCCATGGCTTATACTAAACGAATACCAATATTTATTATCTAAATGTAAACACTAAGGAAGGTGAAAGGTGTTTTTTAATAAATAGTCTTCCAGTAAAAATGAGGTCAATACTACTTTTCATTGGCCCACCCTATATCATAATTAATGTGACTTATTAAAATTTAGTGGTAGATTTTTGAATATTTAATTAGTCAGTTTTATTTTATGTTTATTGTTTCTTAATTATTGATGTGAAAAGAATACAGTTTATTTAATTGCTTTATACCTTAAGTCTTGCATCATAATATATTTTCCTTGTTTATAAGAGTTATCATTTAAGGGCCTTTCAAATTGTTATTAGTAATATTTTTATTTTCTTACCTGCATAGGAGCATCCAAAACTTCTTAAGCAGATGATTGTGCACCTTCTGAAGAAGAGGAAAATTAGAAAATCGAGGCCGACGAGATAAACTCGTGACTACCGACGAGGAAGAGATATCGGAAAATATTCTTCCTGTCAAGAAGCCACGTTTAATAGTTGCTAGGAAACCTTGGTCCTCAAATGAGATAGAATTAATACGGGTTCATTTAAAGAAATATTTAAACAACGATTCGTTATATCCATCCACAACTAAAATAGCTTCATTTTCAAAAAAAAATATTTATCTTATAGAACGCTTGCACAAATAAAAAGTAAGTTGGAATATTTAAAAAAACAAAAAAAAAATAAAAGTGGAAATCGCAAATCCTGGCAGCAAAGAAGGACATTTGTTTCACCTTTACTTGAATTAAAAGAAAGGAATATAAGTACGTCAAAATAACTGTAATCACACTGTGATAACACATCACTGCATTATGTGATTTGATCGAGGATTTGATGTATGTGTAAAAAGTATGCGAAATTAATTTTATGCTTTGAATTACTTCATTAATTGTTACCCAGATTAGTCTCCCCGTTTCCCCTGAATCAGCAAAATAATGGGTTTTTAACCCATTATTTTGCTCATATGGAATCAGTCATAAATCAATGATAAGATATTGGAAATATAAATAACAGAAGTATTTAAAAATATGACCATCATTGAAAGAAGTGACATGACATTGACTTATTTTAATTTATCCTTATATTAGCTGAACTTAAGCAGTTCGTAGGTTTTCACGGCCGATGTCAATTGAATGATGTATCTTACTTTCATACTTCATACATTCTTACATACTTTCTGGGCTGTTTAGCCTAGTATAGGCAATGGTTAACTGCAGACGTTTTGCCATATATGTATAGATGGCATCTTCAGTGCTTCTCGTATCAAAATACAAGAAGATCTGCAGTTAAGCATAGTTGTGGTGCCGTGGGAGCGACTCCAGATTATTTCGGTAAAGTATTTACTTAACAGTTTCGAAAAAACTTCGAACACAATGTTGCCGTGGATTTCAGTGAGAGAACGGTGTTATTGACACTGCACCACGCTGATCCCTTTATTGTTCTACCTCGCTACAAATATTTTTCACTATACCTATATATAATATATTATATATATAGTGGTGCCAAAACGCATATATAGAGAAAGTATATATAGGGAGTCACTTAGTTGCATTATTTAGAAAAAAATTGGGTGCGAGAAGGTCTAGTTATTATTTGGTGTCACTGGTTGTTTTACGCGTATATATATATATATATATATATATATATATATATATATATATATACAAGGTGTCCACCTAGTGCGCGTAAGTCCAATATCTGGGTTAATAAAAGAGATAACTTAATTTTTTTTTCTACAGGGTTGTCTAATATTCCGAGCTGCACAAAATGAAAATATATTTACATATTCAGGGTGTTCAGTTTTTCCTGGACAGGTACCAACTTCGTTTTTCTAAATGGAAATATATATTTTTTATTGCTTTTTCGAACTAAACCCTTGATTTTAGTAGGACTTTCATCAGCCTTCCCTATACCTAACTTAAACTGTTTTTGAAATATTGACGGGTGAATATTGACATTTTTGCAACTTTGACACCCTATAAAATCTAAACGGTTTGAGATCAAGCAAAACGGTTTGCACATTCCTATCTTAACTTTTTATAAGCTATCGTTTGATACTAATTTCAAATGTATCCAGGAATAAAAAATTTTCCGAAAATTTTGAAAATTTTTAATTCTTGGATAAATTTTAAATTAGTATCAAACGATAGCTTATAAAAAGTTAAGATAGGAATGTGCAAACCGTTTTGCTTGATCTCAAACCGTTTAGATTTTACAGGGTGTCAAAGTTGCAAAAATGTCAATATTCACCCGTCAATATTTCAAAAACAGTTTAAGTTAGGTATAGGGAAGGCTGATGAAAGTCCTACTAAAATCAAGGGTTTAGTTCGAAAAAGCAATAAAAAATATATATTTCCATTTAGAAAAACGAAGTTGGTACCTGTCCAGGAAAAACTGAACACCCTGAATATGTAAATATATTTTCATTTTGTGCAGCTCGGGATATTAGACAACCCTGTAGAAAAAAAAATTAAGTTATCTCTTTTATTAACCCAGATATTGGACTTACGCGCACTAGGTGGACACCCTGTATATATATATATATATATATATATATATATATATATATATTAAAACGGGAATCATTGCTTATTTTGTTTATATTTATATGATTAGTTTTAGATTATTTACTTTAATAAGGACTTGTATTATACGCAATTTACTTTTAGTACCATTATAATTAAACCTTTTACTATAGTAGAAATAGTAAGAATGCCTTAAAAACGATTAGAAAGGTACAGGATTTTTCGCTCCCTCAACTAGTTCTTGACCGTATATTATGTTTGTTTTTAAAAGGTGGTTTCAATCCAAACAAATGGTCTCTCAGTCAACCAGCGCCGCGACCCTCATTTATGCCACGAACAATATATTTTAATTTATTAAATTAACAGATTGACAATTAAACTTTGTATCAATGTTACAAATAGAAGACGACAGTGTTAAACACTTAATCAATATAACAGATACCTATAGAGTTTAAATATATAATTTAATTTATTAAATTAACAGGATTGATTACCTACTACATAGTACTAAAATAAGCAAATCAGTATTAATTTATACCACCCATATCATACAAGGAACTAAATAAAACACAATCGCCTCTCATAATTCTCTATGCTTTAGAAATAGTTTCCTTTGAGAGGGTTGGAGCCTTTGGTGTGAAGATAAGACTGACGTAGTTTTCCACATAATACCAAAACACTATACTGCCCTCGACGCACGTTTCATCAACGAAGTTGGCATCATCTGGAGATAATTAAAACCCATCAATTTTAAACTTGAACAAGTTAAAACTTAATGATTGTTAATCATCTCCAGATGATGACAACTTGGTTGGCGAAACGCACGTCGAGTGTAGTATAGTATCGCACTAATCAAATTTAAACTTGATCAAGTTAAAATTTGATATGATTTTAATCATCTCCAGATGATGCCAAATTGGTTAGCGAAACGCGCGTGGAGTGCAATATAGTGTTTTGGTGTTATATGGAAAACTACGTCAGTGTTAAATAATTTTCTATAAAATATAAGACATGTTCCGAACGAACATTTTAGTTATCAAGTTCAAAAATAACTGAAAAGAAAATAATTATAATTGCAATAGCAATAAATAATTCCAACATTTTTCCTTAATTGTAACTAAGAGCGCGTTAATAAACCGAAACATGTGTAATAACAAATAAGTAGTGTGTAAATGAGCTAGCAAATGGATCGGATCAGAATGAGGAATGAGGAATGATCAGTGATCAGTGTATGACTCATCGAACACCTGGCGTCTAGACAGCATCCGGTTTCAGAGTATGATGCAATATTTAAAAATATCTGACGATGGTATTTTATCTGATGATAAAAAAATGTGGGAATAGCCGTTAGAAGTAGTTCTCACAATCTGCAAATAAAACACCTGGCGTCTAGACAGCGTCCGGATTGAGAGTATTATGCAATATTTAAAAATATCTGACGACGGTATTTTGAAAAAGCTGACGGCGATAAAAAAATGTGGGAATATCCGTTAGAAGTAGTTCCCAGGAGTTGAAACACAAGAGGTTAACGAACACTGCAGACAGGTCCAAACTTGTTTGAATGATCTTGAATGCTTGGTATATTATAGCTTGGTTTGGATTATTGATTATCGATTATTGGTTATTGATTATCGATTATTGGTTATTGATTTTATAGATTTTATTGATTATTGATTATCGATTATTGGTTATTGATTTTATTGATTATTGATTATTGATTTTATTGATTATCGATTATTGATTTTTTTTTATTTTTTTGATTATCGATTATTAGTTATTGGTTTATTGATTATTAATGGATACATTATAAGGTACAGAGCATGTAAAACATACAACACATTGAAATCAAGACTAGTATATTTCACATATTTTATTTTACTCAACCGCGTCAGCAACATTTATTATTAAGAGATATGAATGATATGCTTCTGTTTTAAATACTTAATCCAATAAGAAGTAATATACATAGTAATAATATACCATTCTCCACACAAGTCATCTATAATCAAATACATCAAAAATATGAACAGTACTAATATGCAGCCCTTCCTCACACAACTCTTGGGTATGATGTAATATCTAAATATAAAATATGAATATCTGGTTTCAATAACTTGTCGAGACAAGTTGGTGTGACTCATTGAACACCTGGTGTCTAGACAGTATCCGGTTTCAGAATATGATGCAATATCTAAAATAGCTGACTTGTCGAGACAAGTTGGTATGACTCATCGAACACCTGGCGTCTAGACAGTATCCGGTTTCAGAGTATGATGCAATAGCTAGAAATATGAGTTCGGGTGAAGTCGGCTAACATCGGAAGAAGCAGCCTTTTGATTGGTTCAAATCAGGATTAGCACTGCCTCCTTTCATATACTATAAAGTGAATACTCAGATGCCTTGTACGTATTCTTGTCAGTTGAAGGGACTTCACTGTTTGTTCATCTCTACTACTAATAAAGTGCATCGTTACAGCTCATAGAAAAATTTAGCAAATATAATAATGTGGGCTTTTTATTCCGCCCAGCATTGGACCAAAGCCGAAGACTTGCAATCTGCCATCCAAAGGATACTTGATGAGCTGAGGGATCTAATTTTCAGTGAACGTCATGATAGCGTGTACGACATGCAATCCACCCAAGATGCCGAGAGTATGCAGAGTGCCGAAGAACTGTGCAGAAGTATCAACATTGTATAGATTTGTGCGACAAATTTCTAGAGGGAAATATCAGCTTGCTAAAGTTTTGTCGAGAAATGATGGTAGCAGATATGAAAAATTTTTTATTTGATATTAAAATGTTTCTACCTGTAGAATATATCAATAAATTCAATCTTGTACGCGTAGATTAATAAATACAATATTAAATTTACACTCTAGTTTTATTTATTTATTATTATTATTATTATTATTATTATTATTATTATTATTATTATTATTATTATTATTATTATTATTATTATTATTATTATTATTATTATTATTATTATTATTATTATTATTATTATTATTATTATTATTATCTACGGTTGAAATAGCTGAGATGGGAGAGCGGTAGACTGAAAATCTATATGTCTCAGGTTCGATTCCTGGTTTAAACATATTATGCTTTTCTTATTTGAAAGACCACCAAGTATTAAAAATGTGGAAACTGATTTTGTATAAATACATCAAGTATATTGAAGAATTAGTTTAGTACTTCCAACTTCACCAGCACGTAGGTATGCCTAACGTATAGTTTTTATTTCATCATAATTTCTGAGATTTATGCTATCACAGAATTAGGTCTGTTCTTCAATTTGCCTTTATTTTCAATTTACCTTCATTTTTTCTTTTAGTTTTAGTACAGAAATATTTCTTGTTGAGTTTAAAGCTTGGTTGCGATTCGAACAAAGGTTACTGAACTGTAGAAGGTCAAAGATCAACTATTACAGTCAAGGTTTTGCAGCACTAAAGATTCTGCAGAATATGCCTGTTCCAGTGAAATATAAATGCATCAAATGCGGTGGAGAAACCGAACTCCCTAACACCAAATGTATTCCATGTGAGAGTGAAGAATTTTTTGTAGAGATGGATAAATCTAAGCATAATCCCAAGCTCTTATTTTAAAAAGAAATGATTTCAAATAAAACTATTAAAATGTTTCTGCCTGTAGTCTTCTATCAATAACTTCAATCTTATAGAAGAAGATTAATAAATACAATATTAAATTTCCACTCTAGTTTTATTTATTTATTATTATTATTAATATTAGAAAAAGAACATAGATGTGTAATATACCATATGAGGTTCATATATAATTTACTGAAATAAAAATGCATAATAATAATTAAGTGTTTTATTGGAAAAAAAACATGTACATTACATTATTACGTTACATTATATTATTTTTACTAATCCATGAATTATGAGATTTATCGAGACCGAGCCATTTAACTTGAACCTTATCCCCTTTCCTTCTCAATACCTTTTCCACCAAATATATATCTTTGTAATTAGCTTTCTGCAGTTCTTCGGTATAAAATGCTCCTTTAATTTCATCATTATTTTGATCTTTTAACAGGTAAGTAGTCGGATTAGTCATTTTAACTTTTTTTATTCTAAATACCTCATTCGACCAATTTGGAGTATAGCCCTTCTTGAATGCTTCCCTGTATTTACTAATCCTTATATAATCACCGACTTTAAACTTTGCACGTTTTGGATCAACAGTTTTTATATAACTGTAAGCTGTCTGCAATAATTTTCGAGCATTTTTACTATTTACTTGGTTAGGCTTCAATCCAATAGTTCTGTGCTTAGTACTGTTATATCGATTCACAATATCTTGCAATATATTTATCCATTTATAAGTTCCTTGAAGACTAAAGTGCTTCCACATCATATTTTTCAGTGTACGGTTTGATCTTTCTACAATACTAGCTTTTAAATTTGAATAAGTACTATAATGATTAATGTTGAACTCGGTCATCAACTGTTTAAACTCTTTATTGTAAAATTCTTTACCAAAATCAGTGTGGCAGTTACGAGGTTTAATTTTCATCTGTGACAAAATTTTAGTCATATTAGTGGTCACATCTTTAGCGGTCTTTCTTTTAACAGGTTCAGCCCATACGTATTTACTAAATACATTTATTACAATCAGAATATATCGATACCCCCTGTTAAGCTTGGCATAAGGAATCATTTCGACCAAATCAGCCTGAATTGTGTCATTTAGACCTTTAATGATTACATGCCGTCTTCTAAATTTTTTCCTAGCCGGTTTATGGAGCTCATTAACTATTTCTTCTTTAACTTTACTCATCTCTAACACTACTAATATATGAACATTGATATACTACTTATAACTACAAACATTTATAATCTATTGAATGGGTGTTCTAATTTTTAGCTATAGGACACTGTAGAACGAATTGTACATATAATGGACGACTGGCGGATGTAGTGCTTACAATGAAAGTAAAGGTATCTCCACTATTTACATATAGCCCAATTAATTCATATGCATCAATTAAGATGGGAGCTGAATTCACAGATATAGGCACATCTTTTGGTATGATATTTATACTTTCTATTTTTCCACTTACTGGAAAAGTATATTGGGTGGTCGAATCTTCCAATAAATAACGTAGAGAACTTACAGTCGTATCCACAATCCCGCGTATAGTTATTATACATTTAGAGTGAAGAGAGGATGGTTCACAAATGTAAAAAGGTGCCGATGCTGAAGAACTTGCTAACGTTGGAGCATGTGAAATACTTAAAGAAGAAATATGTCTTGTTCGAGACATGTGCCTACCAAACTTGTCTATAGGCATGGTTATTGTACAAAGTATAGAAACAAACTGTGTATTAGATGTATATTACTGCTTATTTAATAATTTTTGCCTCTCTTAGTTCTTCGATAATAGAAACAATTTCATTCTGGTGACAATTGTTTCCGGCAGACTGTGATGCCATTAATAGTCGCAATCTATCTATTAATTCATTAGGGTCGTTATAATAAATATAATCAATCTTTTTATTAGTTAAATTTAGTAAGCCACCCATCTTAGAATGTTTTAAAGATTGTGTTCTACGCAAGGGTCTATTTGGTGGTGGAGGTTTGGAGAATGATTGTGGAAGTGAGCTGATAGTAGATTTCTTCAATATTTTCTTTTCAATCAGGTATGGTCTAATAATTAATCTATATTTGTCACTCGATGAACCTTGAATTTGCTCATTAGAATTAAAGTTTCTACGGTAGGCATTAGATCTCTTCAACATATCCATATAATTTTCTAGATCGGTTTGCTTGTACCCTATTGGCTGCTTTTTAAACAACAATTCGTATAGACCCGGTGTTCCAGAATACTTTACACCATTCATTTGTATATTCTTTCCAACAATTTCTACGTTTGAATTTCCAATTAAAAATTTTTCGGTTGTGGTATCATGTTGAAGACCATATTGTCGATCGTTATCTTTCTCATCACCTCGTACCGATATATCTATATATTGTCGTGGCAGAGAATCATAACCATCTAAATATTCCTGATAAGCCGGTGTATCAGAGAGGTCTTGGAGATATTGACGGCTTTTCTCAACTTGTTGATCAATTAAGTCGCTACTATTTTGGTCTTCTGAATCATCCACTGTGGGCGTATTCTGATAGGTATCTTCAAGAAAACTCGGCATGGTCATGGGTAATGAAGGAAGATATTTATTATATACATCGACATTTGATCTATTTGGTGTCCATGTTGGAGTTTCAAATTTAACTTACAT
Organism: Pogonocherus hispidulus; assembly: GCA_963924545.1. NCBI lineage: Eukaryota > Metazoa > Arthropoda > Insecta > Coleoptera > Cerambycidae > Pogonocherus > Pogonocherus hispidulus. The sequence continues at coordinate 36,186,439 of OZ004695.1, forward strand.
CGGCTCTTGCTTAATGGAAACATCTGGTTTTATCGAGGAAAGCAGTTTTTTTAACGGTCCTGTAATAGGTTTATAGTCTTTTTCTAATTGTGACTGTGATTGAGCTATATCCGACTTCAAGCTCTTATATTTTTCTCTAACAGATTTTCGAGTTTTAACCAACTGTTTAGCCAGCTCCTTATCCATCGCTATTATGTTAGGTAATGATGAATATTGATGAGTGCATATTTATTTACATGCCAGGTCGACCGAGCAGTCTAGCGGTCAGCATTTTTCATGTTTTATGGTAAAATATATGTATCAAACCCTTTTCTATACCGTCCAGATTTCAGTGGACCGTCCTTATCAATAACAAGGAAGCCATATTTATCTTTCCAACATTCACCACAGATATCTTTGAGCTGTTGAAGTGGCATATCAACATTAACATGTTCATCATAGATATACTTTAAATTTCTAGCATCTTGTTTAAAAAGAACTAGCAAATTAACGTTGTCTCGCAGGAGCTGCTTGGGTACTTTAGAATAGGTTTGTGTTAAATAAAAACAATCCGTATCACCGTGACGACCAAAGCAAAAATAGTCTCTCATTACACTCTGATTACAGCATACAACATCGTCAAAAATTATAACAGAGTTTGGTTTTATATTATTAGGAGGAACTATTTCGGAACTATCCTCATATTCGTGGTAACCGATCTCTTTTATTGATCCTAGTAACAATCTCATATGCCCATAGTTAGGCTGATTCAATGTTTTTGAGTACAGATAAATATTCTCAAATCTCAGTCCGTTTCTATGTTCTATTAAACTTATCATGACATTAGTTTTACCACACCCCGAAGGACCAACCAGTAATCCTCGCTTGGAAGAACCTCCAAAGAGAGGTCCATGTTTTTTATAAGTAATATCAGGGGAAATTTCATCATGATTTACTACTGGCAGTAAAATTTTCTGTTGCTCGATCTTCATTGTTAGGGTACGTCTGAAGTACTGGATACAACACACAGTCTGTAAACTATATATAAGGGTGTACACCGGAAATTACTTCAGTTCAGTAATATATAATGCTGGTACACAGGCCAACTTTGATTAATCAGCGTCGAAAACGAGCAAAGAAAGGTTCTGGGTTTGTTAATACGCTTATAAACAAACTACCTTTCGAACTACATATTCCTGGGTACAACTACTGTGGTCCAGGTACCAAACTTACTAAGAGGCTTGCTAGAGGTGATCGTGGTATTAATCCATTAGATACCTTATGTTTAAATCACGATCTTAAGTACAGTCAATATAATGATAAAGAACATAGGTATGAAGCAGATAAGGAACTAGCTGAAAAAGCTTATCAACGTTTTAAAGCATCCGACTCTTCTATAAGAGAAAAAATTGCTGCCTTAGGTGTGGCCGGCGCGATGAAAGCGAAAACCAAACTAGGAATGGGAATAAAAAAAACAGCGTCCAAACGTAAAAGTGGAGGTACTAAACGTAAAAGTGGAGGTACTCTGCGCAAGAGCACTATAACTTTTAATGAAGCTGTTCGGAGGGCCCGACGTGGTATACGAAGCAGACCATCTAATACCTTGATTACAATGGCAAAGCAAGCTCTGTCTTCAAAAGGAACCAAGAAACTATCTGCACCAAGACAAAGAATTATTCCAATCCCTAAGACTGGGTTTTCTTCCACTCATACCCCTGTTTGCTGCATTAGGCGCTTTGGGGAGTATTGGAGGGGGAGCGGCTGGGATTGCAAAAGCTGTCAATGATGTGAAAGCTGCCAAAGAAAAACTTGAAGAAGATAAAAGACATAACTTTAAATGTCATAACATAGCTGTCAATGATGTGAAAGCTGCCAAAGAAAAACTTGAAGAAGATAAAAGACATAACTTGGCAATGGAGCAAGCTGTTGTTGGAAAAGGGTTATATCTACAACCTTACAAAAAAGGAATGGGGTTATATTTACAACCCTATAAAAAAAACTACCAATAAAGTTACCTCGCCGCGCATTAACTAATCTAGACTTGACAAGATTTGCTAAAAAGTTGCGTATACCATATTTTCGAGGAGTATTTATGAAAGACAAGCTCCCACTAAATGAGTGTGGAGTCATCAATTTGGACATTTCAACTGGACCAGGTACTCATTGGACGGCGTACGCAAAAGAAAATAATGTTATAATATACTTTGATAGTTATATTATTACTTTGACAGTAATGGGACGAGAAATGAAAGCTGGCCCTCTAAATGGAGAAGGATGGAGCTATATGTAAGCATATACGTTACCACTTTGAGTTATTCAATACCCACCAACAGCACTGAGTACAAACTACGCCTAATGAAAAAAGACAATATAATGGAAGACTCTGATTGGCTGGACATCTACAGTAGACCCCCCACCTATACACCTCCTACAAATATCGACTGTAGAGTGGAATATTCTGCAGAGTATTTCATGATTTGGTATATAGCAGTGTGCTCTTCCCTGTTAGTGCTTAAAGTGATTATTACGAGTCTTCAAGCATCATGTCTCAACAAGTGTGTTGTTCGAAATGTCTATCAACCGAGCTGATAAATAGACACAAAAACAATGAAAGCTTGTACAACTTCACTAAAGAAGAGCTGTCACACTTTCCTCTGGAATATCTAATTTCAAATGTAATTGCTATGGAACTACTTCATGCATGGCCTAAGCTTCCACGAGAATATACCCAAAAATTTGAGCTTCAAATTCAGCTACCCTGTTTAGTGCATTACAACCGACCAGAATGGCAATCACATATAGATGGTCCTCCGAGTTCACAAGCAACTTGCCATGTATGTGCATGGAGGGCTACAAAAATGTAGCCGATATGTTTCATATTAAGTATTGTATTTTATAATGGAATAATAAAACAAATATTTATATATAATGGTAGTTTTATTAACTATTAAACTTGTGAATACACGTGGGAATAAATATTTCCAAATATGACAAAATAATAAAATATATGTACATACTAATAGTTTATTTACATAATTGGATAACAAGCAGACTCGTATCGAATTATACATTTACTTAGCAAATAAGTTTAAATCAAAGTCTGATACATCAAAGTCTGATGAATTAAAATCTGATATATCAAAATCTGATAAATTAACATCTAGCTGTGGTTCCTCCTCTCCCCCAATCATCTCTTCAGCTACTTGTAGCAACCTTTCCAAATTTATGTTATGTTCCTGATCTGGTGGAGAAAGGCGATGATGTCCCCAGGCTAATGTATTTACATCACCCGGTATGACATACCTCTTATCGTTAGCTGATGACAATGCTACTTTATTCTTCAGTTCAGTGTGGATGGTGTGTAAAGTTGATGTAATTATATGCATTTTTCGGAAGATTATGCCACCATTTTCTACGATTTGAACATAATCGGAGAAGTCCATTTGATGTTTAACAACACTTGTGGATACTCCTTTTGCCTTTTTCATGACATCACCTGCTTTTATACAATACGCCTTGGCACCGGTTCCATAAAAGCTTTCGATGGACCGTCCAGCGTACTCATCTTTCATCTTTCCTACGACTGATTTTGTTTTAGGCATATTGTGGATGTTATCTGGTTTATAATTTGATGTATCGAAATACTGAAGATTCTCCTTGATGTCCTCATACGGGTTTTCAGTAAAGAGTTCCAAGACAAGGGAATCTACGTCCGTATATAAAACAGTTGCTTTATCACCGTACATAGGTTTTATGTAGCCATAAAGGAATTCGTAGATGATGGTCTTGGAAATATCCAAAATTGAAAAACCAACATATAGCGGTTTGTCATATACCGCTTTTGTCTTATCCAAATGAACTGCTACTAAATTTTCGTCAAATATAGAACAGGATTTAAAATGTGGCTGACTTATTAAGGCTCTTGCTCCTAATTTACCTTTTCTATTCTCCCAACACGAACACAATTTAATATTTTGTCTTTTGTCGACATTTTCCATTGTTTTACCAAAAATTGAATTCACCATGAGCTTGAACAAATCCTTCTCAAATTCGTTCCTAGCAGAGTTTCGGAGATTTGTGTTTAAGTCGATATATGACCCAAGCCACGTTGATTGTGAAAATTCTAATATTCTATGGATTTTTGTCAGTTTCAGTCCATATTTCAAACACTGTTTTAAATTTCTATAGTGAATTATATAGCGGTTCTTATTATGTAAATTCGGAATTAATTTAGGGTATTTAGAATCTGGTGGTATCATACTTTCGGGGCAGAATGGTAAATCGTTTTGGTCATTATGCAGGCTTGTTACATATTCCAAATCTACCTGCAAGATATATCCTTTAGGTGAGTTATTGTCGATGTTAGAGCAGTCAAAAGCATCAATTTCCTCTTTTTCGAGCCACCTGAAGCCTCCAGTGGGAAGACATTCTTTCATTGCTGCACCATACAAGTTTGTTGCATCCAGGTACATGATAGTGAAGTTGGCTTAGTAGGATCATAATTTGGTAAAAATTTATTATTGGCAATGGACTTCCTTTTACTACATTGAGCCACACCTCCTCTAATTCCTTTGCGAAAGAAATGTAGAGAATCGACATCTGTTAAAAGTTCGAGCTCGATGTTTGTGTAACGTAGCATCGCGTCCCAGCTTAGTGACGGAGCTGTTAAATAATGGGCGGGGTCTAATTTGTATTGCTCCAAACACACTTTTCTAAAGTTTTCAAACACATCAGCTAATAGCAACACATCTGATTTTAAATATACATCTGCATACTCTCCTAAAGTTGTACAGTTGAAGGTATCCCACACTTTATTTGCCCGTTCATAGTCTTCATCAGAAATGGATTCCAGGGTTAAATCATTGTAAAATTTTTCTCTTGGTGGTAATTGTTTCTCTTCCAGCTTATCAAATGAGCCCACATAGCTATAGGGGAAAACACTTTTTCGTCTGATTAACTTAAACTCGTCATCATCTGGAAAGCACTTTCTTGTTTCGATACACTGGTGATGTTCTAAGTTTTTACTCAGCTTATCGAGGGACTTGGCTAAAAAGCGAAACGAGTCAACAAACTTTAGCTTCAAATATGTGTCTGGTACTTTTGGATCTGAAGATTTTTCAACCAGAATTGATTTGGAGAATGAGATGTATTTCTCCTTGGTTTGCGCTATCACAGAAACACTTTCCTTTTTAGATGTTAGCTTCTACAGAAAGAGGTGTCCATCATAATTACTGAGGCAGTGGAAGAAAACTGGTATGAACTTTGGCACTTTGTAGTTTAAATTGCATACAGAGTGGGCAGCACCAAGAAAATGTCCTGTTAAGTGGCAGTGATCACGAACCTTTACGTATTCAGTCTTGAAAGGCTTTGTGCAGATATGACAGTGGGTAGCATTTCTGTAAGAGGTTTTTTCTTGATCAGAAAGCGGTAGCATATCCCTAACATTTTTGAGGTGGTTGTTATACAAGTCCAAAAATATTTTGTCCAATTTTTCAATAAATATTTGTGCAGCATTTGGGCCTCGATATGATAGGAATCTCGATAACTTGTCATCAAAATTACACTTTACGTAGAAAGCGAAAGAGTATGGTTCGTGTTCGCAGGTTTTCACAGTAAAGGATTTATTGTCACTAGGTTCATTATGATGAATTGGTTTTAGTAAACTCTCGAAATCTGCATAGATTACGAATGGAACCGATAATTGTCTTTCAAAATTAACAAACTTAAGGATATTTTCAGGTATACTTTCACCATACTTATTGATCTTCAACTGGGTGGTTGGTATTTTTGTACATATATGATTGCAGTCATTTTTCTCATGTTGTTTTAGTTGTTCAACCTTCTTAAAGGCCTGTAGACATCCATCACAAATATGTATCTTTGCACTATGATGATTTGATTTTTTCCTAGAAACTAATCTAGACATATCTGTTCTAAGGCATTAGTGGTTGTTACCCGCGTTGTCTGATACCAGCAACAAATTAACATGTGTACCTTGTCTGTTTGAAGTGAAATGTAAGGGTCCTACCACCTCTGTCACCATTTTTCCATCTTTGAACTCGGATTCTATTCCAAACACGTTTACTGAGATGTTATTTATTTTCTCAAATTTAGATATATCCTTCAGGCTCATGGGGAATTTCAAACCATTAAAGTTTAGCAGTGTGTTGTAGTGGGGATATGAACTGGTACTGGTACCCTGAGGATTCTGAGGTACCCGTGCCTTGTGCACGATATATGGCTGCAATAATGGACCAAGCAAAACATGCTCTATCATTATTTCTAATATTTAACACGGCTTGTTTCCATTCAATGGATTTGGGAAGCTTAATATATGAAGAGGCTTGTTACGGATTTTTTTATAACATTTTATTTTGTCACTGAATATTTACAAATAGCTTTACCTCTCAAAATAATTTAAAACATTTAATATTTAAATATCACTTTATTTACTAAATTACAGGTAGAATATATTAAACACACTTTCTGAATTCATGGTAATACTACCCTCTGTGGATTAGTAACAGGGAAGAACAGTAATCTTAGGAAAATTCTCGTACATTTCACTCTAAAACAGAAAGTCAACTTTAAAATTAAATAATTTAGCTATTGTTTCGATTTTCTTACCTTTTTTCGTATTTCCGGCTTGGTTAATTTGGTGCGTTGTTCAGATCAGATTTTAAAAGTGGAGACTAGTTAAACCATCCCCTAGTGAGTGTACTAACTTCCCCTATGGTCTAACTTGTTGAAGGCACTTTGGTGGTTAAAGTAGGTAATAAATTGTCATTTTAGTAAAGGATTGACAATAGCATTTTAAGTAAATTGATAAGTTTATCTCCTGGCAGATGTATTTCCTGAAACAAAAATAAAACGATTAAATACGTAAAACTTTATATTATGTAAACAAACGCTTTCTAGCTTTGCTGAGCATATTCTCTACTTTACAATAGAATAGGTACTCAAAAGTATTACCTACCTTGATGTACTTAAGCTTCTGAGAGTCACCACTTAATTATCCATAATTATTTATCGAATTAGGTTATTGTTTACCTTACAGGTGGTTCAGCTGTCAGCTGATTTATATTTCTCCATTTTGCCAACCTGCCAGTCGCGATTTCCGGTAGTCTATACTCGTAGAATCGTCCTAAGATTCTGCGCGGCACACTGTTGCCAGATTGTGCCGATAATTTCGCGTGCGGTAAATCCTTCAAATTTACATAATTTTCACAACTAAGTCATCTATATATATATATAATATTGTGCTTATGTTGATCTATAGTGTGTTTAGAATAATTACCAACTAAATTTTGTTGATTATAAATTTTATATTCGGTTCATTTGTTTCTGATTGGCTAGTCTTCGACCAATAAGGAGAAAGGGTAGTTTTTGATAAGATTCGGCTGCTAGAACTTCCGGCCACTTTTGATTTTCGTGTGCTTACTGAACATCACGGCGTGTGAGCGTTTGGAAAGAATTTTGATTGTTAAAGTCATCTCGTAAGAGGATTATTTCTATTCAAACTATATATTGTTGATTTGGGGAATTGGGTTACATTGGATATTCATAAAGTTAGTGAGTGGTGTAAACCTAAATTAACAACTTTTTTAAAGGATTGTTTCTCACACCACGCCGTATAAGTTTATGCCTAGTGCAACGCATCACACAGTTTCACAGTCAAATTTGATGACATAAGGTCTATATTCGCACCATCGGTGTCTATGCAACCTTTGAAGGAAGCCGCAGTGCTGTGTGTAGTTAATCAAGAACCCCTTCGATTAAGGGTAAGTCATTGATTAACTATATAAGTTATTTAATTCTAACATTTGCCTATAAAATCCGATTTTTTTGCGACTTTTATAACTTTAGATTTAACCATGTGCTAGTTTGCGACGTTGCACGATCGATTATTTTTCCGTGTTCGATTAGAAATAGTTTTGGTCAAATCTTTAAACCTATTACCCTCTAATTTAGCTATTCTATAGTGTATTATAGTCGTTTATTATATAAAAGCAGATAATATTCAACTAATTAGATAAAATTTTAAGTGAAGCTTTATTGCTTATTTCATTTAAGTCAAATGGTTATAGGTAAGCTCATGGATAACTTGGTTACCTGTATCAAAGGTTATTTTTATTTTTTTCGGGTTTTTTTTACAATTTTAAAACCATATTACCATTATTACTAGCTAGGTAGGTTGCAAATATATTATTATAAGTGGGCAAAACTTATTTTATTTTACTGTAGTAAGTTAATACAAGTTTCTAATTTTTTATTAACTCCATACAGGGTTCTTATTTTGGGGCTAAAATTTCCTGCTTTATTGGGAAAGAAGATAGAAGTTTCCTGTGGTTGGATGATTACTACTTCTAAGAAATTGGAAATTCCAGGCAGACGTTTGACTCCACTAAGCTAGAAACATTTCTTCTGCAAGCCATTTCGTAGAATTTGCTGCCGGTGACTTTGAAATACTCCACCACTCCCACACTTCCAGGACACACGCAAGTTCTAACTTATCTTGCCATTCTATTTCTTTTTTTTATTCACAATTGCTTATATTTATTGTTTAAGCTTATATTTGCGGTTGCTTATTATCTTATTTATTTATTTTGCCAATTCACCAAATTGCCTGATTTGCTTATTATTTTGTGTTTGTTATTTGGCCAATTGACCAGACTGCCTGTTTGCTTATTATTTAGTTTAGTGCTTATTATTTACTTGCTTATTTAGATAGTAGTATTTTTCTAATTTGGTACTAAGCGTACCGCTATTAAACATTAGTGTTGTGTTACCTCTTAAATAATTGCTACTCACTTAATAGTTGACAATCATACTAATGCCTCTCAACGATACGCTGATATTGGCTATTTAATCATTTGTACCAATAGAAAATTAAGGTACATGCGGGTTCAATTCTTTTGATTGGTTGACGGACAACAGCGATTGCGCCTGAGCTCATGCGACGCTACTATTCTTTCGGTATTACTAGGCTAACTTGCATGCCTTGCTTTGAACCTTAATTTTTGCGGCTTAACATTATTGATAGTTATTGATGGCTGCGTATCTGCTTTTATTTAGTTATTAGTGGGTGACAGTGCTTAGTTTTCGAATTGTATCGCATTTTACAAATCATTCTTTTATAGCTTGCTTTCACAAACATACATGTTTTGCAGTCTTGATCGAATCCAATTGTAAAAATAGTGATTAGAGCCTTATTAAATAGTCTTTAAAAGTACAATTTTGGTCTTTTATTTATGATCTTGTTTGACAAATTTTTGGGGTCATTTATTCAAGTTATTTACTGGGTGTATTTGGCGGTGGAAATAAATTTGTCTGGCGCCCGTGAACAACGATATTAATATAAATTATTCAAACTTTTAATAGAACCACCCCATCTCCATTGAGCTAGCCAAACACCCTTCTGTCCACAGGCAGTGGTGGTGGACGACCTGGTACTCTAAGGTACACTTTGTTAGAGGTCACATTTTGGCGCCCAACGTGGGGCCCTTTAGTTTTTTTACATTGTAGGTGGTATTTAGCAGATAAATACTTTACTTGATTTTCACAAAAAAAAAAAAAATCCATTAGTTTTATTTCTTTATTTTTTTTTAACATAAAGCAGAGTATCTACCAAGTGAGTACTTCACTTGCCTTTATCTTCTTATAGGTGGTTATTATATTTCTTGTGTATATTATTATCTTGTGTGAAATTTTGGGTTACTATTAGCATTTTGCGGTTTATCACAAGTAAAAATATTTTTACGGGTGAGGTATTACTTTAAATTAAATATATAAGGGGGTAAGTTGATATAGTCAAGATGCCGAGAAAAATGCAGGTAAATCGTCTGGACAAGGAAGAACTAACATATGAACTAACCGTACGCGGTATTGGACTAGGAAACTGTGAGGAAATGCGACGTCGCCTATCTCAGGCGATACAGCTTGAAAATGATGGAGATAGTCTCAAGTATCCTACTTACCCATACACATTCGAACAAGATTACGGAGAAGTTAAGAAGAAATTGGATGATCTGGTGGATATGGTTGCACAGTTTAATAATGGAAAAGGAAGTGGCGAAGCTCTTAAGCTGGCCACGAAATTTAGTCATACCCTTGGAAGACTAGAAAATATGGTTTGCGACGATGGTGACAAACAGTTACAGAAGTCTGAGTTATTGGCTACTATATTATCTGTAATGGAAAAATTCAATGAAAAAGTTGAGGAATACGAAAAGAGAAAAGCTTATGTGGCACCACCTTCTCTAAATTTCATGGAAGGACAAGTAGGAGTCACTACTTTTCAACAGGACATAGCACAAGCATCCCGATCGTCTTCGGTTGAGGATGAAGGTACTACTGGATCTCGCGCTCTAAGAAACACCCAGAGTCATGACGAAAATGCAAGGAAGTCCATTCCACCACATAAATGGAACCTACAGCAATTTTCAGGTGATAGGAGAACTGGGATGTCTATAAACGCTTTTCTGGAAAGAATCGAGGAACTTAGAATTGCCAGAAATGTTTCGAAGGAAACCTTATTTAGTGCTGGGATTGATTTATTCTCAGATAAGGCCTACCAATTTTATAAAGAATGCCGTGATCGAGTAACTAGTTGGGATGAAATGGCACGAGAATTTAAGGCAGAATATTTATCGTCAACCTACGAAGAAGAATTGTTTGAAGAACTCCAGAGAAGAACCCAACATTCTTCTGAATCTATAGGCGTTTACTTGGCTGTAATGGCAAGTTATTTCAATCGTCTAAGATGTTCAATTTCGGAAGAAGCAAAATTGAAAATTATCCTGAAGAATCTCCATCCTTTTTATTTGGAAAGATTGAATGATCCTCTGCCAACCACTTTAGCTGATCTTCGTAATTCGTGTAGAAGTATGGAAGCCAGGAGGGATATGATCGATAAGTATGTTGAACCTTCTTCACGTCGAGGGAATGTATTAGAAAAGGACTTGGCTTATGTGGACGTCACTGAAAAAGTGAATGCCATCGCATCGACTTCTCAGTCGCAGACGAATAGGATAACCCCGACGAAGACCGTCACATGTTTTAGGTGTAATCAGCCAGGCCATAAGGCAATTGGTTGTGTCTTGCCGAGAAAATTAGTATGCTTTAAATGTAACAAGGAGGGATATACTGTAAGAACTTGCCCGACTTGTAAGAATTCGGAAAACGGAAATCGACGTTCTTAACTGGTCGAAATAAGATCGTCGACGTCGAAAATTCGACCAATAATTTTCAGTCAGTACTAGACTTTATATTGGATCACGCTCAAAACGACGAACGCCCTTATTTGAAAGTTAGTGTGATGGGAAAAGTGCTGTTAGGACTATTGGATTCAGGAGCATCATCTACCATCATAGGCAATAAGGGTTGGGCACTGGTAAACGATTTGGGATTCGTGCTGGATACGACGAGGAAAATTAAATGTAAATTGGCTAATGGTGATCTAGTAGACAGTGCAGGAGAATGTGAAATACCTTTTTGCGTGAGAAATAGGTTGAAACTAATAAAGGTGTTGGTTGTACCAGAACTCCCCCATTTGTTAATTTTAGGTGCAAATTTTTGGAGGCAGATGGGCATAGTTCCGGATCTACGGCATAACGAGTGGTCTTTCTCAGACCAGCCCGTTTGTCTGGACGAAGTAGACCACCTTAGAGGCAAAACCGTACTCACTACTCTTCAGGAGGCACGTCTTCAAGCAGTGATAGACAGGAATAGGGAACTTATGGGAAATAAATTCGGATGTACTGACCTCGCTGAACATGTTATCGTCACCAAGTCTCAACCTATCAAACAGCGTTATTATCCGGTCTCACCTGTGATACAAGCACACATTGATCGAGAGTTAGCTGAAATGTTAGAGAAAGGTATTGTCGAGAAATCGAAAAGTGGTTGGTCTTCACCAATATTACTAGTGAAGAAGAAAGATGGCGGTTTTCGCTTCTGTGTCGATTATAGGAAGCTGAACGCCGTAACAGAACGAGACAGCTATCCTCTTCCTTATGTTTCAAACACCTTGGACAAACTCAGGGATGCACATTATTTGTCATCCTTGGATATAAAATCAGCGTATTGGCAAGTACCAGTAGCGGAAGGGTCCAAACCATATACAGCGTTCACTGTACCAGGACGAGGGTTGTACCAATTTCGGCGAATGCCGTTTGGGTTACACAATGCCCCAGCTACGTGGCAAAGGTTAATTGACCGTGTGTTGGGACCTGATCTAGAACCACATGTTTTTGTGTATTTGGATGATGTGGTAGTGGTAACTCAAACCTTGGAGGAACATCTGTCCGTTTTGGAGGAGGTTTTTCGGAGGCTAAGGGAAGCCAAACTAACAGTAAGTTGGGAAAAGTGCCAATTTTGTCGGCCACAGATGAAATACCTTGGCTATGTGGTAGACAAGAACGGCTTACATGTTGATCCTGACAAGGTAAAAGGTATGTTAGAACTTCCAGTTCCTACTACCGTGAAGGAAGTAAGACGTATCGTGGGAACATTTTCGTGGTATCGACGTTTTATTCCAGATTTTGCAACACTGTTATCACCGCTGACTGCCCTCCTCAAAAAATCTAAAAAGTTTGTTTGGACACAAGATTGTGAAAATGCCTTCCGGAGAATCAAAGAATGTCTCGTCTCGGCACCTGTACTTAGTTGTCCCGACTACACATTACCTTTTGTAGTTCAATGTGACGCGTCAGGATATGGACTTGGAGCAGTTTTGACTCAACCTCATTCTGAGGGCGATAGAGTCGTCAGTTACCTTAGTCGATCGTTGAGTAAACAAGAGAGGAATTTCTCAACGACGGAACGGGAATGTTTAAGTGTATTATGGGCCGTCGAAAAACTACGACCGTATCTTGAAGCCGTACCGTTTACTGTAATAACAGACCATTATTCGTTGGTCTGGCTGCAGAACCTCAAAGATCCCACTGGCAGATTGGCTAGATGGGCCGTACGTTTACAACAGTATGACTTCAAAATCATCCACAGGAAAGGAAAGGAACATGTCGTACCGGATACTTTGTCAAGGTCAGTACCAGTAATTGACTGCGTGGAAGATGAGGGGACGACTAGCTTGGTCACAGATAAATGGTATTTAGGAATGATGGAAAAGGTACAAAACGACCCGTTAAAATTCTCAAATTGGAGAATTTCAGGTGGACTGCTCTACAAATATGTCAAACCAGATTATTTTGAATTATCTAAACCATCAGACTGCTGGAAGGAGGTGATTCCTAAAGAGCGCAGGAATAGCCTAATCTCTGCCGCACATGATCCGCCAACCTCAGGTCACATGGGTATTTTTAAGACCTTTAAGAGGATGACAGAAAAATATTACTGGCCGAAGTTACGGAATGATGTAGCCCGTTATGTGAGAAACTGTAAGACATGCGCGGCCTATAAACCAGAACTTAAAGGTCCAAAAGGCCTGATGACAAGGCAACCACGAGCACATTCTCCGTGGGAGATAATCTCTACTGACTTGATGGGTCCTTTCCCAAGATCAACCAAAGGTCATCAGTTCATTTTAGTGGTAACAGATTCCTTCAGCAAATTTTCGATTGCGTTTCCGCTGAGGTCTTCAACGGCGAATCTGGTTTGTAAAAAAGTCGAAGAAGAAGTATTTCTAATGTTTGGAGCTCTGAAACTATTATTGTGCGACAATGGTGTCCAGTACAAGTCACGGCAGTTCCAAGAGTTAATGGATGAATACGGTGTAAAGATAAGATACAATGCAAGCTATCATCCACAAGCCAACCCGACGGAAAGGTTCAATAAAACACTTAAGACGATGTTGGCTATGTACGTATCCGACAACCACAGGTCATGGGACGTTAACTTGTCTAAAGTTGCATGTGCTACTCGAACAGCAGTACACGAAGCCACTAATAATACCCCATATTATATCAATTTTGGACGAGATATGGTGCTGAATGGTAAAGACTTTACCAGGAAAATGAATCCGGAAGAGCATGAAGAAGAAAGAGAAGAACTAGACCGACACGCAGGATTTAAAAAAATGTTTGAAGATGTGAGGAAAAGGTTAGATATAGCAGCTAAGAAGAGCGAGAAAACATATAATCTAAGGCGAAGACATGAAGAGTTTCTAGTCAACCAATTAGTTTGGAGGAGAAATTTTGCCCAGTCAAATGCGGCAAATTATTTTTCGAGCAAGTTGGCTCCAAAATTTATTGGGCCATTTTTTATTAAAAAACGCGTTTCTCCATGGACCTACGAATTGAGGGACAAGGACGGAATCTCAAAAGGTATATGGAACGTAAAGGATTTGAAGTCAGCTAGCGCTGATGAAAATTTACCGGAGTAAATTTTCTTCAAGTTAGGGGGGGATTTGTTACGGATTTTTTTATAACATTTTATTTTGTCACTGAATATTTACAAATAGCTTTACCTCTCAAAATAATTTAAAACATTTAATATTTAAATATCACTTTATTTACTAAATTACAGGTAGAATATATTAAACACACTTTCTGAATTCATGGTAATACTACCCTCTGTGGATTAGTAACAGGGAAGAACAGTAATCTTAGGAAAATTCTCGTACATTTCACTCTAAAACAGAAAGTCAACTTTAAAATTAAATAATTTAGCTATTGTTTCGATTTTCTTACCTTTTTTCGTATTTCCGGCTTGGTTAATTTGGTGCGTTGTTCAGATCAGATTTTAAAAGTGGAGACTAGTTAAACCATCCCCTAGTGAGTGTACTAACTTCCCCTATGGTCTAACTTGTTGAAGGCACTTTGGTGGTTAAAGTAGGTAATAAATTGTCATTTTAGTAAAGGATTGACAATAGCATTTTAAGTAAATTGATAAGTTTATCTCCTGGCAGATGTATTTCCTGAAACAAAAATAAAACGATTAAATACGTAAAACTTTATATTATGTAAACAAACGCTTTCTAGCTTTGCTGAGCATATTCTCTACTTTACAATAGAATAGGTACTCAAAAGTATTACCTACCTTGATGTACTTAAGCTTCTGAGAGTCACCACTTAATTATCCATAATTATTTATCGAATTAGGTTATTGTTTACCTTACAGGTGGTTCAGCTGTCAGCTGATTTATATTTCTCCATTTTGCCAACCTGCCAGTCGCGATTTCCGGTAGTCTATACTCGTAGAATCGTCCTAAGATTCTGCGCGGCACACTGTTGCCAGATTGTGCCGATAATTTCGCGTGCGGTAAATCCTTCAAATTTACATAATTTTCACAACTAAGTCATCTATATATATATATATAATATTGTGCTTATGTTGATCTATAGTGTGTTTAGAATAATTACCAACTAAATTTTGTTGATTATAAATTTTATATTCGGTTCATTTGTTTCTGATTGGCTAGTCTTCGACCAATAAGGAGAAAGGGTAGTTTTTGATAAGATTCGGCTGCTAGAACTTCCGGCCACTTTTGATTTTCGTGTGCTTACTGAACATCACGGCGTGTGAGCGTTTGGAAAGAATTTTGATTGTTAAAGTCATCTCGTAAGAGGATTATTTCTATTCAAACTATATATTGTTGATTTGGGGAATTGGGTTACATTGGATATTCATAAAGTTAGTGAGTGGTGTAAACCTAAATTAACAACTTTTTTAAAGGATTATTTCTCACACCACGCCGTATAAGTTTATGCCTAGTGCAACGCATCACACAGTTTCACAGTCAAATTTGATGACATAAGGTCTATATTCGCACCATCGGTGTCTATGCAACCTTTGAAGGAAGCCGCAGTGCTGTGTGTAGTTAATCAAGAACCCCTTCGATTAAGGGTAAGTCATTGATTAACTATATAAGTTATTTAATTCTAACATTTGCCTATAAAATCCGATTTTTTTTGCGACTTTTATAACTTTAGATTTAACCATGTGCTAGTTTGCGACGTTGCACGATCGATTATTTTTCCGTGTTCGATTAGAAATAGTTTTGGTCAAATCTTTAAACCGATTACCCTCTAATTTAGCTATTCTATAGTGTATTATAGTCGTTAATTATATATAAAAGCAGATAATATTCAACTAATTAGATAAAATTTTAAGTTTAAGCTTTATTGCTTATTTCATTTAAGTCAAATGGTTATAGGTAAGCTCATGGATAACTTGGTTACCTGTATCAAAGGTTATTTTTATTTTTTTCGGGTTTTTTTTACAATTTTAAAACCATATTACCATTATTACTAGCTAGGTAGGTTGCAAATATATTATTATAAGTGGATAAAACTTATTTTATTTTACTGTAGTAAGTTAATACAAGTTTCTAATTTTTTTATTAACTCCATACAGGGTTCTTATTTTGGGGCTAAAATTTCCTGCTTTATTGGGAAAGAAGATAGAAGTTTCCTGTGGTTGGATGATTACTACTTCTAAGAAATTGGAAATTCCAGGCAGACGTTTGACTCCACTAAGCTAGAAACATTTCTTCTGCAAGCCATTTCGTAGAATTTGCTGCCGGTGACTTTGAAATACTCCACCACTCCCACACTTCCAGGACACACGCAAGTTCTAACTTATCTTGCCATTCTATTTCTTTTTTTTATTCACAATTGCTTATATTTATTGTTTAAGCTTATATTTGCGGTTGCTTATTATCTTATTTATTTATTTTGCCAATTCACCAAATTGCCTGATTTGCTTATTATTTTGTGTTTGTTATTTGGCCAATTGACCAAACTGCCTGTTTGCTTATTATTTAGTTTAGTGCTTATTATTTACTTGCTTATTTAGATAGTAGTATTTTTCTAATTTGGTACTAAGCGTACCGCTATTAAACATTAGTGTTGTGTTACCTCTTAAATAATTGCTACTCACTTAATAGTTGGCAATCATACTAATGCCTCTCAACGATACGCTGATATTGGCTATTTAATCATTTGTACCAATAGAAAATTAAGGTACATGCGGGTTCAATTCTTTTGATTGGTTGACGGACAACAGCGATTGCGCCTGAGCTCATGCGACGCTACTATTCTTTCGGTATTACTAGGCTAACTTGCATGCCTTGCTTTGAACCTTAATTTTTGCGGCTTAACATTATTGATAGTTATTGAAGGCTGCGTATCTGCTTTTATTTAGTTATTAGTGGGTGACAGTGCTTAGTTTTCGAATTGTATCGCATTTTACAAATCATTCTTTTATAGCTTGCTTTCACAAACATACATGTTTTGCAGTCTTGATCGAATCCAATTGTAAAAATAGTGATTAGAGCCTTATTAAATAGTCTTTAAAAGTACAATTTTGGTCTTTTATTTATGATCTTGTTTGACAAATTTTTGGGGTCATTTATTCAAGTTATTTACTGGGTGTATTTGGCGGTGGAAATAAATTTGTCTGGCGCCCGTGAACAACGATATTAATATAAATTATTCAAACTTTTAATAGAACCACCCCATCTCCATTGAGCTAGCCAAACACCCTTCTGTCCACAGGCAGTGGTGGTGGACGACCTGGTACTCTAAGGTACACTTTGTTAGAGGTCACAGGCTGATAGAGGTGTAAATTTATTAATGTTCACATCCAGAAACATTATATGTTTTAAAGCTCATCCAGAGTCTCGTTCCTCAAATGAGGAGGCCTGTGAAGTCATCTCTTTCATAAAATCTTCGAAAATCTGCTGAAGATCTGATGACGGGGTTATCACCTTGTTTTTGGTATTAAATGACTTGATATCAGACATTTCCTTTTCGGGTATAACATAAAAACCATACACTTCAAAATTAACTTTGAGAGCATGATACTTTTGCAAATATTCATTGATTCTATCAAACACCTTCTGTTTTACTTCTTCAAAGAAATCATTGTAATCGATATGTGTTCTAGGGCTACTGAAACGGTAACTGGCTATCCTGTTTTTGAACCCGCTAGAAAGTTTTTCAACTCCGTTTCCGACACTTTTCTCAACTGGTCGATCAATTTTCTTTCTATCTGCCACATTATTGCCCGCACAGTAGGAGTTTTGATTATGTTTTCGGAGGTTGGACGGGTTTGAAAATATTTTTCCACAACGTTCACAGAGTATTGAGTTCGCTGTATTAACATTGCTGGAAGATGATACGTCATACTTTTGTTTCTTTGGAGCAGATGTAGAAGGCACATTATCACTTTTTCTTTTTCTATCGCTACGCAGGATAGGACAGTAGTCGCGAGTATGTCGCACTAAATTGTATTTGCAAGAAAACAATTTGCCACAATGTTCACAGACCGCTGGAATGGTTTCATTTATATCAGTGGAAGATGGTACATCATATTTTTGTTTCTTTATTGCAGATGTAGAAGACACATTATCACTTTTCCTTTTTTTATGTAGAACGGAACAATACTCGCGAATATGTCGCACTAGATTGCTTTTGAAAGAGAAATCTTTTCCACAATGTTCACACTTCATCGTAACTGACAAGACTACATACAAAGCATCTGAGTATTCACTTTTATAGTATATGAGAGGAGGCGGGGCTAATCTGGATTTGAATCAATCAAATGGCTGCTTCTTCCGATGTTAGCCGACTTCACCCGAATTCATACTACATTTCTAACTATTGCATCATACTCTGAAATCGGATACTGTCTAGACGCCAGGTGTTCGATGAGTCATACCAACTTGTCTCGACAAGTCAGTTATTTCTAGATATTGCATCATACTATGAAACCGGATACTGTCTAGACACCAGGTGTTCAACGAGTCACACCAACTTGTCTCGACAAGTTATTGAAACCAGATATTCATATTTTATATTTAGATATTACATCATGCCTACGAGTTGTGTGGGAAAGGAGGCGGTATATTAGTACTGTTCATATATGTTTGATTATAGATGACTTGTGTGGGGAATGAGTGGTATATTATTACTATGTATATTACTTCTTATTGGATTAAATATTGAAAACAGAAGCATATCATTCATACGTATTAATAATAAATGTTGCTGACGCGGTTGAGTAAAATAAAATATGTGAAATATACTAGTCTTGATTTCAATGTGTTGTATGTTTTACATGCTCTGTACCTTATAATGTATCCATTAATAATCAATAAACCAATAACTAATAATCGATAATCAAAAAAATCAATAATCGATAATCGATAATCAATAAAATCAATAAAATCAATAACCAATAATCGATAATCAATAATCAATAAAATCAATAACCAATAATCGATAATCAATAATCCAAGCCAAGCTATAATATACCAAGCATTCAAGATCATTCAAATATTTTTTATATTTTGCGATATTTTTAAATATTGCATCATACTCTGAAACCGGATGCTGTCTAGACGCCAGGTGTTCGATGAGTCATACACTGATCACTGATCATTCCTCATTCCTCATTCTGATCCGATCCATTTGCTAGCTCATTTACACACTACTCAAATATCATTTTACAGTTGATGACCAAAATTCCACAGACGAAAGAAAAATATTTATAATTTTTCATATTCAAATCTTTTTATTTGTATTATTGTATTTATATTTTTGAGTTTGTATTAATAAAGTTTAATTAATTGTAGGTATTATGTTCTACTTATTTATATTAATGTTATAATATTTTTATAATATATTTTTAATATTATTTATTGGCTTAATTAACTGTGTACATCTATCATTATATAGGAATTAACTTAATTTAATTCATTTTTTTGGCTTAATTCCTATATAAAGAAAGATGTAAAATGTTATAATAGTTATTAATATAACAAGATATTAAACCACGTACCTATTCGGCAATTGTTAATAAAGTTTTGAAATCTTACTCAAAGAATACTTATTTTAACCCGTCAATTTAAATTTAAAAAAATGTCGCTCAACGATTTTAACTATTTACAGGTATTAAGGCAATAATTAAACTCATAACTCATCATCTTAATACAATTGCCAATTTTTATTTAGAATATTAAGATGGTATGCCAGTCTGCAATACACTTTTTAGATTACTTGAATTATCTGTTTTACAAATCTAGGAAAATTAAAAAAATCTGAAAATATTTTCATACCAACACATTTTTTATATAGCTGCAGAAACGTGAATACCTGAATGTTTATAAAAATTGATCAAGGCAATAGTAGTAACTTAAATTATGGTTATAATATAATTTATGTATCCAAATTATAATAATCTCAAAATTCATAACTAAATTAAAAAATAATGGACTCCGTGCGAACCACGTTCGAACGGAGTTAACATGATTTTGGACGAAATCGTCTTTACTTGAATGAACAGGCATTTGCCAATATCTGGCACGCGACGTTGCCAATATCTGGATGTAACAACATGCCTTATATACTGCAAGATATATCATATATAGGCGGAGGTGGCAAGGTATTGTCAGTTGTACGATTGAAAACGATAGCAGCGCCACCGGTCTACAGTTGAACTAAAAATCAAATTTATAGATATACAAGCAACTTTTTTACCTCCAGATGAAAATTTCAGTTTAGGCTTCTGATGAGTTCTATAAGCTATATTTGTGAAAAATAAGGCAAAACGTTGTCACATCCGCAAACCGGATGTGACAGCGTATATATGATGTGACAAGGTACCCTCAGTATCCATTTCGGATGTAGCAACGAACCTTGCATATATATATGTATATTCACACCTGCTAGCTACTTGATAAAATATCGAGGCTTTATGCATACGTAGATAATAGACAGGAAGTCACCAAGGTCGGGACATTTTACTTTTACAGAAATCCAAATATGTAGTATACAGAGCTTCTCGAACAATTACCCATATAGGGTGAGGCAAATAAGAAAGTGGTCTAAAAAATCATGAGCAGTAGATCATTTTATTTATAGAAATAATGTATGATGTAATGGAAAAGTCATGCGCAGTGAATTCCAATATTTAAACAAAAAACATGGCTGTTAGTAAAATAAAAAATAGCGGGAAATTCAAATTATTGATATACAGGGTATAAAAAATGAAGCTATATAGGATGAACCAAACAAGAAAGTAATTTACCTTATTAAAGAAAAATCATGCGCTGTAAACACCAACAGAAAAACATACTGGTTAGTAAAATATATTGTCTATAAAGCACCGACACTTAGACCCTTGTTAAAAATGTTAAAAGTACGTAAAAAATGACAGGTTTCACTTCAACTATAACCTCACTTTTGTCGGGGAATCAAGTACGACTGTTCACTAACACAGGCCACGTTACACTGGCCCTATACATCAGCGCAATACAATATAAATATCTAATTTGTCCATAATTTGCATAATTGCGTATCTTCATAAATGAACGAGCGAAATTGACATTATTGGAACTAACCGTAATAATAATTTTATTAGTACTAAACTTGTATCCTCGTAAATTGACGACGACGACGAACCGAGAGCTTCAGAAGATACCCGACCCCCGATAGCTATGATTCTGTACTCACATATATATTGGTCTCAACTACAAACCACCTTACCTAATTACGAATCTCCATAAATAGAGGAGGTATTCTGATTATTGGAGTGATAAAAGCGGATTTTCACTTTTGCTGAAAAAATTTCGTACTAAAACCAACCAAGAATTAAAACATATTTACGCATTTAATAGTATTTTTTAGTTTGTTGTAGACCCTTAAAATTTTTCAACATATTTCAATAACTTATTAGAAATTAAATAGCACCAGACAACATGCTGATAACCTCTACCGGGCACCACTATATTTTTTATAAACAGTGGGTGTGCCTATTGAGGTTTGGGTGAAAACTCGCCACGTCACAACAACGTCACAACGTGGCGCTAACTTCAGGATAACAAGGATAACGAGGATAACTTCAGGATAATCAGGATAATTTCAGGATAACACACCAGGATAACGAGGATAACTGCAGTATAATCGGGATAATTTCAGGATAAAGTAAAGGTCGTCATCAGCGCCACGTCATATGGTATTCTACATGAGAAGAGTAAACATGTTTACGTGTAATATTTGTAATAAAGTATTCTCTTGGTCGAGCGGTTTAAGCCGGCACATCAACACCTATAAAGACGCCCCTTTAGTGTGATGTATGCAATAAAACATTTAAAAAAAGCTGCAACTGAAAAGACCACCTGAGAAGAGCACACGGTTATATAAAAATCAAAGATCAACGGAAAAATAAAAAGTTCCTCAAGTGTTACATGGAGAAAAATCTCTCACAAAATATAGAATGCAGGCGAGCAGAGAATTAGAAAATGCAGCAGCAGACTTAGCAAAGCACACAACAGATCAAACTAGCAATCCGCCAAACTAGTAAGGCTAATGAGGAATAAAGACCGAGGCTTTATGCATACGTAGATAATAGACAGGAAGTCACCAAGGTCGGCACATTTTACTTTTACAGAAATCCAAATATGTAGCATACAGTGTCAAAAAATTAATGATATAGGGTGAGGCAAATAAGAAAGTGGTCTAAAAAATCATGCGCAGTAGGTAACCTTTTGTTTATAGAAAGGATGGGTGATGTAATAAGAGGAAAAATCATGCGCGTATGACTATCACTACTACTACTGGATAATAAAATACTAAGAGGTAAGTAGTATTGAATAATATTAACAATAATAATAATAATAATAAATAATAATAATAAGGATAATAATAATAATAATAATAATAATAATAATAATAATAATAATACGCGTCACGTGTTTGATGGTCACGCGTCACATTTTTATAGTTACGCGTCACTTGTTTTGTGGTCACGCGTCACGTGTTTATGGTCACGCGTCATGATTTTATGGTCACGCGTGACGTATAACGCACCACATAAACGTACATAAGATACACATTTAAGAGATGTAGTATATCGAATGTGGTCATTGACAAAACTAATGTTAAAGAGTTAATATGTTTTCGTGTCAAGTATGTGAAAAAGTATTTTCCTGTTCTAGTAGTCTAAGACGATATAGTAATAGTGTCCACAAAAATAAATCTTATCAGTGTGGTTTTTGTGGAAATATGGTTAAAAGACTAGACATATTAGAGAGACATATAATGAGAAAAGATCATAATTCCGAGCTTTCAACTAGGGTGTGTGAGCAAAAATACAGTAATGATAATGGTAGTGAGATGAAGAAAGGATACAGTTATGTACCCGAGTTGGAGACGCTTGTAAAGGAACCTATACTGAGGAAATTTAAAGACGACACCGTTTATTTGTACTGGGATGATCCAAACAAACTCGTAGACCGACTAAGCGTTTTATATGCTGGAGACACAACCCGCAACAACAACGAAATAAATGCCATAATACAAACACTTATCGATGCTAAACTAATTGAGCCACGTGCCTAATTATTAAATATGCAATTTGTGTGACAAATAAGATTTTTTGCGTGTCTTTTTTACTAAACATTTTTATTATGAATTACAAAACGTTTAAATGATTACATAATACTTAAAGTGACTCTTGATCTACAATCTAATAAAATAATCATAAAAATTAAAATAAAATAAATATTAAAATAAAAATTTGAATAAAATTCAAATTCCATTTCTTACACCGGCATCATCTTTGAAATATGAATAGGAAATACACATCTTGATAAATAAAATTCTATTTTAATTTGTGGGGTCTTCTTATAAACAGATAGGACGCAAAATTTTACATATCGGAGATCTGCGGTATTTTTTATTTAATATTTAGTTACTCCAGATTTTAATAACACTAGGTATGTTTTATTTTGCGATATATGGAATATATCCTCATATTTTAATATTTATAAATAATATAAATTTTATAATATATTTTATTTATACGTTTTATATTTTGTATACACTGGGCGATACAAAACCATACTTAATTCAGAAAATTCTTGATTGGGCTTTGATTTTTTCAGATAATCATAATATGTTCAGCATGTTTAAGCATACTGTAGCCAGCAAAATTTTAATATCTTTGCGTGTTTTTAGTTGCAATGACGAAATGTTGCCGCTGACGTGAGTTACAAGAAAGTTTGTTCTATATTGTTTTAGCTTTAGCTCTAACGAGGGAGCGTTAGTATTATTATTTGTTATATCTTATTTGTTTTAGAAGAGGAGGAGGAGGAGCCGGAGGTTCCTGTGAAAAGGTTGGGGAGGTTTAACCAAAGTTAGTAATTTTTATGATTATTTTAATAAATATCAAAAGAGTCATCTTAAGTATTACGTAAACATTTAAACGTTTTTTAATTCATAGTAAAAATGTTTAGTAAAGAAGACAAGCAAAAAATCTTATTTGTCAAACAAATTGCATATTTAATAATTAGGCTCGTGGCTCAATTAGTTTAGCATCGATAAGTGTTTGTATTATGGCATTTATTTCGTTGTTTTTACGGGTTGTGTCTCCAGCATATAAAACCTTTAGTCCGTCTACGAGTTTGTATGGATCATCCCAGTACAAATAAACAGTGTCGTCTTTAAATTTCCTCAGTATAGGTTTCTTTCCAAGCGTCTCCAACTTGGGTACATAACTGTATCCTTTTTTTTTCTCACTACCATTATTATTACTGTATTTTTGCTCACACACCCTAGTTGAAAGCTCGGAATTATGATCTTTTCTCATTATATGTCTCTAATATTTCTAGTCTCTTAACCATATTTCCAGAAAAACCACACTGATAAGATTTATTTTTGTTGACACTATTACTATGTCGTCTTAGACTACTAGACCTGGAAAATACTTTTTCACATACTTGACACGATATTAACTCTTTAACATTAGTTTCGCCAATGACCACATTTGATACACTACAGCTCTTAAATGTGTATCTTATGTACGTTTATGTGGTGCGTTATACGTCACGCGTGACCATAAAATCGTGACGGGTGACCATAAAACACGTGACGGGTGACCACAAAACACGTGACGCGTAACCATAAAAACGTGACGCGTGACCATCAAACACGTGACGCGTATTATTATTATTATTATTTGTTATTATTATTAATATTATTCAATACTACTTAGCTCTTAGTATTCTATTATCCAGTAGTAGTGGTGACAGTCATACGCGCATGATTTTTCCTCTTATTACATCACCCATCCTTTCTATAAACAAAGGGTTACCTACTGCGCATGACTTTTTAGACCACTTTCTTATTTGCCTCACCCTATATCATTAATTTTTGAGACACTCTATATGCTACATATTTGGATTTCTGTAAAAGTAAAATATGCCGACCATGGTGACTTCCTGTCTATTATCTACGTATGCATAAAGCCTCGGTCTTTATTCCTCAATGGCCTTACTAGTTTGGCGGATTGCTAGTTTGATCTGTTGTGTGCTTTGCTAAGCTTGCTGCTGCATTTTCTAATTCTCTGCACGCCTGCATTCCATATTTTGTGAGAGATTTTTCTCCATGTAACACTTGAGGAACTTTTTATTTTGCCGTTGATCTTTGACTTTTATATAACCGTGTACTCTTCTCACGTGGTCTTTTCAGTTGCAGCTTCTTTTAAATGTATATGTATCTATAAACAGGACTGTTGCGCATGTTTTTTCTGTTATAGTAAAGGATTTACTGCGCATGATTTTTCTTTAAATAGGCAGGTTACTTCTTATTCTGGCTCTCCCTATAACTAACTTTTTTTTTGGGGCACTCTGTATACTAATCATTTGAATTTCCCTCTTTTACTTAACTGACAGCCATGTTTCTTTTCTGTTGGAATTTACTGCGTATGATTTTCTTTACCCTTTATGTTACTTTCTTGTTCTGACTCACCCTGCTTTTAATTTGATCGCTCTGTATACTAATATTTGAATTTGACTCTATTTTTAAAATGTTTTTTCTGTTGGTTTTTACTGCGCATGATTTTTCTTTACCCTTTTAGATTGCTTTATTGTTTGGCTCATCATATATAGTTTTATTTTGCTACACACTGTTTACTATTCGATTTTTTAAAATTTTGACTGGCTGCAGTGATGTTCAAAGGTCTCATTCTGTTCTGTAGTTCAGTGGTCTCATTCTGTTCTGTAGTTGCAAGGGTCTCATTCTGTTCTGTGGTTCAATGGTTTCATTCTGTTATGTGGTTCAATGTTCGCATTCTTTTCTGTGGTTCAATGGCCTACCACCCTGAAGTTGACACCTGTACTCGGCCGGTAATGCAGATAGTATACTTACCGACCACCCTGAAGTTGGCGCCAGTGTGACGTCACACTGTCTGGCTCAACCGCCCCAATACCTACTCCTAGGGCTACACCACTCATCGCAAAAGGACTCTATCATGTACCCGTGGTATCGGGAAGACGCATTTGACTTCGCAGAAGACGATATATTAGTTATCCAATCGCTCTACGGCGCCCCCGTTCAATCACCCGCTATCCCCGCTACACCGCCTACGACAACGACGACGACGCAACCGCTGCCTTTGATAGGACCGCCGCAGCAACAATTAGATTTATGTAGAATATCACCAGACAACATGCTGATAACATCTACCGGTCATCACTATATATTTTATAAACAGTGGCTGTGGATCTTGGCCTTGGGTGAAAACTCCTACCACAACCGACTTGTGCGGATTACGGATTATCTGCCGTCAATACCCACTACCTCGAAAATACACGTTTATCAAAAAAGCAACGATGAAGTTATGCTGGTGGTGGGAGACGTCCGTGTTTACGCGGTCGGACTTCCCCCAATTACTATAACACAAGCCATGGGCAGCGTAGACGCCATGGGCGTCCATTTTAAAGACAAAATAAACACTGTATTCAACACGTACCTTGGAAAATTTTACATATTTTACGACAACCGGTTTTATACAGAGATTGACGACTGTACCCAAATGGCGCGCAAACACGGGCTGATACGAGATATGTTTCCCGGCATACCTGACGACGTAACCGGCGCTTTCAGATATACAAACGGCCTTTTGTACTTTTTCAGAAACGACACATACTACGAGTTTGATGAATTTACCAGAAAGGTAACGACGGTCGGACGGTTTGACCTATCTCTTTTTGGCATCACTTGTCCTCAACCAAGCGTCTTTCGACAAATAAAAGACTTATTGGGGCGCCTTGCAACCTATGAAAACGTGTAAGAACAGCTGACGGCGGTGTGCGTGTCATAAAACGTCGAAAACATCGAAAACGCTACGCAGGGTCGACCCAGGGTCGACGCACCGTGGACCCTGGGTCGACGTACCGTGGACACTGGATCTACGCACCGTGGACGCTAACTTCAGGATAATTAGGATAAAGTAAGAGTCGTCATCGCCGGCCGCCATATGGTGCCGTACTTGCGAAGAATAATAGTTGTAATAAAGTAATCACCTGGGAACATGTAAGGAACAGCTGATGGTGCAATAAAACGCCGCATAAACGACACATCGCGTCCTTAACGTGACTCTAGCTTAGGGCTAACAAGGATGACGAGGATAACTTCAGGATAACGCCAGGATAACGTCGGGATAGTTTCAGGATAATCAGGAGGATAAAGTAAGAGTCGTCATCACCGGCCGCCATATGGTGCAATACGTGCGAAGAGTAATAGTTGTAATAAAGTAATCACCTGGGCACGTGTAAGGAACAGCTGATGGTGCAATAAAACGCCGCATAAACGACACATCGCGTCGTTAACGTGACGCTAGCTTAAGGCTAACAAGGATGACGAGGATAACTTCAGGATAACGCCAGGATAACGTCGGGATAGTTTTAGGATAATCAGGATAACTTCGGGATAACTTCAGGATAAAGTAAGAGCCGCCGCCGCCGTTGCGTCATATGGCGATGTACATGCGAAGAGTAAACATGTTTATATGTAATATTTGTAATAAAGTATTCACCTGGCCTAGCGGTTAATAAAACGGCACATGCATATACATAAAAACGACGCCTATTTACAGTGTGCCGCGCGTGGAAGAAAACATTTAAAAGAGGCGACAACTTAAAAGACCACATGCGACGAGCCCACGGCCATAGAAAAACCAAGGATCAAAGGAAAATAATACAGCGCCTCGGGCGTTACACGCGGCAGAATCCCTTACAAGATATACAGTACTGGCAGCAGATGATCAAGCCGGCGAGCCGCTGAGGAATAAAGAACTCCTAGATTGGACCGCGGAGACCTACCCAAATGACATAGTTGACGCAATAAAAACATCCATGCGTTTAGGACAGGATTATTCCGTATATATAAATACTTTACGTGACATGGGCCTTATTGTATAGTGTATATTCCGTCTTATTAACCGCTAATTTACAAAAAATGATAGAATAAAGGTGCTAAGCAATGATAACTGCACACGCCTTAGACCATGTCTGACGTCACCGTACATACAAAAACATTCTCGAGCTAAAGTTAATCAAGATATCATCTCGAGCAACCCTCACACACCTTATAGGTGTAGCGCCGTCATCAGTTGTTTCATTTACGTTCAACAGCCTGAGGTGTTAAAACGCAATGAGGACAGTTATCAAATTCTTTTTTAAATCAAAGGCAATGAGAGAAATAAAGAAGCTTAAACTATGCGATATGTTCGTTGAACAGTGGTTTCTAGACAGGCAACGCTCATGTTACATAATCTATGTGAATTGTAGGCCTGTGTCGTTTGCCCTGCTGTCAAAGATGGACTATGACCGCATTTACCTCGAACGAAGCATCAGAAAATTTATTTAAAATATGTGAATGTATAGATTATGGCAATGGAGTGTTCAGATATCGTTAATAAAATCTTTTTAAAGTTTGGTTTCCCGTTTTTATTTCCAATCATAGCAATCACAACAAATGTACGGCGTTGCAGTTCAAGGTCGTAACCCGTTCAAAAATAGCTTGTTTTAGTCATATTTTGAATCGGTAACTAAAAAGGTAACTGAAGAACTGATAAAAGCTGCAAATTGCGATTGTGCGTGGGTCTACAACCTGTGCTTAGCCATACAAGTTCATTAACTGTCTCCCCCCTGTATACTAAATTTGAGATTTAGAGTTGTTGTCTCTGTATACTTAATTGTACATATATCTGTCTGAATACAGAAAATCCTACAGTTGTATGGTACCCCGAGGTTTTATCACTATTTGAACTAGTTGATTATAAAGCCGAAACAATACACCACGCAAAAAATCATAAAAAATTTTTATGTTAACACAAGCATGTTTATTCGCAATTTGTTAAGGAAATCTAATACAGGTAGAAACTCCGAATTATTGATATTTACTCCCCGCCATCGTTTACAAAAATTATTAAACCCCCTTACAACACGCCTTATTTTGAATCAGCAACTAAAGGTATCATTAACTGCCGCACCCTGTATACTAGATTTGAGATTTAACCAGTGTTGCCTCTGTATACTTAATTTCGAGTGTTTCTATACATATAAAACCTGAAGACAGAAAATCTGTAAAGGTAAAAATTATGTCCGACGTAGATGATATGTGCAACGACCTAAACAAAGACAGCCTTTTTTAATCGTTTCGATAGCCCGAAGACCTTTTCGCGTTACCCGGGCGTATTTAAAATTTCGCGTGGCTGGAATCCCGTTTTGGTGTTGTTCGTTGGTACAGTCTACACCCAATGAGTACCTGTACAGGTTAATCGTTTAAAGTCTAAACAGTACACGCACGCGAATACTGTTCGTCGAGCAGGTGTAGTGTACCGTGTATCGACCAAAGTATTAAGACGACGCGCTCTGTAAGCAAAAATTTAAAAAGCAAAAATAAAAAGGTATTACGCAGCAGCCTGGTATGGCGTTTGTGCCATAGAAAAGCTGGTGGTTACGTACATCAGTAGGTATAGCGGCGGGTAGGCCTGGGCTTCGCCCCCAATGGGGCCCCCTTAGGGCTCCGCTGGGGGCCCCCAACTGACGCGTCATAAAAAACGTCGAAAACGTCGTAAACATGTTCCATGCCGCCTCCACATCGTGTCGTAAAATGTGGACGTACCGTGACGTTTTACGACGGTTTCGACGTTTTACGACGCGATCTGGAGGCGGCATGGGACATGTTTACGACTTTTTCGACTTTTTTTATGACGCGTCAGTTGGGGGCCCCCAGAGGAGCCCTAAGGGACCCCAATGAGGGGCGGAGCCCTGGGCCTACCCGTCGCCATACCTAGTTACATCCTATAAATTCAGCAGCTGTTTTTTACAGAGTGGCTTAACTCGACCAATTTGGCCCTCGAAAGCTGGACTACCCTATATGTTATTTATATGTTAAACACAGACCGGCTGATTTGAAATATTGGCGTTTTGACACCCTGTATGCGGTTTGCACGACTTTACATTTGCCATCATAACAGATTGAGAGGTGAATATTGTCGCTTTTTGACCGCCTTTTCATAGGCTATCGTCTATATAGATTAATTGAGTTACAGCGTTTTTAAATTTCATCAGATTGATATAACGGGTGCCCTCTGATCTTAATTTTGTTATGTGTAGCGATTACGTAAATACTAATTTGGTAATCAAAGAACTGCTGTTGTTATTTTAAAGTGAATAGCCTCTGTGTCTCTCTCAAAAGCAAAATTGAACACCCTATATGCTACACGTAAAATTCGTTAGCTTTAATTTTAGATTTACGGTTTTGTGGTTTTTTCTGCTATATAGTATGTAGTTAGCTGTAATACGCGAAAAGGGGCCTTATTATGACGCAAATGCGAGCGACTGACGCAGACAACTCGTCTGTTGGTGCTCTGCAGAATAGGGGACGATTGTGTGTATTACAACCTATAAACATATATAACACCCAGATGATTCCCCGTTCTAAAAACAGGACAGAGTGACTCGAACTCAGCGAATGTCGAGTCCTCTTTTAGAACGAAAAACTACCTGCGGCTTGGCCACATCGATATAAATATTCAACAATTAATATCTAGATCTTACATAAATGTGGTATATCAAAAGGTTACGTGACGGTTTTTGCGAAACGCTGTACAAAAAATTTTAATTTATGTTGTTAGGGAGCCACCCTGTACTGTCATAATTTAAAACACCGCTATTTTTCCTTAATATCATTTTCTATTAATAATTCTGATGTTTTTCTGCAAATTGTACTCACATTTTGTTCCAGCAACAAAAAAACCAACACACAAAAAACTTCACTTTAATTGTTTCTTTAGAACGAAAAACTACCTGCAGCTTGGCCACATCGATATAAATATTCAACAATTAATATCTAGATCTTACATAAATGTGGTTTATAAAACTCAAAGTATTAAAATTTCTAACATAAGTTTTGTCATATCTGGGGCAACGCCCTGCTTTCTATTTGAGTTTTGCTATTGTTTGCGCGTTCCAATTAACTTTCTACTAAAAGTTTTACTTTGGTAGTATCGCGGTATTTTGTTCTTATCAAATATCAATATATCAAAAGGTAACGTGACGGTTTTTCTCAAACGCTGTACAAAAAATGTTAATTTATGTTGTTAGGGAGCCACCCTGTACTGTCATAATTTAAAACACCGATATTTTTTCTTGATATTATTTTCTATTAATAATTCGTTTTCTATTTGAGTTTTGCTATTGTTTGCGCGTTCCTATTCACTTTCTACTAAAAGTTTCTAAATGTTTTTGACAGTGTGGTAGTGTCGCGGTATTTTGTTCTTATCAAATATCAATATATCAAACGGCTACAACCTTTTGTATCTAAATTGTCTTTTTTGTTATCTCGCTGTATACCTAATATTTTTATCTAGTTCTAGTGATTACGTACCGGTTTTTGCCACCCGCTGTACAAAAATATTGTACTCACATATCTGGTTCCAAGCAACAAAAAAAACCAACACTCACAAAAAAAAACTTTACTTTGTTTCTGTATCGGGTTTTTCTAACACAATGAATAAATTAACAATTCAGTTCGTCTGAACGTAGCGTGGTATCTATCAACTTCCTTTATTCAGTTTATCGCGGCTTCCCCACATTTCGATCCTAGAAAACACAGGCTGTTTTTGATAATTCAGATACAAATAATTATTTCAATTTGGATCGGGGTTTTCAACCTACCTTTCTGATAATTATTTTAATATCTGGTCAATATTGTCAACAATATGAGTATCCATATTTAAGAAATTAATATTCAAATAATTATTCAAAATTTATATTAAAAAATATTATTTCTGTTGGTAAGGTTAATTACACCCTGTATATAGAAGTATTAAACATTCAGTACAAAATTACTTAAAGCATTTATTTCTCATTCTAACAGGAAAATAATTCACACACATTTCTGTTGACTAATGATTTTAAAGGATGTAACAGGTCCAATTACAAAATGCATGATTCAATGAACGGCAGATATATATGCATCTCAATCTAAAGTGAGATTTTAACATGCATTGAACTTCCACCACTCCCAATATGATTTCTGAAGTGTAAGCATTTATTGCCATAAAAATTAAAATTGTGGATGGTGGAAGAGGAGTGGTAGTTGGACTCTGAAGGGAGTCACTAGTTGACTGGGAGATAATCAGGCTGTGCAACAGCCCCTCTAGAAATGTTGTCCTTTGGGTAAGTTTTATTTTATTATTTTGTATTTTTATGCTTGGCACTTAGCCACATTTATTTGGGTGTTCTGAATAAAGAATAAAGTTGTTGTATTGTTCTCAGTCGCATTATTTTAAATTAGTATAAAACCCTCTTGCAGCCAAGTAAAGTGCTAGGTAGTTAGCCCTCTAGTCACAGACGTGACATATATGGTGGAGGCGCCTTGCTTCATTTCCGTAGGGTTAATTCTCCATAATTAACCTGAAAAATAAATAAAATAGGTTTAATTATATTTAATTATTTTTTTTTGGGGTTATACTTGATTTTATAAAAATGATTTTCTGAAATAAAGGTGATATTTTCCTAGTTCATAACTTAAACCATCCCTTACATTGAAGTATAGCTTTTCTCACTGCCTGCTGTTATCAGGCTGGGAAAAATATAGTGCATTTGTAATCCGATTTGTATTTTTGTCCGTGCCAG
Organism: Pogonocherus hispidulus; assembly: GCA_963924545.1. Classification (NCBI taxonomy): domain Eukaryota; kingdom Metazoa; phylum Arthropoda; class Insecta; order Coleoptera; family Cerambycidae; genus Pogonocherus; species Pogonocherus hispidulus. The sequence continues at coordinate 36,219,311 of OZ004695.1, forward strand.
TGTTCTGGTAAGGCCAGAGGTATTATTTCAGGAATTTTGTTACTCCTATCTTACATTATCACAGTGAACTATAATTTTCTCACTGCCTGCTGGGTTATCAGGCTGGGAAACTGTAGTACATTTGTTGTTTAATTGGTACTTTTAACCGTGCCAGTGTCTGGTTAATCAGGGACGTACCTGTACCTACAGATATCTAGAATTTTGCCACTGCCTGGGATTATCAGGCTGGGAAAACGATAAGGATTCTGTTGAAACATTGTATAACCTGCCACGCCAGGGTCCTGGTAAAGTAAGAGGTACTATGTTAAGAAGTATGTTTATCCTTTTCCTTGTCCGCTTATAAATGCCTAGTAAGAAGCCCGGAAAAAGAGAGCGCCAAGTGCGTAGAGAACAAAAACTTTTACTAGCTTCACTAGATAATATCGAGCTAAGAGTAGATGAAGCAGGTCGACCTTTAACACCACGAGTGTTAGAACAAGTTAGTCCAAAAGGACAAAATAATTGTCAATTTATTTTTCCTAATATTCCGATTGCAATTAATAGTTTACCACTTGAACAAACAAAGCTTAGCAAAGCACTTCAAGACAAACTAAGTCGACTGTTTGGGGATGACTAAAATATTATTTTTTTTGTGTATGTAACCTATGAACTATTTTGGTATATATGAATTACTTATGATACTTGGCGAAGTGACTATTGACTTGTGCAGCGTATGTTGTCTTTACATGCCTATATACTTATTAAATAATAAAAATACAACTCGTAATTAAACCCTATATCCTATTATACGATATTATAGGTAACAATAATTAATAAAACCGATATTAAATAAACAAATAGTTGCTATATTGTCTGTGTGACAATAATATACTAGCGACTCATAGTATGTCCGATGGAGCGATCCCCAAGAAGATCACTCGATCAACGGCCCTAAAGCTTACCCTTGCAGAAGAAAAACCAAAATTTCAACCAGCACATCGTAGTACTGAGCTGTTCGGGCCAGAAGACCCCTTTGCAAGATCACCAAGAATTTCTAGGCCCCCGTCAAGAAGCCCTAGGCCAGAAGAAAACGAAGTAACGATAAGATCGGACGAAGAAACACAGGACGAAGTGTTACTGCACCCGGAACCCCAAGATAGACCTGCAGACCGGCAAACACATAAACAAGTGGTAATTAACCAGGAACCCAAATGTAGACCTGCAGACCGGCAAACACATAAACAAGTGGTAATTAACCCGGAACCCCAAGATAGACCTGCAGACCAGCAAACACATGATCAAGTGTTAATTAACCTAGAACCCCCAGATAGACGCGTAAACCAGCGACTAGATAGTCCCCCTACAATGGCGAACGTAACCCTGTCCGAAAGCCTAACTAACCCTAAAACTCCCGCTAAGCCCAAGTTTTTATGCCCTCCAACTTTCAACCCTTGCTTGAAAAATGCGACTACGTTTATGAAGAATTATGAAAGAACGGCAGCAGCTAATGGTTGGGATGACTCCCTGAAAATTGCATATCTACAGTCATTTTTAGAAGGTGCTGCAGATTTATGGTTTGAACGTTACAAGAATTCTGTGGGAAATGCGCAAAGTCCTGGGAGCAAGTAAAAACAGACTTTCAGGGTGAATTCGAAGGTGAAGATACTAAACGGGTGCTTGAGAAGAAACTGTATAATAGGAAACAGCTACCGACGGAGTCCATAACCGCATATTATTACGAGTTACAATCGTTATTTGGGGAATATGACAATACTCTAAACGTAAACAATTTTAAAAAATTTTTTGAAAGCGGAATTGAGCCTAAGTATTATCAAAATTATAGGTTACTATTAGAGGACAACATGGACTGGGACAAGTTCAGGAGAATAATAATTAAACTAGACGATATCTCCTCCCAAACTAACAGTTTACAACCCCAACTAACCAGCTTCCCTCAAAATGTCCCTAGCAATCACAATTGTCAATGTGCTAGTAACCATGTACAATTTTTTCAGCCTCTATCTCAAAATGTACAACAATACAGACAGCCAATGAACCCACAAAGACATAACTATCCCAACAAACAGTTTCCCAACAGAAATTTTTCTAATAATCAACAAAATACAGGCAGATATAACTATAGAAACCAGAATAATTTCAATACTGCTCAAAATAATTAAAATTACAATCGTGGAACTGGTCCAACAAACCGTTATAGACAACAAAACTACAGACAATCGGGAAATAGACAAGAAAATTATAGAAACGATACTCAACGTAATAACCCGACGTTTCCCAACACTAGAAACCATGACGGTAGACCTAGGTGCTACCTATGTAATAGAATTGGACATTCAGCAGCATCCTGCCGAGAAAGAGAATCGAATAAATACCCAAACACACAAGGACGACGCAATTAAGCCCCGGAGTCGTCCTCACACACAGGGGCCCAGATATAACGGACAAAATTTTGACGATCCCTGCAATGGTAAACCGAAAATCCACAAATGCTCTCCTAGATACAGGGGCAGAACAAAACGTTATAACAAAAGCGTTAATTAAAAATTATAACAAAAATTATGTCCCAACCACATATTTATTGGTAGCTGGCGGGAAAAAGATCCCTACGCTAGGCGAAGCCACATTCACCCTGGAAATAGGAGACCTAAGAACAACAGGCAAAGCAATTGTAGTAGAGAACTCGCCCGTTCCACTACTATTAGGAATGGGATTCTTGAATAAGCATGAAGCAATATAAACCTAGCAGCAAGGAAGATTATTTTAACAAATGGGTATAGAACGACTACGATTATGATACAGAAGAACAACACGTTAACGCATACCGTTAGTAATTATATGACAAGATCATGTCGAGAGACAAGAATTCCCCACCACTTCAGCTATAAGATAGCCTACCATGATGAAGTAAAGAAAGATTTACGAGGAACATGGAATGAACAATGCTACAAATATATGCAAAAGCCCACAGAGTCGACAAAAACATTTGAACACTTCGAAAGCAAATATAAAACTGAAACTTCCCCTCCTACTCAAGTATAAAAAACCGATGCAGTGGGTCAACCTATAATCTGTTGCGAGGGTGAACTTGTACTTTCAGACCTCCAGAATTTTATGAACAGGAGGGACAATTTTGACGATGCAATAACCAAGGTTAAAATAGAGGAAATGACCTCAAACATTTTTGATACACCCCTGGAATATAATTTAGCCCACTGTATATCAGAGGACCTAAAAATGGGAAAAGGAATTGCAGGCGAATTTAAGAAAAATTTTTGTATGAATCAGCTGTACAATCAAGAAGTAAAGGAAGGGAAGGTGGCAACAATTGAAGACAGGGGAAGAGTTGTACACCACCTAATAACGAAAAAATGGTACTGGGAAAAACCAACATACAATACAATGTGGCATTGCCTACAAACATTAAAACAAAAGTTAAGAAACGATAGGATTAAGAAATTAGCACTACCTAGAATTGGATGCGGATTGGACAAATTATCATGGAAAATCATTAAAAATATGCTTTGTTATATATTTAGGGATGACGAAATAGATATTTTAGTGTGTAACCTACCCATTGAGGAAAAAGAGTACTCAAATAAACCCATCGTACACGAAAACAATCAAGAATGCACTAGGATTGATAACAGTGTGTTAGAAAAATACTGCCACACACTAGAAGACAGTCAAAAGGAGACCATAAAAGTAACATTAGCCGAGGACTATATGTTCCAACCTAACGCTGTTCATAACGTAAATTTAATAATTTCAGGGTCCATAAACGATAAACACTTACAAAATATGTACTTCGAAGGAAAAGAAGAATTTTTAGTTCCACGAGGTCTTTTATGTGCTGAAGCACCAAAAATACATGGCCAAAAAGCCACATTAAAACTAAGAAACATAGGATTTAACCCTGTAAAAATATTTAAAAATTCAACTATAGGGTTTTTCAAAAACGTAACAAACCAAGGGTTTGAAGCAATAACAATGTACACAGAATGTCTCGAGGACAGGATCACATTAGACGATCACGACTTGACACACATACAGGATGGACCATTTAAGACGGAATTAAGTAATCTGTTAGAAGGATTTAGGGATGTATTTTCAAAATCAACAAAAACCATGGGCTTAACTAACCTGACCGAACACATCATTGATGTGGGTCATGCAGAACCTATTAAGAGTCACCCATACAGAGTGTCTCAAAAAGAAAGAGACATAATAGATAAGCAAATCAAAGAGATGTTGGATCATGACGTAATAAGACCGTGCCATTCACCCTGGTCAAGTCCCGTAGTCCTTGTACGGAAGAAAGGGGGCGATTTCAGATTCTGTGTAGATTACAGAAAATTAAACAACGTTACAAAGAAGTCTGTGTACCCCATTCCCAACATAGATGACATTCTTACATACCTTGGTAACGCCAAGTACTTCACAACCCTAGATATGTTCAGCGGCTACTGGCAGGTAAAAATTGAAGAAAACTCTAAACAATATACAGCTTTTATAGCACAAGGCCATGGCCTGTACGAGTTTAACGTGCTAAGCTTCGGCCTGTGTAACGCCCCGGCCACATTTCAAGAGCTGGCTGACAAAGTATTTAGAGGTATGAAATGGAAAGACGTGCTAATATATCTTGATGATATCATAGTCTTCTCGGATACCTTGGAAGCGCACCTGGAAAAACTGGAGAAAGTCTTTCTACGATTACGAGAAGCTGGGCTTACTTTAAAACCTAGTAAATGTGTATACGTAAAACAGAAAGTTCAAATTCTCGGTCACATAGTCAGCGAGGACGGCATAGCCCCTGACAACGACAAGTTAGTAGCAATAAAAAATTTCCCAAAGCCCAATAATATTAAAACCATTCAAAGCTTTCTAGGCCTTTGCAACTATTACCGAAAATTTATAAAAAAACTTTTCAATTATCGCTCGTCCTCTCTACGAGATGACAAAAAAATGTACCGATTTCAAATGGGGTGAGGCCCAGGAAGCAGCATTTATAGAATTAAAGGAAAAACTTATATCTGCACCAGTACTTCAACATTTTAACCCAAATATAGGATGCGAACTAAGGGTAGACGCCAGTAAAGTAGGAGTCGGAGCTGTCCTACTGCAAGAAGGGGAAGACCAGCACATGCATCCCATCGCCTATGTTAGCAGGAGTCTCTGCAAAGCAGAAATGAACTTCGGAATCACAGAATTAGAAGGATTGGCTGTTTTTTGGAGTTTAGGTTATCTGAGACATTTAATCTACGGTCGCCCCGTGAAAATAGTGACTGATCATCACGCACTATGTTGGATACGTTCTCTAAAGGACCCAACAGGAAGATTAGCAAGGTGGTCACTCAGACTTTCCGAATACGATTACACAATTGTGCATAAAAGTGGAGTAGCCCACAAAGACGCAGATTGTCTAAGCCGCAACCCAGCTTTAGGAGCGGAAGAAGGTAGCTACGATATAGAAGAAATGCCTACATTTTTGCTGCTACCAACGGACATTGTCAAAGGTCAAAAAATTGATGCAGAGCTAAGACAACTCATAGATGCGGTATCAAACCCGTCCGATCCTTCCATACCTATAGGGATAGCTAGAAGAGCTAAAAACTTTCGACTAAAAGACGGGGTACTCTATAAGATCAACCATCAACCGGAGGGACCAGAAAACCTTCTAGTCATACCTAAATCTTTAGTAGCGGAAATGCTATTCTCACACCATAATGAACCTCTGTCAGGTCACCTAGGAATAGCTAAGACGCTACATAAATTAAAAACTCGATATTACTGGCCAAATCTACAAAGAGACGTAGAAAAATTTGTCAAAGGATGTAAAGACTGTCAGGCCCGAAAGGGCCAACAAAATAAAAAACCAGTGGGTCTACTTCAACCCATTCCCGTCGGGTCGCCATTCGATAAAATAGGCATAGACATCCTAGGCCCCTTTCGAAGAAGTCGAAATGGAAAAACTGTAATTGTGGTGGCAACAGACTACGCAACGCGATGGGCAGAAACCGAGGCATTATCCTCAGGAAAAGCAGGCCCAATAGCAAAATTTATACTAGAAAAAATAATCACTCGGCATGGAGCCCCAAGACACATTTTAAGTGACCGCGGCCAGGTTTTCCGTTCAGAGATGGTACGGGAACTACTGCGTTATATGGGCACGGCTAGCCAGTTTACGACAGCATATCACCCATCTTGTAATGGACTCACAGAGAGACTTAATAAAACCATAGCAGACATGCTAGCTATGTACACAAATACTCCGCAAACGAACTGGGACGAGTACCTCCCACATGTAACGTTCGCATATAATACTTCACGCCAGGACACAACTAAATACTCCCCCTTTATGTTAGTATATGCAAGAGAGCCAGTGTTGCCCACAGAAGCTAACCTGATGCAAGATGGAAATTCGTTAGATGCCCGCCAAATTAGGGAGAAGGCACTAGCAGTGCGTAATAAGGCGGTAGAAAATATAAGCAAACGACAAGGGGAAGATAAAATTAGATACGATGAGGGGCATCGTCATCTAAACTTCCAAGAAGGCGACCAAGTGAAGGTGTTCACCCCAATAAGGAAAGTGGGGAGATCAGAAAAACTCCTTTTACGTTGGTTTGGACCTTACTATGTGGTAAGAAAAATAAGCGACGTCAATTATGAAATACAAAAGGGCCCTGCGAGGAACGCCAAAAGGGACATTGTTCATATTAGTCGCATCTTACCATATAATGACCCATGGACGCCTGAGGCGACACCAATGGACGATGGTAATTAACCATACATACATAATTTTAACCCTATAACTAGGAATAAGTAGTAGTAACAATTAACACTAATCTATAAATTTAATTAATTAACTAATCTATATAAGTAATTAGTGGTAGCAGGCATGTATGGATGACGTATGTTGTACCTTTTAAACTCATAATCAAGTTTAACAGAGTGTACAAAAATAGGAAATTGAAAGAATAACGATTGCATATATATTAATGACAAATTATGATACAGGTTCACCTTTCTGTCATTATTGGCAAGTGCTAACTGTATTACCCAACCACTAGAGGTCTCTGCCGGAGCCTTCTGGAAGAGTCAGCCATCGACAGTAAGTTACGAGGCTAACCACTGGTATACGAGGCAGCCTGGTACGAGAAGGAAGATAGCGATGATCAGCCACGGAAGGCCATATGCATGAACAATACAACTCTTGAACATGATATTTTTTTTCAGTTTCATCTGTACTGCATTAATATTATTTATCTTGTACCTCTTAATAAAATATTTACAACAGCTCTGGAAACGTCACAGGCGACCTAGAACGAAGAATACTAGTGAAGATGGAATACCATTGCCAGCAAGGCGACAACGGGACAGTACAAATAACAATCAATACCTATTAGAGGTAGAATCAGGTTTAAATACCCTATCCCCGGGGCAAAGTATTAGCTGTACGTTACACAGCGTTGAGCAATGATAAGTCAAACTTGATACTGACACAGGTGTAGTAGATAAGTATGTCAGTTATAATAATAAGTATATATAAGTATAATAAATATAATTAAATAAGTTATTCAAAAGAAAGAGAAAAATGATGTAGCGGAAAATATAGAAATACATATTTTACAGGTATATAGGTACAATTAAATTAGTTGCTCAAAAGAAAAGAAAAGAAGGTAATGTGCATGTGCAATTTTTTTTACTCAAGTTAGATGGTTTTAAATTTTGGTACCAAAAGTAGGGATGTGACTCTTATACGGAGCACGATATATGAAAGAATTCAAGATTTGTTATTTTGTTTGGTTATTTAAGTTAACATTGTGCGCATGATGTTAAATGAATATCCCTACACTAATAAACAATCTGTATAATCTGCACAGAGTAGTTGTTAAATGATGTTAAATGAATATCCCTACAATAATAAACAATGTGCATAATCTGGACAGAGTAGTTGTTTCCGAGCATCTAAGTAATAGTTACGGGTACAACTGAATGCATATATTGGGAGCTATAAATAGAAAATAAAATGAGTTAATATGCTCCTCTATCCAAAAGGAAATGTTGGAAATAAATAATATTGGGCCCAATGGTATAAATATGATTATTGTGTACACAAGAAGTAAGGTATAAATAAATAATTTTGAGTAATTGCTTTTACAAATGGGGCAAAGACGACCTGCAGGTTATTAGGAAAAAAGCCTAACAATTATATAAAGTACGAAGTAAGCACACACTTAAGTATCTAAGTTACCTATGTAATGAATTAAAATTTTTTTTTCTCGCTACAATATGTATGTTTATGATGACACAAAAAGTCAAACAATTATATTATATAAAGTATGAAGTAAGCACACACTTCAGTATCTAAGTTACCCATGTAATGAATTGAATTTTTTTTCTCGCTACAACATGTATGTTTATGATGGCATAAAAAGCCAAACAATTATATTATTACACACTTGAGTATCTATGTTACCTATGTAATGAATTGAAATTTTTAGTTCTAGTTTAGTCTATGTAAGAATCTCATACCTGGAAATTTTTTTTTCATGTTCTTTGCTACAAAATGACGCCCTAATATCCAACCCCAGGGTACAATTGCAGACAGACATCTGACTCCCTCAGCCCTACCAAGGTAAACCAAGCCATAGGCACTTCATATTCACTGGTCCAAGCTATGCAAGGAGTACCAAACCAGGGCAGCACCATTAGCACAATTCCAACTATGAACTTCCGAGAGTACATGTCTTCAAAATCCAAAACTGTATTGAAATTACATTGAAATCCATGCAACAAGTGACGGATACGACCTTCAAATCAAGGGCAAGGTCACAGCACCGGTAACTGGTAGCGAATGAGTCAAATACAAATAATACACCTGAAACTGAAACAAGAATCGTATTTATATCTACACACTTCAAAGCAGTACAAGATAGGTACTTACCTATCGACATGCCTAAACGTTTTCTTCAACAATCACAGATTCACTTCATTATAAATCTGTGACAAGGGTCCACAAAGAATGTTTCCTGTCCAACACCAATCAGTAGTTAGTACTTACACCACTTGAACACAAGTATATCGGGTTTGTAACAAAAAACAAACACAAAACAAAACTCCGCTCTCCAACATGCCGAAAAGACCTCCAAAATTTTGCTAAATTAGCATTATTTATTTATGTCCATGTCATAGACACAGATCATCAGACGAAGTACCAAGGATTTTGAAGCTACAGAGTACCACAGATTAACAGACACAACACAGTAAGCAAACAGTAAGAAAATACTCTGTGGTCAACAGTGTATGAAATTGTGTTCGATCAAAAGTTTCGGTAGTACCCATAGACTTAGCAGTACCAAAGAACTTACCAAGGAACCACGAATAGTGCACCAGTGCCACCTCGCGAAGTGAAATCGAACTGAAAAAGTGAAAACCGCGAAAAGTACAAGTGCCGTCGCGACGAACAGGGGCGGAGTCAGATTAAAGACAATATTTGAACTTTTACAGGGGCGTTGTTTAAATGTTTGGAACAATTTTTTTTATTGTATTACTTTAAATATTATGTTTATTTTTATGTAACAGCTCGTTTATAATTTTTTTTATATTACTAGGTACTATTATAATGAATATTTCCAAAATGTTATACATAATTTTTTTATTATTGCGCTGGAGGCCAGCTTTTCTAGGAGGGGGAAATGTGTCAACAATATGAGTATCCATATTTAAGAAATTAATATTCAAATAATTATTCAAAATTTATATTAAAAAATATTATTTCTGTTGGTAAGGTTAATTACACCCTGTATATAGAAGTATTAAACATTCAGTACAAAATTACTTAAAGCATTTATTTCTCATTCTAACAGGAAAATAATTCACACACATTTCTGTTGACTAATGATTTTAAAGGATGTAACAGGTCCAATTACAAAATGCATGATTCAATGAACGGCAGATATATATGCATCTCAATCTAAAGTGAGATTTTAACATGCATTGAACTTCCACCACTCCCAATATGATTTCTGAAGTGTAAGCATTTATTGCCATAAAAATTAAAATTGTGGATGGTGGAAGGGGAGTTGTAGTTGGACTCTGAAGGGAGTCACTAGTTGACTGGGAGATAATCAGGCTGTGCAACAGCCCCTCTAGAAATGTTGTCCTTTGGGTAAGTTTTATTTTATTATTTTGTATTTTTATGCTTGGCACTTAGCCACATTTATTTGGGTGTTCTGAATAAAGAATGAAGTTGTTGTATTGTTCTCAGTCGCATTATTTTAAATTAGTATAAAACCCTCTTGCAGCAAAGTAAAGTGCTAGGTAGTTAGCCCTCTAGTCACAGACGTGACAATATCATGCTTTCGCCCTATCTTTTTTAATATTTAATATTGTTTTTGTACATTGGGATACTAATATGATATCTTTTTATAGGTATGTGGAATCAGTTGCGGCGGTCGCGCTTCTTATCGAACACCCGGTGGAATAGAGACCGCAATAAGTTAACAAAAATATGGTTTTTAAATCTACATAGTTGGTTTGAGCTCGTTTGTAAACAATCCTCTGTGGCGCTGATATCTTTTTGCAGAGACACCAGATGATAATATATTTGAAAGTATTACGATTATTAGTAGATATATTACTTATTAGATGTTCTATAATTCACCGCCGTACCTTTGCAAGCAACCTTCTACGACCACGTGTATCCTGATAACCCAGATCATAAGATTTTGCCCTGGTGGCTTCATCAAGGATATCTTTTGTAGAGACACTAGATGTTTGAAATTATTACGCTGGATTAATATTTATTCGTAGTTTTTACAGGCGCGAGTTCGTAGCTGTGACAAGAACTCGTGTTGTTGAAAATTCTGCAATCAAATCTGGTAGAGATTTCAGCAAGAAGTCGAAAAATATACGCTGCCTTGAGACCACTTACGTACACATATCTTTTGCGTCTAGGTAGTGAAAGCTCAAGGGTAGTAATTAAAACAACTTATTTCAAACTAATAAAATATAATGATCTGGAAACGAATTGTAAGCATTTGTGGTACAAAGTAGACTGGCCCTCCTCTCGTGGGCCAGCTCGACATTCTCTCTACTCCAATATTGTAAACATTCAAATAGCTACATCAGCAACATGTACTAGAAGCATGATATCACCATCAAGGACCGAAATTATATACAGGGTGGTAACAGAAATCATGTCAGGGTGCTTACAGTTCGGCCAATCTGACTGTTTTCTCGTCCCGAGAATCATCAACCCGAAGTATCAGGATTCCTATACATGTTATAAAACTTAAGGCTAATCTAATAGCAAAACAAATCTCATAACTACTAGCGCACACAAGCGAATAAAACTCACAACACCGGCACAAATTGGACGTTTCACTCCGTGTCCGTTGAGTTGTCATCATCGGTGCTAGAGTTGCCAATCATGACGGGTAGGACCATCATATTTGGGTAAGAGCTTACGATTAGCTCCGTCGTTACTGATACGTTCACGTCCAACGACTACGTGATCTCCTATACAATAGGTTTTTGGGTTCGCACGTCGCGAATTGGTTTCGTATACGTGTTGCAGCTCTTTCACGTACTTTTTGGAGCCGCTTCATTCGTTGGGAACTTTTCCCTTCACATGCCAACATTACATATTCGTTCGTAGGAAGACTTTCTTCCTCTGTAAATACTCCGTCGCTGATAGTGGCATATCCTCTACCTGTTAAGGTACTTACAATGGCATGTTCGTTCGTAGGAAGACTTTCTTCCTCTGTAAATACCCCGTCGATGATAGTGGCGTATCCTCTACCTGTTAAGGTATTTACAACGTTACTTGCAAGTTTACGTGTTGAGGACTTTCCTCTACATTATGTCCTGTACGTACTTTTTGAGAACTTTCCTCATTTGCATTGCGTTTGATGGAGGAGGACTTTTCTCTCCATTGCGTTTGATGAAGTGCACTTCTTTACATTCCTCAACATCAGAAATTTCGTTTTTCTGTCGCATCGATGCTGCTATTAGCTTTAATTCGTGTATGGTACGTTACCGTCATCGTCAATATCGTTGTCCACCTGAGAAGTTAAAAATGCGTCATTTCTACTTCTAGGGACGTAACCAAACATCATATTAAAAGGCGTTTCCCCAATGGATTTTTTAATCGTGTTATTCAAATCCCAACATATGCTCAACATTATTATCCCAGCCATCGTCTACGTCAGTGATGGTACTAAGACTAAGAGCTGTCAACATGGTACGGTTGAAGCGTTCAACCTATGCGTTGGCTCCGGGGTTGCCGTTGCGTGATATATTAATTGAATATTATACTTATAGCAAAAGTTGGTAAATCTTTTACTCGTATCAGCGGTGCCTCTGTCCGTGATACAACGTTTCGGGATACCGAAAAGATAAATAATTGCTCTACAAAATTTTCGACATGTACACTTTTATATCTCACACGGGTTTTGCAAACACGAATTTAGTAAAAGCATCGTTTGCTACAAAAAGATAGGAAGTTTTACGTTTGCTTTCGACAAATGGTCCCAGGTGATTTACATAGGTTGTGACACTTTGTCAATAGGGTACAAATACCCAGGGCGTTTGCCAGATGGTTGCTTATTTTACAGACATTTTAAACATATTTAATGTATCTCCTAGCGTATTATTTAATGCACGGGAACCAATAATGCTGCGACAGAATTTTGCCTTAGGTGAAATGACCTTGTTCGGTCATTTCACCGAACGTTTCGGTCCCCTTTCCGTACGTTTATAAACCCGTTCGTTATTTAACTCGTATTGTTTATGTATCTTACATTCTTCCTTATCGGCAGGTTTTCGTTTCAACACGTCATAGATATATCTCATCCTGTCATCCTGTATTTGGGGCACTAGAACCCAATCGTCCTCACAAATATTTATTTGCATAACATCAATCTCTGTATATTCAATAGGTTGTTCTACTGGATTCCGACTTAAGGCGTCGACGTGTGTCATTAAACTGATATTCTTATATAACATCAACAATCAGCGTCCTATTCTAGGTAATAAATCGCGTTTGGTAAACGTTGCTCTCGGAGCATTACAGTCCGTGATTACTTTAAATGTAATTCCTAATAAATACACACGAAAACGTTGAACGAATGACTTTATGAGCGCTAATGTCTATGAATGGTCCAGCTGCTCGTGATTAGAAGTTTGTCGCCTGTAATATGAAACTGGCTGAAAATGTTTATTATTTTATCGCTACATTAATATTCGGCCTAACCCAAATTTAGAAGCGTCTGTGTGTTCTGTGTACCTCTGTTTCAACATATCGATAACTTTAACTTCAATTCATTGAATGTTTTGTTTGTACATCGGCCCATTTAAATACCGTATCTTTGCGTAAAGCTATCGGTCGTGCAATGACAGCAAAATTTTTAATAAATAACTCATGAGACCGAGAAACTGCCCAACTTCTTGAACATTTTTAGGTTCTGGAAAAGCTTGATAAGCTAAGCTAAAATTTTGTTTTACCTGGCTTAATACCTTTTTCGGAAGTTTCGTGTCCCAAGTATTCTATTTCCGCTTTGAAAAAGAAGCATTTCTTCAAGCGAAGGGTTAAACCAGCCTCCTGTAAAGACTTTTCTAAAGACTCTAACCCGGTTTCATAATCGACGACAAAATTAATGTCATCTAGATACGCCAATGCTACGGTTCCACGTAAAGTCCCTAAAACATTATTAACTAATCTTTGAAGAATTGCAGGGGCGTAGCCCAAATGGCATTTTTAAGAACTTATACTGCCCATCATGAGTGACGAAAGCCGTTTTATGCACTGACTCTGCGGCTACCCGTAGGCCAGATCTATAGGCTTAAAAACACTTTACAGCCACTTAGTTTGTGTAACTGATCCTCAATTATTGGCATTGAATATTTATCTTTTTGAGTTATAGGACTTAATGCCCGATAATCGATACATATAACGTATCATATACATATAACAAACTATAAGTATAGGGCTGGCGTATGATGACGTGTGAGGGTTTTTACTTTTCTTTTTGACTATGTGCCAATCGTAAGGCCTATATGTAACAGGTTTATCATTAATTAAATTAATTTTCACTGTTGAAACTTTTCAGAAATTTTTTTTAATTTCGTTTCGTACGGTACATATCCAACTATATTCAAATCTGTGACACAAAAAGTGTTTGCAAAGTGGTTGCATATTAACTTTACATAGGTACACTTACCCTAGTTTCATCATATATTTGTTCTTCGGCTACACATTCATCGGCTCTGACTAAAATTTGACCTGCCTTAACTTTTAAGGCGACATCCCCGGTGTTAGCGACCAACAAGGCCCGATTTTGTGGATGCAGGACACATCGTCCAATATGATAACGATTATTTTCGAAACTACGCGTTGTAGCTTCTACATAGGCGTCCCCATCGTAATCACTATGGGTAGTGACATTCACGTAACCCACAAATTTTGGTGGTATCACCGTTGCAACTTTTGCCCACATAGGAATCCTCTTAGCAAAACTACAGACTTCCAACTGCGGCAAATCAGCGTCTGGTTTGTTGTAGAAGTGTAACTGATCTCCGGTTACAATCATCACTACGTCAGGATGATAAACATAAGGTTGTCCTATCATTATGGGGATTTGCTGCACGTTACTGGGTACTATAATTACTTCTACGGTCACTTTGACTCCTTGAATCTCGATAGTTGCTGTAGCTGCACCAATGGTGTGCACACTTCCCCCTGCGTATCCTCGAAGTAACATAGAATTTGATCGAAGCTCTAATTTCAGTTGTTCTGCAATATCTTGCCGTAAGAGCACAACTTCATTACCCGTGTCAACATAAGCTTTTGTGAGTTTTCCGTTCACCACACAGTCAACAAAATACATCTTTTGGATATCACCCATCGTTGGATATTCTGTCATTAATACCGTATGGGATTTTAAACGATCTTTCGTTTGTCGTGAATAACTGTCCGTGTCATGGCCCAGTCGTTTACAAAGTTTACATTCCTTTCGTGGTGTAGGACAGTTACTCGAAATATGTCCTGTTTGGGAACAGTTATAACATTTATTATGCCACCCCGACGTTGAAGTAGCAGGATTGCGTTTTGAGTTTTGGGACCTACTCCTCTCATATCGTTCGTTCTATCAGTTCTTCCAAGTATTTTGTCATTTACTGTAGACAAGTATTCCTCATATAAACTTTCAGGTGTTAAGTAGCGTCCTGCTCGGGCTGAATTTTGTATACCAGAGTCATTCAACCCATCAATAATGCACGACACTGCTTTCTTGCCAGTGATGTCACAAAGTTGCAATAACTCCATTTTACTGTAATAGTAGGTTGCCATGTCTTCGTATGGGAGTTTTTCTCGCTGAATCATTTTTCGTAAAGCTGTTGCAAAATCTACATGCTCAGGGAAAGCACGTTGCAGAAGTTTCTTCCACTCAGCCCAATTGTAGTTGTACTCATTGAGATTATCGTACCAAGTTTTAGCCAAACCACGTAGTCTAGCCTGCATAAGGTAGATTTTTGTAGGATCATCCCAACCATGAACTTGACCCAATTGTTCAATTTTATACAGCCACTTTATGACACTATATTTTGAAGATTGAGGATCGTAATGTGGCACGCAATCTTCACGTGGAATTATTTTTGTCTTCCTCGGATCGCTGGTCTCATTTTTGTCAGAACTTTCTGAAGCACTAGGTCTATTTGTGCGCACGAGTGTCTCAACTAGTAACTCTAATCGCGTTAAACGAACATTTTCTTCTTGCATACGTGATGGTTTACGTCGTGACGACGCGTTCACTTTTGTTTTCCAATATCGTTTTGAGGCCCTTCTGCGTTCTTCATCCGTTGAACGCGTCCGAGATCTAGATTGTCGCGGCGTCGTCCGCGGTTGGCGTTCAACACTAGCATCTCTTTCTGGCAACTTTTACGTATAATTTTCGTCATCACTATGATCACTTTCCGCATCACGTTCCGGTGTTTGTTGCATGCCAAAATTGTTTATTTTCACACAAAACAATACCGTGGCACGTGTACTACCCCACACCTGAACTGAAAGCTCAAGGGTAGTAATTAAAACAACTTATTTCAAACTAATAAAATATAATGATCTGGAAACGAATTGTAAGCATTTGTGGTACAAAGTAGACTGGCCCTCCTCTCGTGGGCCAGCTCGACATTCTCTCTACTCCAATATTGTAAACATTCAAATAGCTACATCAGCAACATGTACTAGAAGCATGATATCACCATCAAGGACCGAACTTTTATACAGGGTGGTAACAGAAATCATGTCAGGGTGCTTACAGTAGTTACTGTTGGCATGCGCTCTCTCGGGCTTCTCGTAAATTTATGGAGATACGCAATACTGCATTTAGATATTTCGCAGGTGTACGTCGTGGGACGTTGCCTTGAGACCAATATATTATTATATATCAATCAGTTTTGCGTCTAGGTAGTTACTGTTGGCTTGCGGCGGCGCAGATGCTCTCTCGGGCTGCTCGTTAATTTATGGAGGTACGCAATTCTGCATTTAGATATTTCGCAGATGTGTGTGAGATCAGTATTATTGATCGAGGCGTGCTAAATTCCCCACGCAAAAGTTGGGTTTCAAATATTTTGTTGTTGTTGCTCTCATAAGTATGGAGATAATTAGATATGTATTATTATTATTACATGCATGCAGTCAACCGTGGTCTGTGTTGGTGGCCGATCGTGCTTGTTCCACAAAAAGTTAAGTTTTAAATTGTTGTTGCTCTCGTCAGTATGGAGATATGCAATAATTAGATATTTCGTGTATGAGTTCAGTGTTATTGATCGGGCGTGCTAAATTCCCCGCGCAAAAGTTAAGTTTCAAATATTTTGTTGTTGCTCTCATCAGTATGGAGATATCAATAATTAGATATGTATTAGTATTATATTACATACATGCAGTCTACCGTGGCCTGTGTTCGTGATCGGTCGTGCTTGTTCCACAAAAAGTTAGGTTTTAAATTGTTGTTGCTCTCGTCAGTATGGAGATATGCAATAAGTAGATATTTTGTATATGAGTTCAGTGTTATTGATCGGGGGGCTTGGTAAATTCTCCACGCAAATTTAGATTTCAAATATTTTGTTGTTGCTCTCATCAGTATGGAGATAATTAGATATGTATTAATATTATTATTATTATATTACATACATGCAGTTTACCGTGGTCTGTGTTCGTGATCGGTCGTGCTCGCTCCACAAAAAGTTAAGTTTTAAATATTTTGTTGTTGCTCTCATCAGTATGGAGATAATTAGATATGTATTATTATTATTATTATTATTATTATTATTATTATTATTATTATTATTATTATTATTATATTACATACATGCAGTCTACCGCGGTCTATGTTCGTGATCGGTCGTGCTTGTCCCACAAAAAGTTAAGTTTTAAATTGTTGTTGGTCTCGTCGTTGAGATAGATAATTCTGCAGATAATAATTAGATATTACGTACGGGGGCTCCGGTGTTCGGTCGTGCTTGTTCCACAAAAGTTAAGTTTTAAATATTTTGTTGTTGTTGTTGCTGTCCGAGGCTCTCGTCATTGAGATACACAATCAATAATTACATATTACGTAGTTGTATGAGTTCGGTGTTGGTGGTTCGGTCGTGCTTGCGCCGCTAAAGTTAAGTTTTAAATATTTTGTTGTGGTATACCTGAAGCTTGTAATGAAGCACATTTTAAGTGCACATTAAAACACATAAGAATCTGTTCCTGTTATATCAATACTCTAATAAATAAATAAATAAGAGATTCCCTCTACAAAATGTCTTTGTTTATTGAAATATAATCAGAGCGCCGAACCTGCCCGAGTCCGGCCGATTGATCTCACGCCGTGATGGCTAAATAATAAACGTACCGAAAATGTAGAATCAGTCCGATGTCTCGCCGTCCGCCGTCGACATCGTTGCTGCGCTAGTCTCCCACCTGTCTCCGAAAACCAACTGCAGCTGCCTAGTAAGTAGAATATATTCTAACACCGTATAATACGTTTTGCGCCGGCGTTGATACTTAGTTAAATTTACCACCTACTGTCTACTATTATTAAATAGTGAAATTTTTATAAATATCAAAATATATTGGGACTTGTGTATTTTTCGCCGTCTGCCTACCTGACCAAATATTTTCAGAGTCCGTAAAATAGAAATAGTGAAATTTTTAAGTATAAAAATAAATTGATACTTAAACAATTTTGTCGACTAAACCGGATATTCTTCAGAGTCCACAAGAACGTGGGGACTTATAATTATTACCGAGTTTGTGGTGTACAAGTATAAAAGATACAAAGTCCGAAATTTCACTTCTGCGCATGTCCGAGGTTTTCATAGAACCATATCCGGCTGGCAGCAACTCAGATATTCAGTCTACCGCCGTCCAGCATACGAAGCAGTCCTGTCTACCACCGCTACCAGCACCAGCTAGAAGTAAGTACCGCACAGGTCTGGACACTTGGTAAAAATCCATCACCTGCTGTCTAGGTATTATTCTAAGTCGATTAGAATAAAGTAGCTAAAGTTTTCTAAGTGGAATAATTTGGTATATGTTCAAAGTCGATAATTTCACTTCTGCGCCTGTCCGAGTTCTCTCTGAATAACGGAGTCGTTCTCAGCTGGGTAAGGTACCCAGCTGAGAACGACTCCGTTATTCAGTTGGCAGCCATCCAGCCTACGAGTAAGTCCTGTCTACCACCGCTGCTACTACCAGAGAAGAAGTGAGTAATCTGTCAGAGTCCACAAGGTTTACACTTAGTAGAATTTCCCTACCTGCTGCCTACTACGTCGAAAATCTACTAAGTCCCCGTTCTGCGCATATCTAAGCCGAGTTAGACATCAAAAGGGAGTAACAGCAGATACAGAGAGTAGTACCTAACGACCGCCCGAACCGAGCAGACGTGCCTGCACCTGAGTGGAAGTGAGCTAAATCACCGACTAGGGTACTATTACTTGGCTATTGTATTTGTGTACTAATTCTCTAGTCTCTTACAGATATTCCCGGGATACAAGCGATTCATTAGGCTAAGCTGCTCTTTCAGACATGCCGAACTGAATCGTGTCGTATTCGAAGCCCATTGTATTTATTTGTGTACTAATTCTCTACTCTCTTCCAGGTATCGTCGGTATACGATCGGTTCTTTGGGCTAAGCTGCTCTTTCAGACGTGCCTAATTGAATCGTGTTGTATCGGAAGCCCATTGTAGTTATTTATGTACTAATTCTCTAGTTCTCTTCCAGCTATCGCCGGGATACGCGCGATTCTTTGGGTTAAGCTACTCTTTCAGACGTACCTAATCGAATCGTGTCGTGTCTTGAGCCTTACTACTGTATGTATGTTTTAATCATAACTTCATTCCAGATTTCTTGCCATTGTTAATCATAACTTCATTCCAGATTTCTTGCCATTGTTAATCATAACTTCATTTCAGATTTCTTGCTATTATTAATCATAACGTTATTCCAGATTTCTTGCCATTGTTAATCATAACTTCATTCCAGCTTTCTTGCCATTGTTAATCAGAGCTTTATTCCAGCTTTTCTGCCCGTGCCTGAGCTTTTATTACCATAGAATATTATTCGTATTTGTAGACAATAGCCAAGTATGACCATTGCTTTTCAATAACTGTAGCTTGTTTTAACGTTGCTTGTTAATTATTTGATGCTTGCTTAGTAATAATTGCTTCCTTACCTGGTATCCACGCACGACCACCGCCCGTAACCGCACTAGTATGCGTCACCCCCTGTAAATAATATCACGTAGCTTGTTGCTATCCCGCTAGTAGCTTGATCCCTGCTTAAGCTTGTTCGTACCTCCCCAGGACCCATGTGTGCTTTAGATAAGGACATTATTTAGATTTATATATTCTAGGTCTTAGACAATATATGTATAAAAGGTTTATGGGTGTATTATTACTATCTGTTGTGTGAAGTCTAATTTTCCCTATCGACCGACCTGGCGTACCGTATCTTCACTGAAGCTACCTGAGTAGTGGTGTTCCTGCACTGTAAACAGGAACTGGCGCTCGAGGCAAAAGAGAAACCGATCCTCGGGCACTAACGTGACACTTCCTACTTGTGCAAATCGGGAAGTATCCGTCACAAGCTCTCTTCAATGGAGCTTTTGTTGTGGTATACCTGAAGCTCTCGTCAATGGAGATACACAATTCTGCATTTAACAATGAGATATTACGGCGTTGTACGTGAGTCCAGTATCTGCTGTTGCTGATCAGTCGTGCTTGTTCCACAAAAGTAAGTTTTAAATTCTTTATGTGCTGTAGCAATGCGCCGTGTGCGACCTCCTTTAGCTTTCTGCTTTCCTGATACCCCCGGATCATAGAACTGTGCCCAAACGACGCTGTGGCTGTCGTTTAGGCCAATTGAACTACTTGTAAGGTTATGTTGTTGTGTGGGGCCCCAGAGGCTCTGCTTTGTAGGTCTATGGTTTGGAGCTTTGGCCCCAGAGGCTCTGATTTGTAGGTCTATGATTTGGGGCTTTGGTCTTGACAGCTGGGTCCCGTTTTGACAGCTGCGGCCCTATTTTGATTTTGACAGCTGGGATAGATGGCCGATTTTTATTTTGACAGCTGGGGGCCCCATTTTGATTTTGACAGTTGGGGGCCCCATTTTGATTTTGAGAGTTGGGGGCCCCCATCTGAGCGACGGAGCCCGGTCCAACTCGCCCTAATACCTACTCCTATACAAATTAATGAATAATGCTGTTTCGGCAAAACAATGGAAAATATTAGGAAACATCGTTTCATGAAACTTAAGAATCGTTGGGAAGGTCGCTATGGGGCCGGTAATTACATCGCTAGTCCAAATTTTCATAGTAGGAACATTTTTGCCGAGAATCTGGTAGCAATAGAATTGAATAAATCTGAAATTTGCTTTAATAAACCCCTATATGTTGGCATGTGTATTTTAGACATCGAAAATTTGCGTGTACGACTTTCATTATAATTTTATGCTAAAAATTTTAAATAACGACACCTGTAAACTGCTGTATACTGACACTGATAGTCTCATATACGAGGTTGAATGTAACAATGTTTATAAGCAGGTTATAAAAAATAACTTGGAAAAATTTGATACAAGTGACTATGCTCCAGACAATCCGTATCAGTTGCCTCTGGTTAATAAAAAAGTTTTGGGTCTAATGAAGGACGAATGCGCAGGCTCCATAATGACACATTTTGTAGGTCTCCGCTCTAAAATGTACAGTATTTTGGTAGCTGATAAACCTTGTATTAAAAAATCCAAAGGTATAAAATCAAATGTCGTAAAAAGGACCATAACTTTTGAAGACTATGAAAATTGTCTTAGGAATAGCAGTGAAATCTTTAGAACACAACGAACTATTCAATCTCACTTACACAATGTCTACAGCGTTGAACAATAAAAAATTGCGTTAAGTCCACATGATAATAAACGCCTTCTTTTACATGATGGTACTCAAAACACTTTACCTTGGGGTTCTTATGCTATTATGGATATTTAGTTATTATTCTTAATCTTAATCTTATTCTTAATGTTATTCTTGTTTTATAAATAAAAAATATTATATCTGTATATGTTGCTGTTGTTTTACTATTTTCCTAATACTAAATAAAGCCAAATACCCTACTAGAAGAATAAAGATGTTGGTAACATATTTAATTTCAATTTGCTACTGTCCTATCTATGAGCCTAACCACATGCTATAAATAAATAAGAGCTGATATGGTATTCAACCTTGCGGTTGCTGATAAGCGTATAGAAGTTACAGCAGATGTGCGTACAGTGGCGTTGCATAAAGGGGGATATTTAATTGCAATGCTTTGGGCTTTGAGTTTGAATTACCATCTAATTACCTAATTTATTGATGGCGGCCAATAAAACGTCGACAAAAAGATGGCCGAATGCTGCATTCTGATTGGTGTGGTCTGAATGCCACAAAAACGACCTGCTGGCCAATAAGGCTGCTGCTGGAAACGCGATATGAATGGTGCAATCTGATTGCTTGGTCTGAATGTCGCAATGGCCCTCAAAATGGCCGCGCGATCTGAAGGCGGGATGTGTGAAACGTGATCTGAATGCTGAAATCTGATTGGTGTGGTCTGAATGCTGCAATAAAGCCTCAATAGCCAATAGCAGAGTGGCCAATAACTGGGGTGTCAACTACTGGGTCTGAGGTGTCAATTATTGGGACTTGGGTGCGGCTCATGACGTCTGATCGCCATCTTGACGAACCTGCGTCACACACACTCTTCGGGTACTCTTCTGCATCCCCTAAGGCACCTGGAGATGCACCCTGCTACCTAAAGTCCTCGGATTCAGCCCCTATGACAATGACCAGCAGCTCCGTGGTGCAGGCCGCCATCAGCAGCTGTCCGAATGTGCCTCTGACGTCATTTCCATCGGGGAAGAAACCTGGTTTATCTACTCACGCCCCATTTCTGAAAAACTATACGCGATTCTTGCTAAGCAATACGCTACCTACTGGCGGCACGCACAACTAACGCTTGGGTTATTGCTTCAGTTTTGCATATGTATGTCTATTGTGAATTTTGAAATATCCGTTGTTATATTATTTAATTGCTTTGATTAGATATGAATCATTATTGTTGTGAGCGTCATTGTTCCTCTTGTACAAAGAAAAACCCCGAAATCAGTTTCATACTTTTCCAAAAGCGGGAAAATCTGGAGCTATCGCGGAAACTATAAAAAAGAAGCTAAAGATAAAGAAGCTAAAGAACGCAAAGAAGAGTGTGTGCTCTTTACTTTTCTCTAAGAATGACTAGTTCCATAAAGGTATGTATGCCGTATGTCCAATAAAGAATTTGACATATTTTGAGGTTAAGTTTCATTTTCAGATTTGAACGCTCGAAAAATATTAAAATCTATTTTAATTTTATATCACTACTTACCCCTTTCAAAATAGTTTTACAAGCTTTTTACCTGG
Source organism: Pogonocherus hispidulus (assembly GCA_963924545.1). NCBI lineage: Eukaryota > Metazoa > Arthropoda > Insecta > Coleoptera > Cerambycidae > Pogonocherus > Pogonocherus hispidulus. Next base: position 36,242,285 of record OZ004695.1, read on the forward strand.
TTTAAAGTTCTCGGCAACAAATATTTGATGAATAAAATTTTAAACGTCAGTGTCAGTGAACATAGGTTAGTATAGATTTCTGCCATTTTGGCGCTACGATCTTAAAATGAATCGCGTAGAACTGTTAGAAAAACGCGGTTTACTATAATAAATTGTAATTAAAGTGTAAAAGAATCTGATGCAAATTTCAGTCCCGTATCTTGTTTACTTTCAGATATGCGAGAGTGTGGAGCAGCTTTAGACTCACGCTACACCACACCCTATTTCCGGGAAAACGGCAGCTGTAAAAAAAATGGCGGTCCGCTGTAATAAATTGTAATTAAAATGTAAAAAGTCCTATGGATTTTTTTTGGAGAGGGTTATAAAGAGTGGTGCAGCATTAGGTACATTTTTTGATTTTCGTTAGAATAAAACACTTTTTAAAATATTATTATACCAGTAACTTCTTAATGTTCTGTTGTTTTAGTCTCTTTGGTCTTATTAAGTGCTGTGTATTTTAAAAATGTTTAGTAAGTAGTTCTTATAATTTTTACACTTAAATGATATGTTTCTGTTCTCGTTAACATTTTTTAATAATAAAATTATGTATATGTACTTTCAGAATTGCATTCATTCAAATGATAGCTTAATTCCAAAAATAAGCATATGGGGTAAACATACGCCTATTAAATGTAATAAACGATAAAACATCAATTTTTGAGATGTAGGATGTTGAAGTTGAATAAAAAGCTGGTGCGCTAACAGTTTCATAATTATTATTACTAAGATATTTCGAAGTTTTCTAGAATTATAATTGTAGATGGTTTAATAAAATATCAATTTACTCCGTAACGGTCTGTTTTGTGAAAAAAGTGTAAATATATTGTTTTGTAGAAAAATGGGTGAAAAAAGAACAGTTTTTTCAACATGAACAGCCTGTATCTCGGAAGTGGTTCAGATTATGAAATAAGTTTATATGCAAAGTCCCATTACTGTGATTCTATATGCTAACGAATTTTTTAAGAATAAGACTGGGGCACCCTATATATTAAATTTCTGATAAAGAATGTGAAATTCTATGTAACATTTATGTAACAACAAGTATTTATTTGTGGGATTGTTTAATTACAAAACAATATAAAAAGAAAACTTAAAGAATCCGCGACAAATTTATTAAATGGAGACAATTGTGTATCCAATATTTCTATAAATTGTAATAGATATTGGGTATCAATTCTTAAAGACGAGGTAAGTCAAAATAGTATGAAAATCGACTAATATCTAATCATAGAAAAAGGATATACATAATAGAACGATATCTGCAATATTCATTTTCAATGCCTGATTTCAGCACCACACAACGGGTGGGGGGAGAACTATTAATAAAATAAAACAGAAAACTTTTTCTAACAATTTTTCCAATTTTAAACCAAGTGTTAACGTGTATATGATCAACAAAAAATTTCGAAGCTATGTGAAGATGATAGTTACAATTTTCATAGACAGAGCTATGAAACAAAAACTAATAATAAGAAAATCGAAAGTTCTATCGTCAGAGGTAAACAATTATCAGCTGATATAAAGATGGTGCAAAGTGAATTAAAATGCAAGGAAATAATTAACCTTAGAAGGGATACAGAATCTGAGGGTTCTATGTTGACCAATCAGCAGATGCGCGGCTCAGAAACAGCAGGAACTTCAGTCTCTCATCGCGAAAACGAAAATGACAGTAACTGGAAACCAGTGATCCACCAGAGAGGACGTAACCGTAATGCAACGGTGATAGGGAACAATAAAGAAACATCTATCAAGGGTGTGCGAAAGTCAGTGGTGTTACATGTATATAGAATTGATGTACATTCTACATCCGTCGACCTACAAAATTTACTAAAAAATACTTTTCCTGAAGTGAGCTGTGAGTCTATGACATCGAAGTACCCAAATCTCTACTCTTCCTTCAAGGTGACTGTGTTTGAGGATAATTTTAAGGCAGCAATGGATCCTAAAGTTTGGCCTGAAGGCGCGTGTGTGAGTAGGTTTTTTCAATTTCGAAAGAAAACTGTTCCGGAAAAATGATGTTTAACCCAGACATTTTGTTGTTAAATGTACAAAGTCTTAACCAAGAGGCAATTGACTTAATTGAGGTTGAAATTTGTAATTATAGGAATTTAATCTTTTTATGTTTAACCGAAATCCATGCAAAAGTTGCCTCTATTCATACTAAGCATATTAGTGGTTTTAAATTGTCTAGTTTCTTTTGTAGAAGTGTTCATGACAAAGGCGGTGTTCCCATTTATACCAAAGCTGATATTAATGTTAAAAAAATTGATCTAGATAAATTCTGTCACGAAAAACATTTAGAAATATGTGCTGTGTCATGGAAAGTAAACACCACGCACACCATTGTTTTAAATTGTTACAGATCTCCTAGTGAAGACCTAAACATATTTTTCGAAAATATTTTTAATGTGTTGGATTTTGTATTTGTACCCAATACTAAAATAATTTTAACAGGTGATTTTAATTTGGATTCATCTGAGACTTCTCGGAGTATAAATGTTTTTAGGAATTTATATCACATTTTGTCTGGTTTCGATTTGGTTCCGATGGTGTGGTGGCCGACTCGAGTTACACACTCTAGCTCAACCATAATTGATCACGTTTTTACTAATGTGACACAGAGCAGTCTTACAGTGGTAGTTGATAATGATATATCAGACTATAAAACTGTGCTGTTTCAGTTAGATTATGGACAGGATAATAAGGCTTCTTCTCAGGCTTCCCACTTTCGGAGAAGCTTCAATAATATTGAAGATTTTCGATCAGATTTATTGAGAGAGGAGTGGGCTATAGTATACAATAGTTGTGATATGAATATTGCATATGAGGGTTTCCACAATATATTTTTATATCACTTTTATAAAAGTTTCCCTCTGCGGAAATTTTATAGAAATAGTCACGATAAGTGGTGGGTAAACGATGCTAAAAGAACATCAAGTGTGAAATTGAAAGATTACATGTTTTGAAAAATTTGTACCCCGATTTGATAACATTTTATAGAATCGCAAAAAAAGCACATACTGAATTGGTTAAAAGAACAAAAAAGGAATTTTATTAAGATAAAGTAGCAAATTCTGATAACCCAACCCGTACCGCTTGGGGAGTAATCTCAGAACTCTCCAATAAGTCTAACAATGTAAAAAATATAAGTATAAAAATAAATAACGGAGAATTATGTACCGATCCACTGTCTGTGGCTTCAATTTTCAATGATTATTTTATAGATGCTCCTCTTAAGTTGATTGAGAATATTCCATTAACCAATAATAATTACCCCACTTGTAGCCAAAACCAACAGTACCCTTCTTTTTTTATGCAACCGTTTTTGCCTGACGAGTTGTTAATTTTATTAGAAAATAAATTAAAAAATAAAAATTCATCTGGACCGGATGACGTTCCAGTTTTCATCATAAAAAAAGTTCTGACAGCTATTGTAAAACCTCTTTGTTATTTAATTAATTTATCGTTTCAGACCGGAACATTTCCAGACTGTCTGAAAATTGGAAAAGTTGTACCGATATTTAAAAAACACGATTGTCATAATGTGGAAAATTATAGGCCAGTGTCTGTTTCTTCGTGTTTTTCCAAAATATTTGAGTATTGCTTTCATGACAGACTGTTGAAATTCCTCAACAGATACGATATTGTTACAGATAAACAACACGGGTTCTGTACAGGTAAATCAACAACTACTGCTTTATATTCATTGTATGAAAGGGTTATCGAATTTATGGAGGCACGCGACTGCCCGGTTGGGATCTTTTGCGATCTCAGCAGGGCATTCGACTGTGTCGATTATGAAAAATTATTGCAAAAGCTAAATGGTTGCGGTATAAGAGGGGTGGCTTGTGACTGGATCTCTTCCTTTCTCAAAAATCGGTCACAATATGTAAGTCTTTCTTATTCCTCAGTTGGTACCGTTCAAAGAATAAATTCAGGATATAAGAAAGTGGGTATGGGTGTGCCACAGGGCTCAATATTGGGACCCGTACTATTTGTATTGTACACGAGTGAGCTTGATGCCTTGATATCCGATGCATTTCCTGTTATGTACGCCGACGATACGTCACTAATTGTATCTGATAGGACTGACAATGCGATACGTCACTAATTGTATCTGATAGGACTGACGAGGCACTGGCACTCAAATGCAACTCGGTTTTAAATCAAGTTAGCAATCATGGTGCGGCTCACACTCATTATATTTCAATCCTTTGAAAACATAATTTATTAGATTTCATAATTATCAAAAAAAATGTTCTAAACTAAATGTTCAGGTATACAATTCTCCATTGCCTGATAATGTAACAACTGTCAGTTTCCTAGGTTTTACATTGGATGATTGTTTGAATTGGAAACAGCACTGCACCAGCCTAGTAGCAAAATTAAATTCTCTGTGTTACTTGTTTAGAAACTTAAAGTCAGTCTTGACGAAGCATCAGCTCATCAATTTGTATTATGCTCAAGTTGACTCCCGATTGAGATACGGTGTATGCTTGTGGGGAAATACTACTCTATCACCTGATGTGTTTATTCCAAGTAATCACACGTGCAAGGTGTTATTTAGGGAATATGGGGTGTTAACTCTTACAGGAATATTAATTTTCGAAATGTGTATATATATTTTTAAAAATAGATCAAAATTTACAGTAAATAGGGACATCCACACAATTAATACGCGCCAAAATGGAAACTTCCGATTGCCCTTGCACAAATATAATATATCGCAAAATTCTCCCAACTATCTTGGTTTGAGGCTTTTCAATCATCTGCCAGAGGAACTAAAGCGAGTCCAGATATTAAAAACTTTTAAATATAAACTAAAGCTATTTTTAGTAGACAGGTGTATTTACTCTGTGAGTGAATTTCTGTCATTTTAGTTTAGGTAACATTGACTATTCCTATATATGTGTGTACAGGGTGGCCAGTTAAGCGAGGTAAGCGGCTGTATCTTGGAAACCGTTCACCGTACAGCTTTCGGGAAAAAAATTCGTTAGTAAATAGGGCCAAGAGAAATCGCTGGAAATTATTTTCAAGTTCGTAAGATAGCCGCCAGGGGGCGTAACAGTAGCAGTGTGTTGGGAAACGGCGATTACTCTAAAATTTGCCTTGACAAGGTCTACTGATAATACTTGGAAACAAATCTCGCATCTATTATGAACAACTTTCCTTACATACATTTTTCTCTAACTCTTCAAATAAAGTGGTGGGGGTAAGGTGAACAATCATTTAGAAAAAATGCAATATCTCAGAAACACCTTGTCAGATAATATTAAAATTTGTACCATTTAAAAGAGTTTTTCTTGTTCTATCTATCTATGGTCTTCCAAACTGTTCCTACGACCAGGGAAGATATGAGGAACAGAATTGAACACGCAATTCGTAGCCTGCCAGCAGCAGAGGTAGAGGCTGCTGTATTGTCTACCCGAGAAAGACTCGACCAATGTGTGGAAAATGATGGCAGGCACTTTGAAAATCTAAGAAGGCACTAGCATACTTATAATTAAATCCTTAATTTCTTAATAGTTGAAATCTAATGTTCTATCACACGAAAGAGTGCGAGAGATTTTAAAACAATAAACTACATTTTTTGAACTTGTGATAAATTGTTTAAACTTTAAGCACATATTACTTATAATCAATTCGAAAAATGTTTTATAGGTAATTTCACATGTCAAATAAACATTTCTTTTGTGTCCGTGCCTACTTGTCTTTTAGCATTATGCCCGGGGGTCTAGATAAATTAGCTTTAGATGAGTATATTAATTTTCCATTAATATCTCCGGTTAGAAAAAAGATAGGGACTTGCGGTTTTCACCATTGGCTTTGGCCTTTAGTTCTCTTTTTTGTATCAGTGTAATATCTATACCATTACATTTAAATTTTTCGAGAAAAATCACACAATTTCTCATTTTTAAAAAAGCGCCACCTAGCGACCATAGTGAAAATAACAAAGACATCGCTTGTAACGTAGCTGATAGAACAAGAAAAACTCTTTTAAATGGTACAAATTTTAATATTATCTGACAAGGTGTTCCTGAGATATTGCATTTTTTCTAAATGAATGTTCACCTTACCCCCACCACTTTATTTGAAGAGTTAGAGAAAAATGTATGTAAGGAAAGTTGTTCATAATAGATGCGAGATTTGTTTCCAAGTATTATCAGTAGACCTTGTCAAGGCAAATTTTAGAGTAATCGCCGTTTCCCAACACACTGCTACTGTTACGCCCTCTGGCGGCTATCTTACGAACTTGAAAATAATTTCCAGCGATTTCTCTTGGCCCTATTTACTAACGAATTTGTTTCCCGAAAGCTGTACGGTGAACGGTTTCCAAGATACAGCCGCTTACCTCGCTTAACTGGCCACCCTGTACATGTCTTAAGGGAAAATAAATATTATTATTATTATTATTAGGGAGTTTTTGAACCCCTTAAATTTCAGGACGTCGTTATCGTTAACGTTATTCTGCGCATGCGCAGGGCCAAAAATAGAATCATTTTCGACACTGCGCATGCTCAGAATAACCATTACCATAACGATAACGTAAATTTTAAGGGGTTCAAAAACTCTCTATTATTATTATTAAATGTAAAATAGTTGTAAATACTCAATCTGATTTACCAGCCGCCATTCGTCTTAATTTCTTATTAATTATATATTCTTTATATTTTACTGATATCAATTGAATGATATGGTTTAGTACAAATATTTTTATGGGTTATTATTGTTTAGTAAACTCACAACAAGAATCCAAGCGATATACGTCATAAAGAATCCACTATATTATTTTCCAGATATCTATTGATTTTTTAAATTTTGATGGATAGCATAGCTTAACACTAGTGTGATTTACTGATGTGATTACATAAATTACAAGGAAATAAATGTTTTTGTTCCTTTACCGTCATGTAAATAATTTAGAACTGATGACGCGCATTGTTGGCGTGCACTTTTGCACCACCAAGTAAACTACATTTTACAAGTCTCAAATGAAAGAGCATAACCTTGGAATTAAATAAAATAGAGAAAATAAAGAGTGTGATATTAAAGTTTAAATAATCATTAGGTCTTATTAAACATCCCCTTTCATACTGTCTAGGTTCAACAAAATCATAGTCCAAATCAGAAGAAACTGGGGAAGTTATTTTTTATGCAATCAGTACAACCTTTACATGATTTTCTTAGTAATCTACCAATATATCCAATCTTGTAAACAAAGTGCTCATTTTGTAAATTTTGTTTGTGTAGTCAGTGATAAGTTACTGGGTAAATCTGGTAAATTAAATAATTTCCTCATCTAAAGGTTGTATTCCAGATATTGTATTTCTCCAGTTAAGCTGTGTAAATTATCTACTCTCGGTCCACACATCTTGTTTACAGTTGTAAGCTGGTGAATGTTGGGCCATAAAATTATTAACAATTAAAGTTTTTAATGACCAGGAGAAATGAGATACAGTTGGATGAACATTGCGGACCCCCATAACTCCGTATGTAACCAAAGAAATTTTCTAAAGGATCTTGGTTAAATGCTCCCGTTAACATATCGAAAATTTTTCTTATTCATTCACATATGGAATAATTATAAACAAATATATTTTCTTTGGAGACTAAAAAATTTAACTTCGGCATTTCTCCACAATCTTTCGTGTTCCGAATTTTTTGTATGTTTTTTCTTACAGGTCATTTCAGGGTTTGACTTCAGGCTTCAGATTGCGATATTCTACTTACACTGAAATTGAAACTATCAAATAGTTTATAGTTTTTCCAAAAATTCAAAAATAGTATTAAAGCAGCTGTTTTCAGCATCGAGTCACAGAATACGAAGAAATTTATTCTGTGATCGGGCCACATTAGTGTCAGACTGTACCAGAGAATATTAGTGGGTTTGTGTATGGTAATATGATATATCGCGCCATCTGTTAACTGAGAGCAACATTTGGCGTGAGTAGTTAAATTAATTAAGCGGATTTTTTTCTAGAAACTCTGCAGCGCCCTCAAACGGGTGAGGGATTACGTTTTTGACGGAACAGTATGCACCATAAGGGCGTTCCTTCTATTATTTATATCTTTTTTCTATGTATGTAATATACCCATGGAAGTAGATAAACAAAATTAATTACGAATTATTCTGTACCTCAGTCAAACTGAAAGTTTTGATAACAAAAACGGATAAATTTTCGAAACGTAAACGTTTTTAAGTGATGTGTTTAATGTTATATATTGTAAACATGCTTTTTAGTGTGAAATTTCTTGATTACACAAACATATTTTTCAAAAAACCAACCTTTGACTGATCCGTCGGCGCAGAGGTTTATTATTAATTTTTTGTATTTTTTTCAGTGGTGCCATAATATACATTTTGGGTTACCAAAGATGCATAAATCCAATTTTCCTTTGAGACCAATAGTTAGTTCAATCAATTCACCTTTAGTAAACTAGCAAAATACTAGAAATCCTTAAACCATTATCTGGGAATTCTGAATCAAATATCAAAAATAATAAACATTTTTTGGAAAAACTTTCATTAATTAACTTTAACAAATCATTGAATCATTCAATTAAATTTTGACGTAGCCAGCGTTTTCACAATTGTTCCTGTATCATGGAATCATGTTGTTCCAGTATCAAATGGCTATCAATTATTAACGACAAGGTAAGTCAAAATAGAATGAAAATCGACTAATATCTAATATGCCCATGAAAGTAGATAAGCAAAATTAATTCCGAACTAAAGTCTGTACGTCAGTTAAACTTAAAGTTTTGATAACGAAAACGGATAAGTTTTCGAAACTTATGTTCTTAGTGAGATTTCTCGATTACGCAAACATTTTTTTTTAAATCAACCTTTGACTGATCCGTTGGCGCAGAGGTTGATTATTAATTTTTTGTATTTTTTTCAGTGGCGGCATAATACCCAAATAAATAAGAGTAGTCTAGAATCTATCGTAGAAACTTCTGAAATATAAAAATATGACATTATTTTTTTCGCGTTGAATCTACATTTAATAATAATAATAATAATAATAATATAATAATAATAATGTTTATGAGGAGAGTTTTTTTGGTAGTGGTGAGAAACACACCGCCCCACACACAGATCCAAAGAGGGCAATTATAAAATTTGCTTCACGCTGATACCGTGTAACAAAATGTATTGTAACAAAAAAGTTCTTGTTCTCGATTTTACTAATTGGATGAAAATTAACAAGATTAGTCCCATAAAACATTCTCTTTCATTTGTGAAAATGTGGATTTGAACAAAATGTTATAAATTATAGCAATATGACAGTGAAAATTAAATATATAGTTTATTTATTCGCATTTATTTAAATCGCAAAACAAGTAACTACTAGCTCAGTCTGATTCTGACTCCCAAATAAATAAGTCTTCAAAGCCAATTTTGGTTTGAATAGTTACTCAAAAGTAAAATAGAATAATTTAATGCCCAATTATTGTGAAAGTGAAAAAGTCAGCCTTATCAGAAAAAGTGATTATACACTAAAAAGAAAATAAGAAATTAGTACATACCTAGCAAATACCAATATAAGATATTATATCGGTTTATAATTCATTCTAGTCCAGTGGATCTGAATTTTTCGGTTAAGCAGGTGGGAAATATGGAACTACCGAATGAGAAAGATAAGTTTAAATATACGGATCCAGTCAGAAGTAGAAGAAGAAAAGTACCAACAATAACAATACGAATATGACTACTACAACTACAACTGTGTGCTGTTCAACACAGTTGAACAGCACAAATTTATGAATGTTTGAAATTAGATAATTTTTTTAGTTAAGTACTTGGTTTTTTTGTATTTACTTGTGCTTATTTAATTGAAAAAAATAGATGATTTATTCATTTATAATTATAAAGTAACAAAATATGAGTAAGATAATTTATTAAATTTCTGTAGTCGCAATAATAACTAGTTTGAAAATTGAAGAACAATTGAATAAAACAGTTTTTTTAAGAGTATGATGTATTGTGAGTAATAAAACAATTAATCATCCAATAAACCGCATAAATAATTAAAATTCAACAAACCATATTAATATTACAAACTTTACAACAAAATACAGAGGTGGCTTTCCACATTTTTTGTTAGATGTTAGATCATCAATCGAGTGACGCAGAGATCGGTGATTTATCTTGGCTGTCACGAATGGAAACAACCCCGTGTTCTACAAGGGAGCCCCACTAATCTCTCGCCACGTCTTCACGACTTCCGCTATATATCACTCTTATCTGCTACTAATTCTACTGTAGGACCATAATATATTCATTTTAGGACATACATATATATATATATATATATATATATATATATATATATATATATATATGTTAGCTTTTCTATAAAAAAATATTTATCCACCCAAACCACCACTCCGAGCTTACAAAATGATACATTCAATTCAAACTTAGGACGTAGACTGTAGACTGAACTAACACTTATGAATATTTGTATACAATAAAAGTACTTAAGTTGTCATCACGTAAACAGATAGGACCAAGGTGGCTGGAGTAAGCAGAACAGCTAACACGGCCTTCCTGATGTAGGGTCATCCTCGAAAAATGAAAATACAAAAATATAAAATGTAAAATGAGAGAAACCTCTCGTCCCGCCATTTAGGATTCATGGGGGAGACCTTAGCCTAGCATGGTGTTTATAACCATGCTAGGGATCTTAAAAAGCCCAAATGATCATTTGGGGACCTCAAATAAAAGCCCAAAGTTTTTTTGGGGACCTTAAGCCTGAATTATGGTATGTACGCTGCGGTACTAGTAGGGCAAAAATCAATAAATTTAACATAAATACAAGACATACCTTACTGGGGTCAGGGCCGTAAATGCTCATGAGCGGCAACAGTTGTTTTACGACAACCATCGATACGCCGTGATGCATACCTTTCAGTTTCCAAACAATAAATCACCTTGAAGCGGCCATTAAATTTCGGGTTGACTTTGCCTCCTCAAGATGACTGAGTATTTTGTACAGCACTGGGTCCGTGAAGTTAGCCCCAACTCCTGGAGTAGGACGGCACTAATCCACAGTCGGTTAGTAAGTTAGTAGTAAGTGTTTGTAAGCCCATTGGTAACATTTGTAAGTAAAGGGTAACCCTTTTATTGGGTATTAATTTTTAGGGGTTAACTTCTTAGCAGCCCCCAAGTTGTTTCTAATTGCAGTTTTAATCTTATCAGCTATTAGTAAGCCATTTGTAAGTATTTCTAAGTTGACTCTCGACATTTGTAAGTCTCTAATGAAAAAATTATAACCAATCAATAAATGGAGGCTAACTACTTAGCAGCCCTCAAGTTCTTTCAGAATGTTTTGTTTACCTTACCTGTTGTTAGTAAGTCGTTTGTAAGTATTTGTAAGCCGTCTTGCAACATTTGTAAGTCGCTAATAAAAAAGTTATAACCAATCAATTAAATGAGGGCTAACTTCACAGCAAGCCCCCAACTTCTTTCAGAATGTTTTGCTTGCCTTACCAGTTGTTAAATCGTTTGTAAGTATTTGTAAGCTGTCTTGCAACATTTACTAGTTGCTAATAAAAAAGTTATAACCAATCAATTAAATCAGGGTTCGCTTCTTAGCAACCCTCAAGGTCTTTCAAAATATTTTGTTTACCTTGCCAGTTGTTAGTAAGTCGTTTGTAAATATTTGCAAGGTGACTTTCAATATTTGTATGTCTCTAATAAATTATAACCAATTAGTTAAACTCCTAACTGTTCACTAAATGTTTTATTTACATCACAACTAATCATTTGTAAGTCTCTAATACAGCAGTTACTTATCTATTAATTCTGTCGGGGAAATTTGTTTGTCCTGTTTGTTTTATTTACTGTTGTTGTCGAAAATAAAAAAAATGTTTTATTTTGGAAGCTAAAGATTTTACTAACGTAAGATACAGATCTTGCGAGATATACCTAACAGATTAAAATGTGACAAAATCAAAATCTCGTTAAAAGTATCTAGTTTAGTAGGTACATATTTATCAAGTATAATTCAATATATATTTTTTAACTATTTGTAAAGGTTACTAAAATATTACTGCGCTGAAGTTGTTCAAAATAGATAGGCATGTAATAAATAATGGACCATGAATCCATGCTTATTTAAAAAAAAGTGAGGACTTAATAAATTTAGATCTTATAGTATAGTTAAGTATGTTGTCTCTTTTCTAATGAGTGTAGTGTTTTCTAAAAAATTCGGTATACACAGCAGTAGAGCAAAGTTAAGTTAAGCAGATAATCACGGGGACACCAAATACGGATCATTCTCTGCCTAACTCACACGTAGATTGCACTCTTAAACAATAAAAAACATGAAAAACAAAATAAAACCAACTCATACAATAAAAATAAAATAGAAAATTGAAATTAGGTAAGAAAAAACTTTTTTGGATATTTTTAGCTATTATTTTTAGCTCTTAGGTAACCTTGAGAAAGTTCGAAAACTCGGGCGAAACGTAGGATATTTATTGAACAAATAAATTTTAGAATGTTAGTGATTGCAATACTGATTACAGACAGCAATAGGTATCATTATAGACTGATTTGAGAACGGTATATATAACAAATTTATACAATTACAGTCACAACAACTGTGACTGTGACAACTTTTTGATGATGAAACGAAAATATATTAATAATTTATTGTGAATAGTATTTAACGAAAACTAAATTTATTTGAAGGAGATGCCGAAAACACTACTCCACGGGCAATGTGGCCCGACTGGCATTGCATTACTTCGGCATCTTCAGAAGTCGCCACATCATTCATCGAGACCAGCTTCCAGACACTGACAGGTGTTGCGCTTATCATGCGCTATGGCACTCTTTGAGCTCATAATAAGCGCGAAACCGGTCAGTGTCTGGTTTCAAGTAACTAAGAAAATTAACTTCTATAACTAAGAGTAACTGGTCAATGGGAGAACCAATGCCATTAACTAAATAAAGATTCTTTGAAAACTATATTATTTACCGAGGTGAGTCCGATTCGGGACACTTTTGAGTCGGCCTTTTTCATCTTTCAGGCTAAAGCTTTACGTTAAAAATGTAGAACTGAGCATCAAATTAACTATTATTTTTTTTTGATATTTAATATAAACATTTCCCTTGAAAACAAAAATTTTAAAATATTTATTTTAAACAACTATTATTGTACCCAACCAACAATTAATTTAATATTGGTATTGGTTTGGTAGATATTAATATTATGTTTATAGATTTATATTTATATTAATATTATGTTTGGTAGATTACCTACCCCAGTATATATGAACCTGAAAGTGTTTTGAGTGAAGTAGAGATTATCTTATAATCTCTAGTGAGGTAACTGAAAGTTACAAATATAAGAAGAATCCCCAACTAACATGAATATGTCCGCGATTTCTAACTGGTTTTAGTGCCTTGTAGATATGTTAAGTATATGACTTATACAAATGACATTTTACATTTAGTTAGAACTAATAAGAGGTAAGCCTCTGTGGAATTGATATGAATTTATTTAGTATAACAACAAATACTAATAAATGATGTTATAATAAATAGCATTAGCAATAGTTAAGGTAAACAGAACAATGAAGTTTGCTTCACTGGATTAATTGGTAGTAACTTCTTAGAGCCTTACAACTGATATTGAAAGTCAGCTTTCAAATATGTACAAACGATTTACTAACAACTTACGGCAAATATCCTACGTTTCGTCTGAGTTTTCAGACTTTTTCAAGGTTACCTAATAGCTAAAAATAATGATTTAACATAAGTATTAAATTAGATTAGTGACAGAATAAATATCCAAAAAGTGTTTTTATCAATACATCAATTTCCTATTTTAATTTTATTGTATGGGTTGGTTTTATTTTGTTTTTCATCTTTTTTATTGTTTAAGATCAATGTTGTTTATATGCAATCTACGTGTGAGCTAGGCAGAGAATGATCCGTATTTGGTGTCCCCGTGATTATCTGCTTAACTTAACTTTGCTCTCCTGCTGTGTATACCGATTTTTTTAGAAAACACTACACTCATTAGAAAACAGACAACATACTTAACTATACTATAAGATCTAAATTTATTAAGTTCTCACTTTTTTTTAAATAAGCGTGTATTCATGGTCCATTGTTTATTACATGCCTATCTATTTTGAACAACTGCAGCGCAGTAATATTTTAGTAACCTTTGTCAAATAGTTAAACAATATATATTGAATTATACTTCATAAATATGTACCTACTAAACTAGATACTTTTTAATGAGATTTTGATTTTGTCACTATTTAATCTGTGGTGGTATATCTCGCAAGATCGGTATCTTATGTTAGTAAAATTTTTTTTTATTTTCGACAACAACAGTAAATGAAACAAACAGGACAAACAAGTTTCCCCGGCAGAAGTAATAGATAAGTAACTGTTGTATTAGGGACTTACAAATGATTAGTTGTGATGTAAACAAAACATTTAGAGAAAACTTGGGAGTTTAACTAATTGGTTATAATTTCTTTATTAGTGACCTACAAATATTGAAAGTCACCTTGAAAATATTTACAAACGACTTACTAACTGGCAAGGTAAATAACATATTTTGAAAGACCTTGAGGGTTGCTAAGAAGCGAGCCCTGATTTAATTGATTGGTTATAACTTTTTTATTAGCAACTAGTAAATGTTGCAAGACAGCTTACAAATACTTACAAACGATTTAACAACTGGTAAGGTAAGCAAAACATTCTGAAAGAAGTTGGGGGCTTGCTGTGAAGTTAGCCCTCATTTAATTGATTGGTTATAACTTTTTTATTAGCGACTTACAAATGTTGCAAGACAGCTTACAAATACTTACAAACGACTTACTAACAACTGGTAAGGTAAACAAAACATTCTGAAAGAACTTGAGGGCTGCTAAGAAGTTAGCCTCCATTTATTAATTGGTTATAATTTTTTCATTATAGACTTACAAATGGCTTACTAATAGCTGATAACATAAAAACTGCAATTAGAAACAACTTGGGGGCTGCTAAGAAGTTAGCCCCCAAAAATTAATAACAAATAAAACGGTAACCGTTTACTTACTAATGTTACCAGTGGACTTACAAACACTTACTAACAACTTACTAACCGACTGTGGATTAGTGCCGTCCAACTACAGGAGCTAGGGGCTAACTTCACGGACCCTACGGCGCTGCCGGAACTATCTTCTTATTAAAACTTGTCGTTGACTGTTGAGTGACTGATTTCACCCGTTGAATAACCTTCTCACGTGCTAACTCAGCAGCCCTAACCAACATCTGTTCAACAGTTTAGGGTGTTTGTAACCTGGCCGTCTGAAGAATTTCTTTAATTCAGCCCTTATTCGCTCGTCCAATCCTGACATGTCTATTTCATTTTCGTTACATTTTTGAACTGAAATCAATTTGAAGTGTTGTAAAAGGTGTACTGTGTGTACTGCTCTACACTGCCCAATGGTGCGGGTTACATCATTTCCCAGTCCATTTAAAATTCGAGTGCTTGGTTTAATATCCAGATTTAGACTATGTGGTACTGTTTCGTGCTTAAGCGAAACGTCAGAGCCGGCATTCACTAAATAAGGAACTGAAACAACCGCTTTTTCTTTATTTATTGTGGCACATAGGATTCAATGTCAGTTATGTCCCAAGGAAAGTTGGGGTAGAATCGCTTGACGGCAGCAAGCTTAGCGTTACCATTTTCTACTAATGAGGCAAAATTTGTACTTCAAATGGCGAGACAAGCACGTATTCTGGTAGCAGGAGTGCTTTGCTCAGGAAAAGCGCCTTCAAAATCCTAATTTCTTGCTGGATGCGTGTTACGTCCTTCATCTATTCGATCATTGAGAATAGAGTATCATAGGGATCAAAAGACGATAGCCGAATATGCGCCAAAGCGGATCTGACAACATCAAGCGCAGGCGTAGACACTGCTGGTGGGCTAGTCGGAACGAAAGGGACGAAAGTATGCTGAGCCGCCATTGTGGACAATACTTACATCATCTGTTGTTGAAATTGTGTATTAGTTTCTTGCTGCATTTTCCACATTTTTAACATTTGGTCACTCACAACACTGTCCTGTTGAACTAAATCGGATTCACTTTCAACCCTAACACTTTCGTCCGGCACTTCAAAGTCGGCCATTTTTATTTTATATCGAACAAAGAAAAATTAAGTTCTTTTCTTCCCTGTATTGTACAAGGAAGATATCCCACTTCTGATGTTAGCTTTTCTGTAAAAAGCCGATGAAATAAAAATCCGAAATCCAGAGACTAACTTTATTCACAATATTTATCCACCCAAACCACCACTACGAGCTTATAAAATGATACATTCAATTCAAACTTAGGACGTAGACTGTGGGCTGAACTAACACCTATGAATATTTGTATACAATAAAAGTACTAAGTTGTCATCACGTAAACAGATAGGGTCAAGGCGGCTGGAGTAAGCAGAACAGCTAACATACATATACAGGGTTATTCAGAACTTATCTCTAAAACTTTGAGTATATGTGCATCCTTAAATAAGAAATCGATATCACCAAAAAAATGTATAATAAAAGTCTTTGGATTTCCCGTAAACAATGTTAAAAGTTATACCATTATAAAGGACTACGTAGATGGGCAACTGCACTACAACGACATCTGATATACCACATTCCTACAAAAAAAGTAAACAAGTTTTTGTACCTGGAACGCCTGGTCAAGACCGAGCGAATAGAGTTGGAGTGGGGATAATATCTCTATTGTCTATCTGTGTCGCTCTCTCAGTGCCGGTCGTAAACAAAACTAGGTCAGCCCAGCCTAGGTACTGGGTACATTAGAAACAAGAAGTCAGTACTGTTGTTTGTTGTTTTATTTATCGTAGGAGTGTTAAACTTTAAAATTTTCAAAATGGCTCATGTGTACAGTAATGCTGAGTTAATGGACATGATTCTTATTTATGGTGAAGTTGGACAAAATGCAGTGGCAACTTCGCGCTTGTACGCGGATCTATTTCCCAATCGACACACGCCAAATTATGCAACTTTTACGACAGTGGTACAACGTGGCCGTGATACTGGTAATTTACGTACAAATCGTGGACGAGATGGTGGCCCGGGACGAACACAACGTATTTTAGCAGCTGAAGAACAAGTGTTGAAACTGGTCCGTGAAAATCCGCGAATAAGTACAAGTCAGATCGCTAGGCAGGTGCCTGGGATATCCCAATCAACGGTGTGGCGCTTACTACACGAAGCTCAGTTTTATCCGTATCACAGCTGACGCGAATAATTTACGTTTACAAGATCAGCAACCAGGAGGAACATTCGCTTTAGTGCGGCAAAATTGGATAAGGCGTGCCCAAAAGTGTGTACAAGTCGAGGGACAAAATTTCGAACAGCTTTTGTAACAAGGTATGTGTAAATTTTTTATAAATTTCATGTTTCTAATACCTAGGTAATCAAGTAGCGCAATTCTTCAAAATTAGTGTAACAAAATTTTAATTCATTTTAAAGACACGTCACTTTGGTCACATCTATCTATCTTTCAGTTTATTTTAAAGTAAGAACGCTGCAAATATTTTTTGCGCCGGGTGTCAATATACTCTCAGAACTTCCGAAGTTTTTTTCGTGCTATATGTGACATCGCCAGTTCCATTGTCAGTCCCAAGGTCACTCCATTACAGTGGACCAGTATCCAGCGGCGTGAAATAAAAAAATTTTAAATAGTTTTCAGAACGCGCCAAAAAAATGTTTTTTGCACTACCACATTTGTACATGTATGTTGAACATCTCCAAATTTTATGATGGATAAGTTCTGTTTAACCCTGTATATACAGGGTGTGTATATACAGGGTATCACATTAGTGGGTAATTGTTCGATTACTCACAAACGGTACATTATATCAAAAAACTTTTTATATGAAAGTTTTTTGGCACTAATAGTGCATATTGTAAAAATATTTTTAATTACACAGGGTCTTCAAAAAGTCGGGACAAGGTGCAAGTTGGTTATTTCAAATGCGACACCCTACATATTATTTTATTTTTGAAATCTAGGGATCACTAAGAACATATTTCTATTAAGGTTCCCTATAGCTATCTCTTTTCGTTTTCGAGATATTTAACAGTTAATGGAAAAAAACCTCGTAACACTGCATTGGAAAATAAATAAAATTTCCTCTATGACACAATGTGAAAAGGAAAAAAATATAGTGTCAGTTAGCACAAGGGATACCTTAAATATTGCACTTAAAATTATTTGGCCATTTTATACAGGGTGATTTTTATCGTGATTTATATTTCACAATGTTAAATTACCTAAATCTCATTTTTTTTAAATGTAACACCCTGAATTTTTTATGGCATTAGATGTATAATTTAATTACCTTTCAAATGGTATTAGGATGTCCTATAGAAAAGTTGACCGGTTTCGAGATATTCATGATTTTTTGAAAATTTAGCTTCCATAACTGATAATTACAAATTATAGTCAAGTAAGTTATAAACACAATTTATTTTGTTGTGGAAATTATTTAACTGTCAAATAAATATTGGATTTTGTATAATCTGTACATTTTATATGCAAGATGCACTATTCCAAAATACTCTCAAAATCACCACGAATTCTGTTCATCATGTTTTCTCGAATGGTTGATAGTGTGCGGTAAACTAAATCTTTTGTGTATCCCCATAAAAAAAAATTTATTTTGTAAGGTCCGGGTACCGAGGAGACCATGAGATAGGTCCACCCTTCCTATCCACCTGTTAGTGTAGGTACTCATTATTTAAAAATCTCCTCACTGAACCTCTGTAATATGCAGGGCAACCGTTATGCTGCAACCGCATCCCTGCTAAAATGTTCAGAGAAATATCTTCAAGATAATTAAAAAGTTGATTTTCCAAAAAATGCAAATAAATTTCTCCATTAACAGTATTCAGGACGGTAGAATTGCAACATAGGTGGAGATTAAATGTATGGGGGGGATTCTAGGCGACAAGGTGATTGGACCATATTTTTTTGAAGCGACTATCAATGGAGAAATTTATTTGCATTTTTTGGAAAATCAACTTTTAAATCTTTGAATAATAATTTGAAAGGTAATTAAATTCTACATCTGATGCCCAAAAAAAAATCAGGGTGTTCCATTTAAATAAAATGAGATTTAGGCATTTAACATTGTGAAATATAAATCGCGATAAAAATCACCCTGTATAATGGCCAAATAATTTCAAATGCAATATTTAAGGTATTCCTTGGGTTAACTGACAATACATTTTTTTTCCTTTTCACATTGTGTCATAGAGGAAATTTTATTTATTTTCCAACGCAGTGTTACAAGGTTTTTTTTCCATTAACGCTGTGTTAATGTTAAATATCTCGAAAACGAAAAGAGATAGCTATAGAGAACCTTAATACAAATATGTTCCTAGTGATCCCTAGATTTCAAAAATATAATAATATATGTCGCATTTGAAATAATCAACTTGTACCTTGTCCTGACTTTTTGGAACACCCTGTGTAATTGAAAATATGTTTACAATATGCACTTTTAGTGCCAAAAAACTTTCATATAAAAAGTTTTTTGATATTATGTACCGTTTGTAATAGAAAGCTGTTCTGACATGAGTTCAATCCAAGTTGTTTGTTGATGTACGTAACTGTACCTATCCATATCATATTATAAATTAAAGTGTGCCATTAGCAATTATAGATCGGAACTATATGTCTAAAAAAAGCTAAATAAATTATTTAAAAGCGTTTCAAGAAATAATTTACTAAACCTGCATACATAGCTTTAATGAAAAAAAAATAATGCCATTTGACTTTAGAACTTTTAATCATTGTTCACCACTCTGTGATTTACATTCTCTATCGGAACGAAGAGAGCTCGTAAATTTCAGAAATGTCCCATTAAATGGCACACATATTTCATTCCCTTTGCTTGACTGAGTGTTGCGGCTGCATAGGATCGTTCATCATCATGCTACAGAGCGCCCTCAAATGACGGACATCGTTAAGGGAGGTCTGTGTGCTGATAAAAGCACCTATAAATCTAGGAAGCACTAAAGTGCTTTATATCTGCGCACGATTTCTAAGCGAGAAACCGATCATATCATTGAATTCACTGAATGAGTCACATTTTTTGGAAAGGTTCATTTGTCACCGTAAGCTTATTCTAAAAAGTAGTGAATATTATTCATTTTACTTCACCAAAATAGTTATTATAATATTTACCAGCACTTAACAACAATTAAAACAAAATTAAGGGAGTGTTGAATGACATTTATAAAATTACCCTCTAGCTATGAGATAACTTAAAAATAACGAAAATTATGCAAAAAGGCGTATTTATTGACTGTTGGCTTTAACAAATAAGGTCTTATGATTTTCGGACAGAAAATATTTAGATTTTTGTAGATATTGTTCTCTAACTTTCGGTTGTATTATATTAGTGTATCTATACACTACATTTATTGTATATTAATTTTAAAGTTATTATATTTTTAACTTATAATAAAATAGTTGTATAAATTAGGTACATAAAATATTGTAGTCATTATTTTTTATGGGTGCAAACTTCTTCTTACCTATATCTTACTTATATTTATGTGATAGAAATTGATAAATATTCTAAAAGTTTCACGTACGGATTCATCAACGAGGCGTAACGTTAGTCCGACTAGCGAAGGTTACGCGAAAAATTTGCGCCGTTGTTGCGTGTGTTAAAATAAAAGGTGTAGTCGGCGGTGCAAAGTTGGTTAGTCCGACTAACGCCTTACGCCCCTTTCATGAATCCGGGTGTCAGAGATTACCTACTTCCAATTGAATTTTGAAAATTTGAGATATTGGGTTTTTGGGCATGTCCTCCACAAATGAAATAATGGTGCCCACTTCCGGTTATACCGGAAGTCGCCATCAACTTGCTTATGTTAAATGGAACACATTATATATTATTGCAATTTTGGATTCTACGCAAAATTTTAGATGGACTTTCATCAAGTGTCCCTGTTTCCAAAATGAACCGTTTTCGAAATATTTAATTTTTTTCCAAAATATGAAGAGAAACAGTAACTAGCTTAAAACCATGTGTATTTTATAGTAAGAAAGATAAAGCGACAATATTTATAGAAGGGATAGCTAGACCCCTAAGCTTCCCATCCATACTTTCAAGATGGTTTAATTGCACAAGTTGCTTTTTTCAATATTTTTACGATCATATTTCTTAATTTGAAGGAGATGCCGAAAACAACTACTCCACGGGAAATGCGCCCCGACTGGCATTGCATATTACTACGACATCTCCATAGGAGTCGCCACATCATTCATCGAGACCAACTAACCAGACACTGATCGGTTTCGCGCTTATTATGCGCTCATCAGATTGCCATAGGTAGTGGACTCGATGAATGATGCTGAGACGTGATTGCCTAATGGGCATCGTGAATATTAGTAGAGTGAACACACCGTAGTGCCTTCTTTGGGTTTTTGCTACTATCTGTATGACAATGATTGTCAAATTGACACACAGATAACGACTTGCTTTTCCGCAAGTGTCATTACAGCAGTGACATCTATTGTCTTTAAGGAAGACAATCCTACTTATTTTATTTGAAGGAGATGCCGAAAACAACTACTCCACGGGAAATATGCCCCGACTGGCATAACAATACTTAAGCTGTCTTAAGTAATGTTAGCTGTCTTAATTAGTTTAATGTCTTTACCGATGATTGTAACATTTGTGACTTCTTAAAAAAACCAATATATTGGTACCAACTCACTGTTGGTAAATTAGGATATTTATTCTGCAAGTTCTATTCATTATCTTGTTACATTCGCCATGAATAAATAATGAAATTAGAATTTTAGCATTTGAATACTTGTTTTTATTTTCCATTTTTTAAATATATAACAATATTTAATTAAACTGCCTCTATGGGTGTTAAACGGACATCAAATTACTGGTCACAGATACAGATTACATGTTTTTATTAAAGTTCGACTATGAATTTCACAGCCATCTCAAGAAATTAAATGATTTTAGGTGATGACACAAAAAAGAGTAGATAAATTAAAAACTAGGAGAAGATAAGTATAGGGAACCATGAACCGTTCGAAGGAAAATAATATTGTGCACAATAATTTGCACCGCCCTGTATGCAATTAAGACACCTTGACAGTATGGATGGGCAGCTTAGGGGTTTAGCTATCCCTCTTATCAATATTGTCGCTTTATATATATATATATATATATATATATATATATATATGACAAAAATTCTAATACTGGACGGGGAAAACAGTCATGAAAAAGTTATACTCTTTTTATTTTTCAAGCTTTCGAAACTTTATTTGTTTCTTCATCAGGAAAATCTACAAGTGGATATTACAATTAATACATCAAAATAAAAGGTGAAAACACAGTACTTACTAATTTGAGATTGAATTCGAAGTCAGCAAACATGAGTGGTGTAATACCATGGTACACAATAATAAAACATTAAATAAAAACAGACCAGTTAAGATCAAACAAAAATTGCACTTATTACATCTATGTTAAGGTAATTTGTTAAAAACTAGAAGAGAACTAAATCAGACAAATTGAAAGAAACGTCTATCATTCATGCGAATAGCTGTATTATAAAAACAACATGCAAAGAACTTCAAGCGTCGAAAAAAACAAGAAAAAACATTTATTAAAACTACTAGTAAAACATTTTGTTAAGTTAGGAGTCATTGTACAAGGTGTTATTCAGATTCCTGTCCCTATTATTATTAAAGTAATGGTGTAATAAAAATGTATAAATAACACTAAGACCATCAATATCCGTCATTGCATTCATTGCATTCTCTTCCCTTGAGATATGACACATTTCCAAAAATTTTCGTTTTTTATGATTGGTTTCACAATCTAGTATGGTCACCTCGTCGTAACTAATGTTGTGACCTTCCGATAAACAATGTTCGGACAGCATACATGTGTGTTTGTTATTTCTTACGTCACTTTTGTGTGACGTAATTCTGTCCTTCAGTCTACGACAAGTCTGTCCAATATATTTAGAACCACAATCCAAGCACGGGATGCAATATATCACACTAGATTTATTCATTTTGGGATCCTCATCTTTGAGTTTTGAAAATAAATTTTTAATAGTAACCTGATTCCTAAATGCCAATTTGAAACCCTCAAATCCAGAAAATATTTTTTTAATTTTATGTGAAATTGTACCCAGATGGGGTAATGAGAAATAAACACTATTATGAATCTCTAGGTTGTCATTGTTCGGTCTTCCTTGGACATCATGCAATTGCGACCTCGAAAACAAAAGACTCTTAAGAAGTGGTGGTGGATAACCACATTTAATAAATAAATTATACAATTGTTTTAAATTGTTGTTTCTTAGAGAATGATGACTAGTTGCAATAACTCTCGTTTTCATGCCCAAAATCAAATTGATTTTTTGTTGTTGTGAATGGAATGACTCATAGTGCATAAATCTACCTGATGATCCAGGTTTTCTGTACCAGGAAGTAATGAGAGAATTGTCACCTCTTCTTATGACCCTAGTATCTAAAAAAGGTACACTGTTGTTAGTGTCCTCGTGTTCGATGGTAAATTGTAAACATGGGTTATAATTATTGAAAACTTCGAGTAATTGGTTCACCCTTGTAAGGGGAGCACTTAGTATGATGTCATCAACATATTTTTTTAAGAAAGGTATTTCAAAGTCAACATTCATAAGACAATCGTTAATAAGGTCATCCATTACATACTGTGCAAGGATTGGTGATACAGGGCTGCCCATGGGCATTCCTAAAATTTGTTTATAAAATGTATTATTGTAACTGAACACAGTGGTGTCAAATAAAAAATCCAAAAGTTTCAGAAATCTAGTTTTAGTTATTTTACAATGTAATTTAATGACCTCCCAATGTTTATTTATTGATTGTTTTGTTAACTCCAATGTGATATTATTGAAAAGAGCCTTCACATCTAAACCAACAATTACAAAGTCCCTGGGTAACTGAAATTCATTTATAAATAAGCCGAAATCAAAAGAGTCTTTAACAAAAAAGCGATTATTACTGTCATATGCCAAGGTCAGGATATTTGTTACTAACTGGGCAACACCTCTGTTGGGGCTATTTACACCTGATATTATCGGTCTCAGACTAAGTTGAGGTTTATGAATTTTTGGAAGACCATAGAACTTGTTAATAACCCCGTTGTAACTTCTATATTTTTTACCCTCTTCAGGGTTTATCATTTTACTTTTTTCCAATTCACTGATTAGTCTGTTTGATTTTTGTTCTATTGTGCTGGTTGGATTTCGGTCAAGTGTACTATAATATGTATCATCTGTCAAAATTTCTAAAGCTAATTGTGAATAATGTTCATTAGTTAAAATAGTAGTAACATTCATCTTGTCTGATTGTACAACAGTAATTTGCGGATTGTCTCTAAGGAACTTCCTACATTTTATAAAACTATTGTATATTACCTCATTACTAGTGACATTATGATTTAAAGTAAAATTAGTAATAGCATTGGTGGTTTTTGTTAATAACAGATTTTTCTCTCTTACTGTAATATTATGTATGTTATTGATAATATAATCAACATCTGCAAGAAATTTGGGTATATTAATATCCCGGCTTTTGGGTTCAATACTGAATTTGGGGCCTAAGGCTAAAAAGTTTTTTACGTCTGGAGGAATATTGACAGAGGTAAGATTTGTAACCCAACTTTCTGGAGCAATGATTTTGGAGGAAAATTTTTCTTTTAATATATTTAATTTTCTCATGTTAGTGTCCTTGACTCTGAAAAAAATTCTGTTGTACGTAATAGATAGACGTCTAAAGAATTCCACCACAATATAATAGGGTAGTTTATTGGTAATCTTATTTTTTGTGTTACGGAATTTGTTTTCAAGGTCAACCACACTATCATGTGTAATCCTAATTTCTAAGCTCAAAATTCTTGCTCTTAACCTGTTATTAAACTGCAATGTCGTGTGTAATGTTCTCCCTCGTGCATCGCTGGTTAAATTGTCCACGTTTTTGACACCAAAAGTTATATGGTTTGGGACCAAACTGTGTTTTCTACAATTCAATAAAAAGGTCTTCATATTTCTCAATGTTGCCAACTTGTTGTTAATTTTTGCCACTTCTTTCAAGTCCCTCATAGTCGAGTACCCGAAATCCCTACGAATGTCTTGATAGAACCCCATATCTGTTGATTAGTGTAAATATTCTACGACTGTCTGAGTTAAGAAACAAAAATTCTAATACTGGACGGGGAAAACAGTCATGAAAAAGTTATACTTTTTTTATTTTTCAAGCTTTCGAAACTTTATTTGTTTCTTCATCAGGAAAATCTACAAGTGGATATTACAATTAATACATCAAAATAAAAGGTGAAAACACAGTACTTACTAATTTGAGATTGAATTCGAAGTCAGCAAACATGAGTGGTGTAATACCATGGTACACAATAATAAAACATTAAATAAAAACAGACCAGTTAAGATCAAACAAAAATTGCACTTATTACATCTATGTTAAGGTAATTTGTTAAAAACTAGAAGAGAACTAAATCAGACAAATTGAAAGAAACGTCTATCATTCATGCGAATAGCTGTATTATAAAAACAACATGCAAAGAACTTCAAGCGTCGAAAAAAACAAGAAAAAACATTTTGCTACCTTTACCTCTGGTCCGCCTTAGTCCAGAGGATTCAGGGGTAGTTCGTGGGTTAAAGGGCGGTAACAAAAGGTTTGGTAACTATTACCAATGGGTGCGGTGAACGCAGTTCGCTATCTGTGTTCTATGACTATGATCACTTTTATTATCTAGTGTCAATTTATGAAGAACAAAGAAAAACAATAATAATCTTTAGATTATATATTATAGGTATTCAGGGTTTGGTATAAGATGAGTACAAGACAAGGCGAAAGTAACAGTAAACGTAACCAGTGTAACAGGACAGAACAGATGAACAGTCAGAATAGCAGTTACGTTATAAAACAGAAAAAGAGGTTAGGTTATATTGTTATATAAGCGGTCAAGAATGCTTGGTATATCGGGTAGAGCAGAGCTTAGATATTAACGAAGTACTTAATTATGTATAACAGGGGACAAAATCTGGTGCATATTAGTGCCTCAAATTACCTAGGTATACCTTGGTGTACAGCATAAAATATATAAGAGAGTGTACAGTATCAGGTAGGTACTTAATCTATAATGTTTAATTTAATAGGTAACTATCACCTAATTATACAAAAAAAAACCGTTAACCAAACTCTATGTTTTAGCAGCGATACACTAACAGCTAAATAAGGCAGATGGCCAATATATAATAATATCTACTAATGGGAATATAAGCAACACTAGGCATAAAATAATAAAACAAGCAGCAAAGTAAAAAGCCCATGCACTTTGGTAGCGAAACAAATCAAATAATAGCAATAAGCATGAATAAATAAGTTACAAGTTGCCTGAAAGTTACTCGGGAGAGCAACTTCTTGTCCTCCGATGTCGATACTTTGGATGATGATTCCTGCGGTGAGTTGGTAAGCAGTGTAGGATTAGCTGGCTAGGTGTGTAATTAGCTGGTAAAAATGGGACCCTATGTAGCGATGAAGCCCTACGGTGTACGAGAGACAGTGAAATATAGTCCTATGTAAGCTGGCCTAAAAGAGAGATACATATCCGTGCAGTAAGTGAATGTAAGTGGCAGAGATAGTGGGTTTTGGCTTACCTGAAGGTGGTGGTTGGCCAGAAAGTGGTACTTATCTGGGAGAATTAACGGTGACAAAACCTTATTACATTTAATAAAACAACCTTTTATGATCCAGCAACCGCTGTGATGTTTAGCACTACTGCTATTTAGGTTAATAAATGCGATTTGTCAGATTAATTAAATCAGTATAGACTTTAAGTGTAGACCTTCAGTCTCCAAATTACAAAATGGTTCCTCTCAACCAGGAAGTATATAAAGAAACATTTAAAACCCATGTTTTTGTATCTATGGAAGGGGTATTCTAGAAATTCTTACAGACAATTTCTAGGGAATTTATTAAAATATAAGTTAAATACCTGCTACCTCTCTCTATTGGCAGTTTAGTCAGAGATGACTATAGTGCCCCTTTTAATATGGAAACAGTTTCTGCTGTTTCTGGCAAATCCATGATAAATATGACAGAAAATTTTATATACCAAACATAAGGTTATATTTACGTTTTAATATATTGAGGTTAACTGAAAATGGGGAAAACTGTAATGAATTTTAGAATAAATTGAATGCAATAGTCGTTGTGTGTTGTAATAAGTTAATCTATATAAAATATCCCTTCTGCACTTTTTAGTTCACTGCAGAGATGTATCTTCCTTTCGGTTCGCTCGGAGTCTAAACTAATGAAAATCTAGACAGAGTTAATAAAATCAAAGGTTTTATGGAGGAATCTACTATTTGAATAGGTAAGTTAAACTTAGATAAGCTGGTATTATTTTGCTCTAATGCATATTTTGTTTTTAGGGAAAATGGAATTACATTTTACCTATGCTCGAGGCGTAGAACGGTTGAGATATGTTATTATATGTGTAATATTAATTCTATTGTAATAAATGTATTATTGTTTTATGTGTTCTCTATTTATTGGACTTTAATAATGCTAATTCTTGGCTAAATAATATTTTGGATAAAAAAGTAGTGGTTTATAATTTAAATCTACAATGAATATTACTAAATAAGCCGGGTAAAAATAAACCCGTAACAATCCCACCCTTGCTTAATAAAAAAAAAATAATAAAAAAAAAAAAGATTTGAACTACCTAAAATGCGCTTTCTCTACCTGTTGAACTTTTACACGGCACGAAACAAACAAAAAGATAGATTTACTGATCCGGAGGATGCGCCTTCAGATCCTTCGCATGCCATATACCCAAATTTCGTCCATTAGGACCTACTAATTCATATGTCCAAGGTGACACAACCTTCGTGACTGTGCACGGACCCATGAATTTTGGCGCTAACTTGGCAGTAAAGCCTTTTGTCGCGTCAGACAAGACTGGATTCTTCTTCCATACCTGTTGATTGACGGTAAATTTTTCGTCTCTACGACGTAAGTTGTACGTTTGACGGCTCTCTTCATATGCGGACTTCAGTCTTTTAGTAACATCTTGATAGACTTTGTCCAATATTTCTACCTTCTTAACGTAGGTCTCTGGATCTGCTGTTGTCGGATCGTGAAATATTCTGTCTCCAGATATCTGGACTTCGCGTCCGAAATTCAAGAAATTCGGGGTGTGACTTGTAACTTCATGGCGGGCTGACCGAATAGCAAAGGCGACTTTAGCGAGGTATTTGTCCCAGCTTCGGTGATTATCTTCTACGTAAGAGGCTAGCATGGTTTTTATTACACGATGTACCCTTTCCACGGGGTTTGCTTGTGGGTGATAATTTGCTAGATACTTTATGGTGATGTGATACTTCTGCATGGACTCCCTAAACTTATGGCTTGTAAATTGGACACCATTATCCACAATCAACCTAACTGGAGCTCCAAAAACAAGAACCACATTATCTTCCATAATTCGGGACACAGCCCATGCTGTTGCGGAACGCAAAGGAAACAATAACACAAACTTCGTGAAACAATCACAAACAGATAGGATATAACTGTAGCCACTGGAGGATCGAGGTAGTGGTCCTACAATATCTGCGCTAACTATTTCCCACGGACGAGTAGCAGTAACTTGTGCACTAAGCATTTTTCCAGCGGGTTTCTTCTGTAACGGTTACGTACTGAGGCAAATTGTACATCTAGATATATATCTAGCCACATCCGACTTAAGTTTTGGCCAGTAATATTTCTCGCTAATTCGAGCTGAAGTTTTATAAATACCCAAGTGTCCACAGGTAGGTGGATCGTGATGTTCGCGGATAATTTCGGTTCGACTTTCTTTCGGGATTACTTTCAACCAAGAACTAGATGGTTCTCTTAGTTCGGGGTACTCTCGTTTCTTATGATAATATAACATATCATTTTCGAGACGCCAAAGCGGATACTTGTCAGGGTTATCAGTAACACGGGTAATCATACTTCGATACCAAGGATCAGTTGGTGTAGTCTCGGTGGAAAGAGAATCTACAACTGGCACGGATCTGGATAGGGCATCGGGGACGACGTTCGCTGCACCTTTACGGTGAACAATGTCGAAGTCATATTGCTGCAATCGCAGCGCCCATCTTGCTATTCTTCCCACAGGATCCTTTATACTAAAAAGCCACTTGAGACTGTAGTGGTCCGTGACAACAGTAAATTTCGTCCCCTCCACGTACGGTCTTAATTTTTCTACGGCGAAGATCACTGCAAGGCATTCCTTCTCTGTTGTTGTGAACTTGCGTTCATTTTTCAATAATGAGCGACTGAGGTAACATATTACCCTTTCTTCACCATCTTGCACTTGTGTTAGAACAGCTCCCAGGCCATAATCCGATGCATCTGTCTGAATGGTAAAGGGTAACTCAAAATTAGGGCAGCTTAAAACTGGAGGACTGACGAGATGTTCTTTCACTGTATCGAGAGCTCGCTGGCATGAAGTGGTCCATTCAAAGTGGATATTCTTCTTTGTCAGGGCTGTCAGAGGAGCTACCACAGTACTGAAGTTTGGGATGAATCTTCGGTACCATGACGCCAGTCCTACGACCCTTCTCACTTCGGTGACGGTTCGTGGAGTTGGAATCTGAACCACGGCTTCCACTTTCCGAACTTTTTGTGGATCTACCATAAGTCCACCAGAATTTACGACATATCCCAAATAACGTAACTCTGGTTTACAGAAATTACATTTCTCTTTGTTGAGTGTTAGGCCAGCGTCTTTTATTCTCTGGATGACCTTCTCCAGGACATCCAAATGTTGTTCAAACGTTGGCGTGCATATTATTACATCGTCAAGATAAACGAAAACAAAAGAATCAAGATCTGCCCTTAAAACAGTCTCTATAAGACGTTGCCATACCGCTGGGGCGCTATGCAAACCAAACGGCATTCTGCAAAATTGAAATAATCCACGATTTGGAACGGTAAATGCTGTCAGTGGTTTACTATCTGGAGATACTGGTATCTGCCAGTAGGCGGATTTAATATCGAGTGTTGTCAGATATTTGGCATCACGCAGTTTGTCAAGAATAGAACTCACCCAAGGAATAGGATATGCATCGCACTCACTGACCGAATTAAGCTTTTTATAATTAACGCAGAAGCGGAAGCGTCCATCGTTCTTTTTCACCATTACAATCGGTGAAGACCACGGCGAATTTGAAGGTTCTACAATCCCCTGAGCTAGCATTTCGTCCAGTTCGGCGTTCACATGTTTCTGCATCGCTGGCGAAATGGGGTAATAACGCTGTTTTATCGGTTGTGAACTTGTCTTGATTTTCAGCTCAATTAGGTGAGTGCATCCCAGCTTTCCTTCCATTCCTTGAAATGCTCCATTAACGAGTTTAGAAAGTTGGTCCTGTTGGGGTTCAGTTAATGAGTCATAAGAGCATATGGCATTCACCAGACATTCTTCAGGTTCATCCTTTCGGAAGCTCCATTCCCCAGTATTAAGGTCTGGAATAATGCCCATTCGCATCCAAAAATCGATACCTAAAATTAGTGTATGTGACAAAGATGGGATGGGATGGGATGGGAATAAATTATACAATTGTAGTTATAATAACTAACAACAGTGTACCTTTTTTAGATACTAGGGTCATAAGAAGAGGTGACAATTCTCTCATTACTTCCTGGTACAGAAAACCTGGATCATCAGGTAGATTTATGTCATCAATTTGATTTTGGGCATGAAAACGAGAGTTATTGCAACTAGTCATCATTCTCTAAGAAACAACAATTTAAAACAATTGTATAATTTATTTATTAAATGTGGTTATCCACCACCACTTCTTAAGAGTCTTTTGTTTTCGAGGTCGCAATTGCATGATGTCCAAGGAAGACCGAACAATGACAACCTAGAGATTCATAATAGTGTTTATTTCTCATTACCCCATCTGGGTACAATTTCACATAAAATTAAAAAAATATTTTCTGGATTTGAGGGTTTCAAATTGGCATTTAGGAATCAGGTTACTATTAAAAATTTATTTTCAAAACTCAAAGATGAGGATCCCAAAATGAATAAATCTAGTGTGATATATTGCATCCCGTGCTTGGATTGTGGTTCTAAATATATTGGACAGACTTGTCGTAGACTGAAGGACAGAATTACGTCACACAAAAGTGACGTAAGAAATAACAAACACACATGTATGCTGTCCGAACATTGTTTATCGGAAGGTCACAACATTAGTTACGACGAGGTGACCATACTAGATTGTGAAACCAATCATAAAAAACGAAAATTTTTGGAAATGTGTCATATCTCAAGGGAGGAGAATGCAATGAATGCAATGACGGATATTGATGGTCTTAGTGTTATTTATACATTTTTATTACACCATTACTTTAATAATAATAGGGACAGGAATCTGAATAACACCTTGTACAATGACTCCTAACTTAACAAAATGTTTTACTAGTAGTTTTAATAAATGTTTTTTCTTGTTTTTTTCGACGCTTGAAGTTCTTTGCATGTTGTTTTTATAATACAGCTATTCGCATGAATGATAGACGTTTCTTTCAATTTGTCTGATTTAGTTCTCTTCTAGTTTTTAACAAATTACCTTAACATAGATGTAATAAGTGCAATTTTTGTTTGATCTTAACTGGTCTGTTTTTATTTAATGTTTTATTATTGTGTACCATGGTATTACACCACTCATGTTTGCTGACTTCGAATTCAATCTCAAATTAGTAAGTACTGTGTTTTCACCTTTTATTTTGATGTATTAATTGTAATATCCACTTGTAGATTTTCCTGATGAAGAAACAAATAAAGTTTCGAAAGCTTGAAAAATAAAAAGAGTATAACTTTTTCATGACTGTTTTCCCCGTCCAGTATTAGAATTTTTGTTTCTTAACTCAGACAGTCGTAGAATATTTACACTTATATATATATATATATATATATACATATATATATATACAGGCTGATTCACTTAAGGAGGCTCACTATTGGGATATCAGTAATGGTAAGAGATACAGGGTGGCTCAAATTACAAAAAAGTTGCGCAATTTTATGACGAATGTTTTGGTAAAAGCAAACCTGAAATATATTTTTTAATTTCTGAAATATTCTGAAAAAACTGAAAATTTAGATTATCTAATTTTTGCCGTAATTCATTTATTTTTCAAGATAAGTTCATGAAATTCGGTTCCCAAGCATAAAATGCTCTATTGATTGCATTGGCGAAGTCAGATCACCTCTATCTCTTATTGTTTTTGAGAGACGATAGTCAACTTTTTTTTTTCTTATGGGCGCCATATTAGATTTTTATATTTTCAGATAGCTCTTCTCATTCTCTTTACGACGATGTATCATAGTATGGGTAAATTTAAATTATTAGGGTAATAGTCATAATTTCTTTTTATTATGCTGTTATGACATCGGTCTTTTGAGAAAAGACCTTTTTCGTATTCCTGATCAGTGTTCGGCATTTTCTGTTAAACTCAGTAAAATAAATAAGTTGATATGATTATAACTTTACAAATGAAAAAATCTATAGTAAAATGTTATAAAATTTATTTAGAATTGGCTCCCTTACAGGGTTATTTAAAAAATATTATACATAATATTGTTTTTATTTAGCCGCGGCGATAACTCATTCTGTTAGGTGCTGGGTGATAGCTTGTGACAAACAGAATGGTATATTGCGCGAGTTCGATTCTCGCCAGGGGAGAAATGGCACCTCTCCCAGGAAATGGTTGTGTGTCTCCGTTTTTTTTCATGTGTATCCTCCCTCTACACAAGCCTGAGACTTACAGAAGGGAGGTTGTCCATTTCTGTGGTGTGTTTTATGTTTTTTTTATGTTTTATATGTAATTCAAATGAACAAATGAATAAAAATTATAAACTACTAAATAAGTAAAGAACAATTTATATTCAAATATAAATAAGTTAACAAATTATGATTAAACTAAACTAAAGCATGTAATTGTTTTAGTTTAATTTCATAGCAGTCTAATCAAAAATATTTTTTTATGACTATTACCCTAATAATTTATATTTACCCATAATGTGATACATCGTCGTAAAGAGAATCAGAAGAGCTATCTGAAAATATAAAAATCCAATATGGCGCCCATAAGAAAAAAAAAAGTTGACTATCGTCTCTCAAAAACAATAAGAGATAGAGGTGATCTGACTTCGCCAATACAATCAATAGAGCATTTTATGCCTGAGAACCGAATTTCATGAACTTATCTTGAAAAATAAATGAATTACGGCAAAAATTAGAAAATCTAAATTTTCAGTTTTTTCAGAATATTTCAGAAATTAAAAAAGATATTTCAGGTTTGCTTTTACCAAATTATTCGTCATAAAATTGCGCAACTTTTTTGTAATTTGAGCCACCCTGTATCTCTTACCATTACTGATATCCCAATGGTGAGCCTCCTTAAGTGAATCAGCCTGTATATATATATATATATATATATATATATATATATATATACAGGGTTATTCAGAACTCATCTCTAAAAACTCATATCTAAGGATATGTGCATCCTTAAATAAGAAATCGATATCACCAAAAAAATTTATAATAAAAGGCTTAGGATTTCCCGTAAACAATGTTTAAAGTTATACCATTATAAAGGACAACGTAGCTGGGCAACTGTACTTCAGCGACCTGGTATATCACATTCCCCCAAAAAACAGTAAACAACAGTTTTTGCACCTGGCGAACGCCTGGCGAATACAGTTGGAGTGGGGTAATATCTCTTATTGTCTATTCAGTCATCAGTCTTTCTATGTCGCTGTCTCTGTGCGGAGTGCGGGTGTTTTGTTTATCGAGTGTTAAACTGTAAAATATTCAAAATGGCTCATGTGTACAGTAATGCTGAGTTAATAGACATGATTCTTATTTATGGCGAAGTTGGACAAAATTCATTGGCAGCTTCGCGCTTGTATGCGGAACTATTTCCCAATCGATACACCGACACATAGGCAGTTAGGTTTGTGGTTGTTACAGCAAAATGCTGAAAATCCCCAATTTACTTAATAATTTGCGTTTACAAGATCAGCAACCAGGAGGAATATTCGGTTTAGTGCGGCAAAATTGGATAAGGCGTGCCCAAAAGTGTGTACAAGTCCAGGAATATTATTTCGAAAAGCTTCTGTAACAGGGTATGTGCAAATTTTTTATAAATTTCATTTTTCTAATACCTAGTAATCAAGTTGGGCAGTTCTTCAAAATTAGTGTAACAAAATTTTATTCATTTTAAAGACACGTCACATTGGTCACATCTATCTATCTTTAAGTTTATTTTAAAGTAAAAACGCTGCAAATCTTTTTTGCGCCGGGTGCGCCGGTTTTTTTTGTGCTAGCTAGTTTGCATTGTCAGTCCCAAGGTCACTCCATTACAGAGGACCAGTATCCAGCGGCGTGCAATGAAAAATTTTTAAATAGTTTTCAGACCCCGCCAAAAAAAATTTTTTTCGCACTACCACATTTCTAAATGTATGTTGAACATCCCCAAATTTTATTATGGATAGGTTCTGAATAACCCTATATATACAGGCTGATTCACTTAAGGAGGCTCACCATTGGGATATCAGTAATGGTAAGAGATACAGGGTGGCTCAAATTACAAAAAAGTTGCGCAATTTTATGACGAATATTTTGGTAAAAGCAAACCTGAAATATCTTTTTTAATTTCTGAAATATTCTGAAATAACTGAAAATTTAGATTTTTTTATTTTTGCCGTAATTCATTTGTTTTTCAAGATACGTTCATAAAATTCGGTTCCCAGGCATAAAATGCTCTATTGATTGCATTGGCGAAGTCAGATCACCTCCATCTCTTATTGTTTTTGAGAGACGATAGTCAACTTTTTTTTTTCTTATGGGCACCATATTGGATTTTTATATTTTCAGATAGCTCTTCTTCTTCTCTTTACGACGATGTATCATAGTATGGGTAAATTTAAATTATTAGGGTAATAGTCATAAAAAAATATTTTTGATTAGACTGCTATGAAATTAAACTAAAACAATTGCATGCTTTACTTGTCAGTTCATTGATCGTCAAAAGTGTTTATTCTAGCATCGTTGCACTAATTCGTTCATATTTGTATTGCTACTGTTATCATTAAAATGTTTTCAAACGACGAAAAAGCAGATATGTATTCTATTTATATTCAGTGCAGAAGAAATTTTATAGCAGCTGAGCAGATGGATTTAAATATGTATCCCGAAAGAGAACAACCACATAGAACGTTGTTTGCAAAATTGGAAAGGAATTTGCGTAATTTTGGATCATTTACCAATAAATCCCGAGATAGAGAAAGATTGAGGGACGAAGTAATAGTGGTAAATGTAATAGGTTTAGTTGCAGCAGATCCCCAAATTTCCACTAGACAAATATCAATGCAGTTAGACATTCCACAATGTACTGTACACAGGATTATAAAAAAACAAAAATTTCGTCCCGATAAAATACATATTTCCTAAGCTCTGCACCATGGTGACCACGAAAGAAGAATACGGTTTTGTCAATGGTATCTCAATCAGTGTGAATTAGATAATAATTTTTCTACAAAACAATTGTGGTCTGATGAAAGCAGATTTGCGAATCGTGGAGTTTTTAATAGACAAAATTATCATTATTATGCACAAGAAAATCCTGAATTAGACCTGTTAGACATCAAATTCGCTTTGGAATAAATATTTGGTGTGGAATTCTAGGAACTAGGATAATTGGACCTTATGTTTTTCAAGAGAATTTAAATGGGGAACACTATCGTCAATTTTTGGAAAACACTCTTCCAGAATATTTAGATGATTTACCTCTTGCAATACTGGGAAATTTATATTTTCAGCAAGATGGTGCACCACCGCATAATGTTAGGAATGTAAAAAATTATCTTAACATGTAATTTGCAGGGAGAAGGATAGGAAACGGAGGACCATTTGAATGGCCGGCCAGGTCCTCCGATCTATCCCCTTTAGATTTCTTCTTGTGGGGTTATGTTAAAAACATTGTTTATATTAGAACTTATAATAACCATCAAGAGCTCATTCAAAGTGTTACAAATACAATAAGAAATATAGACGATGATACTTTGAGGAGCAGTGTTCTACAAACAATTAGTCGAGCCCGTGCCTGTCTTGATAATAATGGGTTGCAATTTAAACATTTGCTGTAGATAATTAATTTATTAGTTTAATTTCATAGCAGTCTAATCAAAAATATTTTTTTTATGACTATTACCCTAATAATTTATATTTACCCATAATGTGATACATCGTCGTAAAGATAATGAGAAGAGCTATCTGAAAATATAAAAATCCAATATGGCGCCCATAAGAAAAAAAAAAGTTGACTATCGTCTCTCAAAAACAATAAGAGATAGAGGTGATCTGACTTCGGCAATGCAATCAATAGAGCATTTTATGCCTGGGAACCTAATTTCATGAACTTATCTTGAAAAACAAATGAATTACGGCAAAAATTAAAAAATCTAAATTTTCAGTTTTTTCAGAATATTTCAGAAATTAAAAAAGATATTTTAGGTTTGCTTTTATCAAAATATTCGTCATAAAACTGCGCAACTTTTTTGTAATTTGAGCCACCCTGTATCTCTTACCATTACTGATATCCCAATGGTGAGCCTCCTTAAGTGAATCAGCCTGTATATATATATATATATATATATATACGTATTAACCGACTTTATGAAGCCAAAACTTGAGTGCTTTCCGTATGCTACGAAGCCCGCGACTCACTTACGCAGCCCGACCTCGGGCGTCGTAAAGATTCGCGTGTATATTTCATAGGATAGATTCAACACATCTAATAGAACGTTTTCCCAAATTTTAGGGTGGGCACCATAAGGTCGCCCTATCACCCTAAATATACAGATTTAGTTCGAGGAGTATCCGCAGAGAAGGCGCGGCGCTATCTTTGTATATACACTATAGATATACTCCTGATTATCAGACACCCGGTACTTTCTCCGTATGGGAGGAAGCCCAGCAGTTTGGCAACGCGGCATACGGCTATCTACTTTGCATCTTTTATTTTCGTAGTGTGAATCCAATGTACGAACGATAGATTACTTAGTGTTCTCATGGCTCATTTCACAAAAAAAAATACGCAGATTTAAAGATTTATTTTTATGGTTTAAGTGTTATTGGATAATGGTGATTTTTTATATCTAATTTGTTTTAGATATAAAAAAAAATAGTGCAAAACAGTACGCAGTGGTTACATAATAGGTTGAAACTCAGGGTGAAATAAATTGATTTAAGTGTGGCTCACTGGTAATGGTGGTCAGAAGACTGGTTTACCTCGGGTTCGATTATCGGCCAGGGCGTGATTTTTCTGGAAAAACTAATCCTATCTTGGATACCTAACCTACTGGGTGTTGGCCATTGGCTTTATATATCCCGTATAACCATTCTATAAAGACATTTTTATCCGATAAAGATAGATAAAGATGCTGTATATATTTGTAGTTATCGGCTGCATATTTAAAGGACCTATACAGTGCCTATACTCTAAACTTTACCAATAAAACCTTTATTGTCACTATATAGCAAATATATCTCGTTAACTTTATATATTTAGATGTATTGCATCTTAAGTAATTCTTTGTTTTAACTATACTGCATCTTTTCCGCAGTTACATATTAAATCTTTACCGCATCTATACAACATCTGTACCGTGTGCACTTTATTCTACCTTTACTGATTATTTGTTACATCTAGATTTAAGCTATATCGCATCTCTATCGTGTAGGTACGGGTATATCTTTATCGCATCTTTATAATAACTATATTAGAAATAAGCAGTAGACAAACACCAAAAACCATTTATTCTCAACCTCCAAATTCAAAATGCTGCCCGAATAAAACGTAAAAGTATTAGTTATTAAAATGGCAACCAAAATCCATTAAGACTAGATATTTTTAAACCTATGATGCCAAAAATCATTAGAACCAATAGTTTTCTATGTTTCAATATCAAAATACTGTAGTTAATTGCTTTTTAATTACAATATTAAAAAAAATATAATCTAATTCTGAGATTTGAGTTTAAATATTTACCTAGTTACTAATGAAAATGAAGTCGATTAGTGGCTCAGTTAGTAAACGCTATAAAATCATCCAACTTAACAACTGGTTCAAACCCGCGTATCAGAAAATTTTATCTTCTAGTTTTTTATTTTCACACGTAATTTGAGGAAATAGGTATATGAGTGGAATACGTTTTATGCAGTCAGTACTTAAATAGCGAAATGATTACGTAATTAAAAAATCAAATAGAAAAAATTGCTAATGACTCGTATCCGTTACTAATTTGAGGACTGTGCCACAATTCAGCGTCTTTATATACCTACAATTAAAAAGGCTAGGTACATCATATTAAGCTGCACAGATACACCTAATATCAATAACTTACACCACATCTACCGTAGAGAGGAACCTATATGTCGTTTGCTGTTGCACTTGATTCTGTTGAAATACACACATTTATTTAGAAGTGCATTTCTAATATAGAAATATATAATACAGCTAGGTTCAATCTTAATCCTAGGTTCAAATCGTACAGCCGTATGTCAAAAAGATAAGTGTTTATATTAATGTTATTTAGTGTTATACTATATAAATATAAACGAATCATTATTAGAAAAACCCTTCCTATTTTTCACAAACTTATTAAAAAAATAAAACATAAAGTATATATTTGGACTTCATTTAGCGCTCCGATGTTGAAATAAAATACAGGGTGTTCCGCATAGATAAAAAACCTAAGCTGGGGTCATATAAAAAAAAAACAAAAATAGTATCAAGTGTATTTTTATGTCATCCAACTAAATCTCTAAAAAGTGCCAGTAAAGTGTTGAAGCAATGTTGTGAGATATCTTGAAAGGGGAACGAGGAATTCTAATTATAGGAAAACTATAATTAGAAAAAATCTGAAAATTTGGAGGCACACCAAGGTCGGTGGGGCCATTTGGCTAAAATATTTTCAGGTTAGTCGCACTTTCGGTTATACCGGAAGTAGATGTCAACTTGTTTATTTTAAGTGGAACACCCTGTAGGTATATTATTATTACATTTTTAGATTCTAAGTATAATGCTAAACACATTTCATGTAGGAGATCCTATACCTATAATCAACTGTTGTTGAAATATTGACAGGTGAATATTGACATTATTCAACTTTGACACCCTGTAAAATCTAAACGGTTTGAGATCAAGCAAAATGGTTTACACATTCGTTAACTTTTCTTTTCACTTAGGTACTTAACTTTCTCTTTACTTAACTTTTCATAAGCTTTCGTTTGGTTCTAATTTCAAATTTAGCCAGAAATTTAAAATTTTCGATTAAATTCATTACCAAACGATAGCTTATGAAAAGTTAAGACAGGAATGTGTAAACCGTTTTGCTTGATATCAAATCGTTTAGATTATACAGTGTGTTCAAATTGCAAAATGTGAATTTCCACCTGTCAATATTTCAAAAATAGTTGAAGATAGGTATAGGACATCCTACATGAAATGGGTTTAGAATCATACGTATAATCTATAAATGTAATAATGTACAGGGTGTTCCATTTAAAATAAGCAAGTTGATGTCGACTTCCGGTATAACCTGAAGTGCGACTAACGTGAAAATATTTTAGCCAAATAGCCCCCACCGACGTTGGTGTGCCTCCAAATTTTCAGATTTTTCTGATTATATTTTTCCTATAATCGATCGATGCAGTTCTTGGTGGACCACTCTGTATACACACCAAGTAAGAACGCTTTTCGTAAATTCAATATTTTGATGTGATGTATCCTGTAGGACCAATCAGAAAGCAGAATTTTTCAGATCAACTAAACAGAACCTGTTTTTTGGATCTATCACATCTGAATGCTGAATTTACGAAAAGGCGTAGAGCTAGGGCAGAAAATTTTAAATACTGCATTTCGCGATAAGAATCGTTAGTTCAAGATAAGAAAATATTTTAATAAACACAATATGGATGTTAGAGGCGTATATTTTGAGCAATTACTGCCAAAATTGCATATTTTTTAATAATGTTTACTATTTTACTGGCATTGGAAGTTTCAGAGCCAAATATCTCAAAAACGGTGCGAGACATCTACTTTCGTAAAGTAAGATAGGTACCTATACCTTTTTTGTGTGAAGTAGTTGGAAATTAAGAATTTAATACCAAAGATGAGATCACCCAACGAATGTTGAGATCACCCTGTTTAACCACAGTCTTCATTATTGTACTAATATGGGAATAGATTTTTAATAGAATTTTAAATTTTAGTAAGTACTGCTAAGCAATTATGACAGTTTCATGACAGCCGTTGCGCCTCTTTACAACTTGTCAGTTAGTGTTTTAGGCAAAATACAGGGTGTGTCACGACAAGCTTTCTCTAAACCTAATTCAGGAACTAAACCTAACAAATATTTGAAAGTTTTTATGACGGGTTATGTGAAAAATTCTTTTTATTAAAAATATTTTCTACTTCCTGTCACCTTAAAAAATACCGGAATGAGTTACCAACTCCGTTGTATCAAATGTTAATCTTTATAATAGAAATTTTGAATGGAAAACGGAATTTTAAGTAGATTTTATTTAGCATAATCTATGTCTACACCTAGCCATTAAGGAAATATATAATTTTTTTTTTTTAAAATGAGTACAAAATTCTTTATATCTTCTCTATTCGTTGAGATCTTCGCTGCCTATTTTACAGGTCGGATCAATATAAGATGTAATAATGTAATAAATTTAACGAATGACCTTAA
The DNA here is from genome assembly GCA_963924545.1 of Pogonocherus hispidulus. Lineage (NCBI taxonomy): Eukaryota > Metazoa > Arthropoda > Insecta > Coleoptera > Cerambycidae > Pogonocherus > Pogonocherus hispidulus. Next base: position 36,283,248 of record OZ004695.1, read on the forward strand.
GACTACTTTTTTGAATTTCTTTTTTGGAATTTGAAACCGCTTAACTTACTTACTTAAAACAGAATACCATGTATGTTTTATGTCAGATAATATAAAATTTAATTCTCTTTCGCTCCATGCAAGGTGGATTTGTTAGTGTTAACTTTGCCCCCGCCCGAAACTGACTACCCCCGGTGGAGTAGACATGCAGGCGAAGAAAGAAGACAATACAGAAGAGCACTAGAAGATCCTACCCAGCTTGCAGGTTAGAGCCAGGACAGGAGGAAACTCCACGAATCATCCACAACTATCACTATTGTTATCGGGGTTGGTGAAGGATGTGGTCCACCTCTACGAGGCAACCCAGGCTTACAGCGATGGGGAGGGTAAAGAGCGATAATTCCGCTTGGCCCCCAACCATCCCAGGTCATGACTACGGTTAATGGATATTGGCTGTGTCATAAATCATTAAATGGATTATTGAACTGGTTAAATCGAAATTAATTAAAATTATCTAAATAGTATTATATTCTATTGCTTCGATTTTTTAGTTTATCAAACAAATGAATACCTACACATAATTTATTTAGAATTTCTGTAATTTACATAAAAATAGACTAACTACTACATGAATAACTATAGGGTGAGTTTTTAGTGTGCATTTATTTCGTAGTGCTCGTCTCTTTTCAGAAAATTTTTAAGTGGCAGGTATTTCCGCCATATTTTTAAGTAGTTTAAAAATAATGGCGAATATACAGGGTGCTGCGTTATCGCTCTACACGAACTAATTAACTATTTTATATAAAATAGAGCACCTTGTATATTATCGCTTATTTGGATATAGTTCTTCAGTACGAATCCAACGATGAAGGTTCGATGGGTCTAAGTTTAATAGTATGGAAGATATGACGGGTTGGTTGTACCATAAGAACAATGACTGAAAGCAGGATTGGAGGCCGTAATTAACGATCCTGGTCCAATCATTGTTCTTATAGTACAATCAACCCGTCGTATCTTCTATACTATTAATGCGAGACCCATCCAACCTTAGATCATCGGATTCGCATTTAAGGCGTTACATTTAGAATAATAAAGTTCGCTCGTGTATAGCGATAACCCAACACCATATAGTCGCCAATATTTTTAAAATACGTAAAGATATGGCAGAAATATACCTAAAATTTTTGGATATTGAAAGGAACGAGCCCTGCGGAAGAAATACCCACTAAAAACTCACTCTGTATAAAGTATTCAATACACAGTTATAGTATACAATACACAGCACATGCTTCTGGGCGTTATATAGGTAGTACCACGTACTGGGCTTTAAATTATCTGCGAAATTAAAATATATAAGGTGAATGTTTGAAATACCTATTCATAAATTTTTTAACAACAAAAGGCATGGTATGTATTATGTTCAGGGCACTTATTCTGTTTTTTCTATTAGAAAGACAATAGCACCTGAATTACAAGGTTAACACTAGGCAATACCAAAACTGCAATAGCAATAACTGCAATAGCAAAACCATTGTTTCAACAGTTAAAAATAAAAGGTTATAGCATTCGATTCACAAAGAACTGCAAAAATACCGGTTAATTCATATTAAACAAACAAACTTTGATAATGTCTGTAACTTATTTGTGGTGCATTTCATGATTAATTTGCAGTTTTATTTGGGACTATAGCACCTGTAAAATAATAAAAAACAGGAAACCAAAGATATTAAAATTAAATAATCAACGATGAAATAAATGGCAACCTGACAAAAATATCTAATCAAAACTTTCTACTGCAATAGCAAAACCATTGTTTCAACAGTTAAAAATAAAAGGTTATAGCATACGATTCACAAAGAACTGCAAAAATAACGGTTAATTCATATTAAACAAACAAACTTTGATAACGTCTGTAACTTATTTGTGGTGCATTTTCATGATTAATTTGCAGTTTTATTAGGGACTATAGCACCTGTAAAATAATAAAAAACAGGAAACCAAAGATATTAAAATTAAATAATCAACGACGAAATAAATGGCAACCTGACAAAAATATCTAATCAAAACTTTCTACTGACGAAGAGTTGAGGAGCACCTGAAAACGTATGGAAAAAAACTAGTTAAGTGTTTATTTTCATTTAAATTATATTATAATTATTTTATTTAGACTTGTATCAGAATACAATTTGTAATATTACACAACTTTGAATAATACTGAAAAACCACGGTGAAATTCAGTTAATTCATCAACTATTATTTTATTGCATCTTATAGGTACAGTGGTTTTTTGGGGAAAACTTTAGAAGTTTGCCTTGATACTATACCGTGATTATTTAATTTGAATACTTTTGGTTTCCTGTTTTTTATTATTTTATAGTTGATGTAATCCCAAATAAACCTGCAACTGTAACAAACTTTGAGTGTGCAGAACTTTGCAGAATAGAGCCAGTTTTTGTATGATTTGACATATAATGTAACTAGTTACAACAGGTAAATTGGTTTATCTACGACTAATATACAGCGAGGGCCAAAATTCACGCATAAATTAAATAAAAATTGGAAAGAAAATCGGGAAAACGCTCGGACACGTCAATTTTTGTTTTTAGCTGCGGTTTTTCCGACGGTCAATTTATATACACAAGGTATCCCAAAAAAGAGATATTTACCACAGCTTATATATTTTAAATGGAACACCATATGTATTTTTACAGATTTGGATAGAACGTTCCCTAACGAATACATTGATATAGGGTTTGATCGATTAGCTCTAATAGTGAGGGAGATATACCTTAAAGAGTGAGAATCACCGATTATTTCGTACAGTTACAAGTACAATGCAAAATAATTCTTTCTTAAACAGCACCTTAATACAATTGCAGAAATAAGAATGATTTTCAAAACTGTTATTATAACATCCACTGTATCTCTATTAATATTAATTTTTGTATCAAGGTAGGTGAGTTTTAACCGTAATGTTCCTCCAATAATGAATATTTTTAAATGATTCATGTAAGCAACAGTGAACAAGTACCTACACTACGAGTATGTCTATACCGGTTGGCTCAAAGTAAGTGTTCTATTAGATTATTTCAGAGACCACTTGGATTAAATCTTTCAAATTTGGTCCTCTGGGGGTTTTGGCTATGCTCTCTTCTAATAAAATAATGACGTCCCTGTAGCTCTTCCGGTTATACCGGAAGTAGACACCAACTTGGTTATTTTAAATAGTACACCCTGTATATTATTTTATTTTTGGATTCTACGTGAAATTCTAAACACATTTTAAGTAGCATATGTTATACCTATCTTCAACTGTTTTTGAACTATTGACAGGTGAATATTGACATTTTGCAACTTTGATACCTTGTAAAATCTAAACGGTTCGAGATCAAGCTAAACGGTTTGCACATTCCTACCCTAACTTTTCATATGCTATCGTTTGGTACTAATTTCAAGATTAGCCAGAAATTTAAAATTTTCAATTAAATTTAATCTCTTGGTTAAATCTGAAATTAGTACCAAACGATAGCTTATGAAAAGTTCTGATAGGAATGTGCAAACCGTTTTGCTTGATCTCAAACCGTTTAGATTTTACAGGGTGTCAAAGATGCAAAATGTCAAAATGTCAAAATATTCACCTGTCAATATTGCAAAAACAGTTGAAGATAGGTATAGGACATCCTACATGAAATGTGTTTAGAATTTCACGTAGAATCTAAAAATATAATAATATACAGGGTGTACTATTTAAAATAACAAAGTTGATGTCAACTTCCGTTATAACCGGAAGAGCTACAGGGACGCCATTATTTTATTTGAAGAGAGCATATCCAAAAACCCCAAAGTACCAAATAAAAAAGTTTTAATCCAAGTGGTCTCTGAGATAATCTAATAGAACACTTACTTTGAGCCACCCGGTATGTCTACTAAAAATTGTATGTATCGTTAGATCCGATTATTAAATTGGGTATAAGTTATTGAGCTAAAATTTGTTTTTTACGGCATCGTCTGTACAGCTGAGAACACCCTGTATGAAACGATTAATTTTTTATCCAAATATGTGATCTTCAAATTTTCCTACCAACATTTTTTTATTACAGAAATATAAAAAATTCATCTATATATTGCTACTCTCCGGGGTAAATAAATAGTATTGCCGCAGTTACTGTCAACTCACTTGAATAGTATAGTTTTGATCCATGTCGCAATAATTTCGTTTCAACTATAGGCCGGGGAAATTATGAATGCTTGTGAATATTTACCATACTGACGTGGCAACATTGTTGGGCTTCATATGATACGTGGCACATATACACGGGCATGGTATGGTAGTAGTATATAAGGGTCGTTACACCATACGAAAAATATAAAACTTAAGTATATAAAAAATATGTTACCCTTCTGGGGTTGCCATGAATATTCATATCTTTTTAAGTGTTATATCACAAAATACACACGTGTATATATAATATTTACCCCGGGCATTAGGTGGTCTGTAGTATGTACCGGGCTTGGTATAGGTAGCCAGGTACGTATATATATATATATATATATATATATATATATATATATATATATATATATATATATGTTTATATTTTTTTATATTTTATATATATATATATATATATATATATTTTTTTAATCCTTCAGTAGAACTAATATGGGGCTGAATTCACCTATTAATAGAATATGTAAATTATATAATGATAAGTTCTCAGATATTGATATCTTTCACTCCTTTTTTGGTTCATTCAAAACATTTGTTAAAAATAAATGCAATTATCTTTCTTAAGTAAGATAATCTTACCTTTTTTTAATGTAATTTCTAATATAATTTTAAACTTCTCTTTGTAATTAGCAAATAGTTTTGTTTTAATGTACACCAAACTGTTTCTTTTTCTTTTATGTTCTAGTTATGGATCGTATTTTGGGCCTTAGTTGCCTGTTTGTATCCTTTATGTGTATAAAAATAAAATAAAATAAAATAAAATATACAGGGTGGTCCACCGGGAATCAACTCGATCTATATATGGAAAACTATTCATAGGAAAATTTTGAAAATTTGACAGTATACTAATGTCGGTGGGGGAAACTCGCCTAAAATATTCTCAAGATGGTGGCACTTCCGGTTATACCGGAAGTAGGTGCCAACTTGCTTATTTTAAATAGAACACCCTATATATTACCTCATTTTTAGATTGTACGTAAAATTCTAGGTAGATTTCATGTATCATGTCCTATACCTAAGTCTAAGCGTTTTTACATTATTTAAGTTTTTATGAGAGAAATGACGTTTGCAGGCCCGAAAGCAGTTATCCATTTTTCTTAAAAGGAAGCCTTTATTATTTAATTTGGGGTGGGTTCCTTGTTGGAAAGAGCCTATTTTAATAGAATTTTTATAATATTTCAATAACTATGAATACAGGGTGTTCAAAAAAATAGGTTAAAAAGAAAATTGGGAAAACTGCAAAAAATCAATTTTTTCAAATGGGAACACCCAAACTTTATGGTTTTATCTTATTTAGCATTAAAAATAAGGGTAAGTTTGTGTATAGTTGTCTATCCCGAAAATTCTTAGTTTTCGAAATATTGCCCGTTTAATATTTTTATTTGGTAATTTTGCTTCGTATATTAAGTTCAGTTACTCTTAGTTGGCTGTGACAGCGTTAAAACACAATCAAAATAAATGCTAAACAATGTATTAAGCTGTCATTCGCCATTTGCAAATTATTAATAATCATACCGGGGCGCTTAAATTATACAAATGAAGATTATTTAAACTTTTTTATTATTTATGGAGAATGTGATAAAGTTATGTCAAGAACATGTGACACATTTGCCCTTCGATATCCACAAAAACAGAAACCATCACGATTTGCTGTTAAACAAATTATAGAAAATTTCAAGAACTTTGGATCCGTCAAGAAAATAGTGGAAAGAAATAAACCTCTCCTTAATAATGAGAATATTGAAATAGTTATTTTGGGATATTTCGCCGGTAATCCGACAATGTCTCTAAGACAAGCTGCGTTAGAGTCAGGATTATCCAAAACAACAATTCTTAGAATTTTACGCAAACATAAATTTAAACCATACGCATTTTCCATAGTCCAACATCTAAAAGAAACTGATTTTCCAAGACGAGTGGCATTCTGTGAATTTATGATAACTTGGGCGCAAGGAAACAATTTTTTTCTGGACAATATCATTTGGACAGACGAAGCTAAATTTACGAAAAATGGTGCCTTTAATCGTTATAATTCCCATTATTGGAGTGATTCAAATTTAAATGTATTTAGGGAGCAAAATTTTCAAGAATCTTGGCAGTTCAATGTTTATTGTGCGATAAGAAATGATAGCGTCGTGGCACTACATTTTTATCAGGAAAATTTGAATGGTAAGTTAGATGATTTTCAATCATTCTAAATATAAAATGTGCTTATTAAATTATAGGTGAAGGCTATTTGAATATTCTCCAAAATTTTGAAACAGACTATTTAGGAAATGTGCCGCTTGCTGTTCAAAGAAATTTGTTTTACCAGCATGATGGTGCACCTCCACATAGTGGCTATCTCATCGATAATTTTTTACAAAATGCTTTTGATGATCGATGGATAGCCAACAGTCTTTCCTTTGGCCACCCCGCTCTCCAGATCTCTCAGTGCTCGATTTTTTTATTTGGGGTATAATTAAAGATCGAGTGTATAAGACTCCCACAACAACGATGGAAGATTGTATGCAGCGAGTGAGAAATGAATTTAGAAATCTAAGCCCTGAGTCAATAAGAAAAGCGACCCATGAACAAGTGCTGCTCAGATACGAGAAATGTCTGGAAGGTCAAGGACATCAATTTGAACATTTACTGAAAAATAATTTTTTTTAAATTCAAAGTTCCCTATTTTTAGTGTTTTCCTTTTTAAATTAAGTACCTATGCATTTTTATTTTTATGGATCCTGCCATAAAATTGTTTCCTTGCGCCCAAGTTATCATAAATTCACAGAATGCCACTCGTCTTTGAAAATCAGTATCTCTCAGATGTTGAACTATGGAAAATGCGTATGGATGGAATTTATGTTTTCGTAATATTCTATGAACTGTTGATTTGGCTAATCCTGACTATAACGCAGCTTGTCTTAGAGACATTAGAGAGTTTTTGAACCCCTTAAATTTTAGCACGTCGTTATCGTTATCGTTATTCTGCGCACGCGCAGTGCCAAAAAGAGTATCATTTTTGGCACTGCGCATGCGCAGAATAACGATAACGATAACGACATGCTAGAATTTAAGGGGTTCAAAAACTCTCTATTGTCGGATTAGCGCCTAATATCCCAAAATAGCTATTTCAATATTCTCATTATTAAGTTCTTGAAATTTTCTATAATTTGTTTAACAGCAAATCGTGATGGTTTCTGTTTTTGTGGATATCGAAGGGCAAATGTGTCACATGTTCTTGATATAACTATCACATTCTCCATAAATAATAAATAAGTTTAAATAATCTTCATTTATATAATTTAAGCGCCCCGGCATGATTATTAATAATTTGCAAATGGCGAATGAGCTTAATATATTGTTTAGCATTTATTTTGATTGTGTTTTAACGCTGTCACAGGCAACTAAGAGTAACTGAACTTAAAATACGAAGCAAAATTACCAAATAAAAATATTAAACGGGCAATATTTCGAAAACTAAGAATTTTCGGGATAGACAACTATACACAAACTTACCCTTATTTTTAATGCTAAATAAGATAAAACCATAAAGTTTGGGGGTTCCCATTTGAAAAAATTGATTTTTTGCAGTTTTCCCAATTTTCTTTTTAACTTATTTTTTTGAACACCCTGTATTCATAGTTATTGAAATATTATAAAAATTCTATTAAAATAGGCTCTTTCCAACAAGGAACTCACCCCAAATTAAATAATAAAGGATTCCTTTTAAGAAAAATGGATAACGTTTTCGGGCCTGCAAACGTCATTTCTCTCATAGAAACTTAAATAATGTAAAAACGCTTAGACTTAGGTATAGGGCATGATACATGAAATCTACCTAGAATTTTACGTAGAATCTAAAAATGAGGTAATATATAGGGTGTTCCATTTAAAATGTTGGCACCTACTTCCGGTATAACCGGAAGTGCCACAATTTTGAGAATATTTTAGGCGAGTTGCCCCCACCGACATTAGTATACTGTCAAATTTTCAAAATTTTCCTATGAATAGTTTTCCATATATGGAACGAGTTGGTTCCCGGTGGATCACCCTGTATATAGTACAGTCTGTCCATAAAGTAACCCCCCCCTGCTAACTTTTGAAAGAATCGAGTTAGAGAGTTCTAACAAAATACAGGATGAATCACGTAAAATGAAGTTGATTCTGACGATAAATTTGATTCTTCAAATTCAAAGATGGCGCCACGGGCGCTGTCAACTCAATTTTTTTAAATGGCAAAGTGTGGTCGTTCCCCGGACTTAACTCCCCTTGATCTTTTCTTATGGGGATATTTGAAGTCAAAAGTTTACAGAACTCCTCCAGTAAATATCGACGAACTACAGCAACGTTTAACACATACGTGTAGAAATATCCCTGCAGAAATTTTAGGAAATATCTGGCCAGAATTTCAAAGTAGACTTTTTATGTGCCAAGAAGTCAATGGACAACATTTTGAATAACTTATTTAATTCTTTTATTTTTTGTTTTAATAAATATTTGTTCAAAATTTGTTGTATTAAAATAATAATTAACATTTTATTCATGGATCAGATTAGAAACAGAAACGCTTGTAACTAGAGAACGGCTAACTCTATTGTCATTTTTCAAAAACGAGAAAGTAGAGAATTGGATTATCTTTTAAATGAGGTGCAACACGCCACACCTTGCCATTTAAAAAAATTGAGTTGACAGCGCTTGTGGCGCCATCTTTGAATTTGAAGAATCAAATTTATCGTCAGAATCAACTTCATTAGTAGAATAGCTATGCCGACCCTGCTCCAAAATTCAAGATGCGGCTGGAGCAGGATCGGCATAGCTTTTCACCGACTACGTTACAGTCCAAGTAGGCTGGCAGGTGACACGCTTCACATCGCGTTTGTAGACTGTTCGGTGGATGTTGATGAGATGTACTTATTTATTACTATAATTTTGAATTTATCGTGGGTTAATGATCTAAATAAAATACTGCAATATATAAAATCATTTATTTTGTTTGTTACAATTCATATACAATAAAACATGTTACATTACATATAATAATACATTGTTTTTATTAATCCAAGAATTATGTTTATCATCATAACCTAACCATTTGATAAATATTATGGTTCTATGTTTTTTGAAATTGATTCTGGCAGGCTTGTGTAGTTCATTGACAATATCGTCTTTCACACTTGTTGCATATTTATTAAATTTGTTAGGAGATTTCATATTGGATTCCAAGCAATATTATAGTATGCATTCCTCCTTCTTATATATTTAATCCCACAGGAACTCATATAAAGAATTCTAAAAATAAATTACTGTTCGTAGTTTGCGCATCCTTTTCTCGAAACGAGATATTTAACCTAACCGCGTATCACTTACATATGTTGCCGTAATCAAATGGCTTTTGATGGGATATTAAATTTAGTTTTGATGCAATAAAATCCATGAGTAGCAACAAAGGTATTGCAATATACAGCACCTTTCGTATTTTTAATGGAAGTTATGTTTAAATAATGTACAATCAAAAAGTACAGAGACGTATTTTTTATAAGTTATTTCGATTGTCTAAAGAATTTCTTCCACAGAACTTTTATAGTCCCTCTCTCAGACGGGTTTGTTTTACCGGTGATCAGTAACTTATTTTCTTTAATAAATTGTAGTACCTAGTTGTTCATATTGGGCCGTTGTTGTTTTCTTTTGCCTTTTTCCTTCCATAATTTGGACTATTCATACAAATAGGTACACAAATTAGGCCTTAATCTGATTAAACGTCAAATATGTTACTCTAACTCTAAATCCTAATCTGTTATGGTTCTGTAACATTTCGGCGGATTATCCTTGTCTTGCACAAGAAGACATATTAAGCTATTTCACTTTACACGAACATACACGACTTTGTACCTGTTATGAAAGAGTCATAACATGCAGTATAACGGCCCACGTTATTCGGAGATACCCGGTACGACTTTTGCACTTCCACGTTATGAAACATGCTATTTTTATATGTTATCATAACATAACAGGCGTACGTTAAATTTATTGAATATGATACGCGGTTGGGCTGACTGTCACCGTGACGTAACTAACTGTACGTTGACTAGTTCTGTCAAGTTAAACTCCTTCTCATTTATAATAGTTTTATCATTAGGATAACCCAGTACATATTCAATCATGACTGAAAAGAAAACGTGGCATGTTTTTTTATTATATATTAGATATTTCTTACTATTTATTGAAAGGCCCCGGACTAAAATGTTAAAATAACATTATAATAAAGTTCCTTTACTATGTTTTCTGCAATGTTTGTAGACATTACATCAAAATCTTCATGATCCTCAAAGGAATGTTGTGGTTGACTTAGACACCAAATTTATCGATTGTCATTTTTAAGCTAGTTATAAGTTTCTCCTTATTACTCAATAATTTTAGATTCACGCAACTCTTCGATAATAGACACGATCTCGTTAGTGCGACCTGTATGACTAGCGGTTTGAAATGAAACTAAAAGCCGTAATCTATCAACAAATTCATTAGGAGTCCCAGTATACGTAATCTATTGGACTATTCGAGGCTTTCATTAACATACCAAGACCCAACCTCTTTCGAGTTAGAGGTTGTATGCTACTAGGTTTTCGTGGTGTTAGTGGTTGTATGGTCAAAGCGGAAATGATTTTCTTATATTTGTAAGATCCATTACCTTGAATTTGTTCATTTTCAGAGTAGTTTTTTTATTAGCATTCGTTCGTTTATCAATATCTAAGTAGTTTTTTCTATCACCTTCTGTGAAACCAATTGGATGTTTCTTAAAAACCAACTCGTATAGTCCAGGAGTCACCTTATAAGTTAATGCACCTATAATTAAATCATTACCGTCGAATTGTAGAGATGCGTTGCCAATTTTTAGCTAATTAAGGTCTGGATCATATCTAACATCATACCTAAAGTCAAACTCAATATGTACATCACCAATCATTTTATGAACATATTCTCTGGGTAAGGGATCCAGGTGATCCAAATAGTACAATGTGTCGGGTGCATTACTTAAGGTTTGATTGTAGTCTTTTGCTTCTTGTATATTTTCATCTAGTTCTTCATTACTTTCCACATTATCTCCGTCAGCAATATCATTACCATTTGAATTTCCTTCTGCAACAATTGACGTATCTAAGAAACTTGGTGCGTTAAAAATCCTCGAGCTGTTATATTTTGCTTTGCTTTTTTTCGGTGAGCTAAAGGAGAAATTAGATTTTACTTCCTTTTTTACAGGCTCCTCACTTTTTATGTTTGACTCTCCATCAAGTTTCTCAGCAATTGTTTCTAAACGCTTTGTGGTAGGAAGAAACGATTGTTCTTGAATTATACTTCCTTCTTTCAGACCATTTAGCTTTTGCTTTACTACGTTCCTACTTTGTATTAACAATTTTTTTACTTCAACTTCCTTTCAATTCATATCGAAATCACAAATTCTTCTTAACTTCAGTAAAAGCAGTAAAAACAGGTCTCAGGCAGTATAAAACAGGTCTGATGCAGTAAAAAAACAGGTCTCAGGCAGTATAAAACAGGTCTGATACAGTAAAAAACAGGTCTCAGGCAGTATAAAACAGGTCTGATGCAGTAAAAAACAGGTCTCAAGCAGTATAAAACAGGTCTGATGCAGTAAAAAACAGGTCTCAGGCAGTATAAAACAGGTCTTATGCAGTAAAAAACAGGTCCCATGCAGTAAAAAACAGGTCCCATATAGTAAAAAACAGCATAGTGCTGAGTGCGGGTCTAAGAAACGGATCTATTCTCTATGAACAGTAATAATGATGAACATTATTATCTCTCTTTATAAATGTATGTAATGATCAAATCGCTTTCTAAATCTACCATTACTAATATCACTATCCTTATCAATCACCATAAAACCATATTTGTCTTTCCAGCATAGTGAACAAATTCCTTCTTCTAGGTAAAACTGTTGATTGTTTTACAATGGGCGTGACGGAAGCAATACTTTAAATAAAGCTTAGCCTATGATTGTGTATATATTAATATGTATTTTGTTTTCTGGTGAATATATATAAATTTGAATTTTATTTATTATTTTATTTCTAATTTTTTTTTTAATTATTTTAATTGTTTAGATATATTGTTGTTTTATAAATTTAATTATTTAACTTGCTTTCTGATCCTTTTGACTTAATTTTTTTTTTTTAACTCAGCTCATATAGTACTATACCTTTTAAATCTCTTTTCTTTTATTTTCTATCAGAACATAAGATCCTTAACTCAGGAGTCAGTTCAAATGAAGTTTTCAAAAGACAATCTCAGCTCAAAAAAAAATAGATATTGAAATTTTATAAATCTTTAATTTTAAACAAAGTATTGATTTAAATTCCACACTTTTAAAAATATAAGAAGTTACTCAAATTTTAAACACTTATAACTACTAATTAATTGACCAATTTCAAATTTTTAAATTCTTTCTTTAAACATGTATATAAGACCAAAAATAATTATGTGCCTTTTTATTTATCTTCCCAAATTCGCCCCTTTTATTTATGTTTGTATGCAACACTCTTTACATGCACAATTATTGTTTGTCCTATAAATTCTTAAAATTAAACTTTATAGATCAATTCAGTTTTCTACCTTGTCAACTTAACTATAACCTAACTTTATAATCTAAAATAGTTCACTTTAATGCAAAGTTTATATCTAAATTTGTGATTATTTCTTGTCTAAAGTTCTTATATAGCGGATCTTATCGTTGGTAAGTATTATCAAAATTATATATTTTTCAAATATTCTTTTACTTTGGCCTTTTCGAAGTATTTTGTTGTGCTAGCTTTTATTTTTAAATCACTTTATAAGTTTTTAAAGAAAGGTACCTTTTTAATTTCTGGTTTTACCTCCCTGTGTTTGTAGTTTTTTTTATTCTGCAACCTGCATTGGATGAAGCAAGAACTCCTTGTAGATGGTTTCCAATGCTCTAGGTCCCAATTTAATAAATGGAAACCGTGGAAAATTACTCTGCAACTCCTCTAACCTCTTTCTTGCAAACGTAAGTACAATTATTATTCCTTTTTTTCAAATTTTCTCTCTCAAAATCACTAATTTTTCTTCTCTAACAATAAACGACGCCAATCTTTTCTAACTTTTTCGTAACCAAGTAAATAATTTTCTTGTTTTTCCGTACACTAAGATTTTAATGATTTAATCCTTGACTAAAAGTTTATCCACATGATTTTAATTTCTTAATAAGTTTTTCATTTCACTTACACTGCACTGTTCTAAACTACTACATTTGTTCCAATGATTTTATACAATATTTTAATACTTAAATTAAACATTTTCTTTTAAATTTAACTTTTATTTCTTATATTTTGTAAGTGTCCTGGTTGTAACTTGTAAATGTAGCCTTACCTGGCATTTGACATTTGCTGTCATGGTAAATTTTAATTTAATAAATTTTAATTTTGAATATAAATATAATTTCAATGTCTACTCGTAATGTTGTTTTTGTTATATGATATTGGAGTTCGTTTTCTGACAAACAATTTGACATCTGTTAAGTTAAGCAATTCGATTCTATTTATTTGTAATTTTTAATTGACTCGTGCAATGCATGCCTTTCTTATGGATTTATTTTTGAAAATCTTTAAATAATATTTGATTTATTCTGGTTTTCTGCCAATAATTACAATTTAAACTATGTATAATCACAATAACATATGGTATTATCAATTTTATTCAGTTTCTTGTAAATCATATCACATAAATCAGTATTTAAAAATTGTTTAATGTTGATATATGTTTCCTATCTGCTTTAACTATTGCTATAATTCTATTTTGTATCAATATATATATACATATATATATATATATATATATATATATATATATATATATATATATATATGCATCCTTCTGACAAACCTGAAACCATAATATATTCCATACCATCCTGAAGCACCGGTTTATAGATTAGATACAGGAAAAGGATGCCATATTCGGGTGTATATTTCTTATGGTACAGCCGATTCTGTAAAATATATAGTGTTATAAAATTTAGTGTATATTTACACGTAAGCCGCACTATCCTGAAGCATACATATTTTTGGTACCATCCTGAAGCAAAATGATATATATGCCACATATATCATTCCCGCCCATACCTCTCCCTCCAGAGCAGTCTCCCTCTTCATATGATTACTCCTCCTACATGGAGGATAATGGAAGGGCTACTAATTTCCACCTCCGTGAAGTTGGCAGCTAAAACTAGCAGCCAATATTACCGAGTATACCCGAACGGTGGACCGCGACGGCTAGCCTCCAACCAAGGTGCTATTAATTGTTCTCTTTATAAACTTCATATAATTTTAGGGAGGGTGACTATAAGGGGGGCGGAGGATTATAAATTGACTCACACTAAAATTATTTCGTTGGGAATTTTTAATATTTGTTAGTAATAAAATGATGAAAATTGATATGTGCACTTCATTTGTGAGTAGACAATATAAATCCGCCACCGGAAGAAAATATTTACAGCAGCGAAACGCAGCTGTAAAAACTGATCAAACTTTTTTGTAATTTTTTTATGTATATTATAGCATCAGTTCGGGATCATACTCTGGCGGGTAAGAAATAAACCCTCTATTAGGAAATAATAATAGCAGACAAACGCAACAGTGAAACCTGAAGTAATATATTTGTAAAATTCTTATAGGTATTATTATAGTAACAAGTTGGCATACAAAAATTTAATTGCTCGGATCATACGTGGACGGCAAAAAATAAAACCGCCCCTATAGAGAAATATTAATAACAGCGAAACGCAACGGTCAAAACTGATGAAATTTTTTTGTTAAATTCTAATATTTATTGGTAACAAGTTGGCATAAAAAAATTTACTTGCACGGATCATACGTGGACGTAAAAAATAAAACCGCCCCTATAGGGAAATGTTAATAACAGCCAAACGCAACGGTCAAAACTGATGAAATTTTTTTGTAAAATTCTAATATCTATTAGTAACTAGTTGGCATAAAAAAATTTACTTGCACGGATCATATGTGGGCGGGAAAAAATAAAACCTCCCCTATAGGGAAATGTTAATAACAGCCAAACGCAACGGTCAAAACTGATGAAATTTTTTTGTGAAATTGTAATATCTATTAGTAACTAGTTGGCATAAAAAAATTTACTTGCACGGATCATACTTGGGCGGGAAAAAATAAAACCGCCCCTATATATAAAATATATAAATATTAGTAACAGCCAAACGCAACGGTCAAAACTGATGAAATTTTTTTGTAAAATTCTAATATCTATTAGTAACAAGTTGGCATAAAAAAATTTACTTGCACGGATCATACGTGGGCGGGAAAAAATAAAACCTCCCCTATAGGGAAATGTTAATAACAGCCAAACGCAACGGTCAAAACTAATGAAATTTTTTTGTGAAATTGTAATATCTATTAGTAACAAGTTGGCATAAAAAAATTTACTTGCACGGATCATTCGTGGGCGGGAAAAAATAAAACCTCCCCTATAGGGAAATGTTAATAACAGCCAAACGCAACGGTAAAAACTGATGAAATTTTTTTGTAAAATTCTAATATCTATAAGTAACAAGTTGGCATAAAAAAATTTACTTGCACGGATCATACGTGGACGTAAAAAATAAAACCGCCCCTATAGGGAAATGTTAATAACAGCCAAACGCAACGGTAAAAACTGATGAAATTTTTTTGTAAAATTCTAATATCTATAAGTAACAAGTTGGCATAAAAAAATTTACTTGCACGGATCATACGTGGACGTAAAAAATAAAACCGCCCCTATAGGGAAATGTTAATAACAGCCAAACGCAACGGTCAAAACTGATGAAATTTTTTTGTAAAATTCTAATATCTATAAGTAACAAGTTGGCATAAAAAAATTTACTTGCACGGATCATACGTGGACGTAAAAAATAAAACCGCCCCTATAGGGAAATGTTAATAACAGCCAAACGCAACAGTCAAAACTGATGAAATTTTTTTGTAAAACTCTAATATCTATTAATAACAAGTTGGCATAAAAAAAATTACTTGCACGGATCATACGTGGGCGGGAAAAAATAAAACCTCCCCTATAGGGAAATGTTAATAACAGCCAAACGCAACGGTCAAAAGTGATGAAATTTTTTTGTGAAATTCTAATATCTATTAGTAACTAGTTGGCATAAAAAAATGTACTTGCACGGATCATACTTGGGCGGGAAAAAATAAAACCGCCCCTATATATAAAATATATAAATATTAGTAACAGCCAAACGCAACGGTCAAAACTGATGAAATTTTTTTGTGAAATTTTAATATCTATTAGTAACAAGTTGGCATAAAAAAATTTACTTGCACGGATCATACGTGGGCAGGAAAAAATAAAACCTCCCCTATAGGGAAATGTTAATAACAGCCAAACGCAACGGTAAAAACTGATGAAATTTTTTTGTAAAATTCTAATATTTATAAGTAACAAGTTGGTATAAAAAAATTTACTTGCACGGATCATACGTGGACGTAAAAAATAAAACCGCCCCTATATATAAAATATATTAATATTAGTAACAGCCAAACGCAACGGTCAAAACTGATGAAATTTTTTTGTGAAATTCTAATATCTATTAGTAACAAGTTGGCATAAAAAAATTTACTTGCACGGATCATACGTGGGCGGGAAAAAATAAAACCTCCCCTATAGGGAAATGTTAATAACAGCCAAACGCAACGGTAAAAACTGATGAAATTTTTTTGTAAAATTCTAATATCTATAAGTAACAAGTTGGCGTAAAAAAATTTACTTGCACGGATCATACTTGGGCGGGAAAAAATAAAACCGCCCCTATATATAAAATATATAAATATTAGTAACAGTCAAACGCAACGGTCAAAACTGATGAAATTTTTTTGTGAAATTCTAATATCTATTAGTAACAAGTTGGCATAAAAAAATTTACTTGCACGGATCATACGTGGACGTAAAAAATAAAACCGCCCCTATAGGGAAATGTTAATAACAGCCAAACGCAACAGTCAAAACTGATGAAATTTTTTTGTAAAACTCTAATATCTATTAATAACAAGTTGGCATAAAAAAAATTACTTGCACGGATCATACGTGGGCGGGAAAAAATAAAACCTCCCCTATAGGGAAATGTTAATAACAGCCAAACGCAACGGTCAAAAGTGATGAAATTTTTTTGTGAAATTCTAATATCTATTAGTAACTAGTTGGCATAAAAAAATGTACTTGCACGGATCATACTTGGGCGGGAAAAAATAAAACCGCCCCTATATATAAAATATATAAATATTAGTAACAGCCAAACGCAACGGTCAAAACTGATGAAATTTTTTTGTGAAATTTTAATATCTATTAGTAACAAGTTGGCATAAAAAAATTTACTTGCACGGATCATACGTGGGCAGGAAAAAATAAAACCTCCCCTATAGGGAAATGTTAATAACAGCCAAACGCAACGGTAAAAACTGATGAAATTTTTTTGTAAAATTCTAATATCTATAAGTAACAAGTTGGCATAAAAAAATTTACTTGCACGGATCATACGTGGACGTAAAAAATAAAACCGCCCCTATATATAAAATATATAAATATTAGTAACAGCCAAACGCAACGGTCAAAACTGATGAAATTTTTTTGTGAAATTCTAATATCTATTAGTAACAAGTTGGCATAAAAAAATTTACTTGCACGGATCATACGTGGGCGGGAAAAAATAAAACCTCCCCTATAGGGAAATGTTAATAACAGCCAAACGCAACGGTAAAAACTGATGAAATTTTTTTGTAAAATTCTAATATCTATAAGTAACAAGTTGGCGTAAAAAAATTTACTTGCACGGATCATACTTGGGCGGGAAAAAATAAAACCGCCCCTATATATAAAATATATAAATATTAGTAACAGTCAAACGCAACGGTCAAAACTGATGAAATTTTTTTGTGAAATTCTAATATCTATTAGTAACAAGTTGGCATAAAAAAATTTACTTGCACGGATCATACGTGGGCGGGAAAAAATAAAACCTCCCCTATAGGGAAATGTTAATAACAGCCAAACGCAACGGTAAAAACTGATGAAATTTTTTTGTAAAATTCTAATATCTATAAGTAACAAGTTGGCATAAAAAAATTTACTTGCACGGATCATACGTGGACGTAAAAAATAAAACCGCCCCTATAGGGAAATGTTAATAACAGCCAAACGCAACGGTAAAAACTGATGAAATTTTTTTGTAAAATTCTAATATCTATAAGTAACAAGTTGGCATAAAAAATTTACTTGCACGGATCATACGTGGACGTAAAAAATAAAACCGCCCCTATAGGGAAATGTTAATAACAGCCAAACGCAACGGTCAAAACTGATGAAATTTTTTTGTAAAACTCTAATATCTATTAGTAACAAGTTGGCATAAAAAAAATTACTTGCACGGATCATACGTGGGCTGGAAAAAATAAAACCTCCCCTATAGGGAAATGTTAATAACAGCCAAACGCAACGGTCAAAACTGATGAAATTTTTTTGTGAAATTCTAATATCTATTAGTAACTAGTTGGCATAAAAAAATGTACTTGCACGGATCATACTTGGGCGGGAAAAAATAAAACCGCCCCTATATATAAAATATATAAATATTAGTAACAGCCAAACGCAACGGTCAAAACTGATGAAATTTTTTTGTGAAATTCTAATATCTATTAGTAAGAAGTTGGCATAAAAAAATGTACTTGCACGGATCATACTTGGGCGGGAAAAAATTAAACCGCCCCTATATATAAAATATATAAATATTAGTAACAGCCAAACGCAACGGTCAAAACTGATGAAATTTTTTTGTGAAATTCTAATATCTATTAGTAACAAGTTGGCATAAAAAAATTTACTTGCACGGATCATACGTGGGCGGGAAAAAATAAAACCTCCCCTATAGGGAAATGTTAATAACAGCCAAACGCAACGGTAAAAACTGATGAAATTTTTTTGTAAAATTCTAATATCTATAAGTAACAAGTTGGCATAAAAAATTTACTTGCACGGATCATACGTGGACGTAAAAAATAAAACCGCCCCTATAGGGAAATGTTAATAACAGCCAAACGCAACGGTCAAAACTGATGAAATTTTTTTGTAAAACTCTAATATCTATTAGTAACAAGTTGGCATAAAAAAAATTACTTGCACGGATCATACGTGGGCGGGAAAAAATAAAACCTCCCCTATAGGGAAATGTTAATAACAGCCAAACGCAACGGTCAAAACTGATGAAATTTTTTTGTGAAATTCTAGTATCTATTAGTAACTAGTTGGCATAAAAAAATGTACTTGCACGGATCATACTTGGGCGGGAAAAAATAAAACCGCCCCTATATATAAAATATATAAATATTAGTAACAGCCAAACGCAACGGTCAAAACTGATGAAATTTTTTTGTGAAATTCTAATATCTATTAGTAAGAAGTTGGCATAAAAAAATGTACTTGCACGGATCATACTTGGGCGGGAAAAAATTAAACCGCCCCTATATATAAAATATATAAATATTAGTAACAGCCAAACGCAACGGTCAAAACTGATGAAATTTTTTTGTGAAATTCTAATATCTATTAGTAACAAGTTGGCATAAAAAAATTTACTTGCACGGATCATACGTGGGCGGGAAAAAATAAAACCTCCCCTATAGGGAAATGTTAATAACAGCCAAACGCAACGGTAAAAACTGATGAAATTTTTTTGTAAAATTCTAATATCTATAAGTAACAAGTTGGCGTAAAAAAATTTACTTGCACGGATCATACTTGGGCGGGAAAAAATAAAACCGCCCCTATATATAAAATATATAAATATTAGTAACAGTCAAACGCAACGGTCAAAACTGATGAAATTTTTTTGTGAAATTCTAATATCTATTAGTAACAAGTTGGCATAAAAAAATTTACTTGCACGGATCATACGTGGACGTAAAAAATAAAACCGCCCCTATAGGGAAATGTTAAAACAGCCAAACGCAACAGTCAAAACTGATGAAATTTTTTTGTAAAACTCTAATATCTATTAATAACAAGTTGGCATAAAAAAAATTACTTGCACGGATCATACGTGGGCGGGAAAAAATAAAACCTCCCCTATAGGAAAATGTTAATAACAGCCAAACGCAACGGTCAAAAGTGATGAAATTTTTTTGTGAAATTCTAATATCTATTAGTAACTAGTTGGCATAAAAAAATGTACTTGCACGGATCATACTTGGGCGGGAAAAAATAAAACCGCCCCTATATATAAAATATATAAATATTAGTAACAGCCAAACGCAACGGTCAAAACTGATGAAATTTTTTTGTGAAATTTTAATATCTATTAGTAACAAGTTGGCATAAAAAAATTTACTTGCACGGATCATACGTGGGCAGGAAAAAATAAAACCTCCCCTATAGGGAAATGTTAATAACAGCCAAACGCAACGGTAAAAACTGATGAAATTTTTTTGTAAAATTCTAATATCTATAAGTAACAAGTTGGCATAAAAAAATTTACTTGCACGGATCATACGTGGACGTAAAAAATAAAACCGCCCCTATATATAAAATATATAAATATTAGTAACAGCCAAACGCAACGGTCAAAACTGATGAAATTTTTTTGTGAAATTCTAATATCTATTAGTAACAAGTTGGCATAAAAAAATTTACTTGCACGGATCATACGTGGGCGGGAAAAAATAAAACCTCCCCTATAGGGAAATGTTAATAACAGCCAAACGCAACGGTAAAAACTGATGAAATTTTTTTGTAAAATTCTAATATCTATAAGTAACAAGTTGGCGTAAAAAAATTTACTTGCACGGATCATACTTGGGCGGGAAAAAATAAAACCGCCCCTATATATAAAATATATAAATATTAGTAACAGTCAAACGCAACGGTCAAAACTGATGAAATTTTTTTGTGAAATTCTAATATCTATTAGTAACAAGTTGGCATAAAAAAATTTACTTGCACGGATCATACGTGGGCGGGAAAAAATAAAACCTCCCCTATAGGGAAATGTTAATAACAGCCAAACGCAACGGTAAAAACTGATGAAATTTTTTTGTAAAATTCTAATATCTATAAGTAACAAGTTGGCATAAAAAAATTTACTTGCACGGATCATACGTGGACGTAAAAAATAAAACCGCCCCTATAGGGAAATGTGAATAACAGCCAAACGCAACGGTAAAAACTGATGAAATTTTTTTGTAAAATTCTAATATCTATAAGTAACAAGTTGGCATAAAAAATTTACTTGCACGGATCATACGTGGACGTAAAAAATAAAACCGCCCCTATAGGGAAATGTTAATAACAGCCAAACGCAACGGTCAAAACTGATGAAATTTTTTTGTAAAACTCTAATATCTATTAGTAACAAGTTGGCATAAAAAAAATTACTTGCACGGATCATACGTGGGCTGGAAAAAATAAAACCTCCCCTATAGGGAAATGTTAATAACAGCCAAACGCAACTGTCAAAACTGATGAAATTTTTTTGTGAAATTCTAATATCTATTAGTAACTAGTTGGCATAAAAAAATGTACTTGCACGGATCATACTTGGGCGGGAAAAAATAAAACCGCCCCTATATATAAAATATATAAATATTAGTAACAGCCAAACGCAACGGTCAAAACTGATGAAATTTTTTTGTGAAATTCTAATATCTATTAGTAAGAAGTTGGCATAAAAAAATGTACTTGCACGGATCATACTTGGGCGGGAAAAAATTAAACCGCCCCTATATATAAAATATATAAATATTAGTAACAGCCAAACGCAACGGTCAAAACTGATGAAATTTTTTTGTGAAATTCTAATATCTATTAGTAACAAGTTGGCATAAAAAAATTTACTTGCACGGATCATACGTGGGCGGGAAAAAATAAAACCTCCCCTATAGGGAAATGTTAATAACAGCCAAACGCAACGGTAAAAACTGATGAAATTTTTTTGTAAAATTCTAATATCTATAAGTAACAAGTTGGCATAAAAAATTTACTTGCACGGATCATACGTGGACGTAAAAAATAAAACCGCCCCTATAGGGAAATGTTAATAACAGCCAAACGCAACGGTCAAAACTGATGAAATTTTTTTGTAAAACTCTAATATCTATTAGTAACAAGTTGGCATAAAAAAAATTACTTGCACGGATCATACGTGGGCGGGAAAAAATAAAACCTCCCCAGTAGTATAGCTGGCGGGTTCCTGGGACTGAGGATGGCATGCCATCCACGAGTCTTACCACTAGTAGGGGGGTTGGGCCAAGTTCTTGTACCCCAAGAAGAAGAAGAAGTATCGTCGTCAATGACCAGCAGGTGGTTGTCACATTTCTCAGGTGTCACCAGTGTCACCGGTGTCACCTATGACGTGTTGCCCAAAAAGGCCTTGTGTGTGTTTCTTGATGAAATGTTGGAACAGGAGAATATAAGAGATAAGAGTTAAATTATTGCTGCTGTTAATGATATTAAATTATATATTTACTATACCCGATAACCTTTCACCTTGTTTTCATCCAAGTGTGGTATCAGTTTCCAATTAAATATTATTGCAATGTGTAGATATTTACTATACCCGATAACCTTTCACCTTGTTTCCAAGTGTGGTATCAGTTTTCAATTAAATAAATTAATATGTTGATATGGTGATATGCTCAAGAAAACATATATCGCTCATTATAGTCTATGTGACAAGGAAATAAAACAAATGATAGTTGTTAAACATTTATTAGTCTTTAATTTTTTTAAATGGACAAGAAGAAGAAGAAGTAGGATCCTCGTCATCAACATGAGATCTTTTTCTGTTTTTATAATATAAATAAGTTTGTATATAATAATGCACCATGGATTTTATCCGATTCCAATATTCATCACAAATGCCATCGTGTATACAAGCCCGTGCATAGCTCTCTTCCATTTCTTCCCAATCCTCTTCTGTTCGAGGCTGAGCTTGATACAAATAAAAATGTTCCTCCAAACAGGAAATCAAGTCCTGCTTCATTTGAAGAAAATCCTGCCTGGTGGGAATGTCCAACATTACTGCTCGTTTGTGGGTTGGCGGCACATCCTCCCCCAGTCTTGTAAATCTTCGGTAATCCGTAAAGACGGAGTCCCAGTAGCTCGTCTGAAAAAAAATTTATATTTTTTAAAAAATTAAAAATAAAAGTTTAAAATTTTGTCACCTCTTATCCAATGTCCTGCTTATTTAACATGGAGGTGAGAGAGAGAGATTAATATTATCTAAAGATGAAAGCCCCACGGTACAGTATCAGTAAAAATATAGTTAACAACTCTTTTGTCATCATATGGACTCAACGCCTTTTTAACTTGTTTAACAGTGTAAACTTCGTGTTTTTTGGATAATATTGAATTTTGAACAACATCAACCTCAGCATTATCAAACAGACAGTTGAAATAATCATCAAATGAGATCAGTTTTAAAGCTGATGATTGAATACCCTTAGCCTTTTTTGTTATTCCAAAATTTTGAACAAAATTTTTTACATAATCCTCACTAAATCTATTATTTATTAGTTTTTGTGTTTGTTTCTTTTGTTCATCTTCGCTCATTTGCAATTTATAACAGTACATTTTTGATCTTAAGCCAATAAACTCCAACATAATTTTCCCATTATTTTCATCCTTCATTAAACCAATTTCTTTTTTATTTACACGCGGCATATTATATACATTATCTACTGCATAGTCCGACGTATCAAATTTGTGTATATCTGTTTTGATATGTTCATAAATGTCATCTACATGAAAATGATAAATCAAACTATCAGTATCACAATATAATAGCTTCGCCGTATTACCAAATTTATTTTTAATGTAATTGTAGTGAAAATCGTATAGATATATTTTAGAAATGTCTAAAATAGACATTCCCATGTATATGGGTTTGTTGTACTTGATTTTTAGCCGCCGCATCTCGATTAATACAAAATCTTTATCAAAAATTTCGCAACTATGGAAATTTGGCTGAGAGATATAAAACTTTGCTCCGTATCTTCCCTCCCATTTAGTAATCAATTTAACGTCTCTGTATTTTTTCACATTTTCAATGGTTTTGCCAAATGGAGCAAGATTCATTAATTTATAAAAATTTTTTTGAAAATCATTTTCGCTCTTTTTTCTCATTTCCGTATTTAAATCAATATATTTTTTTAAGCACGATGATTGTCTAAATTTCAAACAGCGATGAATTTTCTTTATTTCTAAACCCAATTTAACAGCCTGTTGCAAGTTTGTATAATGAATGACATATTTCGATTTGTCATACAGAGTCGTTAATAATTTAGGAATGTTTGACGTTGAAGTAGGAGGCGCCATGTGTTCAGGACAAAGCGGTAAATCTTTGTGCAAATCAAACAATTTCTTAGGATAATGAAGGTCTACCTCTAACACATATCCATAATCGTTGTTTTCAGGTATGGTTAAAAAGTTTTCGTTATACATATCTATGTCCTTTACCCATTGAAATTCTCCAATAGGTAAGGCTTGACACATGGCAGCACCATAGAGATTATTAATATCTAAATATAAAAGATACGACGATGGTTCTTCGAGATTAAATTTTTCTCCCATGTATTTGTTGTTAGCTTTACCATATCTATTGGAACACTGAGAAATTCCTCCTCTTATGCCTTTTTCGAAAAACAAAATCATGTCAACATCTTGTAATAATTCTAATTTAACTTTAGTTATTTTAAGTAAAGCATCAAAAGCCAATCCAGGAGCGGTGTAATAGTGAAGACTATCTAGTTGATACGTTTGCAAACATACCTCACGAAAGTTTTCAAATATATCAACTAAAAGTAGCACATCGGTGGTTAAATAGAGTTCTGCATATTCTTGCAACGTTTTAATGTTAAAACTATTCCAAACATTGCGAGCATGTTTATAGTCCTCTTCCGATATCTCTGAATTCCTAATTTTGCTATAAAAGCATGCTTTTGGAGGTAAAGATGTTTCCTGTAATTTCTCCCAACTGTCTAAATATTCATAGGGAAAGACACCCTTTCGCGTAACTAAATTAAATTTTTCATTATCGTGATAAAAATTTCGAGTAACTTTCTTTTGATTATCATTCAAATAGGATGATAGTTTATCTAAACTGCTGCTCATGAATCGAAATGAATCCAAGAATCTAAATGTAATCATTGTATTTGGAATTTCTTTAGAGAAAGAGATATATTTTTCTTTGTTAAGAGGCAGTAAGGTCACGTTGCCCTTAATTTCTTTACACAGTGCCTTTATTATAAAATGGCTGTCGTATCCCGACAAGTTGTGAAATATTACAGGAACATGTTGCGTGTCCTTATAATTCAAGTTACAGGAAAAATGTGCAGCACCTCTAAATCCACCAGTCAAATGACAATGATCACGAACTTTGTCTTTAGAATCAAGAAGAAACGGTTCATTACAAATATGACATGTTTTTGCTGAATAATAAGTCTTGTTTTCATCAACAGATAAAGGTTTCATAGGCAGAGGATTTGAAAATAAAACATTTAGTTGGTATGCAATTTTTTGCAGTTCCTTTACAAACCACACCTGACAATCTCTACCAGTATAACGTGAAAATTTCGACAGAGTTTCATTGTACGAGCATTTAAGATAATAAGCAATACTGAATGCTTCATGTTTTTGATACTTTTCAGTTTTTACATTTTCATTAATATTAGGTTCATCGTGTTTAACTAAAATGCTTTCTAGATCTGCATAAATTACAAATGGGACTCTAAGCTTATTTCTAAAATTTTTAAAAGTTATTGCAGCCTCACGATCCTTTGGTAAAATAATTTTTGCGTCATTTAACATTTTACAATCTT
Source organism: Pogonocherus hispidulus (assembly GCA_963924545.1). NCBI lineage: Eukaryota > Metazoa > Arthropoda > Insecta > Coleoptera > Cerambycidae > Pogonocherus > Pogonocherus hispidulus. The sequence continues at coordinate 36,309,354 of OZ004695.1, forward strand.
CCATATGCTTTTCCAAGACATCTGAATGTGTAAAGTGATTTAAACATCTTTCACAGTAAATTTTTTTATTTTTATTATTTCCAACTTGCCGATTGATTAGACGACTTAAATTTTTAATATAAGCAAAGTGAAATGTATTCGTATCATAATCCACATCAGTTTCCTCTTCAAATTCCAAAAAATTTGTAATCATTAGTAAATTAATATTTCGAGGATAGTGTGTTTTTGTTAATACTAGAGGTAAAATTTCTTTTTTTGAAATTGTAAAAACGTTTATACCCAAATGGTTTAAATTTTCAAATTTTGAAATATTTTTCAATTTTATAGGGAAATCAATACCATCATACTTTAAAACTTCACTGAAATGTGGATAGGATGATGTGCGGCTAATATTTTTGTGTTGTGGAGCGGGGTATAATGCACATACTACGGACCACAAAAAACAATATTCATCGTTATTTTTTATATTAACTACAGCTTTTTTCTTTGAAATAAACGAAGGCAGATCAACATATGTTGAACAACTAACATTTATTGGATTATACATATTTATGTGTACTTTCAAGTAGTGAATTTCTAAAAGCGCATATCCGCTGTCTTTTTCCTGAAAACTTTCTAGCTTATTTAAAATTTTATTTTCAACATATTGCTTGTACCAATCGGCTATAATCGTATTTTGATCGATTATCTCATTTCTAGTAGAAAAATGTTTAAGTGATGTTTCAGCAGTTTGCGGTTTAATAAATAAACCACAAAACACAACATTTACCTTAAGAATTGATTTTCTCAATGCCTCCTTGATTTTAAACGTGAATATGCGTAAAGCTTGTTTTAAAAATAACATAGGATCTTTAAATTTGAGGTTTACTATTATTCCCGTTTTAATCCTACCCATAAAACACGAGTCTACATCCTGCCAAATAAGTTTTTTTGATTGAATATATTTTGCCTTTTTTAAATTCAATTTAAATTTATTTAAATAGTAGTTTAATTGACTTAGGTTTGATTCTATTTTAGAAAAATTTTTTACACATGTAACGCGATGTTTTATTGCTCTTTTCAGCAATAAAATGTTTCTCCTCAAAAGTGATATATATTTTCGATATTCGTCTTTAGATTTTATTATTCTACTCACCATTTCCATTTTTTCCACAACAGATGATGATAACACATCAAGAACTTTTTCACCGCTCATAATTATTATAGTAACAGCAGGAGCAGCAGCAGCAACAGCACTTTCTCAAAAGTATATTGAACTGGATAGTGTATCTCTGCATTATTCAGAATTTATACTGTAGATAATAAAAATCATTTGACGTCAATAAATATTCCCTCCACTTGCTTAAGATTAAAAATTTCCACTTGATTGTTGCAATTAATTATATCATCACTTGACGTCAATAAGATAAGATATTCTTGCATAAACATAATTAAAAATTTCCGCTTGATTATGTTCATGCAATTAATTATATCCTCCTTTTTTAATTAGTAGTAAATAATTAAAAAAATTCTTCTCCATCATATTCCCTACATCTACAAATAAAAAAATAAAACTTAGTTTTAAAAGAAATTTACAACGACATTTTAGATAAATGAATTTATTAATAATAATAATTACCAAAATCTGCCCGAAGAGCCATAACCACCTCTGGATTTTATAACATCTTTTTCAACTTGCAAGCTTCTCCTTTCTGGTATTTTCAGTATAACAATTTGGCAAAATTTTTCTCCACTTTCTACTGTACAATCCACCAGTGGAACAACTGTTGTTGATAGGGCTTGGGCATATCCAACATCGATAATTCCTGTTTGCAACAGAATTCGATCATGCCAAGAGGAACGCGGAACCAGCATTCCACAATGCTCCATGGGAATGAGACACATTTCATTCAGCATAATTTTTTTTGGAACTCCTTTCTTCAGTTCGTGTGTCTGTTGGGAAGTTAAATCTATTCCAGCGTTTTTATCGCAAATTTTAAGAATTGTATTAGTTAAAACAACACACGAATCTCTCATGTGATAAATAAAACCACTTATAGTGTTTATCATATCAGTTGGTTTTTCCACATCAATTTTTAATGTTTGCAAGTTAAATTCAGCGGCCAAGCATTCAAATACCAAATCCTGGGTTTGTACATAATTAATATTTAAAATGTCAATGCCATTATTTCTCATTTTCATTTTTTGTAAAACAGCATTTGGATCACCAGATAATAATATTATAGCACGCCAAGACGATGGAAAAATTTGCAGCCTCTTCATTAATTTGAAATAATTTTTTACATCATCTAGCGTTTTTTCATTTTTCATTAAAGCAAACACCAAAGCATAGCAAATGTTAGTAAAAGGTAATCTGTCGTGGACATAATCTTCCTTTAAACGACACGAAACAAATGTTTGATATATCAAATCCATAACAGGATCTTCATGTTTATTTAAAAATAATGGCTCACCAATACTATGTTCAAAAAAATCTCCCACAACAACTGGCACGCCTTCGGACTGCAGTTTTAATAATGCGGTGCTCTTAAAGAGACAGCAAGTTCCATCGACGAAATATTTCATTTTTTTATTTACTTCACTTCAACAATCACCACTGTAAACTGTTGTACAATGAAACCTCGTTTTTAAAATTCTTAGCATTTATACAAAAATTTTGTTTATTATTCGTCTCATGTTGGACGTAAATTTGATAATAATACGTGTTATTTGTTACTAATCAGCAAATGACGCAACTTGTTTTTCGTGTACGAAAATTTCCATATTCCTAATCGCTGCGCATGCAATGGCAGCAGCTCTTATCGCAGCAGCAGTTGTTTGTGCACTTTTAAATATTGGCTGATGCAATCGTGTTATCGTAGTTGTTTGTGCAGAGTTTGAAATATTGGCTGATGCAATCGACATTTGACCCTCCGTATCCTGCACTTGTTTGTCTAAAGTGTAGCAGCATTTACGTATTACATGATTAGTATTTTTTTTTAACTTAATATAAATATATGGTTCTGATTTAGACAAAGAGTAAACAGTTCCATATTGCTGCTACGCTATTAACACAACAAGAAATGGCCACCATTCCATCCACAATAGTCGTGTTCACTGAAGACAAAATACATTTTCCACTGAAATGGGCGCTTGTGGTTATGAAGCAATTATTTCAGTAAGTAATAGCCAATATTTTCTCATTAATTATTGTTACTAACACACACACACTTTGTAATTGCTGCTATGGTTATTTCTCGTTATATTTGCAGAGATTTTGAAACTATTTTTTAGCATATTTATTTAAACTATTTTTTAAAGATTTTTAAACACACACACACACACACACACACACACACACACACAGTTATAATTTTGTCTAATACCTTTTTTATTTACAGATATGGGGTTAATAAAATATCGATTCGTGAAGAGAAGATTTTTATAGAACTAACGTATACTCCCAACGCGCAGAGGCTGAAAAGCAAGTTTGGGACGTTACCCGTAAGGTATATGAGAGTAAGATTAGAAAACCCTCAAGAATTCAAAATTTTGGAGAACGTGGTGAAGCGCTATAGATTTAATTTAATTGATGAGGATGCCGATGCCATTAAAAAAATTGATGGGAGCCTCCCCACTAAACGAAAATTATTAGGACCATCGCCATTTAACCTGGACAACGACGACGAAGCAGAGAAGGATGAAAGACCGGAGGGGGAGGAGGAGGAGCAGGATGACGGCGAGGCAGGAGGCAGCAGCAGCAGCAGCAGTATTAGTAATAAAAAACAAAAAGTAGGTGTAGATTAGAAATAAACAAAATATTTTAACAATTGTTTTTTTATTTATTCCCTTTAACGTACATATTATAATAATAAATAAAGAAAACATTTTCCAATGTACAATTTAAATCATTATTTAAATGTCTTTGACAATGAAAAGATTTGAAAATTGATTTCATTTCATTTAACGACATACAGTTTTCAACATCATCATCTAAATTGTGAATATTGCAATTCAGAGATAATTTCTCCAACCATTCCTTTTTTTGACTTCCTTTCACCAGAATAACAGTGTTCTCGTCGTCTTGATCCCAGGAGATATTCATTTTTATAAAGTTCTGAATAAAATTTGTTAAATCTTCATAATTTATGTCATCCCATTGTTCATTTGACCACTCCAAACCATGACAATTATTAGTTAACCAAGTCATATGCTTTTCAGTTTTAAATTTCATATGTTTCAAATCGAAGGGAAGCTTTACCACCGTATGTGCATATTGACCATTAACTGCATTTAAAATGGAAATTTCCTTACAGAGAAAATCAAAGTTTCCATATTGAAAGCCTTGTAAATCAACAATAAACATTTTTGGTGGTTGCTTTGCTTGCTCGTCGCTCGCTCTTCACTCTAAACTGTATGATACTAAACTGAAGAAAAATTAAAACTTTTTACTTATTTATTTGAAGCGGTGGCGGTGGCGGTGTCATCTAAACTTCTACGGTATGCGCTCCATGAATGTTTTTGTTTATTATTTTCAAATACGCGAGATTCATATCCACAGGGTCTACACAAGTAATTACGTATAGGAGTTTCTCCGCCGCACTTTGTACATTTATACTTGTAGGTGGTTGGAATAGGCATTTTGGAAAATATTACACAATTCTTACGCGACCAGTTAAAGGTTCGTAGTTCACGTACTGTTCATGAAGAACTAAACAAAATGCAGATGTGTTAGTCGGTACATCTCCCATGGTTTCAAATTCTATTCTCGCATCTACAGTTCCACTTTTTATTTGTTCGTTTTGATAAGAACAATCAATCACAAACAGCGGGGCATCTGACTTGAACTTTGTCACATCAAGCAGAGGTTCAGATTTCTTATTAAAATAATATGACTGTTGAAATTTAGCGTACATATCATATGCCAGTGCATACTGATTTTTTGTAAAATCTAAATTTAAGTTTTCATAAGGATACGACTGGGAGTTTAAGTATAATTTAATATTTTTTAAATTGCAATGATCAAACTTGCTGCCGTCCATTCTTAAATTATTTTTTCTATCGGTTTGAAAACCGAAAATAATAAATCTTGGTTTTTCCAAAGACGTAGATGATTTCAATACCCACGTAAAAGTTTGACTTGATTGTAGCGTGGGATAAGTAAACAATTCCCATCTTCTATGCACTATTGGAATGGGATTATTTTTCTCAATGATATTTAATATTTTTAATTTTTCATAATCGGACACCGTGTAATGGGGAACTTTCCAAACTATTTTGGATATAGTTATTTTTCCTTTTTCTGTGCCAGTAGTAGATTCGATAGTTGCATTTAAATAATCGCTTGATCGAATTAATACGAGCTCTTGACGTAAATTCAATATAGCCTTTCTGTAGTCTTCAGCAAACCCTAATATAGAGGAAAGAGGCCAACACACATCAAATCTTCCTGATGTGTCATCAAAAAAGTTATCTCTCTCTATGGGATTCCACCCTGCATTCATTAAAGCTTTACTTTCGTGGGGTGTTAGCGAAACATAAGATTTCATGGAAGTTGTTATTCCTGGGTTTTTTACTCTGTCAATTATCACACCTCCAAGCTCATATCGAATTTCTTCAAAGAGAAATGCTATAAAGTTGTTAACTAACTTACATTTTGTAACATTTCCAGTTCCATCGTGGTTTTGAAATTTTCCTTGAATCTGTAGGTAACTTTCTCCTGGTGCGGTTAGTAGTTCCTGCTGCTGGATTATTATTCGACATTCATCATTATGTTTTAGTTCACCGGATGTATAAGATTGATAAGAATGAAATTCAACATTTGTAATTGAATTATCAAGTGCAATCTTTTCATTAACATCCAACAGTCTATTCATGTTTTTTAAGTTTAAGACCAATCGAGGTTAGGAATTCTTTATTCTTCAACGTTAAGGCTTCTCGTTTCTTTTTATTACTAAAGTTTCTACTATACAACGGTTGATTTATATCTGGAGGAATTTTTTGAAGATAAGAATCACTATTTTTTATTGGCGTCGTCGTCGTCGTATAGAACGCATTGAATCTAACTACCATAATTTAATTATTTTTCACCTTTCTTAAATGTAGTGTTATCGTTATAACTTCTTTTCTAAAATTAACCAGTTCCTCATTCTGATCGTTTATTTTTAGCGTTATATTATGTATGACATGCGTATTAATGGGTAAATAGATAACATTCAAGGGACTCTCGACTATTTTGTATCCGGGTGGTACTGCTGGGTAAAATGAATGTATAGTATGAACCGAATTTCCATTGTTAAAAGAGTTTGTGGCGATATTACAGTCTATTCGAATCATATTAACTCTCATAATATCTACGGGGAAATCTGAATAGTGTAATACGTTTGCTGATAATTTATCTTTTTTAAATCCCAGCAATGAACCAATTGAATTCGATTTTGAAAAATCTATGTCTTGATTACACTTAATCTCACATTTCAATGTATTAAAATTTGCTTCTATCCGTAAAATAGTTTTATTGGTGGTTTTTTTGTGTTCTCTGGCAGAGAGAGCCTTCTTTAGGTATTCGCTTATGTTAGTTATTTCATAACTTCCAACGGGAATCTCTATACATTCATCCTTTCCATAATAAAATTTATTAGTTTTTTCATCTATATTAGGTATTGAATTATTAGCACTGAAATTAGTTAATCCAATTTCATAATAAGCATTTTCTTCCAACAGCATAGGAGGATAGTAGTCTACTGATAATTCGGATGTTTCTTCGCCATTAAAACAAAAATAATAAGACATGTTACTAGATTACCAGTTGAAATAAAACTAAATTGTTGTTATATTTAAGCACTATTTATTAAAAATTTTATACAGAGGTGTCCGCAGTTATAGTCATTGAATTGTTGGTACCTTTCATGATTATATAAAATTTTTATAGGATCTACTGAGTTAAAATATTTTATAGCTTCTGATGGAGGTGACAAATTTCCAAAGCTGTCAAAGTAATTCACAATGCTGTTGATTTTTTTGTAAGCCACCCAGTGAGTTCCTGGTCCTCTGTCTTCATCCAAATTAATTATTCCGCTTTCCTTTTTGTGTATCCTTTTAGGTAATTTGTCTCGCGAGAAAACACCACGAAAATAAGGTATTTTAAATTTATATTTCTCAATATCGATATTTGTTAGAGGTCTATTTGGTAAGTTGATGTGATGGTGGTAGTGACTTCGTTGTGGTGTTTTCAGTGGTGGTCTAAAAAAAGACCGAGACCTTTTTTATACGGCTTTAAGAATAATCCCTTTCCCATTGCGATGGCTTCCATTTTTTGATTGTGCCTTTGCGCCTCACTCAACTCCTGTTTTGCGGCTTTTGCTTCATTAACAGCCTTTACAATACCTGCTGCACCTCCACCTAAAGCACCAAGAGCACTGAGTCCAGCGAAAATTGGAATTAAAGGCAGTATGCCTCCGGTTTTTGGGATCTTTATTACACGTTTAACTTTAATTTTGTTTTTTTGTTTTCTTGCAGTTTTTAATGCCACCGATATTGCATCACCCACTGTTTTTGATTTACTTTTAGATAATTTTTTTTTAATGTGTTTTGTCACTTTACTAAAATTAGCGGCAGTGGCGGCATTTCTCTTCCTCTTCGTAGAATTCTTTTTCTTTATCCGTTTCTTAATTTTCTTGTTGGTTGCTTTAACTTTCATTGTTGCTTCTAGATGAAAGACTGTCTTATTTCTAAAATGTTTTCAGCTTTTTATTATTCTCATCAACATCATCTTCATCATCATCATCATCATCATCACGTTTTCGCTTTTTCCCCCACAAGGTCTTTATACTATCTGTCATATTAATTTTCTTTGTATTTACGTCATCATCATTATAATTGTCATCATTTAATTTACGTTTTCTGGACTTGGGTGGTGGTGGTGGTTTTGTAGTCAAATTATCACTTAACTTAATCTTTTTATCCATATTTTCACTACTACTGCCATTATGTTTTCTTTTCGGTGGTCTTTGTCGTTGTTGTTGTTGTTGTTGTTGTTCGTCAATATTATCCACCAGCATTACATTAACATCTTCAATTTTGTTCTTTTTTTCATATTTCCTCCTATTTTTAGTTCTATTTGTTCTTTTCTTCTTTTGAATTGAATTACTACTACGAATATTTAAATTCGTTTTTTGTTGAGAAACTTTATTTAAACACTTTTCAACGCTTTGTTTTGCTTTAACTAATTCCTTTTCACATTGATTTAAGATTATCTTACAATGCTTTTGTTTCAGTGATGGCGACGACGACAGGCCCATACCCAATGTAACTTTTGTTTTCATTGCAGCAGCAACACCCAGAGAGGCCAATTTTTCTTTCCAATTAGCGTCTTTTGCGTGAAACCTCTTTAAAGCCTGCTTTGCTAAAATTTTATCGGCCTCATGTCTATATTTCAAGTTATCAGTTTGTGAGTAGGCAACATCATGATCCTTGCATGCTGCGTCAAGTCCATTTATACCTTTGTCCCCTCTTTGTAGACGCTCTTCTAATCGTGTATTAGGCCCGCAAAATTGATAACCCGGTAAATGTAATTCGTGAGGTATGGCATATAACGTTCTATCTAAAATACCTTTTCCCGATTGGTAGTTCATGGTGATGGGTTTTCTATATAAGTGAATGCAAGTTCAACAAAACTAGTCTAATATAGAAAATTTTAAACATGAAAGTTGTTAAACAAAAAATATCGCTGAATGTCGATAACGTTGATTTATTAAAAAATCTCCCCATTAAACATAGTATTTTGTTTCCAATGACATTACGTTGTTTAGTGATTGGCCCGTCAAATTGTGGTAAAACTAATGTTATTATGAATTTATTAGAACATGTAAATGGTTTAAAATTTGAAAACATATGCGTATATTCAAAAAGTCTTGATCAACCAAAATACATATATTTGAAGGACCTATTAAAACCCATAAAGGGAATCGGATATTATGAATTTGTCAGCACTGAGGACATAATGGATCCAACCGATGCTCCGTCAAATACGATATTTATATTTGATGATGTGAGCTGTGATAAACAAGATATTGTAAGAGATTATTTCAGCAGGGGCAGACATAATAATATTGATTGCTTTTATCTATGTCAAACGTATGTGAAAATTCCTAAACATCTTATACGAGATAATTCAAATTCGTTTATTATTTTTAAACAAGATGATATTAATCTAAAGCATTTATATCAAGAACATGTTGGTACTGACATGAACTTTGAACAATTTAAACAAATGTGTTCTCTTTGTTGGATTCAACCATTTGGGTTTTTATCTATTTTTAAAGATTGTGAAATTGATAAGGGTAGATACAGGAAGGGGTTTGATCACTTCATTTATATATAACTTACTCTTTAACTATCCGTTTCATATCTGATTAAACCTGTTCAATACCCGTTTCATACCTGTTCAATACCCGTTTCATACCTGTTCAATACCTTTTTTTTACCTGTTCAGTACCTGTTTTTTACCTGTTGAAATACTCGCTTTATAATGAAAGTTGACAAAAACGAAAAGGATTTGAAAAAGAGACTTATAATTAAACGTCAAATAATAAAACATAAATTAAAATTGCTTAAGCGGGGGGAATTTATGCACGAGGATGCACTAGATCCAATTACAAAGCATTTAAGAAACATTGAAAACCAAATAACTGGTAAAAGCGGCGGCGATAAACCAAAAATAAAATCTGAAAAATACTTTGATCAAACAAAAGCTGAGCAAAAGGAAGAAGAACCTACTCTTTCCGCTAATAATGCTGTTGCTTCTGCTGCTGCTCACATTTCGGGAAATAAGTCTTCAATTAGTTTTCTGAATAATGAAGATGAAGAAATATTTACAAGTGCGGGGGATGATGATAATACGGAAAAATACCAAATTGATGAAAATGAGGCTTCTTTGGTGCAGGACATTTTATCTCCATCAAAAGAAGAGGAAGAAAGTCAAGAGTATTCAAGTGATATTTTAAACGAATATTTAGATCAATACAAATGGTTGCCCAAAAAATATATTTCAGAAATGTTGATTGATAAAGAGGATCAATTTGACAGCAAATATGGAGTAAGATTCGATCCTACCACTGAATCTTTTAATATAGGCGATTCCAGAATATTTATTGATGACAATGATGTGATATTTAAAAATAAACGTTACAAAGGAACACTCGGGCTGTATGAATTGTTATTTAAAAAAGCACCTTTCAAATATACCAAGGAGGATCTGGAAGCATACAGAGAAATTATATTAAAAAGTAATGCATACAGACGTTACTACCAGGCTAATCAACAAGTCGATGGTAGTAGATTACCAAAATATAAATACATTATATCACCTCTCATATCAGATGTGCGCAAAGGATCACCATTACCAAAGAAAAGAAAATATGGGGAGGGGTTATTTAAGGAGGTAAATGATAATAAAATTGATTATACTTATTGGGATAATGCCAATGAACTGGTTGATCGTTTACGTTTAATAATTGCCTCTCAAGAAGCGGGTCATACAAACCATAGGAATGAAATTATTAGTATTATTGAGGAATTACGAGAAGCTGATATTATTGAATAAATAGAAAAATGCAAACACCGGTCAGAAGACAAATTGTAAACGAAATTCATAAACCAGCAAGAATTAACTTTAACAGATGTCATGTTGTAATCAAATCACTTAACGATCTATTTCAAGCCGATTTGGTGGAAATGATACCTTATGCAAAAGAAAATAATGGATATAAATACATTTTAGTGATTATTAATTGTTTTTCAAAATATGTATGGGCATATCCTTTAAAAACGAAAACAGGCGAAGAAGTGTCAAAAAATATAGAAAAAGTTTTCAAGAAACAAGTTCCAAAGAATTTGCACACGGATATGGGTAAGGAATTTTTTAATAAGTATGTTGAAAAAGTCTTAAGACAATATAATATCAACCACTACAATACCTACAGCGAAAAAAAGGCCTCCATTGTTGAGAGAGTAAATAGAACATTGAAGAGTTTAATGTGGAAGGAATTCAATTACCACGGACATTATAAATGGATCAATCTTTTGCCGAGTATTGTAGAAACATACAACAATACTAGACACAGAACAATTAAAATGAAACCATCTGATGTGGGAAAACACAATGAAAAAATGCTTCTACGAACAGCATACAACAAAATAAAAAGAGTCGATTTGAAAAATAAAAAATTTGAAGTTGGGGATCATGTGCGAATTTCTAAAGTCAGAGGAGTTTTCGATAAAAAATATACGGCTAATTGGTCTACAGAAATTTTTACTATTGCAAAAGTATTACTTACAAATCCTATAACATACATATTAAAAGATGTAAACAATGGGGAAATTAAAGGCTGTTTTTACAGAGAACAATTACAGAAAGTTAAGTTTTCTGATGCGTATTTAGTAGAAAAAGTAATTAAAAGAAATAAAGATAAAGTTTTTGTTAAGTGGCTAGGTTTTGATTCGTCTCATAATAGTTGGATAAGTAAAAATAATGTATTGTAAATACTGTTATGAAATAAAACATTTTATATAGATATACTGTTTTTTTTATTTCATTTGTACATATTCAAAACATATTATACGTATACAAAACATTGAACATTATCATAAAGTTTCACTTGTCTCTTTAAATGTTTTACGGACTTAAGTAATCTTCCTCGATAAATAATGTTCCTTTTTCCCAACAGTCTTTTTAAACCATAATTCCCACAATACATTTGCTTGTCTTGCATCTTTGTTATTGGATAATAATTTTGATAGTTTCCAATTGTATATCCAATAGTTTCTCCATTAAGATTTTTTATTAAGGTACCCAGTTGAAATGTTGCATCTTCAAAATAAAATGCTGGATATTCTTTTAATTCTACCCCATTTTCCGATATCTCAAAAAGGAAAAAACTACCATCCTCTTGAATAGGAATGTAATAGAGACTTTCAATAATTATAGTTCCATTATTCTGCTCCTCAGTACACTCACATATACAGTTAACAAAAGCAACTGTAAATACAACAGCTAATAAAAATTTTATTAAATTCATTGCGGAATATGTCTTATTCTGAACTAACAAGAAGTTACTGATATGTAGATATCAGTGTGAGAGAATATATACATTTATACACACTTGCGCAATGAAATTTAGTAAAGTTCATACTAGTTTCACATTGGCATCCACTTGATCAAAATTAGATTCACAAGAGCAAAAATGTACACAGTCACATCGAATTTTTTTCACAAAAATTTTTTCTTCCTCTTCCAAGAAGCATAATATCAGTTTACATGATTTCATAAAGCAATTTCCCATTTTCTCCGATCAGACCTAACCGCCTGTGTGACTATCAATGAGGAAGAAAGTATACAATTAAGACCTTTTTGGACATCCTAATAGGTAAAGAGTGACGTCACCTGACTTTAAATGTTTAACAACTTTTATTTGTTTTATTTCCTTGTCACAAACATTTTCTTGGGCCGCACTATATCAACATATTAATTTATTTAATTGGAAACTGATACCACACTTGGAAACAAGGTGAAAGGTTATCGGGTATAGTAAATATCTACACATTGCAATAATATTTAATTGGAAACTGATACCACACTTGGATGAAAACAAGGTGAAAGGTTATCGGGTATAGTAAATATATAATTTAATATCATTAACAGCAGCAATAATTTAACTCTTATCTCTTATATTCTCCTGTTCCAACATTTCATTTATATCTCAAGAAACACACACAATTAAGGCCTTTTTGGGCAACACGTCATAGGTGACACCGGTGACACTGGTGACACCTGAGAAATGTGACAACCACCTGCTGGTCATTGACGACGATACTTCTTCTTCTTCTTGGGGTACAAGAACTTGGCCCAACCCCCCTACTAGTGGTAAGACTCGTGGATGGCATGCCATCCTCAGTCCCAGGAACCCGCCAGCTATACTACTCTCCCCTATAGGGAAATGTTAATAACAGCCAAACGCAACGGTCAAAACTGATGAAATTTTTTTGTGAAATTCTAATATCTATTAGTAACTAGTTGGCATAAAAAAATGTACTTGCACGGATCATACTTGGGCGGGAAAAAATAAAACCGCCCCTATATATAAAATATATAAATATTAGTAACAGCCAAACGCAACGATCAAAACTGATGAAATTTTTTTGTGAAATTCTAATATCTATTAGTAAGAAGTTGGCATAAAAAAATGTACTTGCACGGATCATACTTGGGCGGGAAAAAATTAAACCGCCCCTATATATAAAATATATAAATATTAGTAACAGCCAAACGCAACGGTCAAAACTGATGAAATTTTTTTGTGAAATTCTAATCTCTATTAGTAACAAGTTGGCATAAAAAAATTTACTTGCACGGATCATACTTGGGCGGGAAAAAATTAAACCGCCCCTATATATAAAATATATAAATATTAGTAACAGCCAAACGCAACGGTCAAAACTGATGAAATTCTTTTGTGAAATTCTAATATCTATTAGTAACAAGTTGGCATAAAAAAATTTACTTGCACGGATCATACGTGGGCGGGAAAAAATAAAACCCCCCCTATAGGGAAATGTTAATAACAGCCAAACGCAACGGTAAAAACTGATGAAATTTTTTTGTAAAATTCTAATATCTATAAGTAACAAGTTGGCATAAAAAATTTATTTGCACGGATCATACGTGGATTTAAAAAATAAAACCGCCCCTATAGGGAAATGTTAATAACAGCCAAACGCAACGGTCAAAACTGATGAAATTTTTTTGTAAAACTCTAATATCTATTAGTAACAAGTTGGCATAAAAAAAATTACTTGCACGGATCATACGTGGGCGGGAAAAAATAAAACCTCCCCTATAGGGAAATGTTAATAACAGCCAAACGCAACGGTCAAAACTGATGAAATTTTTTTGTGAAATTCTAATATGTATTAGTAACTAGTTGGCATAAAAAAATGTACTTGCACGGATCATACTTGGGCGGGAAAAAATAAAACCGCCCCTATATATAAAATATATAAATATTAGTAACAGCCAAACGCAACGGTCAAAACTGATGAAATTTTTTTGTGAAATTCTAATATCTATTAGTAAGAAGTTGGCATAAAAAAATGTACTTGCACGGATCATACTTGGGCGGGAAAAAATTAAACCGCCCCTATATATAAAATATATAAATATTAGTAACAGCCAAACGCAACGGTCAAAACTGATGAAATTTTTTTGTGAAATTCTAATATCTATTAGTAACAAGTTGGCATAAAAAAATTTACTTGCACGGATCATACGTGGGCGGGAAAAAATAAAACCTCCCCTATAGGGAAATGTTAATAACAGCCAAACGCAACGGTAAAAACTGATGAAATTTTTTTGTAAAATTCTAATATCTATAAGTAACAAGTTGGCATAAAAAAATTTACTTGCACGGATCATACGTGGATTTAAAAAATAAAACCGCCCCTATAGGGAAATGTTAATAACAGCCAAACGCAACGGTAAAAACTGATGAAATTTTTTTGTAAAATTCTAATATCTATAAGTAACAAGTTGGCATAAAAAAATTTACTTGCACAGATCATACGTGGACGTAAAAAATAAAACCGCCCCTATAGGGAAATGTTAATAACAGCCAAACGCAACGGTCAAAACTGATGAAATTTTTTTGTAAAATTCTAATATCTATAAGTAACAAGTTGGCATAAAAAAATTTACTTGCACGGATCATACGTGGACGTAAAAAATAAAACCGCCCCTATAGGGAAATGTTAATAACAGCCAAACGCAACGGTCAAAACTGATGAAATTTTTTTGTAAAACTCTAATATCTATTAGTAACAAGTTGGCATAAAAAAAATTACTTGCACGGATCATACGTGGGCGGGAAAAAATAAAACCTCCCCTATAGGGAAATGTTAATAACAGCCAAACGCAACGGTCAAAACTGATGAAATTTTTTTGTGAAATTCTAATATCTATTAGTAAGAAGTTGGCATAAAAAAATGTACTTGCACGGATCATACTTGGGCGGGCAAAAATTAAACCGCCCCTATATATAAAATATATAAATATTAGTAACAGCCAAACGCAACGGTCAAAACTGATGAAATTTTTTTGTAAAATTCTAATATCTATTAGTAACAAGATGGCATAAAAAAATTTACTTGCACGGGTCATACGTGGGCAGGAAAAAATAAAACCTCCGCTATAGGGAAATGTTAATAACAGCCAAACGCAACGGTAAAAACTGATGAAATTTTTTTGTAAAATTCTAATATCTATAACTAACAAGTTGGCATAAAAAAATTTAATTGCACAGATCATACGTGGACGTAAAAAATAAAACCGCCCCTATAGGGAAATGTTAATAACAGCCAAACGCAACGGTCAAAACTAATGAAATTTTTTTGTGAAATTCTAATATCTATTAGTAACAAGTTGGCATAAAAAAATTTACTTGCACGGATCATACGTGGGCGGGAAAAAATAAAACCTCCCCTATAGGGAAATGTTAATAACAGCCAAACGCAACGGTCAAAACTGATGAAATTTTTTTGTGAAATTCTAATATCTATTAGTAACAAGTTTGCATAAAAAATGTACTTGCACGGATCATACTTGGGCGGGAAAAAATAAAACCGCCCCTATATATAAAATATATAAATATTAGTAACAGCCAAACGCAACGGTCAAAACTGATGAAATTTTTTTGTGAAATTCTAATATCTATTAGTAACAAGTTGGCATAAAAAAATTTAGTTTCACGGATCATACGTGGGCGGGAAAAAATAAAACCTCCCCTATAGGGCAATACCTCCGTGAAGTTGTTACTAATAGATATTAGAATTTCACAAAAAAATTTCATCAGTTTTGACCGTTGCGTTTTGCTGTTACTAATATTTATATATTTTATATATAGGGGCGGTTTTATTTTTTCCCGCCCAAGTATGATCCGTGCAAGTACATGTTTTATGCCAACTTGTTACTAATAGATATTAGAATTTCACAAAAAAATTTCATCAGTTTTGACCGTTGCGTTTGGCTGTTATTAACATTTCCCTATAGGGGAGGTTTTATTTTATCCCGCCCACGTATGATCCGTGCAAGTAAATTTTTTTATGCCAACTTGCTTGTAATAGATATTAGAATTTCACAAAAAAATTTCATTAGTTTTGACCGTTGCGTTTGGCTGTTATTAACATTTCCCTATAGGGGCGGTTTTATTTTTTACGTCCACGTATGATCCGTGCAAGTAAATTTTTTTATGCCAACTTGTTAGTTATAGATATTAGAATTTTACAAAAAAATTTCATCAGTTTTTACCGTTGCGTTTGGCTGTTATTAACATTTCCCTATAGGGGAGGTTTTATTTTTTCCCGCCCACGTATGATCCGTGCAAGTAAATTTTTTTATGCCAACTTGTTACTAATAGATATTAGAATTTTACAAAAAAATTTCATCAGTTTTGACCGTTGCGTTTGGCTGTTACTAATATTTATATATTTTATATATAGGGGCGGTTTTATTTTTTCCCGCCCAAGTATGATCCGTGCAAGCACATTTTTTTATGCCAACTTGTTACTAATAGATATTAGAATTTCACAAAAAAATTTCATCAGTTTTGACCGTTGCGTTTGGCTGTTACTAATATTTATATATTTTATATATAGGGACGGTTTTATTTTTTCCCGCCCAAGTATGATCCGTGCAAGTACATTTTTTTATGCCAACTAGTTACTAATAGATATTAGAATTTCACAAAAAAATTTCATCAGTTTTGACCGTTGCGTTTGGCTGTTATTAACATTTCCCTATAGGGGAGGTTTTATTTTTTCCCGCCCACGTATGATCCGTGCAAGTAAATTTTTTTATGCCAACTTGTTACTAATAGATATTAGAATTTCACAAAAAAATTTCATCAGTTTTGACCGTTGCGTTTGGCTGTTATTAACATTTCCCTATAGGGGAGGTTTTATTTTTTCCCGCCCACGTATGATCCGTGCAAGTAAATTTTTTTATGCCAACTTTTTACTAATAGATATTAGAATTTTACAAAAAAATTTCATCAGTTTTGACCGTTGCGTTTGGCTGTTACTAATATTTATATATTTTATATACAGGGCGCCCTATTTCTTGACCCGTTGCATGGGTAACTTTTTTATTAGTAGAGATACAAAAACGCTTAAATGAGCAAATTAGTGCAGTTTCGTATTAGTAACTCTACGGTAAGGCGAAAAATTATATACGGGGGAAGGTTGAAAAGTTATTGACAAAAAACGAAAAACCCAACTTTTCTATTATCTCTCGTAGCTCGTTCATTTGAAGAGTTAGAGAAAAATGCTTCACATGTTTTTTGCAGTATTTTTCATGTAAAATGACATGCACTTGCTACTTTTTATATATCTCTTAAAATGGTTGAGAATCACAGTAAAATATATATTTTTTAAATGTAATGGATAGGTGGCTGTGACATTAACCGAAAGTCCCCTTTTTTCTCTTTCAGATGATATAACATAGTCCATATTTTATCCTTACAAAAGTAATAATAATCGTTGTTTTTAAAGAAAGTTTATTGTCACATCAAGAATGCTATGGAAATAAAACAAAAAATAAGATTCCTGATATTTTTAAAAACGTCTAGTTGGCATTTAATTATTGACAGATCATAAGTGACATTTTTAGTTTTTGTTAAGTAGTTTATTGTTTATTATTAATACTGCATACAAAATAATAGTGTTGCAAATATGTACACCAACGAAGAGAAAAATGATTTGCTATTTTGTTATTATAACCAAAATCGAGATGCACAAGCTGCAGCGAATCTTTATTTTGAAACTTACATGGAACGAAGACAACCCCATCATAGAATATTTAGACAGCTGGAAAATAATATACGATTATACGGTTCTTTTTCAAAGCCTAAGGATGAAAGAAACTTCAATGAAGACACTGAAATAAATGTTTTGGCTTATGTAAATTTGAAACCTGATTCTTCAACTGCAGAAATTGCACATCACTGCAACACTTCCAAGGAAACTGTAAGAGCTATTTTAAAAGGTAACAATTTAAAGCTTTATCATTATTCCATATGCAATACTTTATATCCAGCTGATAATCAAAGAAGGATGACATTTTGTCGATGGTACATTTCAAAATGCGAAGAGGATCTAGACTTCTGGAAAAAGATTTTATTCAGTGATGAAAGTAGATTTACCAACAATGGTATTTTTAACCGCCATAATAACATAATGTGGTGCCGAGAAAATCCACATCTTGTTTCTGAAAGAAGAAATCAACGTCAATTTGGGATAAATGTGTGGTGTGGAATTTTTTGTGGCAAAATTATTGGCCCATATTTTTACGAAGATAATTTGAATGTGAATAATTACCTTCATTTTCTAAGGAATACTCTAACAGAGGAATATTTAAATGAATTACCACTTCATATTTTTAGAAATCTTAAATACTTCCAACACGATGGAGCACCTGCGCATAATTCCCGCGAGGTAAAACAATATTTACATGAACAGTTTGATAATGTTATAGGAAATAGAATGGATATCGACTGGCCAGCGCGAACACTTGATTTGACCCCCTTAGATTTCTTTCTTTGGGGTTATTGAAAGATAAAGTTTATGTGACAACTCCTCTAGATATAGAGGATCTAAAAATCAGGATTCAAGATGCAATTAGAAGCATACATGGACATACAATAAATAATGTTTTAAGAAGTATCCAGAAACGTTGCTTACTATGTATCCAACAGGATGGTGGTCATTTCGAACATTTACTTCAATATAATTAATTAATTAATAATTTCTGTTCTCAAAACGTTCTTTTGTTCCATAATCCATAGCATTCTTGATGTGACAATAAACTTTCTTTAAAAACAACGATTATTATTACTTTTGTAAGGATAAAATATGGACTATGTTATACCATCTGAAAGAGAAAAAAGGGGACTTTCGGTTAATGTCACAGCCACCTATCCATTACATTTAAAAAAAATATATTTTACTGTGATTCTCCACCATTTTAAGAGATATATAAAAAGTAGCAAGTGCATGTCATTTTACATGAAAAATACTGCAAAAAACATGTGAAGCATTTTTCTCTAACTCTTCAAATGAACGAGCTACGAGGGATAATAGAAAAGTTGGATTTTTCGTTTCTTGTCAATAACTTTTCAACCTTCCCCCGTATATAATTTTTCGCCTAACCGTAGAATGACTAATACGAAACTGCACTAATTTGCTCATAAGCGTTTTTGTATCTCTACTAATAAAAAAGTTACCCATGCAACGGGTCAAGAAATAGGGCGCCCTGTATAGGGGCGGTTTTATTTTTTCCCGCCCAAGTATGATCCGTGCAAGCACATTTTTTTATGCCAACTTGTTACTAATAGATATTAGAATTTTACAAAAAAATTTCATCAGTTTTGACCGTTGCGTTTGGCTGTTACTAATATTTATATATTTTATATATAGGAACGGTTTTATTTTTTCCCGCCCAAGTATGATCCGTGCAAGTACATTTTTTTACGCCAACTAGTTACTAATAGATATTAGAATTTCACAAAAAAATTTCATCAGTTTTGACCGTTGCGTTTGGCTGTTATTAACATTTCCCTATAGGGGAGGTTTTATTTTTTCCCGCCCACGTATGATCCGTGCAAGTAAATTTTTTTATGCCAACTTGTTACTAATAGATATTAGAATTTTACAAAAAAATTTCATCAGTTTTGACCGTTGCGTTTGGCTGTTACTAATATTTATATATTTTATATATAGGGGCGGTTTTATTTTTTCCCGCCCAAGTATGATCCGTGCAAGTACATTTTTTTATGCCAACTTGTTACTAATAGATATTAGAATTTCACAAAAAAATTTCATCAGTTTTGACCGTTGCGTTTGGCTGTTATTAACATTTCCCTATAGGGGAGGTTTTATTTTTTCCCGCCCACGTATGATCCGTGCAAGTAAATTTTTTTATGCCAACTTGTTACTAATACCGTTCGGGTATACTCGGTAATATTGGCTGCTAGTTTTAGCTGCCAACTTCACGGAGGTCTGCACGTGGCTCGTCCACTGGGGGGTTCGCCTCAGTGTTGGGTGGTGGATTACCGTCTCCTGGTCCTCTCGGCTCTTCGAGAGGAACGATATTGCCTTCCCGTGCAGGCCTAATATCGTCTACGTGGATTCTGGTGGTTCTCCCATTCTTGTCCACCTCGTACACCTCGGGCGAGAGCTGGGTCGTGATGGTGTGTGGACCTGACCAGGTGTTCTCGAACTCGCTCTTGAGTGGAGCACCCTCACGGGTCATTACTCTTTGTCCCGCGTGAAAGGTGACCTGGGTCGACCTGTTTTCGTCGTAGTTTTGTCTTGTGAATTGAAGTTGTCTTCGTTGAATGTTTTGCATTCGAGTCGGTCTTGGGATTCGTCGTTTTCGTTCGTCTATGTATTCTGGGATTTCCCATTCTCCCTCTCTTGGGAGCGGGTATCCTAGGAGTGCTTCTGCAGGAGATAATCCAGTGGCGGAGTTTTTCCTGCCTCGGAGGATGTGTAGTGCTCTGTGTATTTGAAGATCCCAGTTGTGGCGACGTCGCTGGTTATGCAGGAGTGCCCTGAGAACTTTTGTTAATTCTTGGACTCGTCTTTCGACGGGATTTGCCCTTTGATGATAGATCGGAGAGTAGTAAACGTGAATTTGATGTTGTCGGCACAAGTCCAGGTATCTTTGTCCTTGGAAGATCCTTGCGTCGAGGGTATCCATATCTGGCGAATACCTCGGTCTCTAAGAATTGGATGATCTGTTGGGCTTCGACGAATGGATAGGCTTTGGCTTCTACCCATTTGGTAAATGTATCATTTGCGACGATGATGTATTTGTTTTTCTGGGTGTCTCATGATAGGGTCCAAGTATATCTATACTTATGACCTCGAATGGTTCGGTTGGAGTTCTTGGTCTTAGAGGAGCTCTAGGCTCTAGTCTGTGTGGTTTGATGGATGCACAGATTAGACACTTACGGACATAATCCTGCACCTTCTGTGACATGTTTGGGAAGTGATACCGTCGGCTTATCTGGTTGACAGTTTCCAGATAACCTGGATGTGCATATTCAGGTGTGTCGTGATGGTGGTAGATCGTTCGTTCGATCAGGGCTGAAGGTACTACCAGTCGATCTCCTTCGGGAGTGACCTTGTACAAATTATTTTCTTTAACTGTGTACCCCTGTAGCTCCTGACGTTCTCTATTCGTCAGGTCCAGTTGGCCCATGGCTTGTTGTCTGATTATGAGGGCTTAGATGTCTTGATCTTGTGTTTGACCCTGTTTGATTTCATCATGAAAGTCAAGTAGTGTGATGTTATTGATAGGATAATATATGCGATCCTCTGATAGGGCGTCAGTAGGATTCGGTGAAGGATGTCTGCTCAAGTAGTCTGCGAACTGATTTTGTGATCCAGGACAATGTTCAACTGTGTAACTGTACTCTTGTAGTAACAGCGACCAGCGTGTTAGTTTGGCTTTTGTATCTTGGAATTTGTTGAGCCATTCTAGGGCTTTACTGTCTGTGCGTAGTATGAAATGTTGGTCTTGTAGAATATTCTTGTACTTCTTGATAGCTGAGAGTACGGCGAGTACTTCGAGTTCATTGATGTGCAGCTTCTTTTCAGAAGGATTCAAAGCACTGCTGTGATATGATATGATTTTCTTAGCGCCGTCTACTTCTTAATATAGTATGGCGGCTAGGCCAGTTGTGGAAGCGTCTGTTTGCAATATGAATGGTTTGGTACAGTCCGGCCGACTTAGCTGTAGAGGTTCTGTGACTACTTGCTTGAGGGCGTCGAATGCCTCTTGATGCTGACGGGTCCATTTATGTCTCTGATCTTTCCTTAACAAGTCAGTTAGAGGATTGACTAGTTTGGCTGCGTTCGGTATATATTCACGTACCCAGTTCAATAATCCTAGAAAGGCTTGTAGCTGCTTCCTGGTATTGGGTACTGGATACTCTTGTAGAGATTGCAGATGTTTTTCTTGAGGCCGGGTAGTCTGGTCCGTTATGTGGTACCCCAGGTAATCCAAGTCTCTCTTAGCGATGATACATTTCTCTGGAGATACCTTCAAGTTATGTAATCTTAGTCTCTCGAACACCAGGGCCAAATGTGCCTTATGTTGGTCCAGAGTGTCACTGTATATAATATGTCATCTAGATATACATGTACGAAGTTGTTTATGTATCCAGCAAGTACTTCCCGAACCATCAAGTTTTGAAACGTCGAGGGTGCATTTTTCAAACCGAAGGGCATTACCGTGAATTGGTAAGAGGCTCCATCAGGAGTTGAGAAAGCTGTGTATGGCTTGAATGCTTCTTCAAGACGGATCTGCCAATATCCGCTCTTAAGATCGAGGGTTGTAAAGACTGTAGCGTTTCCGAATTCCTTTAAAGTATCGTGTATCTTGGGGAGTACTGCTGCCTCATCTATAGTGATGGCGTTTAGTTTTCGGTAATCGACGCAAAATCTTGATTTCTTGTCTGGCCTTTCCACAATTACTGGTGGTTAGCTGAATGGAGAGTTGGATGGCTCAATTACTCCTAACTCCAACATCTCTTGTACTTGTTCGTCCAGGATCCTTTTCTTGTGAGGTGACAATGGATAAGGTCGTTGATAGACTCGTTTATCCGATGTTAGTCGTATGCAATGTTGAACGGTTTGAGTGGTCGCTTTGCCAGGATTGTAATTGAACAAGTCTGCAAAGGACTCAAAAGTTTCAGTCAATTCAGTTCGTACAGATAGTGTCTCTGGTAGTTGAGGATTCTCTGCCTGTTCCTTTTGCTGTGTCAGCCAAAAAACAGTTTGTCTCTTTTCTTTGCCTATGTAGATGCACTTTCTGACAAAATCGATGATGGCATTCTCCTGAATTAGGAAGGGCATGACTAAGATCATGTCTTCATTTAAGTCTGTGAGTATCTGGTAGTTTACATTGTAGTGGGCGTCACCAATGGCACATGAGGTGGTGATAGATCCTCCTGATTCTATCACTCCTTCACCTGAGGCTAGTCGAAATTGTCTTGGTGGAGTCTCATCCTCAAGGGTAGAATCTTGTGGCAATACTCTTTGGCTGATCAGGTTACAGGATGCGCCTGTATCAATCAGTGCTTCGCAGCATTGGTCGCCGATCTGGAGTCTGATTCTGGGTATTGTAGTAGTGACCATGCAGTTGAAGGTCGGTGGGTCAGTCTGAATTCCGACTTCCTGCATGGTTGGTCTCTTGGTTGGCTCTACTGACGCTGGCGCCGCTCGGCCGATGGGGCTCGGGACGTCGTGGCAGGAGTAGGCGGTCGTGTTTCGGTTCTTCCTGTTGTCGCGCGGCTCTTGTGCTGGGGCCGAGAACTCCGGAGGCATTCTCTGAGTGCCGCGGCTCACCGGGGCCCTGCTGGAGTTTAAATGTTGTTTGTTGTAAGGGTTTCGCGGACAATCTCTGTGGAAGTGCTACTCTCCACAGAACTTGCAGGGCGTATAGGGACGCGCTGCTTCTGTGGCTAGCTGTCTGGTGTACTCGCGTCGAGGTGGTTGTGGACTCTTCGCGGTGGTTCCCGCTCCAGGGTTACCACCTGGCGTCCAGCTCCCTGACGACCCCCTGTTGGTGGCCTCCTCCCCCCCGTGGGACTCGGCTCGGAGGTGTCGGTGGCGTCGCTCTCCTGTTGGTGGCCTCCTCCCCCCTTGGGACTCGGCTCGGAGGAGCGAACGTTTGGTTCCTCGGCGAGTATAGTTGTTTCCAGTAAGCCGCTTCTTCGGCTATGTCCGCTTCTGCTCTGGTGGCTAAGTCCAGCAGTTCTGGTATATTGTGGATCGCATGCCCTCGAAGCCTTGAACGTAGCGGTGGTAGTAGCTGGTCCACTAGGATCTGGGTCATGACGTCCTCTCCTATGTTTGAGTTGATTCGTGAAAACAAGCTGCGTTTTCTGTTTATGAACATCTCCACGTTTTCCTTGTCTTTTTGTTTATCTGCATAGAGTTGTGCCATTGCAGTTGACCGGGTTACCATAGAATCATACTTTCGATAGAAGCTTTATTCTAGGGACCGGTATGATAGGGGTAGGCCTTCAAAGGCTTGTACCCATTGCTTTGCGGAGTCACGCAGCTGTCCTTTGAATATGTCTATTTTATGAGTGTCTTCAATGATTCGGTTTTCTCGGAAAAATCGTTGTATATAATTGACAAAAGCTGCAGGGTCTTCATGTATTTGTCCTGAAAAAGTCTGTGTGAGACGTTCTCGTCTTGTATTCATTTTAGTAACTTGAGTCGTGAATTGTTGAACTAATTAGACAAATTCTGTGTTAATAGGGTCATTGGGTCTACTGGTGGGTTCTCCTGCTCAGTAGCTGATTCATCTATTAGTAATTGAGGTGGTCTTGTACGAGGTGGGTTTCTCTCCTCCGTGGAGCTATGAACCACGTGGAGCGGAGTGCTTGCCGCTCTTGGGGGTATTGAAGGTGCCGCTCGAGGGTCCTCGACTCGCACTTGGTCGATGGAGACGTCGTGGGATGTGTATCTTGATGTCATGATCGGATATTTCGCAAAAAACTTTATAGGTGTCTTGGCGTACCTTCAGGTGTACCTATCGCACACGAAGGGACCTGGAGATAGCTAATCTATATTTATAATGATAACCTAACCCTATAACCTTCGCGTCCGTTAGGGTATAGGCCGAGATCAGGGGTTGAAGTCGAATTCAAAGTTGAAGTTAAAAGTTTGAAGTTAAAGTAGCTTAAATGTATTAACTCGTAAGTAATGAAAGTATGTAATAATTTTTCCCCAACGTCTTCAATGTCCCTGCTCGGGCGCCATGTCACGTGATCTTCTTGTGGTCGCTTCTATTGGTTATTGTCACTAGCAATGGGGTAGCTAGCGGGAATGACTGGAATGTTCAAAGTCCCAGCCAATCTATCACGTGGACAATTATTTATATTTAATGTAAGTATTTGGGACCTGAAGACACGGATCTATTCTTGTAGCGACACCTTATGTTCGGTTTCGAGTAATGAGTATAAGGGGTGAGTACAACAGGTACCTACACTCAAGTAGGCACTGAGTACTATTGATAAAATACGTTGTTTAGTATGAAAGTAGAGTTAAATGATTTGTTATGTGGTTTGATTTGATCCAACACCCCGTATACACACTTGGATAGAGGCTGGATAACACCCTGTGTATGGGCAGAGATTAGTTTAAAATAGAATGGTAAAAGAAGTTTGATTATGCTAGTGATTGAATGATAATGGTATAAATGACTACTTATTAGAGAACGCCCCGTACAAAAGGTGCTATTCACTAATGCAGGTAGATAGGAAAGGTAAATGAAACTCGAACTTACAATTTGTGAAAAGAACTGGCGAAAATATCCGTACGTAGCTTGTTGTATGGATGTCTTCTTCGTAGGTAGCTTGTCTGGTATCTGCGAGTGAGGCACAGCGACACTAAGTAGATATCGAGGCCTTTGAAGTTGTCTCACGTCACTCTTAACGCGGACAGATGGGTATTACACGACGCGATTCACTAGGAGACGGTTGACCACTGAGGCACTTGTCACTAAACGCCACTTCGCTCTTAAAGCAGCCGACTAATGCTTATCAGACGCAGCCCGCACTCACTAGGACACTTTGGAACACTTTGGAGAAGCTTTGGAAGCACTAGGATATCGTATCTCTAACTCTACTCTCGGGGCCGCTGTGTGTCGGCTTATATACTTTTTGGGGCTTCGCGAAATTCGATTTCTAGAATTTCGCGATTTTTTGAAGATAGAAATTGTTAATTTGCGGGTTTTTGAGATAAGATTAGAAATTGAAACGTGGGGGTGTGATAGGGGATGAAATGACCTATCGATGAGTACAAGTACGGTTTTGATCGGATCATTAGAAGTGGAGATAATTGATGTTTTTCGATGGCATTTCCAGAACAATTCGCGAAGCGACGGCGATCGTTCTGGATGGCTGTTCTAAGTTTGCGGAATTACTGATATTTGAGTAATGATATTGGTATTGATAGATCGGGAATCGTATCCTGAGTACGCTGAACTTTGTCCCGTTGCGCCAGCTGCAGCGGTTACAGAGTAATTAGCGTAATTAATTTGTGGGCGTGGCTTGTGCATTTTAGGAATGAGAGCTTGTAACTCGGAGATGGGAAAAGCTATGAAGATGGGACTTTCACTGTTGGATAGAGAATAGATGAAAGTATAATCTGTGTAAATTTGAAGTAAATCGGATTAAGGGTTTGAAAGTTATAGATTAAATTAGAAAAGTGGGTGGAGCTCGCTTGTTTACATTCAGACTCCGGGCTTCTAGAAAAGATCCGGGAAAACTGAAAGTACCAACGTGTTCAGTATTTAAAATTATGAATGTGTACAAAGTTTTAAATTGATTAATTGAGATTTGGAAAAGTTATTTTTTATTTCGCAGTTCATACCTAATTTCTGAGATGCTTACTTTGGAGTTTAGTAACCGATTTTAAAAGCTGTAAAATTTAATTTTGGGGTTTTCGGACCTCTAATTTTCGAATCTGTTATTAGTTTTACGAAATTTTGACTTCTAAGGGGAATTTCATGACAATAGCTTTTTCATTGGATTTATTTACTTCGGCGGGTTTATACTTTGTAGTACTATGTTTTGTTTCGTTGTAATTTTTCGTGATTTCGGGTGAAACATCTGTCCATTTGTAGGTGCCATTTAAGCTAAAGTATTTGTACAGTTTAGATTTAATGGTACGTATTGCGCGCTCAGCAATAGCCGCCTTTTTGATGCTGTAAGTGCTGTAATGGTTTATATGGAATCTACGCATCAAGCTTTGGAATATCGTATTGTAGTATTCCGTCCTCCTTATCCGTTTGCAGATTTTTGCAGACTCTATTGGTGTCTTGTAGGAGGATATCTTTAAAAGCGGCAGCTATCTCTTTGCCTGTTTTCGTTTTCAGGGGACGAGTCCAGACAAATTTCGAGAAACAATCGATAACCACCAAAATCATGGTGAAAATTCGGTTGTAGCGCGCATACTGTCGCATATCATCCAGATCTGATTGCCAGGATTCGTCCAAGCCTTTTATGATGGTACGCCTGCGCCTAAAGTTCTTTCTTGCGGGCTTATGCAGTTCGTTGACCAATTGAATTTTTTCCTTTGAATGTTTCCATGCCATTATTATTATTTCAGTTTATGGGTGTCCTGGGTTGTTTGAAGCACTACTACTACTACTGCCGACGCCGACTGACTTAGTAATTTTAGACATATCATCATATACTTGCTTCATTTGCTTTTCAACATCAACCTTGAACTGATCAAATTCGCGCTGAATTTTTCCCGCGGTATTTTGCAAGTCTTTCAGCGTTTGCCCCACATGATGTATGGATGTGTCGACCGCACCTGGAATAGTACTAAACACCTTATGCATATCATCAAGTTTTCGCGTCAAATCCGAGACGATTTTATGTCTTGCCTCTGCAGCCTGCTTAATCATAGTATCCATATCGTTCATATTAGCTTGAATCAAGCCTTGAAGAGTATCTCGAGTGGATTTTAATTGCTCGAAAAGGCGGGACATGCCGTAATCCACATATTTTTTGTTTGTAGCATCATTGTCGCTAGTAGGGGGTTTAACGTTGCGCAGTTTCAAATGATCCACATCGATATTTCCATCGCTTGTAAAGGTAAAACCATGTCGTTGATGCTGCTGTTGTTGCTGCAACAGGAAACCGTCACCTCCGCCAGAGTGTTGTACTGGAGATCTTCCAAACTTATCGATGCCCATCGCGCAAGTGTTAAGGCCATCATTTTGCATCGATCTATATAACACTTAATAAATTAAATTAGCCTCCCGCAATTCATTAATAATGGCAATTATTTCATTGTCGTGGGAGGTGGTATTGCCGGCATTTTTGGACGCTACCAAAAGTCTCAAGCGGTCCACAAGCTCATTAGGGTTATCCCAATAAATGTATTCTATGGGTTTTTTATTATAAATCATATTGTTCTCGTATGAGAGACCTGATCCAGCTGTTGATTTTGTCCTTGCCTTGGGAAATAGCGGCTTGATAATTTTATGATATTTAAACATCTTGGAGCTTTTTAATCGCCCTAGAGTGTCTTGATGGACGCCACATAGCTTCAGAATCTCTCTATATGATAGCTTATCATCCTTGTTAAAAGATGGGTCCTGATAGAAAAGTAGTTGATATAGGCCCGGGGTGCCTTTGAATTGCTGTCCGTCTATTATTATGTTTCCAGTACGTCGATCGAAATCTATTATTTCACGTCCCAATAACCACTTTGATGTTGCAGCATCATATACCGGGCCATAAATCTTGTCTATTACATCGCTCCCAGCCCAATGTTCAGCGACATACTTTTGCGCCATTTCAGGATATTGATCCAAATATTCTTCCATTACGTCACTAGTTGTATCGACTATATGTTGTTGTTGTGACCCCTCTTCTCCTATTGATTTCTCAAATTCATCGCCTTCTGTTGCGGACGTTGATGCTACATGTTCTGTTGGTAGGAACCTAGGTAAGGTTATAGCAGGAGGCTGTATATCTTCTTCTTCTTCTTCCTTCTTAACCTCCATCTTGATGCGTTTATCGGTATTTAATTTTTCGTTCAAATTACGCGTGGTAGCGGCTATTTGTTTCAATGGTGCGGTTATGGGGTTAAACAGTTTTTGAATGGCTGCAACCTCCTCTGATTTGCCCAACTTCAAAGCCAGATACTTTTTCCTGATTACCTTTGCCAACTCGTTTATTTTTTTCTTGCGCTTGGCAGCATTTATAATATCATCAAGTGACGAGCCCATGCCGATTACTGATACATGTTGGCAGATCTATATCATTATATACTTATCGAATCCTTTCCTATAGCGGCCATTATGTAGATCGAAATCCTTTACAATAACCAGAGTACCAAAATTATCGGTCCAGCATTCGCTGCACATTTGTTTGAACTGATCCAGGGAAACATCGGGCGATACATGTTCGTCATAGATGTGTTTGAGATTAAGGTCGTCTTGACGGAAGAAAACAATGATATTGCAGTTGTCTCTAATCAACTGTTTAGGAATTTTCGAATAAGTTTGACAGAGATAGGTAGCATCGATGTTTTTATGTCTGCACATGGAATAATATTCCCGTATCTTGTTCTGTTTATCGCACGCAACATCATCAAATATGAATATAGAGTTTGGTTTGGCGTCCATTGTACTGATAATGTCATCGCTGTCCTTATATGGAAAATAGCCGACGTCTTTCACTTTGTTAAAAATTTCACCGAGTAGCTGATATTTGGGTTGATATAGCGATTTCGAGTATACGTAAACGTTTTCAAATTTAATCCCATTATGATGGTATAAGAGTGATAACATGACGTTGGTCTTGCCAAAGACGATGCCGATTGAAAATTTAGATTTAATTGAATATAGTAAAAACAACAACAACGTGGTGAAACATAGCAAACTATTACCAAACTCTTTTAGAGCTATAGTATGTGGGCCGAGCGGCTGTGGCAAGACCAACGTCATGTTATCACTCTTATACCATCATAATGGGATTAAATTTGAAAACGTTTACGTATACTCGAAATCGCTATATCAACCCAAATATCAGCTACTCGGTGAAATTTTTAACAAAGTGAAAGACGTCGGCTATTTTCCATATAAGGACAGCGATGACATTATCAGTACAATGGACGCCAAACCAAACTCTATATTCATATTTGATGATGTTACGTGCGATAAACAGAACAAGATACGGGAATATTATTCCATGTGCAGACATAAAAACATCGATGCTACCTATCTCTGTCAAACTTATTCGAAAATTCCTAAACAGTTGATTAGAGACAACTGCAATATCATTGTTCTCTTCCGTCAAGACGACCTTAATCTCAAACACATCTATGACGAACATGTATCGCCCGATGTTTCCCTGGATCAGTTCAAACAAATGTGCAGCGAATGCTGGACCGATAATTTTGGTACTCTGGTTATTGTAAAGGATTTCGATCTACATAATGGCCGCTATAGGAAAGGATTCGATAAGTATATAATGATATAGATCTGCCAACATGTATCAGTAATCGGCATGGGCTCGTCACTTGATGATATTATAAATGCTGCCAAGCGCAAGAAAAAAATAAACGAGTTGGCAAAGGTAATCAGGAAAAAGTATCTGGCTTTGAAGTTGGGCAAATCAGAGGAGGTTGCAGCCATTCAAAAACTGTTTAACCCCATAACCGCACCATTGAAACAAATAGCCGCTACCACGCGTAATTTGAACGAAAAATTAAATACCGATAAACGCATCAAGATGGAGGTTAAGAAGGAAGAAGAAGAAGAAGATATACAGCCTCCTGCTATAACCTTACCTAGGTTCCTACCAACAGAACATGTAGCATCAACGTCCGCAACAGAAGGCGATGAATTTGAGAAATCAATAGGAGAAGAGGGGTCACAACAACAACATATAGTCGATACAACTAGTGACGTAATGGAAGAATATTTGGATCAATATCCTGAAATGGCGCAAAAGTATGTCGCTGAACATTGGGCTGGGAGCGATGTAATAGACAAGATTTATGGCCCGGTATATGATGCTGCAACATCAAAGTGGTTATTGGGACGTGAAATAATAGATTTCGATCGACGTACTGGAAACATAATAATAGACGGACAGCAATTCAAAGGCACCCCGGGCCTATATCAACTACTTTTCTATCAGGACCCATCTTTTAACAAGGATGATAAGCTATCATATAGAGAGATTCTGAAGCTATGTGGCGTCCATCAAGACACTCTAGGGCGATTAAAAGGCTCCAAGATGTTTAAATATCATAAAATTATCAAGCCGCTATTTCCCAAGGCAAGGACAAAATCAACAGCTGGATCAGGTCTCTCATACGAGAACAATATGATTTATAATAAAAAACCCATAGAATACATTTATTGGGATAACCCTAATGAGCTTGTGGACCGCTTGAGACTTTTGGTAGCGTCCAAAAATGCCGGCAATACCACCTCCCACGACAATGAAATAATTGCCATTATTAATGAATTGCGGGAGGCTAATTTAATTTATTAAGTGTTATATAGATCGATGCAAAATGATGGCCTTAACACTTGCGCGATGGGCATCGATAAGTTTGGAAGATCTCCAGTACAACACTCTGGCGGAGGTGACGGTTTCCTGTTGCAGCAACAACAGCAGCATCAACGACATGGTTTTACCTTTACAAGCGATGGAAATATCGATGTGGATCATTTGAAACTGCGCAACGTTAAACCCCCTACTAGCGACAATGATGCTACAAACAAAAAATATGTGGATTACGGCATGTCCCGCCTTTTCGAGCAATTAAAATCCACTCGAGATACTCTTCAAGGCTTGATTCAAGCTAATATGAACGATATGGATACTATGATTAAGCAGGCTGCAGAGGCAAGACATAAAATCGTCTCGGATTTGACGCGAAAACTTGATGATATGCATAAGGTGTTTAGTGCTATTCCAGGTGCGGTCGACAAATCCATACATCATGTGGGGCAAACGCTGAAAGACTTGCAAAATACCGCGGGAAAAATTCAGCGCGAATTTGATCAGTTCAAGGTTGATGTTGAAAAGCAAATGAAGCAAGTATATGATGATATGTCTAAAATTACTAAGTCAGTCGGCGTCGGCAGTAGTAGTAGTAGTGCTTCAAACAACCCAGGACACCCATAAACTGAAATAATAATAATGGCATGGAAACATTCAAAGGAAAAAATTCAATTGGTCAACGAACTGCATAAGCCCGCAAGAAAGAACTTTAGGCGCAGGCGTACCATCATAAAAGGCTTGGACGAATCCTGGCAATCAGATCTGGATGATATGCGACAGTATGCGCGCTACAACCGAAATTTCACCATGATTTTGGTGGTTATCGATTGTTTCTCGAAATTTGTCTGGACTCGTCCCCTGAAAACGAAAACAGGCAAAGAGATAGCTGCCGCTTTTAAAGATATCCTCCTACAAGACACCAATAGAGTCTGCAAAAATCTGCAAACGGATAAGGAGGACGGAATACTACAATACGATATTCCAAAGCTTGATGCGTAGATTCCATATAAACCATTACAGCACTTACAGCATCAAAAAGGCGGCTATTGCTGAGCGCGCAATACGTACCATTAAATCTAAACTGTACAAATACTTTAGCTTAAATGGCACCTACAAATGGACAGATGTTTCACCCGAAATCACGAAAAATTACAACGAAACAAAACATAGTACTACAAAGTATAAACCCGCCGAAGTAAATAAATCCAATGAAAAAGCTATTGTCACGAAATTCCCCTTAGAAGTCAAAATTTCGTAAAACTAATAACAGATTCGAAAATTAGAGGTCCGAAAACCCCAAAATTAAATTTTACAGCTTTTAAAATCGGTTACTAAACTCCAAAGTAAGCATCTCAGAAATTAGGTATGAACTGCGAAATAAAAAATAACTTTTCCAAATCTCAATTAATCAATTTAAAACTTTGTACACATTCATAATTTTAAATACTGAACACGTTGGTACTTTCAGTTTTCCCGGATCTTTTCTAGAAGCCCGGAGTCTGAATGTAAACAAGCGAGCTCCACCCACTTTTCTAATTTAATCTATAACTTTCAAACCCTTAATCCGATTTACTTCAAATTTACACAGATTATACTTTCATCTATTCTCTATCCAACAGTGAAAGTCCCATCTTCATAGCTTTTCCCATCTCCGAGTTACAAGCTCTCATTCCTAAAATGCACAAGCCACGCCCACAAATTAATTACGCTAATTACTCTGTAACCGCTGCAGCTGGCGCAACGGGACAAAGTTCAGCGTACTCAGGATACGATTCCCGATCTATCAATACCAATATCATTACTCAAATATCAGTAATTCCGCAAACTTAGAACAGCCATCCAGAACGATCGCCGTCGCTTCGCGAATTGTTCTGGAAATGCCATCGAAAAACATCAATTATCTCCACTTCTAATGATCCGATCAAAACCGTACTTGTACTCATCGATAGGTCATTTCATCCCCTATCACACCCCCACGTTTCAATTTCTAATCTTATTTCAAAAACCCGCAAATTAACAATTTCTATCTTCGAAAAATCGCGAAATTCTAGAAATCGAATTTCGCGAAGCCCCAAAAAGTATTGTCAACAATATGAGTATCTATATTTAAGAAATTAATATTCAAATAATTATTCAAAATTTATATTAGAAAATATTATTTCTGTTGGTAAGGTTAATTACACCCTGTATATAGAAGTAGTAAACATTCAGTACAAAATTACTTAAAGCATTTATTTTTCATTCTACAGGAAAATAATTCACACACATTTCTGTTGACTAATGATTTTAAAGGATGTAACACGTCCAATTACAAAATGCATGATTCAATGAACGGCAGATATATATGCATCTCAATCTAAAGTGAGATTTTAACATGCATTGAACTTCCACCACTCCCAATATGATTTCTGAAGTGTAAGCATTTATTGCCATACAAATTAAAATTGTGGATGGTGGAAGAGGAGTGGTAGTTGGACTCTGAAGGGAGTCACTAGTAGACTGAAAGATAATCAGGCTGTGCAACAGCCCCTCTAGAAATATGTTGTCCTTTGGGAAAGTTTTATTTTATTATTTTGTATTTTTATGCTTGGCATTTAGCCGCATTTATTTGGGTGTTCTGAATAAAGAATAAAGTTGTTGTATTGTTCTCAGTCGCATTATTTTAAATTAGAATAAAACCCTCTTGCAGCCAAGTAAAGTGCTAGGTAGTTAGCCCTCCAGTCACAGACGTGACATATATGGTGGAGGCGCCTTGCTTCATTTCCGTAGGGTTAATTCTCCATAATTAACCTGAAAAATAAATAAAATAGATTTAATTATATTTAATTATTTTTTTTTTGGGGTTATACCTGATTTTATAAAAATGATTTTCTGAGATAAAGGTGATATTTTCCTAGTTCATAACTTAAACCATCCCTTACATTGAATTATAGCTTTTCTCACTGCCTGCTGTTATCAGGCTGGGAAAAATATAGTGCATTTGTAATCTGATTTGTATTTTTGTCCGTGCCAGTGATCTGGTAAGGCCAGAGGTATTATTTCAGGAATTTTGTTACTCCTATCTTACATTATCACAGTGAACTATAATTTTCTCACTGCCTGCTGGGTTATCAGGCTGGGAAACTGTAGTACATTTGTTGCTTAATTGGTACTTTTAACCGTGCCAGTGTCTGGTTAATCAGGGACGTACCTGTGCCTACAGATATCTAGAATTTTGCCACTGCCTGGGATTATCAGGCTGGGAAAACGATAGGGATTCTGTTGGAACATTGTATAACCTGCCACGCCAGGGTCCTGGTAAAGTAAGAGGTACTATGTTAAGAATTATGTTTATCCTTTTCCTTGTCCGCTTATAAATGCCTAGAAAAAAGCCCGGAAAAAGAGAGCGCCAAGTGCGTAGAGAACAAAAACTTTTACTAGCTTCACTAGATAATATCGAGCTAAGAGTAGATGAACCAGGTCGACCTTTAACACCACGAGTGTTAGAACAACTTGGTCCAAAAGGACAAAATAATTGTCAATTTATTTTTCCTAATATTCCGATTGCAATTAATAGTTTACCACTTGAACAAACAATGCTTAGCAAAGCACTTCAAGACAAACTAAGTCGACTGTTTGGGGATGACTAAAATATTATTTTTTTTGTGTATGTAACCTATGAACTATTTTGGTATATATGAATTACTTATGATACTTGGCGAAGTGACTATTGACTTGTGCAGCGTATGTTGTCTTTACATGCCTATATACTTATTAAATAATAAAAATATAACTCTTAATTAAATCCTATATCCTATTATACGATATTATAGGTAACAATAATTAATAAAACCGATAATAAATAAAATAATAGTTGCTATATTGTCTGTGTGACAATAATATACTAGCGACGCATAGTATGTCCAATGGAGCGATCCCCAAAAAGATCACTCGATCAACGACTCTAAAGCTTACCTTGGCAGAAGAAAAACCGAAATTTCAACCAGCACATCGTAGTACTGAACTGTTCGGGCCAGAAGACCTCTTTGCAAGATCACCAAGAATTTCTATATCCCCGTCAAGAAGCCCTATTCCAGAAGAAGAAGCAACGATATGATCGGACGAAGAAACACAGGACGAAGTGATACTGCACCCGGAACCCCAAGGTAGACCTGCAGACCGGCAAACACATAAACAAGTGGTAATTAACCCGGAACCCCAAGATAGACCTGCAGACCAGCAAACACATGATCAAGTGTTAATTAACCTAGAACCACCAGATAGACCCGTAAACCAGCGACTGGATAGTCCCCCTGCAATGGCGAACGTAACCCTGTCCGAAAGCCTAACTAACCCTAAAACTCCCGCTAAGCCCAAGTTCTTATGCCCTCCAACTTTCAACCCTTGCTTGAAAAATGCGACTACCTTTATGAAGAATTATGAAAGAACGGCAGCAGCTAATGGTTGGGATGACTCCCTGAAAATTGCATATCTACAGTCATTTTTAGAAGGTGCTGCAGATTTATGGTTCGAACGTTACAAGAATTCTGTGGGAAATGCGCAAAAGTCCTGGGAGCAAGTAAAAACAGACTTTCAGGGTGAATTCGAAGGTGAAGATACTAAACGGGTGCTTGAGAAGAAACTGTATAATAGGAAACAGCTACCGACGGAGTCCATAACCGCATATTATTACGAGTGAAGAACACGTTGAGTAACCGCCAGCCGTATCACCCGATAATTGATATAGTTTTTTTGTTATAACTAGGAATAAGAAATGAGAGAAGTACTTAAATATATTTTGTACATTATTGATTATCTATCTCGGCAAGAATAGACGTGTAGAAAGTATTATTGTATATTGTTCTATGATAAATAAATATTTTAAGTGGAAGTGTTATAGTTATTAGTGAGGGTTCATTATAGAAAGTATTATTGTATATTGTTCTATGATAAATAAATAATTTAAGTGGAAGTGTTAATAGTTAAATAGTTAATAGTGAGGATTCAATATAGAAAGTGTTACAGTTATTAGTGAGGGTTCATTATAGAGCAGCGGTGGGATTGTAACGCTCTATCCGAAGTGTTTATACTCAGTGTGAAGTGAAATAAAAACTTTTTAGCTGTTTTGTTTACAAAACATGAGTAAAAGGAAACGTAGGCATAGTTCTAACAGCTCTACTAGTTCTACGAGTAGTAGCTCTAGTTCGTCATCTAGTAGTGATCCTACAGGAAGGTACCGGAGAAAAAAGGCGAAAAACAGAAAAACTGTAAGTACCCCATTAAATAAAAATACACAGTCGGGTTCTAAAAATCATAGGCAAAGATCAATAAGTCCTGAACCACGTAATACAACGGCTGATAAAAGATCTACTGAACAAGTTCAGGCGGAAATACATAATAACAGATTAACAAACCAAAATCCGTCTCGTTTGAGAAACATAGAAAAGAACGTGCCACATGATAGAGACAGCACGATTAGCGGACGTGATGTAGCCGTCACACACGCCCATAATAACAATAGACGATCAACTAATAGTGAAAGCTGGAATAGAATCGAGCATATTCCAGACGCCAACGCTACAGAGAGTTTACGCTCTGATGTGAATGCGTCTGGGAGAGAAGCACGGCAGCGAATAGAACAATTAGAAGCTTTGGTGGACCAATTGCTGCAACAGGATGACAGAAGCATTGTACGTGTATCCATCAAACCTGACTGCATTCCAGAATTCTCTCCAGGGAATCACAACGAAAGCTGTAGTAAATGGTTAGGAAAAATTGATCAACTAGCGCAGATAAATAAATGGGATGAAAAGACCACTGTCTACCACATGCAATCTAGGTTAACGGGACTAGCCAAGACTTGGTATAATAGTCTAGACAATTATAGACATACCTGGGACGAGTGGAAGCAACTGCTCGTTGAAGCTTTCCCAGATCATCACGACTTTCCTACATCCCTAAGACAGCTCATCCGCCGAGTGAAACTTTCGGATGAAAGCTGGACTGAATACTATTTTGGAAAAATGCAGCTGCTCCGTCAATGCAACATTACGGGGAAGAATGCTGTAGCTATGTTGATAGATGGTATTCATGATACGGCCATCCAATCGGGTGCAAAAGTGGGTAGATACTTAACGCCAGAGGAACTCTATAAAGATTATCTGGCAACATTAAGTGCCACGAGGGAACGTGAGCGCCCTCCTAGGCAAGATTTTGCAAGAAAAGTGGGCAGGCACCAAGAAAATTTTGACAAATCAGATCGGAAGCATGCGGCTAAAAGGGGCAGATGCTATAATTGCAAACAATATGGACACTTCCAGACAGACTGTACGAAGCCACGACTGGAATGTACAATTTGCAAAAAACTGGGTCATTCAAAGGAGACTTGCTTCCGAAATAAATCCATGTCCCGTAAGACTTTATTCTGTGAAGCAGATGCAGAGAACAAAGGCTACTACGTCATGTGCTCAATTAATGGCCATGATATTCAGGGATTTGTCGATTCTGGATGTGAAGTAATTCTCATGCGAGAGATAGACGCTCGTAATGTGGGAATAAAATGGCTAGAAAGCGACATATGTTTGAATGGTTATGGTGGGAGCACATCCAAAGTCCTTGGATCTGCCACTGTCCAGATGAAAGTGGACCTATTTCAGGCTGAAGTGCCTGTTTTGATTGTACCAGATCATCTACAGTCTATGCCCATTTTAATTGGAAGATCGATACTAAATGAAACTGATGCTGTTACTATTATTCGTGACGGAACTGCAAGGTGTTTTGCAGCTGGAATGGCAGAACTACCGCAACTCGATAGCTTGCCACCAAAGAAAATAGCCTTACGGTCAATACAAAGCATCGAGATTCCACCAAATAATATAGGCGTAGTTCAGTGCTCGACATGCGACCCGTACGAGGGAGATATCTTTATAGATTTGAGGACATCTCAACAGCCTTCCAAGGAGTCCATAGTACCAAGATGTGTGACATCGAGCTCAAATGCAAGAGTCCCCATTTTCAATACATCTGAAAGTACCATTCGTGTCTCGCAAAATCAAGTTGTTGCCAGAGGTGTCCCTTGCGTGCAGGATGATACACAGGTGAGTGTGAGAAAAATTGATATAGCAAATTTGACAAAATTTTCTATGGAAGACCTCAAAGATAAAGTCGCTGAGGATATGTCTCTCAGTGATAAGAATAAACTTTTGTTGCTACTCAATAAATATCGTGATTGTTTCGCTCAAAATATACATGAAATAGGGGAAATTAAAAACGTACAAATGTCCATTCATTTAGCTGACGATAAGCCAGTGACTTATAGACCATATCGTCTTTCGGTGCACGAGCGGGAAAAGGTACGTGATATAATCAACGAATTAACATCGGTTGGGATTATAAGGGAGTCTCAGTCGCCATATTCTAGTCCTATTATTCTCGTCAAAAAGAAGAACGGCGAAACGAGAATGTGTGTGGATTATCGTGCATTAAATACAAAGACTTCGAGAGACTGTTTTCCTCTACCCCTCGTAGATGCACACTTGGAAACATTAAAAGGGTGTAAGTACTTCACTACTCTTGATATGGCAAGTGGGTATCATCAAATAAAAATGGCAGAAGACTCGATACAGAAGACAGCATTCGTCACACCGGACGGGCAGTACGAGTATCTTCGTATGCCATTTGGGTTGGTCAACGCTCCAGCAATGTTTCAGAGGACCATAAACCAAATTTTGGGTTCCATGAGATTTTCGACAGCCCTTGCATATATGGACGATATACTTATTCCGTCGCCTAGCTTCGAATCTGGATTGATAGCTCTTGCAGATGTACTTGGAACTTTCAGGAACGCTGGGGTTACATTACGTTTGGTAAAATGTCAATTTTTTCAAAGGCAAATAGACTACCTTGGTCACGAAATCAGTGCCAGTGGTATTCGACCCGGCACTGTTAAAATCAAGGCAGTTGAAAATTTTCCTGTACCTACAAATGCTCACCAGGTCCGTCAGTTTGTAGGATTGTGCAGTTATTTTCGGAAGTACGTAAAGAATTTTGCCCAAGTCGCACGCCCACTGACGTCCTTAACGAAGAAGGATGCCAGTTTTCAATGGGGAGACACACAGGGCACAGCTTTTGAAAAACTTAAACAGGTGTTGACAGAGAAACCAGTCTTGGCTATTTATGACCCTAAACTAGACACCGAACTGCACACAGATGCCTCAAAAATTGGGCTCGGTGGTATTTTGATGCAAAAACAGGGAGACGGTAAACTGAGACCTGTTATGTACTACAGCAGGCAAACTACAAAAGAGGAACAGCGGTACCACTCGTATGAGTTAGAAACGCTAGCAGTGGTGAATTCATTACAAAGATTTCGCGTATATTTATTGGGGTTGAAGTTCAAAATA
This sequence comes from Pogonocherus hispidulus, assembly GCA_963924545.1. Classification (NCBI taxonomy): domain Eukaryota; kingdom Metazoa; phylum Arthropoda; class Insecta; order Coleoptera; family Cerambycidae; genus Pogonocherus; species Pogonocherus hispidulus. The sequence goes on from OZ004695.1 coordinate 36,348,880, forward strand.
CTTACAGATTGTAACGCTCTGAGGACGGCAATGACCAAAAGAGACTTAATCCCAAGAATTGGCAGATGGTGGCTGATCACCCAAGAATTTGACTTCGAGGTTGAGTATCGTCCTGGATCAAGAATGGCTCACGTGGACGCACTGAGTCGTAACCCAGTCGACGTTGCCAAAGATACACGAGAGATCGATATCCTCCAGGTGGATATAACTGCTGAGGATTGGGTATTAGCGACACAAATGAAGGACGAGCGGTGCAAGAATTTAATCGAAATTCTTTCAAGGAAACCACAGGACCACGAGGAACGGCAAATACATAAAGAGTTCGAACTGAAGAATAGCAGGTTATATAAGAAAACGACAAACGGACCCAAGTGGTACGTCCCGAAAGCTGCTCGACGTGCAGTCACAATGTATCACCACGATAACTCGGGACATTTCGCAGTTGGCCGAACTTTGACAAATATAGGAAATAATTATTGGTTCCCTCGGATGAAAAAGTATGTAAGTCGATATATCTCGGCTTGTTTAGCGTGTGCGTACAACAAAACCCCAAGCGGGAAGAGAGAAGGTTTTCTTCATCCCATTCCAAAGGTGACAATCCCTATGGATACCATCCATTTGGATCACCTGGGGCCCTTTGTAAAAAGCTCTCGAGGAAATGCTTATCTGATCATGGTCGTAGATGCTTTTACCAAATTTTTATTCGTAAAATCGGTAAAAAGCACGAAGTCCAAGCCAGTGGAACAATTCTTGGAAGACACTTTCCAGACGTTTGGTGTACCTAGACGAATTATCTGTGATAGAGGGAGTTCTTTCACCAGCGTAACCTTTGGAACATTCACCAAAAGTCTTGGTATCCAGGTTGTATTTAACGCAACTGCAACTCCACGAGCCAATGGTCAAATAGAGCGGTATAACCGGACTATATTGTCATCAATTTCAGCCACCCACGAGGATGAGGCGAAATGGGACGACGTAATAAGTTCTGTTGTCTTTGGTATAAATGCTTCTACAAATAATGCGACGGGAAAAAGTCCCTACGAGCTCCTTTTCGGGTACAAGCCTAGAGGAATGCACGATTCATTCTTAAGTGGAGCTGTAGCCGAAAATCAAGTGGAAAACGACATCCAGAAAACGAGAGAGGAAGCTGGAAAACGAATCCAGAAGGTTCAAGATAGGCAAAAGGCTTATTTTGATGCAAAGCGAAAGAAACGGCATGAGTACAATGTGGGGGATCTTGTAGTCTTACGACGAGCAAATGTTACAAACGACGGCAAAAGTACTAAATTGGTACCAAAATACAACGGTCCCTATGTAATAAAAGAAGTACTCAAGTACGACAGGTATGTAGTAGAAGACTTACCTGGTTCACGACGTGCACGTAAGAAATATCGAGGTATAAGTTCGGTCGACCGGATGAAACCATTTACGGCTGCCTGTGAAAGCAGTAGTACTGACTCAGAGTTGGACGCTGAGGAAGAAGTAAAACACGACTGTTCTGAAGAACAGTAGTAGCTCTCAGAGTTGAATGCTGAGAGTGGAAAATTATCAAAGCAAAAAAAAAAATAACATATGGAGGGGTTACGGATGTGGTGGGTGTCTGGCCAACGTCTGCCTCGTCTCTAGTCTCTCCTTATCATTTTTATTGTTATTAGTTAAGTAAATGTGTTTATTTTGTCAATTTCAGATCAAGGCTATAGGAAGTTTTCCGGGACGGAAAAGTGGTAGCATGGCCGACTGAAGAACACGTTGAGTAACCGCCAGCCGTATCACCCGATAATTGATATAGTTTTTTTGTTATAACTAGGAATAAGAAATGAGAGAAGTACTTAAATATATTTTGTACATTATTGATTATCTATCTCGGCAAGAATAGACGTGTAGAAAGTATTATTGTATATTGTTCTATGATAAATAAATATTTTAAGTGGAAGTGTTATAGTTATTAGTGAGGGTTCATTATAGAAAGTATTATTGTATATTGTTCTATGATAAATAAATAATTTAAGTGGAAGTGTTAATAGTTAAATAGTTAATAGTGAGGATTCAATATAGAAAGTGTTACAGTTATTAGTGAGGGTTCATTATACGAGTTACAATCGTTATTTGGGGAATATGACAATACTCTAAACGTAAACAATTTTAAAAAATTTTTTGAAAGCGGAATTGAGCCTAAGCATTATCAAAATTATAGGTTACTATTAGAGGACAACATGGACTGGGACAAGTTCAGGAGAATAATAATTAAACTAGACGATATCTCCTCCCAAACTAACAGTTTACAACCCCAACTAACCAGCTTCCCTCAAAATGTCCCTAACAATCACAATTGTCAATGTGCTTGTAACCATGTACAATTTTTTCAGCCTCCATCTCAAAATGTACAACAATACAGACAGCCAATGAACCCACAAAGACATAACTATCCCAACAGACAGTTTCCCAACACAAACTTTTCTAATAATCAACAAAATACAGGCAGAAATAACTATAGAAACCAGAATAATATCAATACTGCTCAAAATAATTTAAATTACAATCGTGGAACTGGCCCAACAAACCGTTATAGACAACAAAACTACAGACAATCGGGAAATAGACAAGAGAATTATAGAAACGATACTCAACGTAATAACCCGGCGTTTCCCAACACTAGAAACCATGACGGTAGACCTAGGTGCTACGTATGTAATAGAATTGGACATTCAGCAGCATCCTGCCGAGAAAGGGAATCGAATAAATACCCAAACACACAAGGACGACGCAATTAAGCCCCGGAGTCGTCCTCACACACAGGGGCCCAGATATAACGGACAGAATTTTGACGATCCCTGCAATGGTAAACCGAAAATTCACAAATGCTCTCCTAGATACAGGGGCAGAACAAAACGTTATAACAAAAGCGTTAATTAAAAATTATAACAAAAATTATGTCCCAACCACATATTTATTGGTAGCTGGCGGGAAAAAGATCCCTACGCTAGGCGAAGCCACATTCACCCTGGAAATAGGAGACCTAAGAACAACATGCAAAGCAATTGTAGTAGAGAACTCGCCCGTTCCACTACTATTAGGAATGGGATTCTTGAATAAGCATGAAGCAAATATAAACCTAGCAGCAAGGAAGATTATTTTAACAAATGGGTATAGAACGACTACGATTATGATACAGAAGAACAACACGTTAACGCATACCGTTAGTAATTATATGACAAGATCATATCGAGAGACAAGAATTCCCCACCACTTCAGCTATAAGATAGCCTACCATGATGAAGTAAAGAAAGATTTACGAGGAACATGGAATGAACAATGCTACAAATATATGCAAAAGCCCACAGAGTCGACAAAAACATTTGAACACTTCGAAAGCAAATATAAAACTGAAACTTCCCCTCCTACTCAAGTACAAAAAACCGATGCAGTGGGTCAACCTATAATCCGTTGCGAGGGTGAACTTGTACTTTCAGACCTCCAGAATTTTATGAACAGGAGGGACAATTTTGACGATGCAATAACCAAGGTTAAAATAGAGGAAAAGACCTCAAACATTTTTGATACACCCCTGGAATATAATTTAGCCCACTGTATATCAGAGGACCTAAAAATGGGAAAAGGAATTGCAGGCGAATTTAAGAAAAATTTTTGTATGAATCAGCTGTACAATCAAGAAGTAAAGGAAGGGAAGGTGGCAACAATTGAAGACAGGGGAAGAGTTATACACCACCTAATAACGAAAAAATGGTACTGGGAAAAACCAACATACAATACAATGTGGCATTGCCTACAAACATTAAAACAAAGGTTAAGAAACGATAGGATTAAGAAATTAGCACTACCTAGAATTGGGTTGCGGATTGGACAAATTATCATGGAAAATCATTAAAAATATGCTTTATTATATATTTAGGGATGACGAAATAGATATTTTAGTGTGTAACCTACCCATTGAGGAAAAAGAGTACTCAAATAAACCCATCGTACACGAAAACGATCAAGAATGCACTAGGATTGATAACAGTGTGTTAGAAAAATACTGCCACACACTAGAAGACAGTCAAAAGGAGACCATAAAAGTAACATTAGCCGAGGACTATATATTCCAACCTAACGCTGTTCATAACGTAAATTTAATAATTTCAGGGTCCATAAACGATAAACACTTACAAAATATGTACTTCGAAGGAAAAGAAGAATTTTTAGTTCCACGAGGTCTTTTATGTGCTGAAGCACCAAAAATACATGGCCAAAAAGCCACATTAAAACTAAGAAACATAGGATTTAACCCTGTAAAAATACTTAAAAATTCAACTATAGGGTTTTTCAAAAACTTAACAAACCAAGGGTATGAAGCAATAACAATGTACACAGAATGTCTCGAGGACAGGATCACATTAGACGATCACGACTTGACACACATACAGGATGGACCATTTAAGACGGAATTAAGTAATCTGTTAGAAGGATTTAGGGATGTATTTTCAAAATCAACAAAAACCATGGGCTTAACTAACCTGACCGAACACATCATTGATGTCGGTCATGCAGAACCTATTAAAAGTCACCCATACAGAGTGTCCCAAAAAGAAAGAGACATAATAGATAAGCAAATCAAAGAGATGTTGGATCATGACGTAATAAGACCGTGCCATTCGCCCTGGTCAAGTCCCGTAGTCCTTGTACGTAAGAAAGGGGGCGATTTCAGATTCTGTGTAGATTACAGAAAATTAAACAACGTTACAAAGAAGTCGGTGTACCCCATTCCCAACATAGATGACATTCTTACATACCTTGGTAACGCCAAGTACTTCACAACCCTAGATATGTTCAGCGGCTACTGGCAGGTAAAAATTGAAGAAAACTCTAAACAATATACAGCTTTTATAGCACAAGGCCATGGCCTGTACGAGTTTAACGTGCTAAGCTTCGGCCTGTGTAACGCCCCGGCCACATTTCAAGAGCTGGCTGACAAAGTATTTAGAGGTATGAAATGGAAAGACGTGCTAATATATCTTGATGATATAATAGTCTTCTCGAATACCTTGGAAGCGCACCTGGAAAAACAGGAGAAAGTCTTTCTACGATTACGAGAAGCTGGGCTTACTTTAAAACCTAGTAAATGTGTATATGTAAAACAGAAAGTTCAAATTCTCGGTCACATAGTCAGCGAGGACGGCATAGCCCCTGACAACGACAAGTTAGTAGCAATAAAAAATTTCCCAAAGCCCAAAAATATTAAAACCATTCAAAGCTTTCTAGGCCTTTGCAACTATTACCGAAAATTTATAAAAAACTTTTCAATTATCGCTCGTCCTCTCTACGAGATGACAAAAAAATGTACCGATTTCAAATGGGGTGAGGCCCAGGAAGCAGCATTTATAGAATTAAAGGAAAAACTTATATCTGCACCAGTACTTCAACATTTTAACCCAAATATAGGATGCGAACTAAGGGTAGACGCCAGTAAAGTAGGAGTCGGAGCTGTCCTACTGCAAGAAAGGGAAGAGCAGCACATGCATCCCATTGCCTATGTTAGCAGGAGTCTCTGCAAAGCAGAAATGAACTTCGGAATCACAGAATTAGAAGGATTAGCTGTTTTTGGAGTTTAGGTTATCTGAGACATTTAATCTACGGTAGTCCCGTGAAAATAGTGACTGATCATCACGCACTATGTTGGATACGTTCTCTAAAGGAACCAACAGGAAGATTAGCAAGGTGGTCACTCAGACTTTCCGAATACGATTACACAATTGTGCATAAAAGTGGAGTAGCCCACAAAGACGCAGATTGTCTAAGCCGCAACCCAGCTTTAGGAGCGGAAGAAGGTAGCTACGATATTGAAGAAATACCTACATTTTTGCTGCTACCAACGGACATTGTCAAAGGTCAAAAAACTGATGCAGAGCTAAGACAACTCATAGATGCGGTATCAAACCCGTCCGATCCTTCCATACCTATAGGGATAGCTAGAAGAGCTAAAAACTTTCGACTAAAAGACGGGGTACTCTATAAGATCAACCATCAGCCGGAGGGACCAGAAAACCTTCTAGTCATACCTAAATCTTTAGTAGCGGAAATCCTATTCTCACACCATAATGAACCTCTGTCAGGTCACCTAGGAATAGCTAAGACGCTACATAAATTAAAAACTCGATATTACTGGCCAAATCTACAAAGAGACGTAGAAAAATTTGTCAAAGGATGTAAAGACTGTCAGGCCCGAAAGGGGCAACAAAATAAAAAACCAGTGGGTCTACTTCAACCCATTCCCGTCGGGTCGCCATTCGATAAAATAGGAATAGACATCCTAGGCCCCTTTCGAAGAAGTCGAAATGGAAAAACTGTAATTGTGGTGGCAACAGACTACGCAACGCGATGGACAGAAACCGAGGCATTATCCTCAAGAAAAGCAGGCCCAATAGCAAAATTTATGCTAGAAAAAATAATCACTCGGCATGGAGCCCAAGACACATTTTAAGTGACCGCGGCCAGGTTTTCCGTTCAGAGATGGTACGGGAACTACTGCGTTATATGGGCACGGCTAGCCAGTTTACGACAGCCTATCACCCATCTTGCAATGGACTCACAGAGAGACTTAATAAAACCATAGCAAACATGCTAGCTATGTACACAAATACTCCACAAACGGACTGGGACGAGTACCTCCCATATGTAACGTTCGCATATAATACTTCACGCCAGGACACAACTAAATACTCCCCCTTTATGTTAGTATATGCAAGAGAGCCAGTGTTGCCCACAGAAGCTAACCTGATGCAAGATGGAAATTCGTTAGATGCCCGCCAAATTAGGGAGAAGGCACTAGCAGTGCGTACTAAGGCGGTAGAAAATATAAGCAAACGACAAGGGGAAGATAAAATTAGATACGATGAGGGGCATCGTCATCTAAACTTCCAAGAAGGCGACCAAGTGAAGGTATTCACCCCAATAAGGAAAGTGGGGAGATCAGAAAAACTCCTTTTACGTTGGTTTGGACCTTACTATGTGGTAAGAAAAATAAGCGACGTCAATTATGAAATACAAAAGGGCCCTGCGAGGAACGCCAAAAGGGACATTGTTCATATTAGTCGCATATTACCATATAATGACCCATGGACGCCTGAGGCGACACCAATGGACGATGGTAATTAACCATACATACGTAATTTTAACCCTATAAGTAGGAATAAGTAGTAGTAATAATTAACACTAATCTATAAATTAAATATAAGCAATTTGTGGTAGCAGGCATGTATGGATGATGTATGTTGTACTTTTCAAACTCATAATCAAGTTTAACAGAGTGTAGAAAAATAGGAAATTGAAATAATAGCGATTGCATTTATATATATATATATGACAAATTATGATACAGGTTCACCTTTCTGTCATTATTGGCAAGTGCTAACTGTATTACCCAACCACTAGAGGTCTCTGCCGGAGCCTTCTGGAAGAGTCAGCCATCGACAGTAAGTTACGAGGCTAACCACTGGTATACGAGGCAGCCTGGTACGAGAAGGAAGATAGCGATGATCAGCCACGGAAGGCCATATGCATGAACAATACAACTCTTGAACATGATATTTTTTTTCAGTTTCATCTGTACTGCATTAATATTATTTATCTTGTACCTCTTAATAAAATATTTACAACAGCTCTGGAAACGTCACAGGCGACCTAGAACGAAGAATACTAGTGAAGATGGAATACCATTGCCAGCAAGGCGACAACGGGACAGTACAAATAACAGTCAATACCTATTAGAGGTAGAATCAGGTTTAAATACCTTATCCCCGGGGCAAAGTATTAGCTGTACGTTACACAGCGTTGAGCAATGATAAGTCAAACTTGATACCGACACAGGTGTAGTAGATAAGTATGTCAGTTATAATAATAAGTATATGTAAGTATAATAAATATAATTAAATAAGTTATTCAAAAGAAAAATAAAAATGATGTAGCGGAAAATATAGAAATACATATTTTACAGGTATATGGGTACAATTAAATTAGTTGCTCAAAAAAAAAAAAAAAAAGAAGGTAATGTGCATGTGCAATTTTTTTACTCAAGTTAGATGGTTTTAAATTTTGGTACCAAAAGTAGGGATGTGACTCTTATACGAAGCACGATATATGAAAGAATTCAAGATTTGCTATTTTGTTTGGTTATTTAAGTTAACATTGTGCGCATGATGTTAAATGAATATCCCTACAACAATAAACAATCTGTATAGTCTGGACAGAGTAGTTGTTAAATGAATAAATGAATATCCCTACAATAATAAACAATCTGTATAATCTGCACAGAGTAGTTGTTCAATGATGTTAAATGAATATCCCTACAATAATAAACAATGTGCATAATCTGGACAGAGTGGTTGGAGTACCGACTACAGTACTTCTCAAAAGTACTCACCTGGATTGTAACGTCCTATCAAGGATTTTCCGGTGTAATTAATTGCTGGTTGGGGCCTTTTGCCCACAGAGTAGTTGTTTCCGAGCATCTAAGTAATAGTTACGGGTACAAATGAATGCATATATTGGGAGCTATAAATAGAAAATAAAATGAGTTAATATGCTCCTCTATCCAAAAGGAAATGTTGGAAATAAATAATATTGGGCCCAATGGTATAAATATGATTATTGTGTACACAACAAGTAAGGTATAAATAAATAATTTTGAGTAATTGCTTTTTCAAATGGGGCAAAGACGACCTGCAGGTCATTAGGAAAAAAGCCAAACAATTATACAAAGTAAGAAGTAAGCACACACTTCAGTATCTAAGTTACCCATGTAATGAATTGAATTTTTTTTTCTCGCTACAATATGTATGTTTATGAGGACACAAAAAGCCACAATTATATTATATAAAGTATGAAGTAAGCACACACTTGAGTATCTAAGTTATCTATGTAATGAATTGAAATTTTTAATGTATATGTATATGTAATATATATTTTTAATGGAAATATGTATGTTTATGATAGCGCAATTAAGGAAATAATTGCCACATGTAAGAATCTCATACCTGTAATTTTTTTTTTCATGTTCTTTGGTATAAAACGACGCCCTCATATCCAACCCGAGGGTACAATCTGCAGACAGACATCTGACTCCCTCAGCCCTACCAAGGTAAACCAAGCCATAGGCACTTCATATTCACTGGTCCGAGCTATGCAAGGGGTATCAAACCAAGGCAGCACCATTAGCACAATTCCAATTATGAACTTCCGAGAGTACATGTCTTCAAAATCCAAAACTGTATTGAAATTACATTGAAATCCATGCAACAAGTGACGGATACGACCTTCAAATCAAGGGCAAGGTCACAGCAGCGGTAACTGGTAGCGAATGAGTCAAATACAAATAATACACCTGAAACTGAAACAAGAATCGTATTTACATCTACACACTTCAAAGCAGTACAAGATAGGTACTTACCTATCGACATGCCTAAACGTTTTCTTCAACAATCACAGATTCACTTCATTATAAATCTGTGACAAGGGTCCACAAAGAATGTTTCCTGTCCAACACCAATCAGTAGTTAGTACTTACACCACTTGAACACAAGTATATCGGGTTTGTAACAAAAAACAAAACTCCGCTCTCCAACATGCCGAAAAGACCTCCAAAATTTTGCTAAATTAGCATTATTTATTTATGTCCATGTCATAGACACAGATCATCAGACGAAGTACCAAGGATTTTGAAGCTACAGAGTACCACAGATTAACAGACACAACACAGTAAGCAAACAGTAAGAAAATACTCTGTGGTCAACAGTGTATGAAATTGTGTTCGATCAAAAGTTTCGGTAGTACCCATAGACTTAGCAGTACCAAAGAACTTACCAAGGAACCACGAATAGTGCACCAGTGCCATCTCGCGAAGTGAAATCGAACTGAAAAAGTGAAAACCGCGAAAAATACAAGTGCCGTCGCGACGAACAGGGGCGGAGTCAGATTAAAGACAATATTTGAACTTTTACAGGGGCGTTGTTTAAATGTTTTGAACAATTTTTTTTTATCGTTTATAATTTTTTTTATATTACTAGGTACTATTATAATGAATATTTCTAAAATGTTATACATAATATTTTTTTATTATTGCGCTGGAGGCCAGCTTTTCTAGGAGGGGGAAATGTGTCAACAATATGAGTATCTATATTTAAGAAATTAATATTCAAATAATTATTCAAAATTTATATTAGAAAATATTATTTCTGTTGGTAAGGTTAATTACACCCTGTATATAGAAGTAGTAAACATTCAGTACAAAATTACTTAAAGCATTTATTTCTCATTCTACAGGAAAATAATTCACACACATTTCTGTTGACTAATGATTTTAAAGGATGTAACAGGTCCAATTACAAAATGCATGATTCAATGAACGGCAGATATATATGCATCTCAATCTAAAGTGAGATTTTAACATGCATTGAACTTCCACCACTCCCAATATGATTTCTGAAGTGTAAGCATTTATTGCCATAAAAATTAAAATTGTGGATGGTGGAAGGGGAGTGGTAGTTGGACTCTGAAGGGAGTCACTAGTAGACTGAAAGATAATCAGGCTGTGCAACAGCCCCTCTAGAAATGTTGTCCTTTGGGTAAGTTTTATTTTATTATTTTGTATTTTTATGCTTGGCATTTAGCCGCATTTATTTGGGTGTTCTGAATAAAGAATAAAGTTGTTGTATTGTTCTCAGTCGCATTATTTTAAATTAGAATAAAACCCTCTTGCAGCCAAGTAAAGTGCCCTCTAGTCACAGACGTGACAGTATATAAGCCGACACACAGCGGCCCCGAGAGTAGAGTTAGAGATACTATATCCTAGTGCTTCCAAAGCTTCTCCAAAGTGTTCCAAAGTGTCCTAGTGAGTGCGGGCTGCGTCTGATAAGCATTAGTCGGCTGCTTTAAGAGCGAAGTGGCGTTTAGTCACAAGTGCCTCAGTGGTCAACCGTCTCCTAGTGAATCGCGTCGTGTAATACCCATCTGTCCGCGTTAAGAGTGACGTGAGACAACTTGGTCAAAATTGCCTAAAAGTTATCAAAGGAACTTTAATTTGCAAACTAGACTACCCTGCTTCGTCCATTACAATCGGCCCGACTGGGTGACTCATTGAGACGGGCCAGTAGCCGCCCAGCAAGATTGTAGTTTTTGTTTACGTGCTTTAGTACCTACAATAAAATTGAAAAACTATTTTCAATGTAATAAATAGATAAAATTAATATGTCTTTCAATAAATCTGTATCCATAATAAAACGTTGTTATTGTAGCCGAGAGGCGATATAATAGTTATCTAACCACACGCGTAATATAATAATAAATATCTGTGTGTGGTTAGATAACTATTATACCGCATCTCAGATAGATTTACACTTCCTGTAAATATTTTGTTACATTTGCGGTGACCAAGGTTAGACTCTGTGGTTAGAGAGATACACACAAATATTTACAGGAAGTGTGAATAGATACCTAAACCGCTATCTCCCTATATTCAGTGATAAAATTAATTTTAGGTAATAACAAAGCTTGTTTTTTTTTCATATTGAGGTTACAGTAGGGAGATGAAATAACATATAAAGATGTGCAGAGACCATAATAATCAGTGTATTAGCTGAACATCGGTAGAGAAACACCTTCAATTCCTGCGTGAAAAATAAGCTTTACTATAGTACATTATTATCATAGTACAGCAGCTGTATCCACATCTAATAGCTACTGTTGTACTATTGTGTCCTGATATATAGTTGAACGTAAGTATTGCATTTTTAGCTATACATCTGTTATCTTTGTTTTTTTATTAATTATAACATTTTTAAATAACATTATGTGTATTTTTTTGTTGTAGAATGGATCTTAGCGCAATTAACTGTGCTGCAAATTTCCAGAGAAAGCCAACAATAAAGCTACAGGACCTGCCCATCGATGTACCTATGCCAATTTTGCAGATTAGTATCGTAAACACAAGATTTGGTCGTTCTCCATTGGTGGAGCTTGATGCATCGACGGTATTTCTACCGCGCCGATCATTGGAAACTATTGAAGGTAATTTGAACAACTTTGTGCCCGGAAAATATACCTTAACATTCAAAGGACTCAAAAATTGTGGCAAGCCAAATCCGGCAGTCGTATTTGAAATACAATAAGAAGAAATCAACATAGATGTTATATTAATAAATATAATATTAAATTTTAAATTTAGTTTTATTTACTATTATTTATAGTTGAAATAGCTCAGTGGGAGAGCGGTAGACTGAAAATCTATAGGGCCCGGGTTCGATTCCGGGTTTCAACATATGCTTTTAATTTTTAAATTCAAACCCCTCCTATGAGCCTACTATTACTTGTTAATAAATATCCCTCTTTTATGCAACGCCACTGTATAAAATTTCAAATTATGTGCTATTTGCTTATGTAGACCTATACGCTTACCTCATTTCCTGCAGATAAGCAACTTCCGTTAGCGAGTTGATAAGGAACCTCCGGTAACCTGCTGATAAGGAACTTGCAAACTTATATTATTATTTAGATTTTAATATTTAGAATCATGATGTATTATTATTATATTACATACATGCAGTCTACCGTGGTCTGTGTTCGTGATCGGTCGTGCTTGTCCCACGAAAAAAAGTTAGGTTAAGTTGTATGAGTTCGTCGTCGTTGTTGTTGTTGTTGGTGGATCAGTCGTGCTTGCGCCGCTACGGTTAAGTTTTAAATATTTTGTTGTGGTATACCTGAAGCTCTGTCTTCAATGGAGCTTTTGTTGTGGTTGTTATTGTTGTTGTTGTGGTATACCTGAAGCTCTCGTCAGTGGAGATACACACAATTCTACATTTAATAATGAGATATCACGCTGGTGTACGTAAGTCCAGTGTCAGTTGTGTTGGTGATCAGTCGTGCTTGTCCCACACAAAAAGTTAGGTTAGGTTTTAAATTGTCGTTGCTCTCGTCAGTATGGAGATAATTAGATATTTATTATTATTATTATTATTATATTACATACATGCAGTCTACAGTGGTCTATGTTCGTGATCGGTCGGTCGTGCTTGTTCCACGAAAAGTTAGGTTAAGTTATATGAGTTCGTTCGCATTTAATAATAATGAGATATCACGCTGGTGTCGACTGTGTTGGTGATCGGTCGGAGAACTTGCCTATATACTTTAAATTCAATATTGAGCCCCAAACGGCTGTCTTCGCTCTTAGAACGTAAATTTGGCTAAATTAGTGTTCTACACGTTGAGACGAGTCGTTTGATACCCCACATCATGTGATTCGGGAGACCGAAAATGGAGACCGGAAGTAGACGGATTCTAGCTTGTCTCGAGTCGGAGAACTTGCCTATATACTTTAAATTCAAATATCGAGCCCCAAACGGCTGTCTTCGCTCTTAGAACGTAAATTTGGCTAAATTAGTGTTCTAGACGTTGAGACGAATTGTTTGATACCCCACATCGTGGTATTCAGGAGACCGGAAATGGGGACCGGAAGTGGCCATTTTATGATGGATTACGGCTTGTTTCGAGCTGGGCAGCACGCCTATATACTTTAAATCCAAATATTGTGTCCCGAATGGCCGTTTTCGCTCTTAGAACGTAAATTTGGCTAACTTAGTGTTCTACACGCTGAGACGAGTCGTTTGATACCCCACATCATGTGATTCGAGAGACCGGAAATGGAGACCGGAAGTAGACGGATTCTGGCTTGTTTCGAGTTGGGGAACACGCCCATATACTTTAAATTCAAATATTGAGTCCCGAATGGCCGTTTTCGCTCTTAGAACGTAAATTCTTTATGTGCCGTAGCAATGCGGCGCCGTGTGCGACCTCCTTTAGCTTTCTGCTTTAGAATCGTGCCCATAAGGCGCTATGGCTTTGAGGTTATGTTGAGGGCCCTAGAGGCTTGTAGTTCTTCTGAATTGTAGGTCTATGGGTCTTTGGCCCCTCTGATTTGTAGGTCTATGGGTCTTTGGTCTAGGTAGCTGGGGGCGCCATTTTGACAGTTGGTGGCCCCATTTTGATTTTGAGAGTTGGGGGCCCAGCGCAGCCCCAAGGGGGCCCCCATCTGGGGGGCGGAGCCCGGGCTAGGTCGCCCTAATACCTACTCACATCCCACCCTAGCCGTTGTTAACATGTCTTCTGCAATAATAATTTCGGACTCAAAGTCCGAAACACCTGTCCGAACCGAACCTCCGACCGGACCCCCGACCAGTCCGAAAGCCTTGGACAGGTAAATCCGATGGGATCAAAGACACGCTGAGTAATTGATAGGATCAACCTCTTCGTTACAATTTTATTTTGGATATCGGTAGCCTCCTTCAAGTTGTCTCCTTTGAGAGCTAATGTGTCTTTCACCGAATACCAAGATAAACCAAGCACTGGAATAACAGTAGTGTCTTCGCCTGTAGGTTGAGTAAACTCTAATTCCTCATATCAAAACTGGCTGCATCCATGAGCATACTAGACTCCTGAATGAACTCTCTCAATTTTTCGATAGTTGATACACTCGTAACACAATTGTCTACATAAAAACTTTTTGACAGTTTCAAAATAGTGTCTTTAGAATACGTATATCAAGTTAGCAAACCACTTTTAGCAGACTGCCAAAAAAACTATTGGAGATTTTGTTACTTTTTTGTTGCTATTTTGTTACACTGAAAATAAATTTGTACCTCGACCCATTTCCGAAAAATCGACAGTCTGCTAACTTGAATCTCAAGTTAGCAGACTCCCCGATATCTCGACTCCTAATTCACGTACGCCAATAAAAATGGTGTCAGAATTTCTTACTTTAAAAGCACTTTCAGAATCCATGGTCATATTTTAGATTTGAACTGTTTCTAACCTTAAAATTCGTGAAATATTGGAGTAAAATAGGTCAAGTAAAAAAATTGTGAAAAAACCGTGGCAGATTTTGATTCATTATCTATAGCAATTTGTTACACTGAAATAAATTTTGTACCTCCATCCATTTCCAAAAAAGTTACAGTCTGCTAACTTGAATCTCAAGTTAGCAGACTCCCCGATATCTCGGCTCCTAATTCACGTACGCCAATGAAAATGTTGTCAGAATTTGTTACTTTAAAAGCACTTTCAGAATCCATGGTCATGTTTCAGGATTCATCAGTTTCAAATCTTAAAATTCGTAAATTATTGAGAAAAAATAGATTAATTAAAAAAATTGTGAAAAAAAACAGTGGTAGATTTTGTTTCTTTACCCATAGCAATTTGTTACACTGAGATAAACTTTGTACCTTCACTCATTTGCGAAAAATCTGCAGTCTGCTAACTCGAACCTCAAGTTAGCAGACTCCGCGATATCTCGACCCCTAAATCACGTACGGCAATGAAAATGATATCAGAATTTATTACTTTAACAGTACTTTCAGAATCCATGGTAGTATTTCAGGATTCATCAGTTTCAAATCTTAAAATTCGTAAAATATTGAGAAAAAATAGGTTAACTAAAAAAATTCTGAAAAAAAAAACAGTGGTAGATTTTGTTTCTTTATCCATATCAATTTGTTACGCGAAAACAAATTTTGTACCTTCACCCATTTGCAAAAAATCTGCAGTCAGCTAACTAAAAACTCAAGTTAGCAGACTCCACGATATCTCGACCCCTAAATCACGTACGTCAATTAAAATGATATCAGAATTTGTTACTTTAACAGTACTTTCAGAATCCATGGTAATATTTCAGGATTCATAAGCTTCAAATCTTAAAATTCGTAAAATATTGAGAAAAAATAGGTTAATTAAAAAAATTGTGAAAAAAAACAGTGGTAGATTTTGTTTCTTTATCCATATCAATTTGTTACACTAAAATGAATTTCTCGCGACGAAATGGGCTTAATTGCGAAAGAACTCTTTCAACAAACTGTGAGACTGGACGAGGAAAATCGATACGAGGTAAAATTACCCTGGTTAGAAGGACATCCACCGTTGCCTAACAATTATGGAATTACTAAGAGGTTAGAGTCTACAGTAAAGAAGCTTAAAAATCAAGAATGTTTTGAATCCTATGATCTCATATTCAAACAATGGTTTAATGAGAAAATTATCGAGGAAGTTCCTGAAGAAGAAATAGACAACAAAGGTCACTTCCTACCTCACAGGCCTGTTTTCAAGGAGAGTAGTTTGGCTACAAAGATTAGACCCGTCTTTGATGCCTCCTGTCGAGCGAAAGATCACCCATCACTAAACCATTGTCTGGAAAAGGGCGTGAACCTGATAGAACTCATTCCATCCATTTTACTGAGATTTAGAGCAAATAGATTTGGAGTTGTATATGATATTCGCAAGGCCTTTCTGCAAATCAGTGTATATAAAGGGGACAGAGATCACCTTAGATTTCTATGGCTTGATTCAGATAATATGGTGAAAGTATACCGTCATCACCGTGTTGTATTTGGCCTTACTAGTAGCCCATTTCTACTTGGTGCAACGATTGAGCATCATCTCACCGAGAAATTGAAAGAGTAGGAAGCTGACAAATCATGATATTCTAAAGACGTATATCAAGTTAGCAAACCACTTTTAGCAGACTGCAAAAAAAACTATTGGAGATTTTGTTACTTTTTGGTTGCTATTTTTTTACACTGAAAAAAAATTTGTACCTCGACCCATTTCCCAAAAATCGACAGTCTGCTAACTTGAATCTCAAGTTAGCAGACTCCCCGATATCTCGACCCCTAATTCACGTACGGCAATGAAAATGATATCAGAATTTGTTACTTTAACAGTACTTTCAGAATCCATAGTCAGTTCTTATATTTTAACAATTTTTTTCCTAAATGCATAACCCATTGGAGAAAAAATACCCAAAACATTTGAAAAACCGGTGGTGAGCAAAGAATATGCGAAAAAACAGTGGTAGATTTTGTTTCTTTATCCATATCAATTTGTTACACTGAAATAAATATTGTACCTTCCCCCATTTGAGAAAAATCTGCAGTCTGCTAACTCGAACCTCAAGTTAGCAGACTCTAAGATATCTCGACCCCTAATTCACGTACGACAATGAAAATGATATCGGAATTTGTTACTTTAACAGTACTTTCAGAATCCATAGTCAGTTCTTATATTTTAACAATTTTTTTCCTAAATGCATAACCCATTGGAGCAAAAATACCCAAAACATTTGAAAAACCGGTGGTGAGTAAAGAATATGCGAAAAAGCAGTGGTAGATTTTGTTTCTTTATCCATATCAATTTGTTACACTGAAATAAATTTTGTACCTTCACCCATTTGCGAAAAATCTGCTGTCTGCTAACTCGAACCTCAAGTTAGCAGACTCTGCGATATCTCGACCCCTAATTCACGTACGGCAATGAAAATGATATCAGAATTTGTTACTTTAACAGTACTTTCAGAATCCATGGTAATATTTCAGGATTCATCAGTTTCAAATATTAAAATTCGTAAAATATTGAGAAAAAATAGGTTAACTAAAAAAATTCTGAAAAAAAAACAGTGGTAGATTTTGTTTCTTTATCCATAGCAATTTGTTACACTGAAATAAATTTTGTACCTTCACCCATTTGCGAAAAATCTGCAGTCTGCTAACTCCAACCTCAAGGTAGCAGACTCCGCAATACGACCCTTAATTCACGTACGGCAATGAAAAAGATATCAGAATTTGTTATTTTAACAGTACTTTCAGAATCCATGGTAATATTTCAGGATTCATCAGTTTCAAATCTTAAAATTCGTAGAATATTGAGAAAAAATAGGTTAATTAAAAAAATTCTGAAAAAAAAACAGTGGTAGATTTTGTTTCTTTTTCCATAGCAATTTGTTACACTGAAATAAATTTTGGACCTTCACCCATTTGCGAAAAATCTGCAGTCTGCTAACTCAAACCTCAAGTTAGCAGACGCCCCGATATCTCGACCCCTAATTCACGTACGGCAATGAAAATGATATCAGAATTTATTACTTTAACAGTACTTTCAGAATCCATGGTCATGTTAAAGATTTGAAGAACTGCGTCTAACCTTAAAAGTCGTAAAATATTGGAGAAAAATATGTCGAGTAGAAAAATTGTCAAAAAAACAGTGGTATTTTTTGTTTTTTTATCTATATCAATTTGTTACATTAATAGTTATTTGTTATACATGACGGTAAAATTACTTTTTATCGACGAGTGAAAATGTAACAAGCGTAGCGAGTTAATTAAATTTCACGAGTCGATAATGAAATTTTACCGTCGTGTGTAAAATTTTATTTTTTTATAGCGAAAGTTAAAGAAAAACTTCGAACAATTTTGCAGACATAATGACAATTGTGACATTTCAAAGTAAGTAACGTCAAATTAAATGAAAATATTAAAGTACTTTATCTATCCTTGCTGTTAAAGTTTAATTTTATCTACCCTTCCGGTTAAAATGCTACTTGATCTGTTCTTTTGAGTTGGACAAAGCATACTTGAGCTTTATAGCAAACCTTTGCTATAAAAAAAAAAAAATTTTGTACCTACACCTAATCTGCAGTCTGCTGACTTGAACTTTTCGTTAGCAGTCCCCGCGATTTCTCCGCGCCTAACGCTCGTACGGTAATGGAAATTGGGTCAGGATTTGTTACTTTAACAGTACTTTCAGAATCCAGGGTCATATAGATTGAAACTGTTTTTTTAATCTTAAAATTGGTAAAATCTTGAGGAACAATAGATTGGGAAAAATACAGCAGAAAATAATTAGACACAAATAAAACAAATAAAATTAATATAAATTTAGCACAACCGGTCGCGTTATTACTTCTTACTTCAGATACCTGTACAGAAACAAAGGTTAAACATGTCACTAACTGTCAAAGTTCTCTGTCATGCAACGAGATTGCCATTTAAAGTGAAATTGATAGTTTTTGTGTTCTATTTATTTAGTTCTCACTTAAAAAATACAAAATATTGATTACCACAAAACAGAGTATTACCTACGATTGAATTCGTAGTCAAAGTTGCAATATGGTAATTGACAAGTGGTGTCAAATGCTTAGAAAGACGAACGTCAATTATTGTTAAACAGAAACAGTCAACTATGTAAAAGAGATGGACGACCGATCTCACCGACCGTAGCGCTTTTAAAACAAGAATAACACAATAGAAGTAGTTTTTTCAGGAGTATTTTATCAGGCAAATCCTATTATGTTCGACCTCCTTCTCTTTATACTTTATGATACAAAAATAATTTTTACGCCTTGTGTGATTTAAAATTATTAAAAAAAAAATCTAAAAGACGGAAAGCATAAATTATACATTTGTGATCTAATAAAAAAACTGTATATTTTTATCATTATTCTATCCCGAGAGAAATTTTGAAAATTGAAGAAAATTGTGAATTGGAATATTAGGTCAAATAAAAGAAAATTTTAAGATTCTAAAACATCCAAGGCATAAAGAATACTTGTAATGAAATGAAAAGAACTCCATATATTTATCCTTTTTCTACTCGTATAAGTTGATTAATAACCGGTTGTGGCCTTGAGAGTTTTTTATAAAAAATTGGATACAAACTGGATTTGTCGGCATTTGTCACTATTTTAACATTTGTCATTCACTTCTTCAAAATGAACACCCAACCCGGCTTTCCTGCTGGCTGTCAGGGGTTTCCACGCGGTAGGGGAAGGGAAAATATAATTTCGTATTTTGTTTCAATTAGGCGATAGGAGGGTGATAGAATATGCTATTTTTTATTGCATTACAAATATTATTATTTATGACTTGGCGTTTTCAGAATTTTGAAATTCGGATATTAAAATAAAGCCAATTTCCAGATTTCTAAAAGACACAAGCCATAATGAATAACATTTGTAATCTAATAAATAAAAACAACATGTTTTTATGAATTATATTATCCGGAGTTCCAGACAAACAACGAATTGCCAGCGGTAACCTTAGCCCAATGCCTGCAGAAATCAGAGTCTGGCAACAAACTTTTTTTAATTAACCTATTTTTTCTAAATATTTTACGAATTTTAAGATTTGAAACTGATGAATCCTGAAATATTACCATGGATTCTGAAAGTACTGTTAAAGTAACACATTCTGATATCATTTTCATTGCCGTACGTGAATTAGGGGTCGAGATATCGCGGAGTCTGCTAACTTGAGGTTCGAGTTAGCAGACTGCAGATTTTTCGCAAATGAGTGAAGGTACAAAATTTATTTCAGTGTAACAAATTGCTATGGATAAAGAAACGAAATCTACGACTGTTTTTCTTCACAATTTTTTTAATTAACCTATTTTTTCTCAATATTTTACGAATTTTAATATTTGAAACTAATGAATTCTGAAATATGACCATGGATTTTGAAAGTACTGTTAAAGTAACAAATTCCGATATCATTTTCATTGGCATACGTGAATCAGGGGGTCGAGATATTGCAGAGTCTGCTAACTTGAGGTTCGAGTTAGCAGACTGCAGATTTTTCGCAAATGGGTGAAGGTACAAAATTTGTTTCAGTGTAACAAATTGCTATGGATAAAGAAACATAATCTACCACTGTTTTTTCGCATATTCTTTACTCACCATCGGTGTTTCAAATGTTTTGGGTATTTTTTCTCCAATGGGTTATGCATTTAGGAAAAAAATTGTTGAAACATAAGAACTGACTATGGATTCTGAAAGTACTGTTGAAGTAACAAATTCCG
This sequence comes from Pogonocherus hispidulus, assembly GCA_963924545.1. NCBI lineage: Eukaryota > Metazoa > Arthropoda > Insecta > Coleoptera > Cerambycidae > Pogonocherus > Pogonocherus hispidulus. Next base: position 36,369,541 of record OZ004695.1, read on the forward strand.
ATATCATTTCCATTGTCGTACGTGAATTAGGGGTCCAGATATCGCAGAGTCTGCTAACTTGAGGTTCGAGTTAGCAGACTGCAGATTTTTCGCAAATGGGTGAAGGTACAAAATTTGTTTCAGTGTAACAAATTGCTATGGATAAAGAAACATAATCTACCACTGTTTTTTCGCATATTCTTTACTCACCATCGGTTTTTCAAATGTTTTGGGTATTTTTTCTCCAATGGGTTATGCATTTAGGAAAAAAATTGTTGAAACATAAGAACTGACTATGGATTCTGAAAGTACTGTTAAAGTAACAAATTCCGATATCATGTCCATTGCCGTACGTGAATTAGGGGTCGAGATATTGCAGAGTTTGCTAACTTGAGGTTCGAATTAGCAGACTGCAGATTTTTCGCAAATGGGTGACGGTACAAAATTTGTTTCAGTGTAACAAATTGCTATGGATAAAGAAACATAATCTACCACTGTTTTTTCGCATATTCTTTACTCACCACCGGTTTTTCAAATGTTTTGGGTATTTTTTCTCCAATGGGTTATGCATTTAAGAAAAAAATTGTTGAAACATAAGAACTGACTATGGATTCTGAAAGTACTGTTAAAGTAACAAATTCCGATATCATTTCCATTGCCGTACGTGAATTAGGGGTCGAGATATCGCAGAGTCTGCTATCTTGAGGTTCGAGTTAGCAGACTGCAGATATTTTTCAAATGGGTGAAGGTACAAAATTTTTTTAATTAACATATTTTTTCTCAATATTTTACGAATTTTAAGAATTGAAGCTGATGAATCCTGAAATATTACCATGGATTCTGAAAGTACTGTTAAAGTAACAAATTCTGATATCATTTTCATTGCCGTACGTAATTTAGGGGTCGAGATATCGCGGAGTCTGCTAACTTGAGGTTCGAGTTAGCAAACTGCAGATTTTTCGCAAATGGGTGAAGGTACAAAATTTATTTCAGTGTAACAAATTGCTATGGGTAAAGAAACAAAATCTACCACTGTTTTTTTTTCAAAATATTTTTAATTAACCTATTTTTTCTCAATAATTTACGAATTTTAAGATTTGAAACTGATGAATCCTGAAACATGCTAACTTGAGATTCAAGTTAGCAGACTCTAAATTTTTTGGAAATAGATGAAGGGACAAAATTTATTTCAGTGTAACAAATTGTTATAGATAAAGAAACAAAATCTGCCACGGTTTTTTTCACAATTTTTTTACTTGACCTATTTTACTCCAATATTTCACGAATTTTAAGGTTAGAAACAGTTCAAATCTAAAATATGACCATGGATTCTGAAAGTGCTTTTAAAGTAACAAATTCTGACACCATTTTCATTGGCGTACGTGAATTAGGAGTCGAGATATCGGGGAGTCTGCTAACTTGAGATTCAAGTTAGCAGACTGTAAATTTTTTGGAAATGGATGGAGGTACAAAATTTATTTCAGTGTAACAAATTGCTATAAATAATGAAACAAAATCTGCCACGGTTTTTTCACATTTTTTTACTTGACCTATTTTACTCCATTATTTCACGAATTTTAAGGTTAGAAACAGTTCAAATCTAAAATATGACTATGAATTCTGAAAGTACTGTTAAAGTAACAAATTCTGATACCATTTTCATTGGCGTACGTGAATTAGGAGCCGAGTTATCGGGGAGTCTGCTAACTTGAGATTCAAGTTAGCATACTGTCGATTTTTCGGAAATGGGTCGAAGTACAAATTTTTTTTCAGTGTAAAAAAATAGCAACCAAAAAGTAACAAAATCTCCAATCGTTTTTTTTGCAGTCTGCTAAAAGTGGTTTGCTAACTTGATATACGTCTTTAGAATATCATGATTTGTCAGCTTCCTACTCTTTCAATTTCTCGGTTAGATGATGCTCAATCGTTGCACCAAGTAGAAATGGGCTACTAGTAAGGCCAAATACAACACGATGATGACGGTATACTTTCACCATATTATCTGAATCAAGCCATAGAAATCTAAGGTGATCTCTGTCCCCTTTATATACACTGATTTGCAGAAAGGCCTTGCGAATATCAGATACAACTCCAAATCTATTTGCTCTAAATCTCAGTAAAATGGATGGAATGAGTTCTATCAGGTTCACGCCCTTTTCCAGACAATGGTTTAGTGATGGGTGATCTTTCGCTCGACAGGAGGCATCAAAGACGGGTCTAATCTTTGTAGTCAAACTACTCTCCTTGAAAACAGGTCTGTGAGGTAGGAAGTGACCTTTGTTGTCTATTTCTTCTTCAGGAACTTCCTCGATAATTTTCTCATTAAACCATTGTTTGAATATGAGATCATAGGATTCAAAACATTCTTGATTTTTAAGCTTCTTTACTGTAGACTCTAACCTCTTAGTAATTCCATAATTGTTAGGCAACGGTGGATGTCCTTCTAACCAGGGTAATTTTACCTCGTATCGATTTTCCTCGTCCAGTCTCACAGTTTGTTGAAAGAGTTCTTTCGCAATTAAGCCCATTTCGTCGCGAGACCTTTTCTCAAATGGTTCGGTAATACCTAATACATCCAACTCCCACAAATCCGCTACACATGAATTCTTTATCAAAAGTGAAATCACAGACAATGTAGCACTGCTAGTGGAATTTATCACAGGCATCCGCCCTGAAAGGGTTCACCCCAGAAGTCTCAACCGCTACTAAACCACTTTGCAAAACGTGCCTTCTGCCTGTGTAAAGTTTCTCAGAAACATCAGCACCAATTAATAGTTCAATAGGACCTGGTCCACGCGTATCTTCTAATTTAATATTCAGACTCTTCAACTCTTCTATCCAAGGACCATAAATTACAGGGGAAATATTTTTGCAAATCACGGCCTGATGTAAAACTTCAATCGTGCAAGCATATTACCCTGGCTCAAATTGACATCAAAACAATCATGCCTCTGTTCTTGTTTTGCACCGCCAAATAAACAATGAATAATTTTCTCCTTGCGTTTAGCCTTGACACCTAATTCTTGTGCTGTTGTCTTTAAAACATATGATCTTTGTGAACCACTGTCTATAAGCACCCTAATGTCACGTGAACAACGTTCACTGCCCAGCGTTACACGCAATGTCTGTAAAAACACATGGCCACTAGTGTTGTTGGCAAGTGTCTGTTCTGTAGTGATTAGTCTCTTTAGTGTTTTTAGAACTCGTTTCTTGCGCAAATGGTGCATTAGTACTTTATTTGTGCGCAGGTATCTCAGGACACATTAAAGTCATATGAGATCTATTACATACAACACACCTCACACGCCCATGGCACTTCTTCGACTGATGTCTAGTTTTGAGACAACGGAAACACGCCTTTTTTTTTCTGATAAAATGTCTCTTTTGCGTTCTAAAGTAAATTTCGATGCCTTAAAATAGGTTTCGCTACTATGAGTACCTTCACAAAACACACAGCGGACAACATCATAGTTTATTAAATCGGTTGCAGTTGGTAGAGTATGCATACTTTTTAGCTTTCGATTTCTCAGATTCTCCTTCGTCGAAACAGAACTATTTGAGCACAAACCAAAACCTTCAGCAGCTAAAATAATGCGTTGTTCATTAACCACTTCATGTTTAAGAAAAGACATCAAATGTTTTAGATGGCTCTCAAGCGATTTTTCCTGGGAATCCGAGTCATCAGTAGGTTCTTCTCTATGCCCCACACGTTGCCATACTCTTAACAAATAATTCGGTAAACAAGACTCTATTTAAGGAAACAGCATGGCAGAACATTGTTCTGAAGTAACGCCGAGAGTTTCGAGCGCTCGTAAATGCGTTTCTAGCTTATCATAGAGTGTTGAAAGATCCATTTTATTTTGGGACGTAGCATTACCTATGATAAGTTTTAGTAGTTCCTTCACATATACTTCTATTTGTAAATCATCTCTACCAAATCGAGATTTTAAGGCGTTAATAATCTTATCATAGTTTTCACCAACAGGTGGATAACTTTCTACCAATTGCCTGGCCCTGCTACCTGGCAGAGTAGCCTGAGTTAAATACTGGATTTTATCTGCCTGGTCAATATCGGAATCCTCGTGTATTTTTCTGAATTGTGCCCAAAACGGTAGCCAATCCCGAATATTACCATCAAATTTCTTAAACTCTATGGTAGGTAATTTATATTTGCGCCTACCTGTGGCACCGTTGACGCTAACTGCATCTGAGAGTATAGAGGTTGCAGCATCCTGATCCCCAGTTACCGTCTTTGAAGTTACAATCAAACTCTCTTGGCGAAATTTTAAATCCGAGAATTTCTTGTCGTAATTATCACATGATTCCATCTCCGCCAATAAATCCTCCTCACTTGAGTCCGCCGCAAGAAGAGCTTCATAAATTTCACCATCTATTAGTTTCAAGTCGTCGTGTTTATTAAGTAACAATTCAAAACGTACTTGAATTTCACGTAAATTGTCGGTACCATCTGGACTTGACATTAAAAGTTGATCAAGTTCGTTTACTCCTTTTGTAAAAATAGTACAAAGAACTCTTCTGTGTTTCTTTTGTTTCTCCATATCAAGTCAACAAACTTGATTCAAAACCACACGTGTTTATGGATATAAAACGGAATTATAAACAGTGTCAAAGTTTGTACTTGCTGTGCACACAGAGGTTCTTTTTCAGATAACTCGCCAATCAGTCCTGTCACGGTCGCCACTAATATGTCGTGTCCAGCAGAAGCTACCTGCTTTCTCTGTCTACGACAGTTCGATGAGATACTGTACTTTGTGGAAAAACACTTTTATTTTCTGCGAGCTACCTGTTCAACTTCTTTTTAACTAATTTTACACAAATTGACTCGCTAAAATGTCACACAATTTTTTCGTTATGTATATATATATATATATATATATATATATATATATATATATATATATATATATATGACATTTACAACCTAGATATTTTTTTTTACAATATGTGTGTTCCTACAACTTATACACAACTGTTTGCATTACTTATATACAACTGTTCCATTATACAACTGTTTGCTCGTCTCTACTGTTGCTAATAAAGTGTATCGTCAAACTTGATCATAGAAAAATCAATAAAATACAATAATACTGTGGGCTTTTTATTCGGCCGAACATTGGACCAAAGCAGAAGACTTACAATCTGCCATCCAAAGGATACGTGACGAGCTTAGAGACCTAATTTTCGGCGAACTTCATGATAGTGTGTACGACACGCAATCCATCCAAGATGAAGAGAGTAGATACGAGGAATGCCAAAGAACTGTGCAAACGTACCAACACTGCGTCGACTTGTGTGACAAATTTCAAGATGGAAATCTCAGCATGCAGAATTTTTGTCGACATCCTCCTTTTATGTAACGCCACTGTATAAAATTTCAAATTATGTGCTATTTGCTTATGTAGACCTATACGCTTATCTCATTTCCTGCAGATAAGCAACATCCGTTAGCGAGCTGATAAGGAACATCCGATAACATGCTGATAAGGACTTGCAAACCTATATTATTATTTAGATTATTATTGAATTTAGAATCATGAGTCAAGAGCATGATTCTAAATTCTCAGATATTTGACATTCCCATACCTAATTTCCAACATTTGGCGCCAGACACCTGCAATCCCCATACCTAATTACAGGTCACCATTTTGACGATAGCAACTTACTGCGCATATTTTATCTATCCGCATTCACGACCAGTTACGTCATTGTTTTTTCTATCCGCATTCTTATTTTGCTCATCCTGTATATAACTTTTGATTCACCCTGTAAACTAAATATTTGAATTTGCCGCCAGACAGCAGCTCTTGCTTTTGCTGCGTTTGAATTTACTCACAAATTTCTCAGATATTTGAATTTTCCGCCAGACTGCCGCGCCCTCTCGTGGCCCCCTGAGATACTACCTTGGGCGCGCCTCGTGACGTCAGACCGCCATCTTGACGAACCTACGTCACACACTCTTGGGGTGCTCTTCTGCAGCTCCTGAGGCTCCTACACCTGCGGGGATGCTACAAGAACATGCGGGGATGCTACAAGAAGTCTGGTTCTTAACCGTGAAGCCAATGACCAGCAGCTTCGTGGTCTAGCTCGATAGCAGCTGGTCATCCAGCTCGCTCTGACGTCACTTCCGGCGGAGAACCGGCCTACCTTATCTACTTTTTTCAATGGATATTACATTAATTTTACGAGTACATAGGCAAACATTGGATTAAAAAACTAAACCTTCACTGTTTCTTTTGATCATCCAAATTTTTTAAATTTTTGTGGTCCATATATCGAGAAAATACTAAGAAATACAAAATGTCATCTAACTTCATAACAATTTCACAAGGTCAATAGCAAATCAATTATCATATATAAATACAGCGTTGCCACAATTTTGGTTCAGGTTTGTATTAAATATAATTCAATTGGTATATCACTATAGACAGAATTCAAAACAGCGCCACACACTAATGTGAACAACCCTCTAACCTAAAAACACATCTCTCTATCAAATCTGAGCCATTTTTAAAATATCAATCATATTTACTGTAGATACTTTACCCCTAAATGCATATGGCAAGCAAGCAGTCAGTAATTTTAATATTTGTGTGTGGTGCACGATTTCTGTAAATATATATACACGGTGGTCACTTTTACGAAGCCCACCATTGGCATCTTGGAAAGGGTAAAATATACAGAGTGACTCAAATTAGAAAAAAGTTGAACATTTTTATGCTTTTCAATTAGCTGAAAAGAAATCCGGGATATTTTGGGTAGTTCCTGAATTATCGCTGAAAAACTGAAAACGTGCATTTTCTTTTTCCTTTTATTACTTTTTTAGTTTCCAAGGAAACATTGTGAAACTTTTCAGTGTTAGATTTTTCGACATGAGCTTTCTAATGGAAGTGACAAAAATTTTCCACGCCAACTAGATATCCAAATTTTCGTAGTCAACTTTTGATTTTCTTATGGCCGCCATATTGAATTTTGGTACCGTTGAAAAGAACGAAAAATTTCGATCTCGACCATGTGTAATACATAGGTAATGCAAAGTGTTTTCCCGCCAAAAATCAATAATTTATTTATTTTTTTTTTAAATCAAGTTGTCTCCCAATGAAATAATTAACTACTGATTTTAAACTTTTCTGGAAATATCACTTTAAGAAATAATGTAAAAACACCGCCTGTCAAGTCTGTTAATACACATGACATTTTGGAAAAGTGAGAAAGGTGTTTAACTTTCAAAGTAAATTATACATAACGTTTTTATTAACAATCATAGTAAAATTAATTATAAATTTTAAATATTACATTCTTAAGTTGGTTAACTGTTAAATACTGTTCAAAGTGACCTCCTTCACGATCAATACATAGATATGTTCTACGATCCATGTTTGCTGTTGCGTTTTGAATAGTTGTTGGTGTGATTAATTGAAATACTTCAACAATTCTCCTTCTGAGGTGTTCAACATCTTGGACTGGCATATTATAAACTTTATTTTTTGCAAACCCACACAAGAAATAATCAAGAGGATAAACGTTATGTATAATTTACTTTGAAAGTTAAACAACTTCCTCACTTTTCCAAAATGTCATGTGTATTAACAGACTTGACAGGCGGTCTTCTTACATTATTTCTTAATGTGATATTTCCAGAAAAGTTTAAAATCAGTAGTCAATTGCTTTATTAGGAAACAACTTGATTTAAAAAAAAAATTATAAATTATTGATTTTTGGCGGGAAAACACTTTAGATTACCTATGTGTTACACATGGTCGAGATCCAAATTTTTCGTTCGTTTCAACGGTACCAAAATTCAATATGGCGGCCATAAGAAAATCAAAAGTTGACTACAAAAATTTGGACATCTAGTTGGCGTAGAAAATTTTTGTCGCTTCCATTAGAAAACTCATGTCGAAAAATCTAGCACTGCAAAGTTTCACAATGTTTCCTCGGAAACTAAAAAAGTTATAAAAGGAAAAAGAAAATGCACGTTTTTTTTTAGCAATAATTCAGGAACTACCCAAAATATCCCGGATTTATTTTCAGCTAATTGAAAAGCATAAAAATGTGAAACTTTTTTCTAATTTCAGCCACTCTGTATATTTTACCCTTTCCAAGATGCCAATGGTGGGCTTCGTAAAAGTGACCACCGTGTATATATAATAATATATATATAATAATATATATATATATATATATATATATATATATATATATATATATATATATATATAATAATACATATATATATATATATATATTTATATATATATATAAGTAGGTATGGCGACGAGTGAGACCGGGCTCCGCCCCCCATATGGGTGCCCCCTTAGGGCTCCGCTAGGGCCAGAATGGGGCCCCCAACAGTTAAAATCACATGATGTGGGGTATCAAACGATTCGTCTCAACGCCAGCTGTCTTGACCAAGGCCCCAAACCATAGACCCCAAAAAAACAGAAGGAGAGCCGTTTGGGCAAGGTTCTATGGTCTGTGGGTATCAGGAAAGCAGAAAGGTAAAGGAGGTCGCACACGGCGGATTGCTACGGCACATAAAGAATTTAAAATTCTAAGAGCGAAAACAGCCATTTGGGACTCAATATTTAAATTTAAAGTATATGGGCGTGTTCCCCAACTCGAAACAAGCTAGAATACAGCTACTTCCGGTTTCCATTTCCGGTCTCCAAAATCACATGTGTGGGGTATCAAACGATTCGTCTCAACGTGTAGAACACTTATTTAGCCCTATTTTCTTTATAAGAGCGAAAACAGCCATATGGGACTCAATATTTTAATTTAAAGTATATAGGCGTGTTGCCCAGCTCGAAACAAGCTAGATTCCATCATAAAATGGCCATTTCCGGTTTCCATTTCCGGTCTCCCGAATCACACGATGTGGGGTATCAAACGATTCGTCTCAACGTCTAGAACACTAATTTAGCCGAAGGTAGCAGCTCCGGCGGCCACTAGAGGCGCGGTAGTATGGCCAGGCGGCCAAGAGAAGTCGCGGCAGTCTGGCAGGAAATTCAAATATCTGAGAAATTAGCGGGTAAATTCAAACGCAGCAAAAGCAAGAGCTGCTGCCATGGACGCAAGAGGTCTCTGCTGTGCAGTATGTCGGCAAATTCAAATATTTGGTATACAGGGTGGATAAAAAACTATATACAGGCTGAGCAAAATAAGAATGTATAAAAAAACAATGACGTAACTCGTATGAATGCTGATAGAAAAAAAACAATGATGTAACTGGTCGTGAATGCAGATAGAAAAACATGCGCAGTAGGTTGCTATGGTCAAGATGGTGTCTTGAAATTTGGTATGGGGATTGCAGATCTGGCGCCAAATGCAATCCCAGGTGTCTTGACTCATGATTCTAAATTTAAAATCTAAATAATAATATAAGTTTGCAAGTTCCTTATCAGCATGTTACCAGAGGTCCATATCAGTTCGCTAACGGATGTTGCTCATCTGCAGGAAATGAGGTAAGCATATAGGTCTACATAACCAAATAGCGAATACTACTAAATATTTGAATTTGCCGCCATACTGCACAGCAGAGACCTCTTGCGTCCATGGCAGCAGCTCTTGCTTTTGCTGCGTTTGAATTTACCCGCTAATTTCTCAGATATTTGAATTTTCCGCCAGACTGCCGCGACTTCTCTTGGCCGCCTGGCCATACTGCCGCGCCTCTAGTGGCCGCCGGAGCTACTACCTTGGGCGCGGCTCGTGACGTCAGGCCGCCATTTTAACGAACCTACATCACATACTCTTGGGGCTCTTCTGCAGCCCCTGGGGCTCCTACGCCTACAAGGATGCCACAAGAACACAAATAAGAACCTTTTGGCTACTTAAAAACAATAGTTGTAGAGCAATTGAAATTGTAGTTTATTATTACCTATTATTAAATTAGAACTATTAAAACCTAGTGCGCATGATTTTTTCTATCCGAATTCATCACCAGCAACGACACGTCACTTTTCTATAGTCAGATCTAAATTCGATGATAGAAGGCCATAAGGACTTCTCATACAAGCGAGCCCCATTAAGCTCGTGATTACCTAAATTAGATCCATCAGATCTTTATAACTGGTTGTTTGCCGGTTTACCTAAATAAAATAATTTGTAACAAATATTAGGGAGTTTTTGAACCCCTTAAAATTTACGTTATCGTTATGGTTATGGTTATTCTGAGCATGCGCAGTGCCGAAAATGATACTCTTTTTGGCACTGCGTATGCGCAGAATAACGATAACGATAACGACGTGCTAAAATTTAAGAGGTTCAAAAACTCTCTATTCTAATGTAATTATTCTATCTCCTTCCCTTCCTGTCCTTAATTAAAATATATATAGTATAATAACTCTAATATAATTCAGTATTACACCTGCAACTCTTACAATATATTAATAATGTTAAAAGTTAGGTTAGAAGAGCATATTTGCCAACTGAAAAAAGTAAATGAGGCTATTGTGTTGTACGAAGATAAACAATGTATATTTATTAGTTTCCAAAAACTTAATATCAAACCTATGGAGCAACTGTGGGAGCGAAACGTCTTTCAAAATTTAACTAGATTTAATACAGGTATACAGCAGCAAGGTGATAGGAAAAAGATCACACCTCAACGGGGTGGAATAAATTAAAAAGATTTGTGTGCCGTGTATCAGTATTACAGCGAAGATCATCTAGCTTCTCACTATATAATTCTACAAACCATCTTACAAAATATCTTTTACATACATCAACCTCATAATTCACGAGAGGTCTTTGCATGTTTCGACAAGGATGGCGATAAAAATGATAGCTGGCCCTCGAATTGGGTGAGAATGACTCCATATGCAGCTAATAATATTCCAACTCTCACAGCTCCAGTGGCAAATTATACCCGTCAATATAAATTTCGAATCCGATTTCAAGATACCACTATGGGTGACACTAGAGAGTTTTTGAACCCCTTAAATGTTAGCACGTCGTTATCGTTATCGTTATTCTGCGCAAGCGCAATGCTAAAAATAGTATCATTTTCGGCACTACGCATGCTCAGAATAACCATAACCATAACGATAACGTAAATTTTAAGGGGTTCAAAAACTCTCTACTGACTGGTACAAGATACAGTGCGCATGGGCTGATATTCCCTCTACTACTACACCTACATCGCTTCAAAAAGCAACCATTATTCCTAAAGAGTGTATTTTACAATCAGTATCTGGTTTATTGTACTATATAACTGTTTGTTCGTCTCTACTGCTAATAAAAGGTATCGTCAAAGAACATAGAAAATGTGAATTCTAGCATGTTTCGAGTCGGAGAACTTGCCCATATACTTTAAATACAAATATTGAGTCTCAAATGGCTGTTTTCGCTCTTAGAACGTAAATTTGGCTAAATTAGTGTTCTACACGTTGAGACCAATCTTTTGATACCCCACATCACGTGATTTGGGAGACCGGAAATGGAAACCGGAAGTAGATGGATTCTAGCTTGCTTCGAGCTGGGCAACACGCCTATATACTTTAAATTCAAATATTGAGTCCCAAACGGCTGTCTTCGCTCTTAGAAAGAAAATAGGGCTAAATTAGTATTCTAGACGTTGAGACGAATCGTTTGATACCCCACATCGTGATGATTTGGGAGACCGGAAATGGAAACCGGAAGTAGATAGATTCTAGCTTGTTTAGAGCTGGGGAACTCGCCTATATACTTTAAATTCAAATATTGGGTCCCAAACGGCTGTCTTCGCTCTTAGAAAGAAAATAGGGCTAAATTAATGTTCTAGACGTTGAGACGAATCGTTTGATACCCCATATCGTGTGATTTGGGAGACCGGAAATGGAAACCGGAAGTAGATAGATTCTAGCTTTTTTAGAGCTGGGGAACACGCCTATATACTTTAAATTCAAATATTGAGTCCCAAACGGCTGTCTTCGCTCTTAGAAAGAAAATAGGGCTAAATTAGTGTTCTAGACGTTGAGACGAATCGTTTGATAACCCACATCGTGTGATTCGGGGGACCGGAAATGGAAACCGGAAGTGGTCATTTTATGATGGATTCTAGCTTGTTTCGAGCTGGGCAACACGCCTATATACTTTAAATTCAAATATTGAGTCCCAAATGGCTGTTTTCGGTCTTACAAAGAAAATAGGGCTAAATTAGTGTTCTACACGTTGAGACGAATCGTTTGATACCCCACATCATGTGATTTGGGAGACCGGAAATGGAAACCGGAAGTAGATGGATTCTAGCTTGTTTCGAGTTGGGGAACACGTCCATATACTTTAAATTTAAATATTGAGTCCCAAATGGCTGTTTTCGCTCTTAGAATTTTAAATTCTTTAGGTGCCGTAGCAATGCGCCGTGTGCGACCTCCTTTACCTTTCTGCTTTCCTGATACCCACAGACCATAGAACTTTGCCCAAACGGCTCTCCTTCTGTTTTTTTGGGGTCTATGGTTTGGGGCCTTGGTCTACACAGCTGGCGTTGAGACGAATCGTTTGATACCCCACATCATGTGATTTTGACAGTTGGGGGCTCCAATGGGGCCCTAGCGGAGCCCTAAGGGGGCCCGCCCGGTCTCACTCGTCGCCATATGTACTTATATATATATACAGGGTGAGTTTTTTCGATGTTTAGTGTAGGGATCTGGGAAAGTATAAGAGATACAAAAAAGCTTAAATGAGGAAAGATGTGCAGTTTTATGATCCTTATTAAATGTTATTTTTATTTTTTGAAAAAACGTCATGGTTGACTAGATATTTGGAAAAATCCGAATTCGGCCAATTCCATCAGATGCGTGTAGCTCCGTTGCTATTTATTTTACAAAAAAACTTTAAATTACAAAGTTTCAGGTTTTTGCAGTGTTAATGAGACAGGGTGATCAAATTGTTCGTGTACACTTTCGTTTTCAAGTTATAACATAAACTTCAAGTTTTTTAAATGTAAACCCTAGTTAGCTATGAGCTAGAAAAAAATGTCTTTTTTTATGCTTTTCAACGATATAATATTTGGTATTGTTATTTTGAAAAATGGTGAACTGCAGCCGTTTTTAACTTTTCAAATGCTCATTGACGTAGATGGCTGTGAAAATTATACGGAATTCAACGGATAAAATCAGAACGATTTGTCGGCATTGCGTGCGCACCTCTGTATGGTTCAGAGCACCGGAAGCAGTGTGTGACTGGCATATTTTAAATAAAACAATAATAATAACAACAACCGGATTTATTATCAGAAAGAATTTAAAATTAGACTGATGGAAGTCATTTGTGATAAGTGATTGAAATACTTAACAAAGATGCAAAAATTTTTATAAACAAACCATTATTTATTTTAAGGATATTAAAGAAATTGTTCAAAAAGTCCACCGTTATTATTAATGCACAAGATACATCTTTTTGAAACAGAATTTGAGGCTTTTCTCACAGAACGCCTATCAATATTGTTAAAAGCTTCCTGAACAGCTTCCATAAGATCCTCTAGTGTCGCATAGGTTGTCCGATAAACGTTATCTTTTATTGTCCCCCACAAGAAAAAATCTAAAACTGAAAGATCAGGGCACCGAGGAGGCCATGCGACTGGTCCATTTCTTCCAATCCATGAATTGGGAAAAACTTCATTTAAATGAGTTCGCACAGGGAGATGATTATGTGGGGTGCACCATCGTGCTGAAACCATTGAAGCATAGCACGATCCTCTAGGTTTAATTCATCTAACATATTCTTAAACTCGTTTTGCAGAAAGTGCAAGTAAACTGCACCAGTTAAAGTGCCTTGGTAAAAATACGGTCCGAGTATTCTTGATCCAATAACACCACACCAAACATTAAATCCAAACTTAATTTGCGGCCTCCTTTGTACAACATGATGCTCTTGCATCCAAAGGTGCTCATTGTGTCGGTTGAAAATTCCACAATTTGTGAAACGGGTTTCATCAGTCCACAGTACTTTATATTTAAATTGTTGATCAACCCTACACATATTTGTAAACCATGTACAAAACTCTAAGCGCCTTTCAGAGTCAACATGGTGCAACGTCTGTGATACTGATAGTTTGTATAGGTGAAATTTATGTTTCCTTAGTACTCTTACGACAGTTCTCTGTGACGTACCTGCCTCTAATGCAATTTGCCGTGTTGAAATTGAGGGATTTTGTGTAATACAAGCTAGTACATTTATTTCTGCAGCTTCATGTATGTTATTTTCTCTATTTTTGGGTTTACAGAAAGAACCATATTGTCCCAAATTGTCATACAGTCTTCTGAATGTAGGTAGACTAGGCTGTCGACGATCGAAATATTGTTCGAAGTATTGCTGTGCAGCTCGAACGAAGTTTTTATCACAACGAACATAACACTCAATAATATCACGCTTTTCCTCGTTTGAAAAATTCATTGTCTTTGGCAATTGAAACGACTTTTAAGAGAGAAAAGTTAACTGTCAAATAATGCTACAGTAACTAAAAGCGTTGTCAGTAAACATTTCGATTGTTTTCACAGCCATCTACGTCAACGAGCAATTGAAAAGTTAAAAACGGCTGCAGTTCACCATTTTTCAAAATAACAATACCAAATATTATATCGTTGGAAAGCATAAAAAAAGACATTTTTTTCTAGCTGATAGCTAACTATGGTTTACATTTAAAAAACTTGAAGTTTATGTTATAACTTGAAAACCGAAGTTTACACGAATAATTCGATCACCCTGTCTTATTAACACTGCAAAAACCTGAAACTTTGTAATTTAAAATTTTTTTGTAAAATAAATAGCAACGAAGCTACACGCATCTGAAGGAATTGGCCGAATTCGGATTTTTCCAAATATCTAGTCAACCATGACGTTTTTTCAAAAAATAAAAGTAACATTTAATAAGGATCATAAAACTGCACATCTTTCCTCATTTAAGCTTTTTTGTATCTCTTATACTTTCCCAGATCCCTACACTAAACATCGAAAAAAACTCACCCTGTATATACCGGGTTTCCCATTTCATTTGACTAATGGCAATTAACATGGGCTATTACCATAGACATAAGAAGGGGGAGACAGAATTGTTTACATTTTATACCGATCAGACATCGTTTTCAACAAAAATCAATGATGTAAAATCTATGCGTATTGCCCTAGATCTACTGCCGGTGTTTGAAAACGAAGAGTATATTAATTATATTTATCTGAATTTTTATGTGTAATTAAGAAAAAATAATATACTAAATATTTATCTGTGTTTTTTAATGAAAATACATAATCTCTACTTTTAAAATTATTTATAATTTCCTAATAACAAAATTATTATCGTGTTAGGGAAATAATATGGCAATGCTGTACGGCTGTTTTGCTTTCAAATGACGCTCTTATGTCAAAAGATGACGTTACAATGTTGCTGTGCTGTGTTTGTGATCTTTTGGGATTTTTTATTTATTTGCAGTGTTTTTTTGGCAGTAGAGGTATTTAGAGCCTTTTATAATAATCTACAATAGTTCAACAGTGCGTGGTTTGTAAAAAAGTCGACTATTCTAACCCCGGACTGGTATTTCGGCGGTAAGTAAGGTTATGTTTTTTTAGCGTAAGCAGTGGTGTTGTTAACTAAATTTTAAATAAATTATTGCAAAAAATATTTATCTGTTTTGTATAAAATTTTTGGAATTAAAGCATTTTAGACCGATAAATGATGTAGTAGCGTTGTAATAAAATTATTATCTAATTCCAGGCTGGATTTCCAGTATTTAAACAGTAAATAATTTTGTTGCAACTATTTGAAATGCAGAAAAATAAACCTATTAGATGTTTGTTATATTTTAATACATAATATTATTGTTGTAGCTTTCCTGTTAATCCTGAGAGCAGACAAATGTGGATTTTTTAGTGGTTGGAAAAGCTTCCTGATGGAGTTTGGGGTATAAATAATACTGTCAATGTAAATGTTTAAACAAATCCAATAAGATAATACAGAAATTCAAGCTATGAGAGATAAAGTAAAGAGAAAACTTGATCATTGATGATATTGATAATGAATGATTTGCATTCATAAGCTTTTCAGTCGAGAAATGAAAAGGTTTGATAAGAAAAAGAAGTGTTACTTACAAAAAGTGATCTTGTCTTTGGGCTAGTGCTGTTACATACGGCAAAGAGGTAACTGGAAAATTAAAATATGGCGGGCTGTACAAGGTAACTATAGCTACTGGGAAATAATAGTTAGGAAATTATTCCGTAAAAAGGTATTAAAGGTTACAAAAGGTGTATGGTTGTAATTAGCAGCAGATAGTTTAAAAAAAATAGATAAATAATTTAGACGTTAGTTCTGATAGTGACTTAAATAGCACAGATGAATTGATTGATTTGCTAGAGTGTTCAAACTATTATTTTATGTGAAAATTAACCCGTTTATTAATTAATTATTAAATTTTTCAGCTATTATTACAATTAATTGGACATGCCATAGAAAAACATTTTATCTAATTGTTTATTATAATAATTCAAAGCTGGATAATGCCGATGTGTTCCTTTAAATGTATAAGGATATGTATTAGGTAAAAGTTTATAAAAATAGATACGAGGGAGAATTCGTGAATAGCGCCCACAAAAATAAATATTTTTTTATTAGTTGTATAAACATCCAACTATATTTTTGTGGAACGACTGAGGCAATAGTGTATAAATATTAGTGTTTATAAGGTTGGAAATTTAAAGCTGTTGAATAATAATAATAAGGAAATTAAATAATAAATTATATTGATAATGAATGATTTGCATTCATAAGATTTGCAGTCGAGAAATGTGTGAATAGCGCTTGACTGCCATACAATAAACAAAAGGAAAACCTGCAGTAGAGAAATGCGTTTATAGCGCTCTACTATGCAGAATAGTTTCTCAAAAATTATTCATACTTATGTCTTTTAAAATGTTACAGGTAGCATCCGTTTAGGCATGGCAAAACTTTCTTCGGTGCAATAGAAACACAGGAAGGCCGAATATTAGGACAGCTGTGTCAAGACCAAGGACAATGAATGAAACACCATTATAAGTGTTTTGAATTGTTTATATAACATTCTGCTGAGATTTTAATAATGATTTTGTAGAGTATTGAGAATATATAGGTCCAAGCAGTAATAGATGTCTTATTTGCTCCCACACAAATCTCAGTTCTAACATAAATAAACTTTTAAATTAAAACTTATTGTAATGATCCCTAAAAAGAACTGCACACCACTGGTAAAGATAACATCGGACGTGGACGCCTAGGTTACAATATTGCCATTTTATAAACCCATCTCCTTCCAACTTATATACAAGTGTGAAAGTGTGTATTATTGTAAACAAATGGTGTTTTTCTAATGGAATGTTCTGTCTCCCCTAGTATTATATGTCTATGGCTATTATATTTCATTGAATTTTATATTCCCAGGGCACACTATGAGAAATATTGCTAACGGAATCGATAGTACTGACTGTCAAACACGTCTGATTACCAAAATACTAAATCGAAATGCTTTTTTAAATAAAATATCAATAAAAATTCGTTTTAAGTTAATAGGTGTAGTTTACATAACCGTTTTAGAAACATTGTTAAACGTCATCCGGTGGACTAGTTGGTTGAGCGGCAGGGTTTCAAACTGAACCGCAAAATTTTGCAGGTTCAAATCCCGCCAGAGACAACTTTTGTCGCGATCACTTTGCAAGCCTACTTTTATGACGTCACGTCACGTGACAAATGTGATTCTGGGCCTCTATTAATGTTGGCTACGGGCGTAGTAGACAGCAGCTGAATTTTTCCCAAGTATCAACGCCTTTGTGGACTTGTAATATTTACTTACTTATTCCTGGTGTTGCTAGTAGCGGTGGACAGAACTGCTCGTGGCGACGAACGGTAGGCAACTCTTTGTCCCAACTGTTCTCAGTTCGATGAAGGAGCAGTGAGAACTCAGACCGGCGCAGTAGTGAAATCAGCGACTTAAGCAATTATCCTAAATATATATATTTGATACTTATAAAATTTCCACTCAAGTCGGATTTGTGGACTTTAACAAATTTTACTTACTATTCCTATAGTAGAGATGGAGGTGTCGGCTGAACTGCTCTTCACTGGTATGGACTGACTGTAAATCTTGCGCGCTGCTTAGGCATAGTCAGCGTGGGACGTGAGGATTCGAGAGCGGTCGGATGTCTTCGAGTCCAGACGGCGCGGCGTGATACATTATATTTGCTGGTTAATATTTAATAAATGTCGTTTCCACAATCTAAATATTTTACAGGCGGCGGATATATTTAAATATATATATGAAATGAAATGTGCTTCATTACACCCCCCTCTTACTTCGTAAAAAAATGAGAATGAAATGAACATTTTTTTCCTCTTTCCCTAGCTGAAAAGAAATCTACAAGGCGCATATCCTCTACAGGTTACCTAAACTTTATTTGAGGATATGTATACATTTTACAATAATCAAAATAAACAAAACTAAACATCTCAGTAAATTTTACAATCATTAATCCCTAGTTACAATAAACTGTTTGCAAAACTAAAAATAAATTATATTATGACCTAGATGTCACGACCTTTACCTATAAAAAAAAACCAAAGATTCCCTTCTAAATTTTGCCATCAGCTGAATCTAGGGGGCTTCTTCAGTTGGATCCCTCTGGAACGGGTTTTTGAACTTTCGCTCAGGATATCAGTGAAGTAACACTGGGCTCTTCGGGACGGCTCTCCGAATTGGTGTCTAGGTGGTGGCGGCAGGCGCTGTTTCGGCATTCGATGATACATACGGTTTTAGATCTTTCACATGAATATGTGAAAGCTTCTTCCCGGTATTAGATTTGAGATTGTAGACCACTGGTGATACCACGGCGGTGACAGTATACGGGCCGGAGTATTTTGGAGCGAGTTTAGCAGCAAATCCTTTGACAGCGGACGACAAAGGATTTTCTCGTTTCATTACACGATCGGCGATGTGGCAACGCCACTCACGACATCGTAGATTGTAATACCGGCTTTGGGACGTGAAAGCTTGTACCAAGTTAACACGGACTAGTGTGTACACTTCCTTGAGCTTGTCCAGGCGGTCAGTGTGTGCTGGTGGTATCTCATTTTCTTCAGTCGGTTCCCCTGGGTCTTCTTGGGCGGAGCGATAGAGGGTGTTCGGTAATTGTAACTCTCGTCCGAAGTTCAGGAAATCCGGGGAAAATCCGGTGGACTCGTGCTTCGAGCTATTCATGGCTAGCTGGAAGTCGTTCAGGTATTGGTCCCATTTTCGATGATCTTGCTTGCAGTACTGGGCGACCATTGTCTTGATCGTACGGTTGGCTCGTTCAACAGGATTAGCCTGTGGTGTGTACGGAGGCGTGAAACGGTGTTGAATGCCAAATTCTGCCAGTAGGGAGCGGAAAATCTTGCTGTCGTATTGGGAACCATTGTCACTAATGATAGTACGGGTACATCCAAAACGAGTGATTATCTCCTCGTAAAGAGCTTTACTCACATTGCGGGCGGTAGCAATCCGTAGGGGACGGCACTGGATCCACTTGGTAAAGCGGTCTTGATAAACTACCAAGTAGTTATTCCCTTTACTGGATCGGGGTAGCGGTCCTACGAGATCTGTGCTCACTGTCTCCCATGGTTGGTTGTTTCTTGACGGTTGCATCTTCCCCGGAGTCTGCTGCTGTGATGGTTTATATCGCTGGGACTGCAGACACCCTCTTACCTACTTAGCCACATCACGGAACATACCAGGGCAATAGTAGCGTTGCGCAATGCGGGCTATCGTTTAAGCAATCCCCATGTGTCCAGCGGCCGGTACATCATGGTTTTCTTGCAGAACGGTGCGGCGAAGAGGGGTTGGAACACACAATTTCCATGGGTCAGACAGGTCTGGTTCTGTTAAATCGCTAGAGTCCCAGAAATGACGAAATAGCTGGTTATTTAGTATAAGAAATCTGGGAAAGCCTCCGGGTTTTGCTCAACTTCTTGCTTTTTACGTGTGTACCAGGAACAGTCTACTGGGGCGGTTATGATACACAATTCTCCCGTGTCTGTAGCGGACGTAGTTCCTTCGATTGGTTGTCTGGAAAGAGCATCAGCTATTCGGTTCAACGCTCCTTTCCGGTACTTGATTTCGAAGTCATACTGCTGCAGGAATATACTCTACCTCGCTAGACGGCCTGTTGGACTCTTAATCGAGTGCAACCATCTAAGTGATTGGTGGTCGGTTGTAGCGAAAATTTTAACAATTTACGCACAGTGGTATATTTGCTAGTCACTCATATGCAACCATGACTTCACCTCTGTATTACCAGTTGCGGATGATACTTTAAACAAGCATTGGGGTCACATGGTACTCTTGCAACAGAGAAGGGGTACTCCATAAATTAGCAGGATAGACCAATTTCAGGGCTTTTTGGGTGTAAATTAGCAGGTGAGATACTTCTTTTATTGAATTTCATTTTCTATATATTGATTAATTAATTTATTATTTGATATTATTATATTTGTGGTTTATTCAGGGCATAGTGTTACTCAGTAATTATATTTGGTATTTTTCTACTTTTACACACGGATACGTGTAGGGTTTTTTATTAAGGTTCAAAGCCACGTGTTGGCTTCAGTTTTTAGGGCGTCTGATTGATGCCTTTTATATATATTATATTAGTACTTTGAATAACTAAATATCACTGTAATTTCGTTTTGAATTCATGTCGTTATGAATACCATTTTGTGGTAAATTTGGAGTTCAAATCAAGTTTAAGACTACAAGGCAGTTGACCTTTAAGTTCGATTTTTTTATTATTAAGGTTATTTAACCATCTTTGCAGGAAAATCTATAACTTGGGGCAATTGTTAGTCTATTTGTGATATTAAGGGATTCAAAGTCATTTAGTTATATCTCTGATTGGAGATAGGTTATATTTTTTTACTGAGTATAGGCTAAGGTAATAAACCCCAAATAATTTCATGTTTAATATTTTTTTTATTAACCAGTATCTCTCCTGATCAAGGTGCACAAAGCCATTAATTTGATTTGTATTTCTATTAATTCCAATTGCATAGATGTAAAATACATTTGTTTAAAGTTTAGGCAATTTTAATATTATTTTTGTTAATATTTAATAATCTGTTAATATTCAATCATTTACAATATTTAATTTATAACCCAGCAGTTAGTGAATGTTTATATATTTCCTTTTCAACCAGCAAGGTCACTAATAGGTTTTGGTTCACACTGTAATTTTTTTTCATAAGTAAAAGAAATAATTCCTCATAAATTCTTTTAGGAACTAATTAACAGTTCCTGTATTTAATTAACTACATAGTATATTGGTTATTTACTATTATTAAACTATTATTATTTCATTTGCAAATTTTGGATAATTTTATTGCAAATTATACAGGGTGATTCCTGTTTGTCTTTTAGTTCATTTAATTGGTTTCATTACCTAATTTAAATTTTAATACCACAGTTGTGTTTGTTATCACAGCAAGATTGTCTACTGAGATTCTGCTTTGTTAAAGTAGAGTTTGTATTTATCCTATGATTTTGGTTTAACACATTTACTGTATTTCATGAGAACATCTTGGCTTACTGGAAGAGAGGAATCTTCAGAAATTTTAACTCCACCACTAGGAACTGGAAAGGACAAAGTTGCTGACATCCAACGTCTCAGAACATACCAACCAAACGCTAGCTAGCCCATCTATTTTGGTTGCAGACTGCAGTAGGTGCATAACTGTTGCACTTTGGGAGAGTCCTGATCTACCATTGTTAAGGATATATTTTGGTGAGAGTTAATCTGATTTCTTCGAGGCCAGAGGAATATATCGGTTCTTGTGTAAACCAAATCAATATCTACTACCACCAAGTTTTTGTAAAGTCATTGTTGCGTGGTAACAACCACAAATATAGTAGTTTAATCAATATTTAATACATGATCATTATTCTTTAAACATTCATCACATTAATTGTACATATCTTGCATCATTATTTTTTTAACTGTAATATACAATTATTTTAATCGACTTGTTTAATTTCATCAAACATTCATTATTTTATATTAACTCATATTATTTATTATCGTCTATTTAAAATTATCCTGGCGCTCCAACAGGATAACTTAGAATAACATTTTTTCTTCCTACGAACCGACACCTAACCGGCAAGCTAAGCCGGAGCTAATGTCAGTAATTCCTGGTGGATTAAAGCCAATTAATTTCCACTAGGTTCATTGCACATAAATGGCACACAAAACGTGAGGCTTTTGTACATAAATAGCACACAAGTGTGTAGCTTTTGTTCAAAAATAATAAATTGGCAAATAACATCAAGTGTTGTTTTAAGTTATCGGGTATTTTTATAGTGAATGTTGGTGGAATAGAACAAGTTTACAGATAGTGAACATTTCTTCTGGCCACAAAACCTTGTTGATATTTTTTTTTGTAATTGAATTTTATTGGTGATTGAATATTTTACTGTTTTATATTTTGAGAGATAACAAAGATTATCTGGAATTTTTATGAGTTTCAAGATATTGATTTAGAAATTAAAATTAGAATTTCCTATATATATACATACAGCTGGTATAATTCAATTATCGATTTTGTTTCCCTACCTTTTATAATTTTATTTTAAAAAAAGCTTTGAGATTTACGGTGGAACAAATAAGGAGTTGCTTGTGGGTGAATAGAACGTATACCATTAACCATATTCTGTTTTTTGATAAATTTTGAGATTCGACCTTTACCGTATAGTCTTACCGATTTCATTTAAATTTATTTAGATTTTTCTTCCATGATGGATCCTCATTACCTTAAAACTAAAGAATTATCTTACGAATTACGTATTAGACACTTAGATTATTCTGGTTCAGTCGATGCTAAAAGGAAACGTTTACGTGATGTACTCGCTCAAAAGAAAGCGAACCGTAGTTTTGCAAAGACATACATTAGTAATCCTCTGCCTTATGCAGAAGATGTACTAGAAATCACCGACACAAAGGATGATCTAAAAGTGTTAATAGATAATTTTTTAGGTGATGGAAGCGATAAGACATATAGACAAATATCCGCTCGGTTAACACACTTAGTAGGGCGTTTTGATAGATTAAACATAACCGAAGATGTGGATGGTACTGTGGTTGTCGAGTTGCAAAATGAGATTTTAGATTTGGAAGGAGAATTGGCCTCTAAAATCACGCCTAAATCCTCCACTTCTCCACCCATACGGACTGGTACTTTACCAGCCTCCAATATTATGCCTGCGACACCGAACAAGTTTGTAGCTCCATATAAATGGAACCTTAAGTTTTCTGGGTCAACCAAAGATTCTGTTCTCGCATTTTTAGAGAAAATAGAAATATTAAGTGAAGCCCGAGGTGCTTCAAAAATTGATTTATTTACCGCTGCTGGATATTTCTTCGAAGGCACTGCTTATATCTGGTTTTTACAGAATAGGTCAAATATTAATGATTGGGATACGTTAGTAACTAAATTAAAAAATGATTTTCTTTCTTACACCTATGAGGATGAGTTAAATCGGGAAATAAACCGTAGAACAATGGGTCCTACCGAACGTATAATCGCCTTCATAGCGTGTATGGAAAATTTATTCAGTAGACATAAAACCAAACCTAATGAGCTAGAGCGGGTAAATAAAATCAAGAAAAACTTACATCCTTATTATATATCTAGATTAGCTTTAGTTGAACCGAAAACTGTAGAGGAACTTACTAAATTTTGTAGACAATTGGAGGAGTCTCGAGCTTGGTCGGATCGTTATGTTCCCCCTAGTAGGAATTCTGTAGGTTTATTAGAACCAGCTTTAGGGTATGCAGCTAGTGAACCATCTACCTCTAAGGCTACTTTTGTTCGTCCTTTTAATCGTGCAAACATTGCTACTGTTTCTTCGCCTAGATGGAATTGTAATTTAGTTGGGCATACTTTCCAAATTTGTAGGAAACCCAAAACTATTTTTTGTTATAGATGTGGACTAAGTAATTTTACTATGTCCAATTGTAGTAGGTGTCAGGCAAAGAACCAGTTACCAAAAAACGTGGTCAGTGGTGGCGTAAACCTGGACGTCGTCACCAACTAGTCAAGTTCAGCCGTAACACCCTCCACTTCGCACGCAACTATGAACCTGAACAGAAACAAGGGAAAGGGCAAAGGCAAAAATTCACGACAATAAAATCATCTGTTTCAGAGTGGAACAAATGGTTAGCAGTCGTAAAACAATTTTTTAGTTCTAATTCTAATGTTTCTCTTAATAGTACAAATCCCATTTTTGTGAGGAAGCCTAATGACACGCGTCCTTATGTTTATGTTCAGATTTATAATAATAACATGTTAGCTTTAGTAGATAGTGGGAGTAATTCCTCGATATTAGGATCTTTAGGTATGACCCTTTTGCGATCAATGAATTTTGCTATACAGCATGGTAGTAATATACAGGTCACCACAGCTGATGGTCAGTCTCAGGAAGTTTTTGGTTCTGTTGTGCTTCCGGTAACTCTAAATGGTGTTTCTAAATCTTTAAAATTATTAGTCATTCCTTCATTAAAACACTCTCTAATTCTCGGAATTGATTTCCTTCAAATTTTTAAAATTAATATTGATTTTAGTAGTCTCACTTACGTCTCTCAGACTTCTACTCTGTGTACAGTTAACACTATCCAATCTACATCTGATCTTTTGACTAACCAAAGGGAACAACTGCAGAAGGTTATTAATCTTTTTAAATCTATTGCACCTGCCGATAGAATCGGTCATACTCATCTCATGACTCATACTATTGACACGGGAGATGCTTTACCTATACGGCAGCGACAATATCCTTTGTCTCCTGCTATGTCTAAACATCTTAATAAGGAGATCGATGAGATGCTCCAACTTAAAATTATACAACCTTCTCAGTCTAGCTGGTGCAGTCCTCTTTGGTTGGTTCCAAAAAACGATCCTGGTAAATTTAGAGTCTGTTTTGATGGTCGCAAACTAAACCAGGTTACTGTTCCTGATGCCTATCCTATGCCATTAATTGATACTATTTTAAGTAGATTGAGAGATGCTCGTTATATCACGTCAATAGACCTTAAAAGCGCTTTCAATCAAATTCCATTAGATCCCTCTTCTAGGCCTAAAACTGCATTTGCTGTGTATGGCCGCGGGTTATTTGAATATCGTGTTATGCCATTTGGGTTATCAAATAGTCCTAAAACTATGGTTAGGTTGATGGACCAGGTAATAGGACCTTCCTTAGAGCCTTTTATTTTTGCATATTTAGACGACATAATCATCGCTACCCCAGATTTCCCTACTCATATCGAGGTTTTAAAGAGAGTATATGATCGATTGAAATCGGCTAATTTAACTGTTAATTTTGAAAAATGTGAATTTTGTAGACCTTCTTTATCATATCTAGGATTTGTTGTTGATTCTCAAGGATTAAGAACAGATCAATCTAAGGTTGATGCGGTCATTAATTATCCTGTTCCTAAGAAAACGACAGAGATAAAAAGGTTAATTGGTTTAGTTAGTTGGTACCGTAGATTAATTAAAGATTTTTCTTCGTTATGTTCTCCTATTACGGACATTCTTCATGGTCGTAAGAAGGGTCAGGCAATTTCCTGGACATCGGAAGCTGATAGAGCTTTCGAAATAATTAAGGAAAGGTTAACTACAGCCCCTGTTTTAGCTAGCCCCGATTTTACAAAACAATTTCATATACAGTGTGATGCATCTGATACGGGAGTAGGTGCTGTTTTATATCAAACGGACGATGGCATTGAACATCCTGTAGCGTACTTTAGTAAGATGTTAAACAAATGTCAGTGCTCTTATTCCACCACGGAAAAAGAACGCTACAGTGTGATCCTCGGAATCGAGGCCTACAGAAAATATGTTGAGGGTACGCATTTTATTGTAGAAACCGATCATTCCTCTCTCCTGTGGCTTCATAGTCTTTCCAACCCTTCAGGACGTTTGGCAAGGTGGGCAGTAAGGTTATCGCAATATGATTTCGATATTGTACATCGAAAAGGCTCTTCAAATGTTGTTGCAGATGCCTTATCTCGCTCTATATCCGAAACCGCTGTTCTAGATGTCTCCACTTTTAACAAAGACAAATGGTACCTTACTATGATAAAACGAGTCCAAAATAACCCGGAGAAGTATCCTTCTTTTCGTGTGGAAAATAACATCTTGTATAAACATATTTTTTCTCCTAGCCCTATTGTTAGTAATTTGTCAGACTGGAAAATGGTAGTACCTAAACCTAATCGCACTGATATTTTTAAGTTGTTTCACGATAGTGAAACAGCAGGTCATTTTGGTATATCTAAAACCTTATCCCGAATTTTGGAATTGTATTGTTGGCCTGGTTTACGTAAAAGTGTTTATAAATATGTAAAGAAATGTTCAGTTTGTGCGGCTAATAAGAGTACAAATTTACCTGTAGCTGGTTTAATGGGATCTTATAAAAACATAAATTTTCCTTTTCAGTTAATATCTGCGGATTTTCTAGGTCCATACCCTAGGTCAAAACATGGTAATCAATATCTTTTAGTTGTAGTGGATTGGTTTACCAAATTCATATTAGTGCATCCCATGTCCAAATTTACTTCCAAAGGTATTATAAAATTTTTAGAAAATCAAGTTTTCCTTATTTATGGTTGTCTTCAAATTTTTTTATCGGACAATGCGAGTTATTTTGTTAGCAAGGAAATGAAAGTTTTTATGGATAGTTATAAAATAACTATGTGGTTAACTGCCAAGTATCACGCTAGAATTAACCATACCGAGCGTTGTAATAAAGTTATTTTAACATCAATTAGGTCGTACATTCATGGTAATCATAAAAACTGAGATGCTTCAATCCATAAGGTTGCAGAGGCTATTAGATTAGCAAAGCATGATGTAACGAGTTATTCTCCAGCATTTTTAACTTTCGCACGCAACATTCCTTTATCTGGAGATTATTATGGCAAAATTGCTGAAAATAACACCAATATAGTTACCATAAGTAATAAAAATCAATTAATTAATGACCTACAGGCCTTACCTGAGTTATATGTCGATGTGCGGAAAAATTTACATGACGCTTATGTTCGTAGTGCTAACCAGTTTAATATTCGCAAACGTGATGTTCGATTTCATGTTGGAGATAGAGTTTGGAAGAAAAATTACACACTGTCGAGTAAACCAAATGATTATTCTGCTAAACTAGCTCCTAAATATATTCCTTGCTTAATTAATAAAGTTATTTCAAATTTAGGTTATAATCTTAAAGATACCGATGGAAATAATTTAGGGAATTATCATGTAAAAGACCTTAAACCAGACTACACTAATTTGGATTCAGACGATGAACCCCAATCTGAGCACTCTTCCGATTCGGAACAGGAGACTAATCAATAATTTTTTTATTTTATATTTTTTTTTCTAAAAAATTTTTTTTGGCTTGCATCATTTTTTGTTTTTGTTATTTCGATGCAAGGGTTGTAGGGTGGGAACTATTTTGTCTGTTTGTATATGCTCCTCATTTTGAGTAGAGATCGAGAATTAGTAAATGTCTAACTTAGGTAATCGTAAGTATTGCTATGGTCAACTTTGGTGTCAGAATATTTTATTGTATTTTATATTTATTCTCTTTCTGACATATATATTTATTTGAGGTATGGCAATCTGTTCCTTTCAGTATTTTACTAGTTTTCCCATATACAAATAGAAATATTACAAATAACATCGTAATTTTTTGTTTATATTTTTTTATGGCTTATTTTTATTCCTATTTATTTCCGATCTATGAAGGAATAATAAGGTGAAACTTTAATCTTTTCTAGCTAGCTGTACATACTTCTCATTTTATTTTACATTGAATTAAATTAAATAAATAAATTAGAGAATGCCTGAGCTTTGTTGCAATTAATGGTTTTATAAAAAAATTTGTGTGTCTGAATAATACCTATCTTTATCTTGTGTTGTCCGTGTAGACCATGGATAAATATTACCGCTGTTCTTTATTTGGACATTCCTAATTTCTATTTCTTATGTACAGATAGATAGTCGAAAACTAACATCGTCATATTTTATTTTTATTATTATATTTTTTCTTTCGTTTCTGTACTCCTATGGAATTTGTTACTTATTATTGATTAGTATTTTGTACTTTTTAGTATCTTGTAAACAATTGCCATTTTTCTATCTTATTATCATATGTTGGCAAATTTTACAATTAATGGTTTATATCGTATGTTGAGAACACAAGTTGGTTCAAACCTTCCCACAATAAATTCCATAGTTATATTGTTGTAATCTTGTTATTTTAATTTTTATGTTAAATGTAGATATCTACCTACATTCTACTTAGGTACCTATTTCTTCTTTTACATATTTAAATCTTGCATGAGCTAAGTTTTTTGGTACTCACTGTGTAGGTTAGTGTGGTATAAAGAACTTAAGTTTATGTGAAGGTTTTTATTATTTTTTCCTCCTATTGATAACTTCTACAGTTTATATCTAAATACGTCACTGAGTAGGTCAATGACTTGTGTTTTTTGGGTAAACTGATAGATAAGCATCTCTTGATTTATATTTTTTTTATTTTACCACATGTTTTGAAATACATGAAATACATACAAATATTATTTTCATAAATATTTACTAATGTAGGTACCTATACCTACTTAACATAAAATATGTTCCTACTATTGGAAAATTGTTTTTGTTTGATCTGTTGCTATGGTGAAGGACATTATATTGACTGTTGGAACAAAGACGAGACTTCTCGTGACTTTTCGAGTTGTGCACTTTGTTTCCCTATCATATTCAATCTCATTGACCAAATTCATAATTTGTTCTTTCGCAGTGGAGGCAGTGATAAACAAGGATATTTTCCTGAATAATTCACACGGGCCGTGATAGCCTTTTTACTGTCTTGTTACTATATATGTTTTGCATTTAGGGACTAGGAAGGTATTGGGACAGGCAAATTTTGGGAGCACGTATTTTGCTGCAGCAATGCAACATCATAACTTCTTTAGGAAGGGTAGTCATTAGGGGGTAGTATGCCTTCAGTGAGAGTGATCGAGGTCACCTGCTGTTGAGGTTCTCAGAGGGTGTATTACTACTGTGCTCTATTTAACCTTTTGAGGTGTTTGTTTTTTAAAAATTGGCTTGTCGTAGTGGTTTCCTGGAGCACTCCCGTTTTAAGTTATTCGCGAGTATAACAGTAGAGGGACGTACTGTTGTCATGTGTATTTAGTCCCATATTTTTGTGGTTTTGCAAGTGAAATGATTTAGAGGCGCATCATTTCCAGCATTTTAAGTCTCATATTTTTGTGGTTTTGCAAGTGAAATGATTTAGAGGCGCATCATTTCCATCATTTTAAGTCTCATATTTTTGTGGTTTTTGCCAGTGAAATGATTTAGAGGCGCATCATTTCCAGCATTTTAAGTCTCATAATTTTGTGGTTTTGCAAGTGAAATGATTTTGAGACGCATCATTTCCTGCATTTTAAGTCTCATATATTTCCTTTTTCATATTGCAAGTGAAATGATTTTTTTTAGAGACGTATCATTTCCCGCATTTTAAGTCTCATATATATTTTTCTCTGCAGTGGAAGTTTTCACACCTTTTCAAGTAACTTATTGGTTTACTCCATAACTAAGTATCTATACTCGAGTTTAAAATAAAAATCCATGACTCCTAGAGTCTTTGATTTTTATTTACCGGGAACAGGGGGTGTGTAGCGAAAATTTTAACAATTTACGTACAGTGCTATATATTGCTAGTCACTCATATGGAACCATGACTCCACCTCTGTATTACCAGTTGCGAATGATACTTTAAACAAGCATTGGGGTCACATGGTACTCTTGCAACAGAGAAGAGGTAACTCCATAAATTGACAGGACAGACCAATTTCAGGGCTTTTTTGGTGTAAATTAGCAGGTGAGATACTTCTTTTATTGAATTTAATTTTCTATATATTGATTAATTAATTTATTATTTGATATTATTATATTTGTGGTTTATTCAGGGCATAGTGTTACTCAGTAATTATATTTTGTATTTTTCTACTTTTACACACGGATACGTGTAGGGTTTTTATTAAGGTTCAAAGCCACGTGTTGGCTTCAGTTTTTTAGGGCGTCTAATTGATGCCTTCTATTTATATTATATTAGTACTTTGAATAACTAAATATCGCTGTAATTTCGTTTTGAATTCATGTCTTTATGACTACCATTTTGTGGTAATTTTGGAGTTCAAATCAAGTTTAAGACTACAAGGCAGTTGACCTTTAAGTTCGATTTTTTTTATTAAGGTTATTTAACCAGCTTTGCAGGAAAATCTATAACTCGGGGCAATTGTTAGTCAATCTGTGATATTAAAGGGATTCAAAGTCATTTAGTTCTATCTCTGAGTGGAGATAGGTTATATTTTTTTACTGAGTATAGGCTAAGGTAATAAACCCCAAATAATTTCATGTTTAATATTTTTTTATCAACAAGTATCTCTCCTGATCAAGTTGCACAAAGCCATTAATTTGATTTGTATTTCTATTAGTTCAAATTGTATAGATGTAAAATACATTTGTTTAAAGTTTAGGCAATTTTAATATTTATTTTTGTTAATATTTAACCATCTGTTAATATTCAATCATTTACAATAATTAATTTATAATCCAGCAGTTAGTGAATGTTTATATATTTCCTTTTCAACCAGCAAGGTCACTAATAGGTTTTGTTCACATTGTAATTTTTTTCATAAGTAAAAGAAATAATTCCTCATAAATTCTTTTAGGAACTAATTAACAGTTCCTGTATTTAATTAACTACATAGTATATTGGTTATTTACTATTATTACACTATTATTATTTGATTTGCAAATTTTGGATAATTTTATTGCAAATTATACAGGGTGATTCCTGTTTGTCTTTTATTTCATTTAATTGGTTTCATTACCTAATTTAAATTTTAATACCACAGTTGTGTTTGTTATCACAGCAAGATTGTCTACTGAGATTCTACTTTGTTAAAGTAGAGTTTGTATTTATCCTATGATTTTGGTTTAACACATTTACTGTATTTCATGAGAACATCTTGGCTTACTGGAAGAGAGGAATCGTCAGAAATTTTAATTCCACCACTAGGAACTGGAAAGGACAAAGTTGCTGACATCCAACGTCTCAGAACATACCAACCAAACGCTAGCTAGCCCATCTATTTTGGTTGCAGACTGCAGTAGGTGCATAACTGTTGCACTTTGGAGAGTCCTGATATACCATTGTTAAGGATATATTTTGGTGAGAGTTAATCTGATTTCTTCGAGGCCAGAGGAATATATTTGTTTTTGTGTAAACCAAATCAATATCTGCTACCAGCAAGTTTTTTGTAAAGTCATTGTTGCGTGGTAACAACCACAAATGTAGTAGTTTAATCAATATTTAATACATGATCATTAGTCTTTAAACATTCATCACATAATTTGTACATATCCTGCATCATTATTTTAACTGTAATATACAATTATTTTAATCGACTTGTTTAATTTCATCAAACATTCATTATTTTTTATTAACTCATATTATTTATTATCGTCTATTTAAAATTATCCTGGCGCTCCAACAGGATAACTTAAAATAACATTTTTTCTTCCTACGAACCGACACCTAACCGACAAGCCAAGCCGGAGCTAATGTCAGTAGTTCCTGGTGGATTAAAGCCAATTAATTTCCACTAGGTTCATTGCAGTTCTCCTATTACGGACCTTCTTCATGGTCGTAAGAAGGGTCAGGCAATTTCCTGGACATCGGAAGCTGATAGAGCTTTCGAAATAATTAAGGAAAGGTTAATTACAGCCCCTGTTTTAGCTAGCCCCGATTATACAAAACAATTTCATATACAGTGTGATGCATCTGATACGGGAGTAGGTGCTGTTTTATATCAAGCGGACGATGGCATTGAACATCCTGTAGCGTACTTTAGTAAGATGTTAAACAAATGTCAGCGCTCTTATTCCACCACGGAAAAAGACTCTACAGTGTGATCTTCGGAATCGAGGCCTACAGAAAATATGTTGAGGGTACTCATTTTATTGTTGAAACCGATCGTTCCTCTCTCCTGTGGCTTCATAGTCTTTCCAACCCTTCAAGACGTTTGGCAAGGTGAGCAGTAAGGTTATCGCAATATGATTTCGATATTGTACATCGAAAAGGTTCTTCAAATGTTGTTGCAGATGCCTTATCTCGCTCTATATCCGAAACCGCTGTTCTAGATGTCTCCACATTTGACAAAGACAAATGGTACCTTACTATGATAAAACGAGTCCAAAATAACCCGGAGAAGTATCCTTCTTTTCGTGTGGAAAATAACATCTTGTATAAACATATTTTTTCTCCTAGCCCTATTGTTAGTAATTTGTCAGACTGGAAAATTGTAGTACCTAAACCTAATCGCACTGATATTTTTAAGTTGTATCACGATAGTGAAACAGCAGGTCATTTTGGTATATCTAAAACCTTATCCCGAATTTTGGAATTGTATTATTGGCCTGGTTTACGTAAAAGTGTTTATAATTATGTAAAGAAATGTTCAGTTTGTGCGGCTAATAAGAGTACAAATTTACCTGTAACTGGTTTAATGGGATCTTATAAAAACATAAATTTTCCTTTTCAGTTAATATCTGCGGATTTTCTAGGTCCATACCCTAGGTCAAAACATGGTAATCAATATCTCTTAGTTGTAGTGGATTGGTTTACCAAATTCGTATTAGTGCATCCCATGTCCAAAATTACTTCCAAAGGTATTATAAAATTTTTAGAAAATCAAGTTTTCCTTATTTATGATTGTCCTCAAATTTTTTTATCGGACAATGCGAGATATTTTGTTAGCAAGGAAATGAAAGCTTTTATGGATAGTTATAAAATAACTATGTGGTTAACTGCCAAGTATCACGCTAGAATTAACCATACCGAGCGTTTTAATAAAGTTATTTTAACATCAATTAGGTCGTACATTCATGGTAATCATAAAAACTGGGATGCTTCAATCCATAAGGTTGCACAGGCTATTGGATTAGCAAAGCATGATGTAACGAGTTATTCTCCAGCATTTTTAACTTTCGCACGCAACATTCCTTTATCTGGAGATTATTATGGCAAAATTGCTGAAAATAACACCAATATAGTTACCATAAGTAATAAAAATCAATTAATTAATGACCTACAGGCCTTACCTGAGTTATATGTCGATGTGCGGAAAAATTTACATGACGCTTATGTTCGTAGTGCTAACCAGTTTAATCTTCGCAAACGTGATGTTCGATTTCATGTTGGAGATAGAGTTTGGAAGAAAAATTACACACTGTCGAGTAAACCAAATGATTATTCTGCTAAACTAGCTCCTAAATATATTCCTTGCTTAATTAATAAAGTTATTTCAAATTTAGTTTATAATCTTAAAGATACCGATGGAAATAATTTAGGGAATTATCATGTAAAAGACCTTAAACCAGACTACACTAATTTGGATTCAGACGATGAACCCCAATCTGAGCACTCTTCCGATTCGGAACAGGAGATTAATCAATAACTTTTTTTATTCTATATTTTTCTAAAAAAAACAAAAATTTTTTTGGCTTGCATCATTTTTTTGTTTTTGTTATTTCGATGCAAGGGTTGTAGGGTGGGAACTATTTTGTCTGTTTGTATATGCTCCTCATTTTGAGTAGAGATCGAGAATTAGTAAATGTCTAATTTAGGTAATCGTAAGTATTGCTATGGTCAACATTGGTGTCAGAATATTTTATTGTATTTTATATTTATTATCTTTCTGACATATATATTTATTTGAGGTATGGCAATCTGTTCCTTTCAGTATTTTACTGGTTTTCCTATATACAAATAGAAATATTACAAATAACATCGTAATTTTTTGTTTATATTTTTTTTATGGCTTATTTTTATCCCTATTTATTTCCGATCTATGAAGGAATTATAAGGTGAAACTTTAATCTTTTCTAGCTAGCTGTACATACTTCTCATTTTATTTTACATTGAATTAAATTAAATAAAGAAATTAGAGAATGCCTGAGCTTTGTTGCAATTAATGGTTTTATAAAAAAATTTGGGTGTCTGAATAATACCTATCTTTATCTTGTGTTGTCCGTGTAGACCATGGATAAATATTACATCTGTTCTTTATTTGGACATTCCTAATTTCTATTTTTTATGTACAGATAGATAGTCGAAAACTAACATCGTCATCTTTTATTTTTATTATTATATTTTTTCTTTCGTTTCTGTACTCCTATGGAATTTGTTACTTATTATTGATTAGTATTTTGTACTTTTTAGTATCTTGTAAACAATTGCCATTTTTCTATCTTATTATCATATGTTGGCAAATTTTACAATTAATGGTTTATATCGTAGGTTGAGAACACAAGTTGGTTCAAACCATCACACAATAAATTCCATAATTATATTGTTGTAATCTTGTCATTTTAATTTTTATGTTAAATGTAGATATCTACCTCCATTCTACTTAGGTACCTATTTCTTCTTTTACATATTTAAATCTTGCATGAGCTAAGTTTTTTTATACTCACTGTGTAGGTTAGTGTGGTATAAAGAACTTAAGTTTATGTGAAGGTTTCTATTATTCTTTCTTCTATTGATAACTTCGAGAGTTTATATCTAAATACGTCACTGAGTATGTTAATGACTTGTGTTTTTGTGGGCAAACTGATAGATGAGCATCTCTTGATTTATATTTTTTTTATTTACCACATGTTTTGAAATACCATTACACGGTGGCTCAAATATTATTTTCATAAATATTTACTAATGTGGGTACCTATACCTACTTAACATAAAAATATGTTCCTACTACTGGAAAATTGTTTTTGTTTGATCTGTTGCTATGGTGAAGGACATTATATTGACTGTTGAAACAAAGACGAGACTTCTCTTGACTTTTCGAGTTGTGCACTTTGTTTCCCTATCATATTCAATCTCATTGACCAAATTCATAATTTGTTCTTTCGCAGTGGAGGCAGTGATAAACAAGGATATTTTCCCGAATAATTCACACGGGCCGTGATAGCCTTTTTACTGTCTCGTTACTATATATGTTTTGCATTTAGGGACTGGGAAGGTATTGGAACAGGCAAATTTTGGGAGCACGTATTTTGCTGCAGCAATGCAACCTTATAACTTCTTTAGGAAGGATAGTCATTGGGGGGTAGTATGCCTTCAGTCAGAGTGATCGAGGTTGCCTGCTGTTGAGGTTCTCAGAGGGTGTATTGCTACTGTGCTCTATTTAACCTTTTGAGGTGTTTGCTTTTTAAAAATTGGCTTGTTGTAGTGGTTTCCTGGAGCACTCCCGTTTTAAGTTATTCGCGAGTATAACAGTAGAGGGATGTACTGTTGTCATTTGTTTTTAGTCCCATATTTTTGTGGTTTTGCAAGTGAAATGATTTAGAGGCGCATCATTTCCAGCATTTTAAGTCTCATATTTTTGTGGTTTTGCAAGTGAAATGATTTAGAGGCGCATCATTTGCAGCATTTTAAGTCTCATATTTTTGTGGTTTTGCCAGTGAAATGATTTAGAGGCGCATCATTTCCAGCATTTTAAGTGTCATATTTTTGTGGTTTTGCAACTGAAATGATTTTGAGACGCATCATTTCCTGCATTTTAAGTCTCATATATTTCCTTTTTCATATTGCAAGTGAAATGATTTTTTTTAGAGACGTATCATTTCCCGCATTTTAACTCATATATATTTTTCTCTGCAGTGGAAGTTTTCACACCTTTTCAAGTAACTTATTGGTTTACTCCATAACTAAGTATCTATACTCGAGCTTAAAATAAAAATCCATGACTCCTAGAGTCTTTGATTTTTATTTACCGGGAACAGGGGGTGTGTAGCAAAAATTTTAACAATTTACGCACAGTGGTATATTTGCTAGTCACTCATATGCAAGGAATGACTTCACTTCTGTATTACCAGTTGCGGATGATACTTTAAACAAGCATTGGGGTCACATGGTACTCTTGCAACAGAGAAGGGGTACTCCATAAATTAGCAGGACAGACCAATTTCAGGGCTTTTTGGGTGTAAATTAGCAGGTGAGATACTTCTTTTATTGAATTTCATTTTCTATATATTGATTAATTAATTTATTATTTGATATTATTATATTTGTGGTTTATTCAGGGCATAGTGTTACTCAGTAATTATATTTGGTATTTTTCTACTTTTACACACGGATACGTGTAGGGTTTTTTATTAAGGTTCAAAGCCACGTGTTGGCTTCAGTTTTTAGGGCGTCTGATTGATGCCTTTTATGTATATTATATTAGTACTTTGAATAACTAAATATCACTGTAATTTCGTTTTGAATTCATGTCGTTATGAATACCATTTTGTGGTAAATTTGGAGTTCAAATCAAGTTTAAGACTACAAGGCAGTTGACCTTTAAGTTCGATTTTTTTATTATTAAGGTTATTTAACCATCTTTGCAGGAAAATCTATAACTTGGGGCAATTGTTAGTCTATTTGTGATATTAAAGGGATTCAAAGTCATTTAGTTATATCTCTGATTGGAGATAGGTTATATTTTTTTACTGAGTATAGGCTAAGGTAATAAACCCCAATTTCATGTTTAATATTTTTTTTATTAACCAGTATCTCTCCTGATCAAGTTGCACAAAGCCATTAATTTGATTTGTATTTCTATTAATTCCAATTGCATAGATGTAAAATACATTTGTTTAAAGTTTAGGCAATTTTAATATTATTTTTGTTAATATTTAATAATCTGTTAATATTCAATCATTTACAATATTTAATTTATAACCCAGCAGTTAGTGAATGTTTATATATTTCCTTTTCAACCAGCAAGGTCACTAATAGGTTTTTGTTCACATTGTAATTTTTTTCATAAGTAAAAGAAATAATTCCTCATAAATTCTTTTAGGAACTAATTAACAGTTCCTGTATTTAATTAACTACATAGTATATTGGTTATTTACTATTATTAAACTATTATTATTTCATTTGCAAATTTTGGATAATTTTATTGCAAATTATACAGGGTGATTCCTGTTTGTCTTTTAGTTCATTTAATTGCTTTCATTACCTAATTTAAATTTTAATACCACAGTTGTGTTTGTTATCACAGCAAGATTGTCTACTGAGATTCTACTTTGTTAAAGTAGAGTTTGTATTTATCCTATGATTTTGGTTTAACACATTTACTGTATTTCATGAGACCATCTTGGCTTACTGGAAGAGAGGAATCTTCAGAAATTTTAACTCCACCACTAGGAACTGGAAAGGACAAAGTTGCTGACATCCAACGTCTCAGAACATACCAACCAAACGCTAGCTAGCCCATCTATTTTGGTTGCAGACTGCAGTAGGTGCATAACTGTTGCACTTTGGGAGAGTCCTGATCTACCTTTGTTAAGGATATATTTTGGTGAGAGTTAATCTGATTTCTTCGAGGCCAGAGAAATATATCGGTTCTTGTGTAAACCAAATCAATATCTGCTACCAGCAAGTTTTTGCTAAAGTCATTGTTGCGTGGTAACAACCACAAATATAGTAGTTTAATCAATATTTAATACATGATCATTATTCTTTAAACATTCATCACATTAATTGTACATATCTTGCATCATTATTTTTTTAACTGTAATATACAATTATTTTAATCGACTTGTTTAATTTCATCAAACATTCATTATTTTATATTAACTCATATTATTTATTATCGTCTATTTAAAATTATCCTGGCGCTCCAACAGGATAACTTAGAATAACATTTTTTCTTCCTACGAGCCGACACCTAACCGACAAGCTAAGCCGGAGCTAATGTCAGTAGTTCCTGGTGGATTAAAGCCAATTAATTTCCACTAGGTTCATTGCACGGTCAGGACGGTGAAGTGGTAACCTTCCACGTAGGGGCGCATCTTGTCGATACCCCAGACTATGGCTAGGCATTCTCGTTCCGTCACTGAATAGTTCCTTTCAGCTGGAGACAGGGTACGGCTGGCATAAGCAATTACTCGATTCTGTGTCAGGGTTGCACCGAGCCCGTGCTCGGATTCGTCGGTCTGGAGCGGCTTCTCAAAGTCGGGACAGGTCAGTATCGGAGCCTCAGTTAGGCAGGCTTTTAATTTCGAGAAAGCTTCCTCTTGTTCCGGTGTCCACTGGAAACGGTGTTTCTTTCGTAGTAGGCGAGTTAGTGGTGTCACTACTTGAGAGAATGTGGGCACGAAGCGTCTATACCAGGAACACATCTCTAGGAAGCGGCGGACATCTCGAACGTTCCGAGGGGCAGGGAATTTACAGATAGATTTCACTTTTTCTGGGTCTGTATTGATTCCCTCGGATGTAACCACATGGCCTAGATATTTCAATGACTTCCGGCAAGATTAGCATTTCTCCGGATTCAGTTACAGGGTTGCCATGCGGAGTCGTCGGAATACTTCCTGTAAGTTCGCCAAGTGTTGTTCGAAAGTCTCCCCTAAGACGATGATATCGTCTAGGTAGGCGAAACCATACGGTTCTAGCTCGGGACCTATAATTCGGTCAAGAAGTCGTTGGAAGGTCGCTGGTGTTGAATGAAGTCCGAAAGGCATGACAAGGAATTGGAACAAACCTCGGCCGGGTACGGTAAATGCTGTGATAGGCTTACTTTCCGGGGACAGTGGTATCTGCCAATATCCTTGTTTCAGGTCCAAGTTAGAGATGTAACGGGCCTTACGGAGTTTGTCCAATATAGCGTTGATGTACGGTAATGGATAAGCGTCCTTTCGGGTGACCTCATTGACTTTCCTAAAGTCAATACAGAACCTTGGTTTCCCATCCTTCTTCCAGACTATTACAACAGGGGAGCTCTATGGACTACCGGATGGTTCTATTATGCCGTTCTCTAGCATCTCATCAACCTCCTTGTTGATGATTTCTTGCATTCGGGGATTCTGAGGACGGTATCGTTGCTTAATTGGCTGTCGTGTGGTCAGGTATATATGGTGCTGTATGAGTCCGGTGATTCCTCGTATGTCCTGAAAGCTGGGTAGTTCGGTATCTAGGAAACTTTGTAGCTGTCTCTCTTCTTGGGCGGAAATACACAGAGATATGGCTCCAAGATATGGTTTTGGACAGGGGGTGGTCGTGGGGACACGATATTATTGTCCAGACGAACGGTGGCTGTGGATGGACTTATTATAAAGTAATGTTTACTTAGTATATCCATTCCTACTACTAAGTCAGCGGCCAGGTTTGGAAGGTGCCATAAGCACTCCTCAAATCGCTTCGTTCCTATGTGGAAATCCACATAATAAGCCCTGTCTACGGTAACCAAGTTACCATTGGCTAACTGGACAGCGGGCGCAGCGGTGACATTATTTGGGATACCATGTTGGTTGCAGAACTGGCTAACACGGTCTCCTATGTATGAGCGCGCAGCTCCGGTGTCTATTAGGGCTAAAAACGTCTAGTCCCGGATACAAACTGGTACGTGTGGGCGGTTGTCTTGATCAGGTGGAGTTACGATTTCCGAGGCATTGATGGGGCGGAACGGTACAGGCCTCGTAACGGTACAGTTCCTTGCTAGTTTTTCGACCTCGGACACTGACAGTCTCGGGTCATGACTCCAGGCTTTCCACATCGTGAGCAGAAAAGTCGAGGCGGTGATCGACATTGACTGCGGAAGTGTCCAGCTTGGCCACAACGCCAACAGATGGCATTTCCGTCAAAGCTGGTGCTTGGGGTTGTAGGGCGGCCTTCAGGGGCTCTCATAGGTAGAGGGCGCGGTGCGGGAGCGGTCTCTACCCTAGCAGTATTTCTCTGATTGTAGGTGTTTGGTGCCCTGGTGTATCGAGGTACTGGCGGTGGGTTTCTAGCTACGGCTGGTCGTTCAGGTAGAAGTGGAGCGGCGGCTCTCTGACGCGGAGTATACTCGGCCTGTTGGGCTTTCCTCTGTGCTACAGTTTCCCTCTGTAGAGCCTCATATTCCTCTATCCGGCTTACTAAGTCACGGGGCCCTTGT
Source organism: Pogonocherus hispidulus (assembly GCA_963924545.1). NCBI lineage: Eukaryota > Metazoa > Arthropoda > Insecta > Coleoptera > Cerambycidae > Pogonocherus > Pogonocherus hispidulus. The sequence continues at coordinate 36,409,570 of OZ004695.1, forward strand.
ATATCGCTCAAACGAATATACTGCTTGTACTCGTGCCGCAGGTTTCCATGGAGGCGGTGCAAAGCTTTCTCATCTGAGAATCCTCCGTGGCGGCGTAGCAGTGTTCGTAGGGCTACTACATAGTCTTGACCGGCTTCTCCCAGTTGCTGGCGGCGGTGGTATATTTGTTCCTCTAAGAATGAATCGTAGTTAGCCGGGAGATAGAACTGTTTGAAGTCGGTGACGACGTCTTCCCAGCAGGTCAATGAACCTCGATTATTCCGGTACCAGGCCAAAGCATTCCCCTGGAATATCTCGTACAGGGATGGCAACAGTGCGGAGGTAGGAATGCCGCTGTGCTCTTGGAATTCGGAGAGTTTCTCTAGAAACTCGACAGCATCTGTTTTGCCATTAAAGTGCAGATTCCATTTTCGCAACCTTTCGCAAACTGTGCTAACGGTGAAGGTGGTAATAGCTCCTGGGGGCACTGGTACAGTGGTGGCCGGTACGTCTACGGGTGGCGGTGGTACGGGGAAAGATAGAGGGATTGATTGGCGGTTGGGCAGTGGTGAAATACAACCGTCTTTGATAAACTTCACCAGGCGCCGTTTCTTTTCCTCTGCTGTTCCACTCAGGTCTAGCCGGAACTTGGCCAGCTCGTTGTCAAGCTGGTCTTTCTTAAGCCTATAGAGCCAGCTTAGGCGGAAGTCACCTTGGTCGGTAACTGCGGCTTCGACTCTGGGCTTCATTGTCAGAGTCGGTAGATCTTCTTTGGCGGGCATCTTCAGGTACAGGCGGTCAGGCGGTCACTAGTATTTTCTCGTGTCGGAGCGGTATCTCCGATACTGCTAACACTGGCTAGTCTTGACTCCTGGCAGGTGTAGAACACTTGTACTTACTCTTACAGCGGTATCTTCGACGATGTGTTCAGTTGCTTGTCCCAGTAGCAACTGCCTTCCTAGGACACTTCGCAACGGTTAAATAGATCGCTGCGAGACTATCGGTATTCGATTCTGTGTATCTGGTTTAGTGCCAAAAGAGGGGTCACAAGCTAGATATATTTTGTTATCGGAGTTATACTCCGGGCAAAATCCGGTAAAGCGGTAAAAGTCTTACTGGCAGGTGCGGGTGACTGCGGAGAACGTCCTGAACACCTTATTTCTCGACTTCCACTTCGTACTTCGCTGTGGGACACTTCTAGGAGAAACGGCTGCTCGGATCGAACAACCACTACCGGCAATCGATTCCTTGGGTCCGATTACCCTGAAAACGATACCCCACACGGCTTCGTTTGGTTCGGGTAAGTTCGGGTGGGAGGTCGGTCGATGACGTCAAATCTCCAGCCTCGTTGTTCTAAAATATCCCCAAAGCTCGCTGGTCGTTGTTCTAACTCTTTTCAGGCGTTAAAAGTCCAATAACGCTTTCGGGAGCGGTCGGAGCGGTTCGGGGATGGTCGGAATCGATTCCTCGTAGTCGGTTTAGTGCCAAATGATACCCCACAAGCTGGTTGGATGACAGAAGAGCTTGGGTCAAGTTAGGTCAAAAGTCGGGGACCTCCAGATTTTTGCGGAAAGCTCCTCTAACTGCAAATCTTCACTAATTTTCCCTATTTAAGTCCCTGCTCGGGCGCCAGATTTGTGACGGATACTTCCCGATTTGCAACTAGCAAGTGTCACGTTAGTGCCCGAGGTTCGGTTTCTCTTTTGCCTCGGGCGCCAGTTCCTGTTTACAGTGCAGAAACACCACTACTCAGGTAGCTTCAGTGAAGATACGGTACGCCAGGTGGGTCGATAGGGAAAATTAGACTTCACACAACAGATAGAAATAATACATCAATAAACCTTTTAATACATTTATTAACCTAGAACCTAAAATGGACAAAGCTAAACAGTATTCTTGCCGTATTGGGCAAAAGCATACGGGCGGTGTAAACAAGCAGGGGGGTAAGCACAAGCGGGTCCAAGATGCAAACGGGGTGGCAACAAGCTAAGCGGGACTACCTACAGCGGGTTTACAAGCAACGGGGTTAGCTAAGGGCAGTGACCGTGCGTGGGTACCAGGTGAGGAAGCAATCATTAAGCAAATACTAAGCAATGGGTTAAACACACTACTACTAAATACAAATACGGTGACACTTGGCTATTGTCAGTTATATCTGTTGCAATAAAGCTCGAGCTGAAAATAAAACAAGTTATGGTTAAGATATGGCTAGTAAAGAAAACAGAAAGAACCCCACTACTCACATGTGCAATTCATCCACAACATGAGCAGCGAAGTAGAAAGAAAGACAGAAAGCACCCCACTACTCACATGTGCAATTCAACAACCACGTGAGCAGCGTTCGGAGCCATGCTTTAGAAACAGAGACAGAGGGCACTTCACTACTCACATGTGCAATTCAACAACCACATGAGCAGCGAAGTAGAAAAAGAGATAGAGAGTAGAGACAGAGATAGACAGCACCCCACTACTCACATGTGCAATTCAACAACCACATGAGCAGCGAAGTAGAAAGAAAGATAGACAGCTGTAAAGAAAATATGATTAATACACAAATAAATACAATAGCCCAGTTAATATTCCCTATCCGGTGATTAACATATTTCCACACAGGTTCTCGGCACTTCTTACTGGTTGGAGCGGTCGGTGTCTACTGCCTAACTTGGGTGCTAGCTAGTAGTGTTATTCCCTAGGTACTGAGTTCACTGGCGGTGGGGAACTCTTGGTACCTGCGCAGTAGTTCAGATCACGGGCTTGGGTTGATTTCCAAGTCTGTCGCACAAGTCGAAGCGGTGACGGGCTGGACTGCTTACAATGCTGGCTGGAGCTAGACTCCTGCTTGAATCGGTCGCTGTTACCTTTAAGTCCCTATCGGAACCTCGGACATGCGCAGCGCGGAAAATGGACTTAGTATACTTAAGGCGTAGTAGACAGCAGCTGAATTTTTCCCAAGTATCAACGCCTTTGTGGACTTGTAATATTTACTTACTTATTCCTGGTGTTGCTAGTAGCGGTGGACAGGACTGCTCGTGGCGACGAACGGTAGGCAACTCTTTGTCTCAACTGTTCTCAGTTCGATGAAGGGGCAGTGAGAACTTAGACCGACGCAGTAGTGAAATCAGCGACTTAGCAATTATCCCAAATATATATATTTGATACTTATAAAATTTCCACTCAAGTCGGATTTGTGGACTTTAACAAATTTTACTTACTATTCCTATAGTAGAGATGGAGGTGTCGGCTGAACTGCTCTTCACTAGTGCCGGCTACGGACTGACTGTAAATCTTGCGCGCTGCTTAGGCATAGTCAGCGTGGGACGTGAGGATTCGAGAGCGGTCGGATGTCTTCGAGTCCAGACGGCGCGGCGTGATACATTATATTTGCTGGTTAATATTTAATAAATGTCGTTTCCACAATATAAATATTTTACAGGCGGCGGATATATTTAAATATATATATGAAATGAAATGTGCTTCATTACAGACTTTCAAAAATAATAACTAGGTACTGACAATGAACCATATTTATTCGAATAAGTAAACACTAATAATTTATAATTAATGAAAAAGTAAAAAAAAAAAAGTTGTCTCTGGCGGGATTTGAACCTGCAAAATTTTGCGGTTCAGTTTGAAACCCTGCCGCTCAACCAACTAGTCCACCGGATGACGTTAGTTATGTTACCGCCAGCCCGGCGCCTACGGGAGACGCAATGCAAGCTCAGCATAGACTAGTTTATAAATATGAGATAATCTCTTTGTTTAAGGCATTAATTACTATTTCCTTGTACACAACAGTTAAAACTTGTAACCAGTGAAAGTGTTTGAATAAAATTTGTTAACAGTTTTTGTGCAAAAGTTATTTTTAAAAACTCGCTCTTCTGGAGCTTATCTATATCTGGCGCAGTCGGTAGGATGTGGTGAAGATTTTTGGCAACCAAAAAATAGATTTTTGGCATCAAAAAAATCTTTTTGTTTCAACAATTAATCATCGAGAAATCTTAGGTGAACTGAGTAGCCTAAGTAAGAAGAACCAGTGTCCCAACAAACCGCAAACACGAACCATTCAAGGCAAAACCGTGAGTACAAGGGATAGTATTAATCAACCCACTATCCGTGTTCATCGAGAATTCGAGGAGAATCGCCTCCGCGGATAGAAACCTCATTGAGATCGCTGTGCTGTCTATCGCAGACCTGATCGGAATTGGCCCGAAGTACAGAAGATTTTCAAGATTTGAAGAGATTTTTGTTTTCACCTTTTCAAGAAACAAAAACCAAGTTAGAAGTAAGAAAATTCGGCATTCCTTGTCACACCTTTCCTATTATATTTTACTAAGTTATAAAAACTAGTGTACTCACTCTGAAAAATCCCATTTCAGAACGGTAAGCGTGACCACTAGCTACTTAGTTTCCTTTTTTCTATCATATTCTACTAAGTTATAAAAACTAGTGTATTCACTCTCAAAAATCCCATTTCAGAGCGGTAAGCGTGACCACTAGATACTTAGTCTTCCTATCATCGGAAGCACCGTGAGGTTTTGCACTTGTATTTTTAGGTGTCGAAGTGCCTAATTATACATAAGCCCTAGAAGAAAACAAGACAAAGTACTCTACTTTCTAAGACCCAATGCGACCGTAAGTCGTTGGTAGAAAGTATTGACTTAAGCTAGAAACCACCTATAAAGAAAACATCGAGCCTTTAAAGTAACACTCAAAATTAAATAAATTAATAAAGATATTTTCCCATTTTACCTCAGAAAATAATAACTAAATTTTAAAAATTTATTTTAGTTATATTGTATTTTTATATACTACGAGGATATTTCAAAAAGTTCCATATATAATAAATAATCATTATAAAATCTTGAAACGATTTTGGCAATGAGATTCCTGTTTCTTATATTCATGTAAGTAAAATAAGTCTGGACAATCACTTTTAATAATTAAATCAATATAATAGAATATTAATATTTAAACATTTTTATGACAGATACTGACGAAATTTCGGATTTAACTGAAAGATTAAATAGCAGTCTTAGATTAAACGAAAATCTTATTGTTCGACCCTTACCTAGAACACATAACTTAAATAGAAATATGGCTTTACCTCAGATTTCAGTAAAAGACTATATGGAGCTGATCCCACGATTTGATGGAGATCTAGCCCAATTGTCTACATTTGTAAAATCATGTGAGTCAGTTTTGACACTGATGGCACCTGATAATGACCGAACGCGAATAACTTTCACTCTGATGCATATACGTACCAAAATTGTGGGCAGAGCTGCTACAGTTTTAGCTGCTCGAACATATTTAACATTTCCAGAATTAAAAGATATATTAATTTCAATTTTTACAATAATTACAGTTTTAAGATATTGACCAATATCAGATATTAATTGAAAACCATCTACACGGAATAAAACTAGTATTGCCTCCAACTATAGACAATTTATCCATTTTTGAAAAACTAATAAAAGTAAACGTTTTTCAGAAAAATAATATTATATATTTTATATTAAGAGTACCTTTAGTAAGTAAGTTAGACTACGAAGTCTATAGAATATATCCAGTACCTAACAGTTATAATCAAATAATTATACCAAATGCAAAATATCTGTTAACAAATAAGTATACGTATTTAGAAACCAATGAAAAATGTCCCATCATACAAGGTGATATGCATCTGTGTGAAATTGAAACAATTTCCGATAAAAATTCAGAAAACTGTGCTTTACAATTAATACATTATAAAGATAACCCAAATTGGACTCCTTATTTGGTGCCTAGAACAATCTACAAAGATAGAAAACTTTGATTCTTGGATCTTAATAAGTCCTGACGAAACTGTGTTAAAAAATTACTGTGACAACGATGTTAATTATAAACAGCTACATGGAAATTATCTGCTGACTCTTCCATACAATTGCAAAGCTGAATTGAAATAAAAAATTCTAATTCCTAAACAAAAGAGTACATTCAAAATTTCACAAGTAAATCTACCAAAGCTGCAATTGAATATTAACTTTAGAAATAAAACAAAATTAGAACATGTTGAGATTAGTAATATCGATTTAACTGCATTTGAAGAAATAAAAAGACATGCTGAAAACTATCAAACGAAATTAAGAAACCAGGAACTCATTGATATTGAACAAGAACATATAAATTGGTTCCAGATTATAATTTACATTGTAATAATAACTATTGTAATATTTATGATTTTGTATTGTTTGTTTAAGCACCGATCCAAAATAATTGTTAGATTGAAACACCAGCCTCTTACACAGGATGTCCAAAATGGAAACGACATTCAGTTAGGCCCTTTCTAGCCCTAAACTTCATTTTTGGGCATGGAGGAGTTATGTTACCGCCAGCCCGGCGCCTACGGGAGACGCAATGCAAGCTCAGCATAGACTAGTTTGTAAATATGATATAATCTCTTTGTTTAAGGCATTAATTACTATTTCCTTGTACACAACAGTTAAAACTTGTAACCAGTGAAAGTGTTTGAATAAAATTTGTTAACAGTTTTTGTGCAAAAGTTATTTTTAAAAACTCGCTCTTCTGGAGCTCATCTATATCTCGTTTAACAATGTTTCTAAAACGGTTATGTAAACTACACCTATTAACTTAAAACGAATTTTTATTGATATTTTATTTAAAAAAGCATTTCGCTTTAGTATTTTGGTAATCAGACGTGTTTGACAGTCAGTACTATCGATTCCGTTAGCAATATTTCTCATAGTGTGCCCTGGGAATATAAAATTCAATGAAATGTAATAGCCCATGTTAATTGCCTTTAGTCAAATGAAATGGGAAATCCGGTATAGATATCCTTGTTTGTCTTATATAAAAGCTGGATATTCATATATAAAGTTTGGCTGAAAAGCATTTCAACACCACTCGGGTTTCTGTTGGTTATTGAAGTAATAATTTAACATTAAGTCGGACATTTATTGCCAGCTAAACAAATTTACGATCTCAGGGCGACATTTTGTTAACAGTTTCTCCCTTTATTTTCTTGTGTACTATAGAATGCTCTCATTTGCTGTATGGTGTAGTATTTCTTCATTTAAAATTTCCATGATTCTCATCTCTAACCTATTTCCTAAGACTTTCTCCTTAATAGGCAAATCCTCTTATTTTGTAATAGTTATTTTACTAATATCCTGAATGCAACATTACATAATTTATATGAATATGTACTACATTTCCTATAATGTAAATCAAGCATGACACATTTTACAGATTATTTAATTTCTACAAACTTCGGACTTTATTTATTTATATAAAATTAAAAAAAAATTCTTTGATCGCAATTTTGAGTCCATCTAAAAAAATGGATTCAAAATTATGATCAAAGTATGAATTTTTTATTTTTATTGGTATTTCAAAATGATTTTGAAACTGGGCACCGTTTCATCGTACATATAGTATATAACATCATATATATTACCAATTTTATTTCATAAAGTTATTAGTGGTGCTAAATACACTCACCGGCAAAATTAGGGAGATAAAAAGAAATATACTTATCTGTGTATTTTGATGTGTATAATATATTTTTCTTAATTATCCCCATATTTATATGCAAAATAAAAAATGCATAAAGGTGACGAGTTACTTCAGATGCTTTATCTTTTTGGGGTATAGATCACTTTGGGCAGTGCAGAGGGCGGGATAAATTTTTTTGATTGAAATAACCTGTGTAGCTGTGTAATTCAACCATTGTGCGACACCCTCTATATAATTCCCAGTTGTAAAATGAAATAGTATTTTCAACTAGGATATATTAATTAAAAATAATTGAAGATTAAAGTTATATTTTTTTCTTAATATATAAATATATACAGTGTGGGTGAGTTTGCATTGCATACTCAGTAACTTCGTAAATGTCAAGATGTTAAAATTTTTTTAAAAGTACTTCTAAGTGATTTTTTGTGCCCTTTTCAACCCTCCGATTAAAAACGCTCTCCTCAAAACACAAAAAAGCAGCGACATGTAACACCCTGTATTTTATTTCATAAATTTGGGGATGTTCAACATACATGTACAAGGTGGCCCGTTTAATATGGGCCTATACTTTATCTCAGAAACTACAAGTTCTACAGAAAAAAAAATTATATGAAATTATTTTTTTCAAAGTTATCTTCAATTTTTTTATATTTTCAAACTTATAACCTGTTTATATACAGGGCGATGAACTAAAGTTCCTTTTTTTTTAAATAGCACACCCTGTATATTATTACATTTTCAGAAAGCCCTTCTAAAGACGAGTTCAATGATATTTGATATGATGGGTCTGACGCCCGCCGTTTCGGAGTTATTGAGTATTATCTTCAGGAAATAGCCCATATTAAAATCGTGCTAGAAAGGTTAATAATTAAGTTTTTGAGCCTTAACTTGCGCCAAGAAATTTCTAATTTTATTTATTATATAATTACTCAATATTCCACTTATAATAAAAATTTGACTGTGTTGCCACAAATCGAAAACCATAAATTCTCACGATTATTTCAAATGGAACACCCTGTATGTTGTTACATTTCTAGAAAGCCCTTCTATCGACAAGTTCAATGATATATGATATGATGGGTCTAACGCCCGCCGTTTCGGAGTTATTGAGTATTATCTTCAGGAAATAGCCCATATTAAAATCGTGCTAGAAAAGTTAATAATTAAGTTTTTAGCCTTAACTTGCGCCAAGAGATTTCTATTTTTATGTACTTTATTATGTAATTACTCAATATTCAACTTATATAAAAAAAATTTGACGGTTTTGCCTTGCCACATTTCGAAAACCATAAATTCTCACGATTTTTTCAAATGGAACACCCTGTATATTGTTACATTTCTAGAAAGCCCTTCTATTGACAAATTCAGAGATAGGTATATGATACTCAGAATATGACCAGGATTGAAATAGTGCTAACCAAGATCCTAAATTATCATTTTGAACTCTTAATTTGCATAAACAATCTTATTGTTGAAAAAGTCTAGCAAATAATTTATTTTTTTGGAATTTGTCTCACGGGAAATTTTGCTCTATACTCTCTAAGAGCAAGAGCCGGACTTTTATTATTTGATAAATAACATTCTAGCATATCAACTTTTTCTTCCACACTATACATTATTATTAATAAATACTTAATATATTAACGCAATGTCAAATAATTTTTCAGCTTACCCCGGTTGTCAAGGCAATGATAAATCCTATAATAATTGTGGATATTTTGTTTACAAAGGCCATTCTGACTAAACGTTAAAATATGGTCATATTTAATGAAATTGCCAAATAATAAAGACAGAGTAGCTAGGTACATCGTAGAATTACCTGTGCATCTTCAGTCACTAAATAAATTTTTCCAGGGGCTTTGAAAATCAACTAGTACACAATAATCTGATATATTTCACGGAATAATATCAAATTTATGTTGAAAATTATATAGCAACCAAAATTAAATACGTGCATTTTACTGAAACTAGTTTTATTATAAATATTAATAATGAAAATGTCCCTATACTAATGTTACATCAATTACATCAAAGTGATAGATCATATACTACCTATATAACTTTTTGTGGTGCAAATTAGAACTCAAACACTTAATTAAGTAATAATAAAAGTAATTTTGTTAGTTACAATTTGAATATTGGAGGTTTCCTGAAGATAATACTCAATAACTCCGAAACGGCGGGCGTCAGACCCATCATATCATATATCATTGAACTTGTCGATTGAAGGGCTTTCTAGAAATGTAACAATATACAGGGTGTTCCATTTGAAAAAATCGTGAGAATTTATGGTTTTCCAAATGTGGCAACACGGTAAAATGTTTTTTATAAGTTGAATATTGAGTAATAACATAATAAAGTACATAAAATTAGTAATCTCTTGGCGCAAGTTAAGGCTCAAAAACTTAATTATTAACCTTTCTAGCACGATTTTAATATGGGCTATTTCCTGAAGATAATACTCACTAACTCCGAAACGGCGGGCGTCAGACCCATCATATCATATATCATTGAACTCATCTTTAGAAGGGCTTTCTGAAAATGTAATAATATATAGGGTGTGCTATTTAAAAAAAAGGAACTTTAGTTCATCGCCCTGTATATAAACAGGTTATAAGTTTGAAAATATAAAAAAATTGAAGATAACTTTGAAAAAAACAATTTGATATAATTTTTTTTCTGTAGAACTTGTAGTTTCTGAGATAAGGTATAGGCCCATATTAAACGGGCCACCTTGTACAAATGTGGTAGTGCAAAAAAAATTTTTTTTGGCGATTCTGAAAACTATTTAAAAATTTTTCAATGCACGCCTCTGGATACTGGTCCACTGTAATGGAGTGACCTTGGGACTGACAATGCAAACTGGCTAGCACGAAAAAACTTCGGAAGTTCTGAGAGTATACCGACATCAGGCGCAAAAAAGATTTGCAGCGTTTTTACTTTAAAATAAACTTAAAGATAGTTAGATGTGACCAAAGTGACGTGTCTTGTAAACGCAAATTATTAAGTAAATTGGGGATTTTCAGCATTTTGCTACAAAAACCACTCACAAAACCTAACACGTAATTGATAACAGTGCTTGAACAAGCTGGATATGATACGGATAAAACTGAGCTTCGTGTAGTAAGCGCCACACCGTTGATTGGGATACCCCAGGCACCCCTGCCTAGCGATCTGACTTGTACTTATTCGCGTATTTTCATGGACCAGATTCAACACTTGTTCTTCAGCTGCTAAAATACGTTGTGGTCGTCCCGGGCCACCATCTCGTCCACTCCAACTTCACGATAAATAAGAATCAAGTCCATTAACTTAGCATTACTGTACACATGAGCCATTTTGAAAATTTTACAGTTTAACACTCCTACGATAAATAAAACACCCGCACTGAGACAGCGTCACAGATAGACTGATGACTGCATAGACAATAGAGATATTATCCCCCACTCCAACTCTCTCGCTCGGTCTTAACCAGGCGTTCCAGGTACAAAAACTGTTGTTTACTGTTTTTTGAAGGAATGTGATATATCAGATGTCGTTGAAGTACAGTTGCCCATCTACGTAGTCCTTTATAATAGTATAACTTTAAACATTGTTTACGAGAAATCCTAAGACTTTTATTATAAATTTTTTTGGTGATATCGATTTCTTATTTAAGGATGCACATATCCTCAAATTTTTCGAGATAAGTTCTGAATAACCATGTATATATATATATATATATATATATATATATATATATATATATATATATATATATATATATATATATATATATACCGGGATATAAAAAATTATCTTGGTCAAGGGTGGTTGTGGAATGTAAAACGTGTGTCTTACTTTCAATTTTTAAATATGTTTTGTGTCAGAATCTGTCAAGTCATTGTGCTGAAATAAAATAAGACATGTTTTACATTCCACAACCACCCTTGACCAAGATAATTTCTGATATCCCGGTATATATATATATATATATATATTCAAAGTAGTCAAAGTCTAGATAAATGATCTGTTGGAAAATGTAGGACAGGGCATCATTCCTTTTTTATCAGGCTGGCACATTTAGAATTGGGAAGGAATCCAAATTATACACCTAATTCGAAGAAAGATAAATATTTATTTCAAACACTACTTTTAAATATTAGTTTTGTTCTTTTCTCTTTCCTTTGCTTTTACCAACCATATCTTTATGGTTCCTTCAATGTCTGCAGTTGTTACATTCTTATGAATTATTTACTTATTTAAGTTATAAAAAAAATATTTTAAAAGATAACAAAAATTAATACAACCTTACCTATTATAATATGGGAAATCTGGAGCACTGATAAGTTCTTCTTTGATGTGAATCTAATCCAGCTATTGCAATGCTATTGCATTGCAAGATTATTTGTAAAAAGTTTATTCATTATTCGTTTCACAATTATTTTGTAGTTACTACCCCCAATCTTGCTGAGCTCTTTAACCTACACAATATATGCAAAAAATCTCCAACAAGCGAAAGATTTTAGTTCTTACAAATTGCAGGGATATGTCCTTGTCGGCCACATAATTTTTCAATTTCATTTATATCGGCTTCCATTTTTAAAGGGAAATAAAATTATTTAGAATAGACTCTGTCACAGCTACAGTATCATTCTGCACAGGATTCTGCCTTAAATAATTTACATCCTTTGACAACTGATCAAGTTTGACATATAAAAGACTTAATTGTCTAAGAACTATTTTCTTAAAGTTGTCACCTGGAATAAAAAAATAACCCATAAAAAATAAATTCATTTGTAATAAGCATATATTACTTTGATATGACCGAGGGCTTGAAGTATCATCAGGCGTTACTGAATAAAAACAATTTAAATGTAAATTAAAATCAGAATAGAGTAAAAATTGCTGTACATGTATTTACAGCAGTCATTCTTGTAATGATGTTTCGTGTTAGAGACCCCATCAGACGTTACTAAAATAATTTAAAACAACTTAAATTATTGCAAATTTATTCAAAGCACTATCTAGTATAAGTACCTCGACTTGTAGTAGTAGTGTCCAATCAACACGGTGACCGTTATCCCATACATGTTTTACTAATGTCGACCTATCAACTTGGTAATCCTTAATATAATTTTTATGTTCGCGGATCCTTATTTATAATGGTCTAGATGTTTCACCAATATAATATTTACCACATTCACAAGGAATCTGGTAAATACAATTTTTTGAATTTTGATCATTGGTTTTGTTTTAGTAAGTATTGATCTTAAAGTATTTTTCGTTTTAAATGTCGTTCTTATGTTAAAATCATTACCAAGCCTTTTAAGTCTTTTCAGAGATCTCTGCAATATAAGTAATTGTAGTAATTGTAATAAGTAATGGTTGTTATTCGATTTTCTCTATTTATTCTGGGAATATTATTATTTTGCCTATTTTCAATTTTTATAAATGTTTCCTCAACAAAATCATTAGGATAATTATTTTTCTCTAAGATATTCTTAATAACATCTTTTTCTTTATTGAAAATATCTGTATAATTTTATATCTTCAAGTTCATGAAAGATTTTCACATTTTGATATACTCGACTTAATTTTAAACCTGTATAAGGAGGCTAATAGCAAGTGCTATCAATTATCCAGCATGTAGGTACTGCTTCTACTGTTTCTACAGGTTCAGAATTTATAAAATGCACCACATTCTAGCCCATTTTAAATGTAGTCAAATACCTACCTACTTACAAAAAAATAAAGCATAATATTTTTTTAAATAAATTACATGATTAGCTACTTCTAAGGCATAGTCTTGGATAATTTAAATCATCATAGAACATAGATATATAATTAAAAATATTATTCAAACTGAGAGAAAATCGTATACTTTTCATGTTAGAACCATATCGTCTACCGAGTAATTTAATTTGTCCAAAACTCATATTATATCAACTTATAAAAAGACATACTACAATAGCATATATTATTTACTATAATTACATAGTAAACATTTACAAAGGTTACATAGTAAAATATTTACATAGTCAACGGTTTACATAGTGCTATGACATTTGTTTACATATGGTTACAAGACATAACTGTGCGAGTAAAGCATGGGAAAAGTTACATATCCGTCTTCAAAAGCAAGTGCAATTAATTTATTTGAAATTTCATATATCGGCCAAACCACTAAAGGACCCAAATTATGTACAAAATAAATTCCCGACATAGAAGATTCACATGGTTGTAAAAAAATTATTTACAGTATTAAACACTTTCATTTGTTCATAGTTTTTCACTAAAAAATTTAGAACTTTTATAATTTTATTATTTTCTAAAACACAATAATTATTGCCCTCACAATTTATATCCAATCTAAAAGATTCAAATCTAGGTAATTCTTGCATATTATCAAAATATTCAAACTCTTCTGGAATGGGCCCTCTATCATGTTTTCGCTCTGCCACTGGAAACTCAAAACTGTTTTTTGTGGTCGTTAAAAGTAGATAAGGTATGTATGTTCTGGACCGGAAGTGAAGTGATCGAGCTGCAAGACCTGTTGCCATCGAGCTAGACCACTGAGCCGCTGGTCATTGGCTTCAAGGGTTGAAGAAGAACCTTAAGATGAATCCCGCAGGTGTAGGAGCTCCAGGGGCTGAAGAAGAGCACCCCAAGAGTGTGTGACGTAGGTTCGTCAAGATGGCGGCCTGACGTCACGAGCCGCGTCCAAGGTAGTAGCTCAGGCGGCCACTAGAAGGCGCGGCAGTCTGGCCAGGCGGCCACGAGAGAGCGCGGCAGTCTCGCGGCAAATCAAATATTTAGTATACAGGTGAATCAAAAACTTTATACAGGATGAGCAAAATAAGAATGCGGATAGAAAAAACATGCGCAGTAGGTTGCTATCGGCAAGATGGCGGCCTGAAATTAGGTATGGAGATTGTAGGTGTCTGGCGCCAAATGCGCGATGTTAGGTCTGGGGAATGTCAAATATCTGAGAATTTAGTGGGTAAATTTAAAAACTTAGGTCTGTTTGGCAGGTGACACGTGACATATAGCAGCGCCTAATTGGTTGCTGCAGTCTGTCTGATGGCGGAAAATTCAAATATCTGAAATTGGGTATGGGATTGCCTTGCAAAACCTTAAAATCGTTATATCTCGTAAATGCGTGCGAATATCGAAAAAAACAAGTGAAAAAATCTCCCCCGCAGATCGCCTGGTTTTGATTGGTAGTCCCCTAGCAACAGAAAAAAGTCCTAAACTCGTACGTCAAAAAACAAAAAAATTTTGCTCTGGTGAGGTCACGAGTCGCGCCCAAGAACTTAAAATCCTTATAACTCGTAAACGCGTGCGAATATCGAAAAAACAAATGGAAAAATCCCCCCGACACCCGTAGTTCTGATTGGTAGTTCTCTACTAATAGAAAAAAGTCCCAAACTCGTACGTCAAAAAACAAAAAAATGTTGCTCTGGTGACGTCACGAGTCGCGCCCAAGTGCTTAAAATCCTTATAACTCGTAAACGCGTGCGAATATCGAAAAAACAAATTAAAAAAATCCCCCCTACACCTCTAGTACTGATTGGTAGTCCTCTAAAAAATAGAAAAAAGTCCCAAACTCGTATGACAAAAAAAAAAGTATATTCATATACATCAAATGACTCGTAGCGACATCCGTGATATTAATTTCAAACTATTTTCAATCTAATAGCGAAAGCAGGATTCTATCTGCGGTAGGCGGTCACGAGAGGTCTCTACTATATGGCGGCAAATTCAAATATCTGAGAAATTAGCGGGTAAATTTAAACGCAGCAAAAGCAAGAGCTGTCATGAGCGCAAGAGGTCTCTGCTGTAGTCTGGCGGCAAATTCAAATATCTGAAATTGGCTGGTAAATTCAAACAACAAAAGACACCCAAGTCAAGAGAATGTAAAATCTTACGTATGTGTATTAGACATCAAATAGGGCTGTTTAACGTAATATGCCAAAAGGGCCTAACATTAAACTTTGTGTGTTTTTAATGAAACAAAAACTAAAATTCTTAAAAAAATTTACTCTTTAAACAACAAGAGACGAATTTTCTATAACTTTAATATTTCAGCTTCATGACATCAGACTCAAGTAAAATCTTACGTGGGTGTACTAGACATTAAATAGGACTGTTTAGCGTAATATGCCAAAAGGGCCTAATCTTAAACTTTGTGTGTTTTTAATGAAACAAAAACTAAAATTCTTGAAAAAATTTACTCTTTAAAACAACAAGAGACGAATTTTCTGTAACTTTAATATTTCAGCTTCATGACGTCAGATTCAAGGAATATCTTACGTGGGTGTACTAGACATCAAATAAGATTGTTTAACGTAATATTCCAAAAGGGCCTAACCTTAAACTTTGTGTGTTTTTAATGAAACAAAAACTAAAATTCTTGAAAAAATTTACTCTTTAAAACAAGAGATGAATTTTCTGTAACTGTAATATTTTAGCATCATGACGTCAGATTCAAGTAAAATCTTACGTGGGTGTACTAGACATCAAATAGGATTGTTTAACGTAATATGCCAAAAGGGCCTAACCTTAAACTTTGTGTGTTTTTAATGAAACAAAAACTAAAATTCTTGAAAAAATTTACTCTTTAAAGCAACACGGGACGAATTTTCTGTAACTTTAATATTTCAGCTTCATGGCGTCAGATTCAAGTAATTTCTTACGTGGGCGTACTAGACATCAAATAGGATTGTTTAACGTAATGTGCCAAAAGGACCTAACCTTAAACTTTGTGTGGTTTTAATGAAATAAAAACTAAAATTCTTGAAAAAATTTAGTCTTTAAAACAACAAGAGACGAACTTTCTGTAACTTTAATATTTTAGCTTCATGATGTCAGATTTAAATAAAATCTTACGTAGGTGATAAGTCCGTAACAGGTCCTGCGCAGATCCTCTTTGTTAAAATTAAATAATTATCTAAAATAATAATGCTCTTTTAACATTAAAGTTCTTATCTAATAAGTAGACAACAGAGTAGACTAATAATTATTAAAATTATCTTAAAGAATTAATATTACTGCGTGTGAATTATAGCCTTCATATATAGTATCATTTCGAGGAGTAACTTAATAACTCTAACCTCACTTTTGTCGGAATCAAGCATATCTGTTCACTATCATAGGCCACAACACACCGGCCATAAATTACAATATAACAGCCCCGTACAATATAAATCAGTAATATCAATCAATCAATATAAATCAGTAATAATAATTAGGTGAGCTGAAAACCCCTGTCTGCGTACCAAGATTTAAAAAATTCTAGCAAAACTTTATACACATTATCCTCGTTATCCTTGTTATCCTTACGCGTTATCCTTGTTATCCTCGTTATCCTTGCACGTTATCCTCGTTATCATCGTTATCCTTATTTACGTGACGGTTACCCTTAATGGTACCCTTATTTACGTGACGGTTACCCTTATTTCCGTGACGGTTTCCCTTAATGTTACCCTTGTTACCCTTATTTTAGACAGTTACCCTTATTTACGTGACGGTAACCGTTATTTACGTGACGGTAACCGTTATTTACGTGACGGTTACCCTTATTTACGTGACGGTTACTCTTATTTACGTGACGGTTACCCTTATTTACGTGATGGTTACCCTTATTTTACGTGACGGTTAGCCTTAATATTAGCCTTATTAGCCTTAATGTTAGCCTGAATGTTACCCTTATTGGCCTTAATGTTACCCTTATTACCCTTAATGTTACCCTTATTAGCCTTAATGTTACCCTTATTACCCTTATTTTACGTGACGGTTAGCCTTATTTTGCGTGAGGCGGGTGCGCGTGACGTATTTGCGGATACACGTCACGTGTTTTGCGGGTACGCGTGACGTGTTTTGCGGGTACGCGTAACGAATTTGCGGGTACGCGTCACGTGTTTTGCGGGTACACGTCATGTTTTGCCGGTACGCGTCACGTACGCGTGACGTATTTTACGGAACGGTTAACCTTATTTCAAACTGACCCCACATCAGTCCCGTTAGTTGAAACCCCGGTCTGACGTACCAAGACTTAAAAATTTGTAGCGAACATATTTATTAATAATGGGAGCCTGATAAACTATTAGAAATGAAAGTACACAGGATAGCCGCGCACAGCTGTGTTGATAAAAAATACGAATAAATGTAGTGATTAAAGTTCTTATAAAATTTCAAGGTTAAAACCTTTGAAATATATTTAATACTTATAAGTTATTACACCATATTGAGCAATATTGTATGAATCGGCGATCTGTCGTCACAATGATGTAAGAAATAAGGTATAGCAAAAAGTCGTTAATAAGTTTCACTCCACCTCAATTTTCAAAAGACAGGATAAAATCAGTATTCTCAAAGTGAAAGCGCGATGTTCTGTCTCCTACAAAGTGGAGTAAGCAAAGTGTTTAAAATATAGATTTTACTGATAAACTTGTGCATGATGTAAGGCACAACAAAGGTCGATCTAGTTCTCTTCACTAAGAAAAGGAAGTTGGATGGTTTTAAAGCACCAACCATTTTCAATAAGACCATTCAGCGTTCAGATAGTCAAATTTCTGGGAGTTATCCTAGACGAAAAGTTGTCATGGATGTAAGAGGCTCTTTGGAAAAATGTGTGGGCTTAATCCGAGAGCCATCTTATGGCTCTACACCTCGGTTATTAGGCCCTCCTTTCTATACGCGTCAATTGTATGGTGGCCAGCTGTCCGGCGGGCTACCATCAAGCAACGGCTAAATCAACTACAACGCCTGGCGTGTGTAAGCACGACAGGAGCGATACGCACGGCTCCCATAGAGACTCTGGAGGCTCTCCTGTCTCTCCCTAAACTGCATATAGTGGTTGAGGGGGAGGCAAGGAGGGCCTCTTATAGGGTCAAGCAGTGGGGGCGGTGGCTAGGTAAAAGCCACGATGGTGGACACACAAGTATTCT
Organism: Pogonocherus hispidulus; assembly: GCA_963924545.1. NCBI lineage: Eukaryota > Metazoa > Arthropoda > Insecta > Coleoptera > Cerambycidae > Pogonocherus > Pogonocherus hispidulus. The sequence goes on from OZ004695.1 coordinate 36,427,995, forward strand.
TGGGGAACTTGTGGGAGGAGACAGTCTGCTGGACGCACCCAGTGACAGAATATCTCCCACTTATGTATTTCTCAAACCTTACATAGATATACCGGACAGGGACGCTTGGCTCGCAAATCCTGACGCTCAGGTCTCGAACGGGCTCGTCTGGTTTACGGATGGGTCCAAGACGGACCAGGGCTCAGAGGCGGGAGTCCGGGGCGTGCGCACGGGGGCGAGATTATCCTTCTCCTTGGGGAAGTATGCCACGGTCTTTCAGGCGGAAGTGTTTGCTATCTCTGCATGTGTTCAGGAAAATCTCAAAAGGAGATATTCTAATCAGCATATCCAGATATGCACCGACAGTCAGGCGGCTTTAAGTGCCTTGATCTCCTACAGGATCAACTCCAGGACAGTCCTAGAGTGTATTATCGTCTGGCCCAATTGGGACAGAACAACCAGGTAAAATTGACCTGGGTACTGGGTCATCACAACATAACAGGAAATGAGGAGGCTGATGCACTGGCTAAGAGAGGCTCAATTATACAGTTTACAGAGCCCGAACCAGTGCTGGGGCTTCCGCCTAGTTATGTAGCAAGGTCCATTGAATACTGTATCAAGGTAAGATCAGAGGAAGAATAGTCAAACGGGACGGGACTGCGACAAGCCAGGCTCTTAATTAAAGGGCCTTGGTCGTACGCAACTCGATCAATACTTGCGCTAAGTCGTAACAGCATAAGGATTGTCACAGGACTGCTGACGGGTCACGGACATCTTAACAAGCACCTTAACATTATCGGCTTTAGTGACACTAGAAGGTGCAGGTTTTGCGGACACGATGACGAGGACTCTATTAACATCCTCTGTCGTTGTGCCTGCCTCATGGTCAAGAGTCACAAACATCTGGGCGCAGCATTTCTCCTGCCTCAGGACAATAGGGAACTTCCCCTACAACGGGTGTTGACCTATGCGCACAGCACAGGCCTCTTCCAATAGCTCCCAACTAGCGGCAAGCACAATGGGTCTAAAGACCTGAGTGCTGCGGGTGACCGCGCCGCCTATGAAAAAAAAAAAGGCACAACAACTTACAGTGATGTAACTTTGTATAGATTAATTTTTATCACAATGATTTCAGCATAATTTCCAATTACAATTAAAAGCAATGAGCAATCATCTATTTGTCCCTATTTATACAAAATCCCTCTACTACAAATATTGTAGCAATTAGACAGAGAGAGAGAGAGAGAGACAATCGGCAATGGTCTTCATTGTACGAATAGAGAAAGCAAACGATAAGATAAAATAAAGATACGTAATCGAGATAGTAATATAACTCACATAAATGTATATGAGGGCATGCGTAAATTACAAAACGTTGGTATTTATATCAGGGTACACAAAAAGTATCTACTTACAACGTTTTAGATATAAAAATCACAAATGTAACTCAGAAATTATGTAAGATACAGAAAAATGTGAAAAGAGGCTCTCATGGAGAGCCATATATCTGAGAAATTAGAGGGTAAATTCAAATGCGCAAAAGCTACACCCAAGTCAAGAAGATGTAAAATCTTACGTGGGCATACTAGACATCAAATAGTATTGTTTGACGTAATATGTCAAAAGGACCTAACCTTAAACTTCGACGCTAATATAACTAGTTCTATGATAACATTAAATAATATTATCATTCGCTGCACACGTGCATGGTACGGTGTTGTTATCATGTGACACAGAGAGTTCTTATAATAAAATTAAAAAAAAATCAGTACCTTCTTTTCATTGACTCCAATGTAATAGACACTAAAATATTATATTCGATAAACCATATTATGAATATTTAAATACCAAAGCACGTTTTCTCTCCACAAGTACATACACATAAATGAAAGAATTCACAACTGCACAGGAAATGCGGTAGCAGTGCATTTATTCTAATACAATACACAATGGTCTTCACATATTTTTTAATACAATAGACAATGGTATTCACTGTACGAATAAACAAAGCAAACGATTAGATAAAAATAAAGTACAATAACAGGAAATATGTAAAATGTGATAATATTTATTCGCAGAAGCCGCGTTTTCCACCAATTAATCATCATCACTCGCCGCACACGTGGTATTTTTAATACAATAGACAATGGTCTTCATTGTACGAATAAACAAAGCAATGGATAAGATAAAATAAAGATGCGTCAGCGGGACGCTGATATAACTAGTTCCATAATAACGGGAAATAATATGTAAAAATGCGATAAGATTTATTTGCTGAAGCCACGTTTCTTGGAATATTAATTATTATCACTCAGTGCGCACGTGCATGGTACGGCTTTGTTATCATGTGACACAGAGAGTTCCTATAAATAGTTAAATCGATGTTGAAATATCAGTTTAGCACACAATCGTCTAGCAGTATTTACATCACGCTCAGCATTGTTAATAGTACAAAGTAGTTTTTACCAAGTGTGATAATCAATGCAAGTAAAAGTGTATAATACCCAACGCTGGTATTATTAAAGCAACAAAGCAAGATAGACATCTTCAATGCATGAGAGGGAATAATAATTATTATTATTATTTAAATATTAAGATATTCTTTCATCAAAGACCGTTATTATACCAGATTTTTTCGGTTTTATTTGTAGAATGGATCTACATGAAATTAATTCCATAACAAATCTTCGAAGCAAAGCAACAATAAAACTTCAGGATCTACCTGAGAATGTACCATTACCAATTTTACATATAAAAATTGTTAGTACAAGGTTTGGTAGAGGTCCATTGGTGGAACTAGAAAAACATCTTGTGTTTTTACCCAAAAGGGTGTTGGAGGTCATCGAGAAAAACATTGGGAAATTTATACCAGAAAAATACACCTTGATATTCAGAGAGTTAAAAGACTGCGGTAAACCTAACGCTGCCGCTAGTTTTGAAATTCAAGAAGCCGCATCATCATCATCATCATAAGAAGCCATCATTCTAAAAGGCAACATGACCCAAACTTCCAACTGAATTATTGCATATTTTGTCAAAATTACCAAGCAGTTATCAAAGTGACTTTAATTTAAAAATTATGTTAAAGCTTTATGTTATAAAAAACAAGGAGCCCTTATCCCTTGTCTTCGTTGCCACGTGAACAGCGTGTGGTCAAACCGCAAGAGGGGGAAAAGTAAGACCAGTCTTACGAGAGACGTGGTAAGGGCAAAAGAGTGTTGAGTATGTCTTGTAAGAGGACACACATATTGCTTATGTTTTGCACGCATCAATCTGTACTATAAAAACGATATTCTTGCATATGAGAAGTTCGAATTAAATCAAGTTTACAGTCCACTGTGTTTTAATATCATCCAGAAATTAAGAATTTAAATCAAACATAAACGTGGTACATTCGAACCGGATAAACAACAAAGCATTGTGTATCTTGGGCTAACAAAGCCATTTTAAGCAATTTTGTAAGTGTAAAAGTGTAAACAAATAACAACATCTTAAAACAATAATTGTGTATTGTGCTGTTGAATCAAAAAGCATTCAAGCTGTGATACTGAAACAAGCTTGCATCCACGTGTATGTGCCGTGCTGTGCTACTCTGAAACATCATCGTCGCAGAGCCGCACACAAGACGTCTACAAACCTGTGCGAGGAGAATTGGAAAGCGTTGGTTGGGACAAAACTGTCGAACACGTAAGCCTATATCCTTTTTTTACCTATTTTTCTTTACTTAAAATAGCTTCAAAATGGATATTGCGTCACTAATAAAAGAAAGAGGCAAATTAAAAGCCATTCTCACTCGTTTCAAAAACTTTATAAGCACTGTAAATCAACAATCAGAGGACTTCAAGGAGGTTTCTATACGCCTTGAAAAAGCTGAAATTTTATTTGAGAAGTTCAATTTAGTTCAGGGCAAAATAGAAACTCTCATTGAAGATGACAAAATTTCTTCAGAGGAAGAAGAGCGGGTTAAATTCGAAAATGAATTTTACAAAATTATTACAAAAGCGAAATATTATAGTATCGTCGCAAAGCGCAGGTGATTCTGCATATCCATCGGCAAGCGGAAACAAGTCAACGTCATCTGTGAAATTGCCGGTAATAGACTTGCCGAACTTTGATGGCTCCTACGAGCAGTATCTATATTTTAGGAATACGTTTGAAAAACTTATAAACAGTAATGACTCTCTCGCTCCTGTGCAGAAATTCCATTATTTGCGTGCTGCATTAAAGGGAAAAGCACGTGATATTATTCAAAATCTAGAGCTTTCCGACGTTAACAATGAGGAAGTGTGGAAACTAGTAAAAGACCGATTTGACAATAAACGGCTCTTAACAACAAATCACATTAAGGGAATATTTGATATTCAACCATTACAAAAAGAATCGTATAACGAATTGCCGAATTTATTAGATACACTTCAAAAACATTTACGAGCTCTAATGGTGCTGAAAAAAAACCGTGGAACAATGGGATTGCCTCGTTGTTTATCTCATTACCTAAAAATTAGATTCTGCTACTTTGCGACAGTGGGAGGAGGAGACAATGAATGACGAGGAGCCCACATTCAATCAATTGACTAACTTTTTAAATAATAAGTGCCAAATTCTTGAAACTATGCAAAATTTAAGTAAACAAAGTATACAGGGTATCAGTAAAAGAAAGGGATTTGTCTCAACAAACAAAGCTGCTAATTGCGCGAAATGTAAGGGTGACCATTACATACAGAATTGTCCTCAACTCTTACGTTTATCTCCCGAATTAAGGAGTGAGGAAATTAAAAAATTGCGGTTATGTTAGTAGAATAGCTATGGGAATTCTGCGCCAAAAACGCGTGTATTTTTAAAGGGGCCTAAATTCTAGTAATTTTTGACCATTTCTACCCCCTCTACTCCCACATCAGCCACTCGGCTTTCAGACTCCGCCTCCATCATTCGGACAGCTGCAGTCCAGTTATTGGACACCCTAGTTATTGGTCAGCAGGTCTTTTTTGCAGTATTCAGACCACACCTATCAGAATGCAGCATTCGGACATATTTTTGACGGCGACGCCTTATTGGTCGCCATCAATAAACTACAGCAGCAAATTGGAATTACAGCGGCGTTGCGCACAGGTCTTTTCAGAGTAACCACTCAGATTGCGGCATTCCCGCAGCCGTTACGGCTACAGTATTTAGATAACAGCCAATTATATTACAGCCTTCAGACCTCACCCCCAGACATTATAACATACTTATCATCACCAATCAACCTTCTCATCACCACCATTATAACGTTCTCCCCACGACCAATCGGCCTTCAGATCGCGACCATTTTGAGAGCCAATTATATTACAGCTTGCAGATCCCCGCCATTGCGGTGGATAACAACCAATCAAGCTTTAGATCCCGCAGCCATTGTGGCTTTAAGGTCACGCCTCCCAGCCAATAACCAGCCTTCAGGTCGCGACCATTACAGAATTCAGAGCCCATTATATTACGACATTCAGACCAACCAATCAGATTACACCATTCATATCACGTTTCCAGCAGCCATTGTGGCTTTAGGACCACTATTGCAGCATTCAGACCACACCAATCAGACTGCAGCATTCATGTTTCCCATTACAATATTCAGACCACGTTCTCCGCCAGCTATAATAGCATTCATATGATATCCAATCAGATTACTGCTTTCAGACAGAGCTTAGTATGAAAATTAAAAAGCGCGGCTCGAAATAAGCTAGTGGCGAGTCAACAATAAGATATAGTATTAAAAAATAATTATCTAAAATAATGGAATCATTTAACATTAAAGTTTTACCTAATAAGTAAACAGAGTTGACTAATATTTATCTAAAATAATCACGCCCCATCTTTTTACCTGAACAGTAGGCTAATTTAATAATAATCAATAATTATAATTGAAGTAATTGCGGCTCATATGTATCTTTTTACCTGATCAATGGTAGGATTGTATTTGTTAGGAACTGAAGAAGTTATTAGAAGCTCTTAGCCCAGCTATGATCTCAGATTTTCTTGATAAAGGTCTTACCTGATAAGTGGACAACAGAGTAGACTAATAATTATCTAAAACAATTAATATTACTGCGCGCGAATTTATAGCCTTCATAGTAGATCATAATCGATGAGCTACGAGAAATGAATATAATTTACTAATTATTAAAATTCTATAAGCCCCACCCCTTTAAAGGTGATATTGCAAAACTTGTTCTTATCTTTGTATTGGTAAAATAATATCACAGTATGAATATGTATATAAAGTTTTGTTCTAATCCAATACCTTACAATTGCAAGATTGCAAAATACTTGTGATAAGCCTCTAATTACATAGTGAGAAGAAAGGGGTTGAATATACTAGAACAACAAACGTGTATATCCTTCTATTGAAAATTCACTTTGACCTGGTTACAAAACCAAAACTCTAAATTATATATATATACTTTACACGACTAGAAAAGGATAAGCAACATTGTTAGCGAAACACCTCAATCAAAATGTACTAATATTAATTTTGTTGTTATAATGAGACATAGATATATTTTTCAAAAATATTTGAAAAATATATCTAAATATTATAATATCACTTACTATAATTACAACGTACCTATAATAAAATGGTTATTGTATATTGTGTAAATAAAGACTTGATATAAATTGTTTTAATTGATTATTATTATTAAGAATTACCCCAGAGAAATAAAACAGCATAGTTTGAATAATATTTTTTATTATTATTCATTGTATATTTCTACAATTGGATACATATCATTTATTATTATTATTATTATACTATACTACAGGGTGGGCCATTAGTGCGTATGCGGACTGTACTACCTATACCGTTAAAGATAGAATAATAATTTTTGGTACGAAGTTAGATGCCAGTGGCGTGCATATTTTAAAATTATTTTGGCACATACAAGGTGTTTAATATTAAAATGCCGAACCGAACATACATTTTTTTAAATGGAACACCCTATATATTTTTAGAATTTTGAATTAAGCGTACTTTTCTGAACAATTTAATAGAGCACTTAATATATCTAAATTTACACGTGGCGACGTTGTTGCAAGTTTTCTATGAAAAAGGTCGCTACTTCGCATCATTGTAGCTCTCCATTTAATTGAGATATGACGTCCATTTTTTCATAGGATACATTAAGAATGTGTCTTTATTCAAGAAAATATAACGATTTAAACAAAAGTTACATTTGCTATACAGGGTGATACATTTCGCATATCGTAATTTTACTTCAGAATTTTAAATGGAACACCCTGTATATTATCATGTCGTCTTAAAGAGCTCCTTTTCAGCTTTCTAACGATACCATACTTGGTGGGCTTAAATAAAATGTATTTGTTAAAAAAAGGGTTTGAAACTTGAAGAACCGTTGAAATTAAGATAAGTTGTAAAAAGATAATTGAATAAAAAGTTTATACTGGCAGTTTATTATTAGTCTTATTGTTAATAACAAATTGTGAGTCACGCTTATTAAAAAAATTATTCAAATTTTAATAAATAACGAAAATTACCATGTCTTCGTGGTTGATTGTAAATTGTAAAGACAAATTATTATTAATAGGGATACCTACTATACTCTTATATAGGGTGCTTTGAAAACAAATTTGAAAAGTGGCTCGGGGAACTGTCACTGTCATTATTAATGTTTCTATTGTGTTGGTTTTATTGTATCAGTCAGTATTAGAGGAAATATTCAATCTAGCCATATTATCGAAAATGAATTTTACTAAAGAAGAAATGCTAGACATGATATTAGTTATCGGAGTGATACAATACTCGGAATACTGACTGATACAATAAAACCAACACAATAGAAACATTAATAATGACAGTCACAGTTCCCCAAGCCACTTTTCGATTTTGTTTTCAAAGCACCTTATATAAGAGTATAGTAGGTATCCCTATTAATAATAATTTATCTTTACAATTTACAACCAACCACGAAGACATGGTTATTTTCGTTATTTATTAAAATGTCAATTATTTTTTTATTAAGTGCGACTCACAATTTGTTATTAACAATAAGAATAATAATAAACTGCCAGTATAAACTTTTTATTCACTTATCTTTTTACACCTTATCTTAATTTCAACGGTTCTTCAAGTTTCAAACCCTTTTTTTAAGAAATAAATTTTATTTAAGCCCACCAAGTATGGTATCGTTAGAAAGCTGAAAAGGAGCTCTTTAAGACGACATGATAATATACAGGGTGTTCCATTTAAAATTTTGAAGTAAAATTACGATATGCGAAATGTATCACCCTGTATAGCAAATGTAACTTTTGTTTAAATCGTTATATTTTCTTGAATAAAGACATATTCTTAATGTATCCTATGAAAAAATGGACGTCATATCTCATTTAAATGGAGAGCTACAATGATGCGAAGTAGCGACCTTTTTCATAGAAAAATTGCAACAACGTCGCCACGTGTAAATTTAGATATATTAAGTGCTATATTAAATTGTTCAGAAAAGTACGCTTAATTCAAAAATCTAAAAATATATAGGGTGTTTCATTTAAAAAAAATGTATGTTCGGTTCGGCATTTTAATATTAAACACCTTGTATGTGCCACAATAATTGTAAAATATGCACGCCACTGGCATCTAACTTCGTACCAAAAATTATTATTCTAACTTTAACGGTATAGATAGTACAGTCCGCACACGCACTAATGGCTCACCCTGTATACATTTTATTTCATGTTGAATAATGTAGCCGGACAAGGTATTATTAGCCATAATTTTGTAGGTACATAATTCATAGAAAATAATATAATATACTTGATAAAGTTTCAATATATTAACAAATATCATAATCTATATACATAGATAATAGGACAGGATCGGAATATTTCTGCAGTTCTTGTAGAGCTCCAGGCAACACCATTCTCCAGTGGTCTCAAACCACTGGAGAATATCATCTTCTTGTTTTAGTATTATGCATGGTAGCTCCATATAATATCTAATTTTTCTGCTGAGTAGTGTTAGATTGATCATTATATATGCAGAACCTTTGGAGATTTTTTTTATTTCTTCTAGGAAAGGAGATTGTAATGCAAAATGTTTTTTCAATATAGTAGCCAGATCGTCTGTTGCGGCAATTTGCGGCATACCAGCTACTTGATTCATCATATTTTGGAGGTTGAATGTTTCCTTTAGGCCACAGCGTAGTTGATAACAATTTAGACAATATGTAACAAATTTATAGTATCCTATCTCGTTGATATGTGGACGTAACTCTATAGGAAGCATTTCCACATTCTTCGCACTGATGTTTGAGGTTAGGTGTACATTCAGAGCAATTACATACTCTTCCCCAGAAACATTCTTTAGGCATGTTAGCTGATTGAAGGTCGGAGGTTTAAGTGTCTGAAGGTGGTAGCGCATCCGGATTTATAGAGATTTATTAGAAGAACCGTCTTAATATATAAAATTTAAATTTCAAGTTGAGAGAAATTTGAAAAAGTGAGAAGCGCTAGCAGGTGTCCATAACCGAATAATGTCCCCAACAGAGGACGGCGATACAACACCTTTGCGGAAGAATGTGGTATGAGACGGGGCTGCATCACAATTAAGAATAAAGATAACATGTGCCTACCTCCAGCTTTAGTGGTGGCTATGGCCTGCGTTACCAAGGACCCCGACCAGACCAAGGTGCGACGCGACATCGGGAAGCTGCAGACCCGGAGAGCTCTCGAACTGCTAGAGGGGTCGGCGTGACTATACCAGAAGAAGGCTGCGTCATTCCCGAGCTGCAGCAGTTCAGCAGCAACTGCAAAATTTTAGGATTGTGGTGTACAAATTCGGTTCTAAAGGCAGGGACCTGATATTCAGGGGGAACGCAGCAGAAGGCCCCAACATCAACCTACTGTACTATGAGGGACACTACAATGTCATTACGTCGCTGACGGCCGCCTTCTGCTGCTCCTACTTTTGTGAGGCCTACAGCACACCCTTCAACAGAAAAAACGATCACAGGTGTGGAGGTACCTGCGCCGCATGCCAACAATCTCCGGCCTGCCCTCAGACGCTGAAAATCACATGTGATAACTACAAGAGATCGTTCAGGGGCCGGCAATGCTACGACAATCACCTTAAACTCGGATCAGGTGGCAAGAGCACCGTCTGCGAGACCATTAGACGATGCGAGCAGTGCTACAGTACTGTAAAGGCGGGTCGCTGACACGCCTGTGGTGAGATGTATTGTAAGGTGTGTAGAACCCACGCACCTGCCGGTCACCTGTACCGGCCACATGCAGCCCGACACCGGCAAGCTGAAAACAAGCGATTCTTCGTCTTCTACAATCTGGAGATGAGTCAGCAGAAAGAGCTCGAAGACGTCTCTCATCTGCACGAACCCAATCTCTGCGTCCTCAAACAATATTGTGATGTCTGTATGGATACCGAAGTGAAAGTCTGCCAAAAATGCGGCCCAAGACAGCAAATACTAAAGTGTGCCGACCCCGTTTCCCCGTTTGTGCACCACATTCTAACAACAAGAAAAAAGTTAAACCATGTGGTGATTATCGCCCACAATTGGCAGGCCTTCGACCATCAGTTTATTTTAAATTACATCCTCACGTAGACAGATCTAAACACGGAGCCTATCATAATGCGTCGTACCAAGATAATTATGATGAGCGCTGGCAACGTCAAGTTCGTGAACTCCCTCAACTATTTTCCCATGGCGCTGCCAAGCTGCCCAAGGCTTTCGGTCTTGGAGACAGGTTCAAGAGGGGTTACTTCCCTCACCTCTTCAACACCGCGGCAAACGCCAACTATGTTGGGCCCCTACCACCTGCCGAGTATTACAGTCCCGACACAATGAAGGAGGGCGACAGATCGACGTTTCTCAGGTGGTACGAGCAGCACAAGAAGGACACCTTCGACATGCAGCGAGACCTAGTGGAGTACTACGTGTCAGATGTGGATATTCTCGCCGCGGAATGTCTCAAGTTCCGCAGCCAATTGTTGTCCACCGGTAATGTTTGTCCAGTAAGTGAGGCATGCACTATTGCCTCGGCCTGTAACAAGGTGTTTCGGCGTAATTTTCTGCAGCCAAACACCATAGGTATCATACCCAAGGGCGGGTACAGATGGCGGGACAACCAGTCCAAGATAGCAACCCAGTGGCTCGGGTCAGAGGAAAGAGCGAGAGAGCTAAACATCAGACATAGCGCGAAGCAGCAGGAGGGCAAAGTACAGGGTGTCAAGGTGGACGGGTACTGCGAGGAAACCAAACAGGTGTTCGAGTTCCACGGTTGTTACTATCATGGCTGGCTGCACTGCGTGTTTCAAATACTGCAGAGAAGATCCCATGCACGAAGACCCCGCCCAATCGCTAAACACACGACATGAGGCCACCACTGCCAAGGCAGAGAGACTGAGAACCATGGGGTATGACGTCGTCGAGATGTGGGAATGTCAGCTTAGACGACAGCCCCAGCAGAACGAAGAACTCCGCGCCTACACACAGCATCATCCTCTGCTGGCTAACACTCCTCTGAATCCCCGAGACGCATTCTATGGCGGGCGCACAAACAACACCGTAGAATACTACAAGTGCGGTCCTGGGGAGAAAATCAAGTACGTGGACGTGTGCAGCCTCTACCCGTGGGCCTGCAAATATGGCAAGTTTCCCGTCGGCCACCCAACAGTCTACGTGGGTAATAGCTGCCTTAAAGACATCCACAGTTTAAACGGGGTGTTGAAGATCTTCCGGGGGCAAAATCGTACACTTCATCGCCCCGTTTAAACTGTGGATGTCTTTAGGGTAGCTATCACCCACGTAGACTGTTGGGTGGCCGACGGGAAACTTGCCATACTTGCAGGCCCACGGGTAGAGGCTGCACACGTCCACGTACTTGATTTTCTCCCCAGGACCGCACTTGTAGTATTCTACGGTGTTGCCTGTGCGCCCGCCAGAGGCGTGTTAGCCAGCAGAGGATGCTGCTGTGTGTAGGTGCGGAGTTCTTCGTTCTGCTGGAGCAGTCGTCTAAACTGACATACCCACATCTCGACGACGTCATACTCCATGGTTCTCAGTCTCTCTGGCTTGGCGGTGGTTGCCTCATGTCGTGTGTTTAGCGATTGGGCGGGGTCTTCGTGCATGTGCTCGTCTCTGCAGTATTTGAAACACGCAGGGCAGCCATGATAGTAACAACCGTGGAACTCTAACACCTATTTGGTTTCCTCGCAGTACCCGTCCACCTTGACACCCTGTAATATGGCCTCCTGCTGCTTCGCGCTATGTCTGATGTTTAGCTCTCTCGGTTTTTCCTCTGACCCGAGCCACTGGGTTGCTATCTTGGACTGGTTGTCCCGCCATCTGTACCCGCCCTTGGGTATGATAACTATGGTGTTTGGCTGCAGAAAATTACGCCGAAACACCTTGTTACAGGCCGAGGCAATAGTGCATGCCTCACTTACTGGACAAACATTACCCGTGGACAACAATTGGCTGCGGAACTTGAGACATTCCGCTGCGAGAATATCCACATCAGACACGCAGTACTCCACTAGGTCTCGCTGCATGTCGAAGGTGTCCTTCTTGTGCTGCTCCTACCACCTGAGAAACGTCGATCTGTCGCCCTCCTTCATTGTGTCGGGAATGTAATACTCGGCAGGTGGTAAGGGCCCAACATAGTAGGCGTTTGCCGCGGTGTTGAAGAGGTAAGGGAAGTAGCCCTTCTTGAACCTGTCTCCAAGACTGAAAGCCTTGGACAGCGCCATGGGAAAATAGTTGAGGGAGTTCACGAACTTGACGTTGCCAGAGCTCATCATAATTATCTTGGTACGACGCATTATGATAGGCTCCGTGTTTAGATCTGTCTGCGTGAGGATGTAATTTAAAATAAACTGATGGTCGAAGGCCTGCCCATTGTGGGCGATAATCACCACCTGCTTAAACTTTTTTCTTATTGTTAGAATGTGGTGCACAAACGGGGAAACGGGGTCGGCACACTTTAGTATTTGCTGTCTTGGGCCGCATTTTTGACAGACTTTCACTTCGGTATCCATACACACATCACAATATTGTTTGAAGACGCAGAGATTGGGTTCGTGTAGATGAGCACCGTCTTCGAGCTCTTTCTCCTGCCTCGTCTCCAGATCGTAGAAGACAAAGAGAAGGTCATTTGTTTTCGGCTTGCCGGTGTCGGGCTGCATGTAACACAGGTGATCGGCAGGTGCGTGGTTTCTACACACCTTACTATACATCTCACCACAGGCGTGTCGCCGACCCGCCTTTCCGGTACTGTAGCACTGCTCGCTTCGTCTAATGGTCTCGCAGATGGTGCTCTTGCCACCTGATCCGAGTTTAAGGTGATTGTCGTAGCATTGCCGGCCCCTGAACGATCTCTTGCAGTTATCACATGTGATTTTCAGCGTCTGAGGGCAGGCCGGAGATTGTTGGCATGCGGCGCTGGACCTCCACACCTGTGATCGTTTTTTGTGTTGAAAGGTGTGCTGCAGGCCTCGCAAAAGTAGGAGCAGCAGAAGGCGGCCGTCAGCGACGTAATGACATTGTAGTGTCCCTCATGGTACCATGCCCCGTCTC